>CM061752.1:207772223-208433070 GCA_030979885.1 Lolium multiflorum
ACATTGAATTGTGGAGCTTGTTAACTCCGGCATTGAGGGTTCGTGTAATCCTACACAATGTGTTCATCATCCAACAAGAGAGTGTAGATTATGCATTTATTCTGTCATGTGATCAATGTTGAGAGGTCCACTAGTGAAAGTGTAATCCCTAGGCCTTGTTCCTAAATATCGCTATCGCGTTGCTTGTTTACCGTTTCACTGCGTTACTACTGCTGCAATACTATCACCATCAACTACACGCCAGAATGAAGCTATTTTCTGGCGCCGTACAACTGCTTATATATCCATACCACCTGTATTTCACTATCTCTTCGCCGAACTAGTGCACCTATTAGTGGTGTTGGGGACACAAGAGACTCTTGCTTTGTGGTTGCAGGGTTGCATGAGAGGGATATCTTTGACCCCTTCCCCCTGAGCTCGATAAACCTTGGGTGATCCACTTAAGGGAAAACCTGCTGCGTTCTATAAACCTCTGCTCTTGGAGGGCCCAACACTGCCTACAAGAATAGAAGCTCCCTGTAGACATCAAGCACTTTTCTCGCGCCGTTGCCGGGGAGGAAAGGTAAAAGGCTCTCATACTACGGTCTCAGGTAAAGTATTTTTCTGGCGCCGTCGGTGTGTGCTCAAAGCTATTTCCTTTAGATCCTGCAATTGCATCTTGTTGTTTCTTGTTTACACTAGTTTGGCATAATGGACAACAATGAGCTTCTTATTCTATTTCCTGATTTAAAACATGGATTGTTTGATGCAAAAATTAAAAAACCTATGGAATCTTATTTGCATGCTGGTAGTAATATTAGTATGAACGCTTTAAACACCATTGTTGATAATGATATAGAAAGTTCTAAGCTTGGGGATGGTTTTCATGATCTTTTTAGTCCCCCAAGCATTGAGTGAGAAAATTTTCTTTGATGATACTTTGCCTCCTATTTATGATTATAATGATAGTGGTCTTTTGGTGCCACCTACTATGGAGAGTAAATTTGATTATGATTATACTATGCCTCCTACACTTGATGAGAATAATAATGATAATTACTTTGTTGAATTTGCTCCCACTACAACTAATAAAATTGATTATGCTTATGTGGAGAGTAATAATTTTATGCATGAGACTCATGATAAGAATGCTTTATGTGATAGTTATATTGTTGAGTTTGCTCATGATGCTACTGAAAGTTATTATGAGAGAGGAAAATATGGTTGTAGAAATTTTCATGTTACTAAAATGCTTTCTATGTGCTGAAATTTTTGAAGCTACACTTGTTTTATCTTCCTATGCTTGTTACTTTGCTCTTCATGAACTTGTTTATTTACAAGATTCCTATGCATAGGAAGCATGTTAGACTTAAATTTGTTTTGAATTTGCCTCTTGATGCTCTCTTTTGCTTTAAATACTATTTCTTGCGAGTGCATCATTAAAACTGCTGAGCCCATCTTAACGGCTATAAAGAAAGAACTTCTTGGGAGATAACCCATGTGTTATTTTGCAGTACTTTGTTTTATATTTGTGTCTTGAAGTTGTTTACTACTGTAGCAACCTCTCCTTATCTTAGTTTTATGTTTTGTTGTGCCATAAAGTCTTTGATAGAAAGTAAGTACTAGATTTGGATTACTGCGCAGTTCCAGATTTCTTTTCTGTCACGAATCTGGGTCTATCTCCTGTAGGTAGCTCAGAAAATTAAGCCAATTTACGAGCATGATCCTCAGATATGTACGCAACTTTCATTCAATTTGAGCATTTTCGTTTGAGTAAGTCTGGTGGCCTAATAAAATCCATCTTTACGGACTGTTCTGTTTTGACAGATTCTGCCTTTTATTTCGCATTGCCTCTTTTGCTATGTTGGATGAATTTCTTTGATCCATTAATGTCCAGTAGCTTTATGCAATGTCCAGAAGTGTTAAGAATGATTGTGTCACCTCTGAACATGTTAATTTTTATTATGCACTAACCCTCTAATGAGTTGTTTCGAGTTTGGTGTGGAGGAAGTTTTCAAGGGTCAAGAGAGGAGGATGATATACTATGATCAAGGAGAGTGAAAGTTCTAAGCTTGGGGATGCCCCGGTGGTTCACCCCTGCATATTCTAAGAAGACTCAAGCGTTTAAGCTTGGGGATGCCCAAGGCATCCCCTTCTTCATCGACAAATTATCAGGTTCCTTCTCTTGAAACTATATTTTTATTCGGCCACATCTTATGTGCTTTACTTGGAGCGTCTGTTTGTTTGTTTCTATTTTTGTTTGTGTTTGAATAAATTGGATTACATCATGCTTGTGTGGGAGAGAGACACGCTCCGCTGTTGCATATGGACAAATATGTCCTTAGGCTCTACTCATAGTATTCATGGCGAAGTTTCATCTTCGTTAAATTGTTATATGGTTGGAATTGGAAAATGATACATGTAGTAAATTGCTAAAATGTCTTGGATAATTTGATACTTGGCAATTGTTGTGCTCATGTTTAAGCTTGCATCATATACTTTGCACCCATTAATGAAGAAACACTTAGAGCTTGCTAATTTGGTTTGCATATTTGGTTTCTAGAGTCTAGATAACATCTAGTATTGAGTTTTGAAACAACAAGGAAGACGGTATGGAGTCTTATAATGTTTACAATATGTCTTTTATGTGAGTTTTGCTATACCGTTCATCCTTGTGTTTGTTTCAAATAATCTTGCTAGCCTAAACCTTGTATCGAGAGGGAATACTTCTCATGCATCCAAAATACTTGAGCCAACCACTATGCCAATTGTGTCCACCATACCTACCTACTACATGGTATTTATCCGCCATTCCAAAGTAAATTGCTTGAGTGCTACCTTTTAAAATCCCATCATTCACCTTTGCAATATATAGCTCATGGGACAAATAGCTTAAAAACTATTGTGGTATTGAATATGTACTTATGCACTTTATCTCTTATTAAGTTGCTTGTTGTGCGATAACCATGTTTCTGGGGACGCCATCAACTATTCTTTGTTGAATATCATGTGAGTTGCTATGCATGTTCGTCTTGTCTGAAGTAAGAGAGATTTACCACCTTATGGTTAAGCATGCATATTGTTAGAGAAGAACATTGGGCCGCTAACTAAAGCCATGATTCATGGTGGAAGTTTCAGTTTTGACATATATCCTCAATCTCATATGAGAAAATTACTAATTGTTGTTACATGCCTATGCATAAAAGAGGAGTCCATTATCCGTTGTCTGTCCCGGTATGGATGTCTAAGTTGAGAATAATCACAAGCGAGAAATCCAATGCGCTTAGACCTTTGTACAGGCGGCATAGAAGTACCCCATTGTGACACTTGGTTAAAACATGTGCATTGTGATGATCCGGTAGTCCAAGCTAATAGGACAAGGTGCGGACACTATTAGTATACTATGCATGAGGCTTGCAACTTGTAAGATATAATTTACATGATACATATGCTTTATTACTACCGTTGACAAAATTGTTTCATGTTTTCAAAATCAAAGCTCTAGCACAAATATAGCAATCGATGCTTTCCTCTTGAGGACCATTCTTTTACTTTTATTGTTGAGTCAGTTCACCTATTTCCCTCCACCTCAAGAAGCAAACACTTGTGTGAACTTTGCATTGATTCTTACATACTTGCTTATTGCATTTGTTATATTGCTTTGCATTGACAACTATCCATGAGATATACATGTTACAAGTTGAAAGCAACCGCTGAAACTTCATCTTCCATTATGTTGCTTCAATGCCTCTACTTTGAATTATTGCTTTATGAGTTAACTCTTATGCAAGACTTATTGATGCTTGTCTTGAAGTGCTATTCATGAAAAAGTCTTTGCTATATGATTCACTTGTTTACTCATGTCATATATATTGTTTTGATCGCTGCATTCACTACATATGCTTTACAAATAGTATGATCAAGATTATGATGGCATGTCACTCCGGAAATTATCTGTGTTATCGTTTTACCTCGGGACGAGCAGAACTAAGCTTGGGGATGCTGATACGTCTCCGACGTATCGATAATTTCTTGTGTTCCATGCCACATTATTGATGTTATCTACATGTTTTATGCACACTTTATGTCATATTCGTGCATTTTCTGGAACTAACCTATTAACAAGATGCGAAGTGCCAGTTCCTCTTTTCTGTTGGTTTCGAAATCCTAGTAACGAAATATTCTCGAATCGGACGGAAATCAAGACCCGGGTTCCTATTTTCACGGAAGCATCCGAACACCCGAGAAGGACCGCAGGGGGGCCACAGGGCCCCAGATGATACCCGGCGCGGAGGGGGCCGCGCCGCCTATGGTGTGGCCCCCTCGGCCTCCCCCGCGCCTCTTCGCCTATATAAAGCCTCCGTCGTGAAACCCCTGATACGGAAACGCCACGGTACGAGAAACCTTCCAGAGCCGCCGCCATCGCGAAGCCAAGATCTGGGGGACATGAGTTCTCGTTCGGCACGCGCCGGGACGGGGGTGCCCTGAAGGCTCCTCCATCGACACCACCACCATCTTCATCAACGCCGCTGTCTCCCATGAGGAGGGAGTAGTTCTCCATTGAGGCTCGGGGCTGTACCGGTAGCTATGTGGTTCATCTCTCTCCTATGTGCTTCAATACAATAATCTCATGAGCTGCCTTACATGATTGAGATTCATATGATGATGCTTGTAATCTAGATGTCATTATGCTAGTCAAGTGGGTTTTACTTATGTGATCTCCGGAGACTCCTTGTCCCACGTGTGTAAAGGTGACAGAGTGTGCACCGTGTGGGTCTCTTAGGCTATATTTCACAGAATACTTATTCACTGTTATGAATGGCGTAGTGAAGTGCTTATTTATATCTCTTTATGATTGCAATGTGTTTTGTATCACAATTTATCTATGTGCTACTCTAGTGATGTTATTAAAATAGTTTTATTCCTCCTGCACGGTGTAATGGTGACAGTGTGTGCATCCGTGTTAGTACTTGGCGTAGGCTATGATTATGATCTCTTGTAGATTGTGAAGTTAACTATTGCTATGATGGTATTGATGTGATCTATTCCTCCTACATAGTGTGAAGGTGACAGTGTGCATGCTATGTTAGTACTTGGTTTAGTCGTGTTGATCTTTCATGCACTCTAAGGTTATTTAAATATGAACATTGAATTGTGGAGCTTGTTAACTCCGGCATTGAGGGTTCGTGTAATCCTACACAATGTGTTCATCATCCAACAAGAGAGTGTAGAGTATGCATTTATCTATTCTGTTATGTGATCAATGTTGAGAGTGTCCACTAGTGAAAGTAATCCCTAGGCCTTGTTCCTAAATACTGCTATCGCTGCTTGTTTACTGTTTGTTTACTCTGCTACAATACTATCACCATCAACTACACGCCAGAAAGCTATTTTTCTGGCGCCGTTACTACTGCTCATATTCATTCATACCACCGTATTTCACTATCTCTTCGTCGAACTAGTGCACCTATTAGGTGTGTTGGGGACACAAGAGACTTCTTGCTTTGTGGTTGCAGGGTTGCATGAGAGGGATATCTTTGACCTCTTCCTCCCTGAGCTCGATAAACCTTGGGTGATCCACTTAAGGGAAACTTGCTGCTGTTCTACAAACCTCTGCTCTTGGAGGCCCAACACGTCTACAAGAATAGAAGCTCCCGTAGACATCAAGATCCCTGGCGAATCCCTTCGTCCCGTGCGGCGCGCCATCCTGTGTCGTTCCCGGGCCGCGGCCGGCGAGCGACGCGCCATAGCCGGAGAGCTGGAGCATCGTACCAGCCGCCTCCCGACAGCGCCACTGCCGGCGAGCTCGATTCCCCACAGCGCCACTGCCGGCGAGCTCGATTCCGGCGCGCGGCGACTCCCGACGAGCTCAATTCCGCGGCTGGAACGCTACAGACCCCACCCCTCACAGCTCCTGACCATGGCAAGCGGCGCCGCATCCTGCCGGGCGCGCCTCGCCACCCTCCAGTCCGGTGGCGTCCACCACCATGAGCTCGCCTCGCCACCCTCCAGTCCGGTGGCGTCGACCACGCCATCCCCTCCTCTCCCTTCCTTTCTCCAGCAAGGGGATCGCCTCCATTCCCCATCGCCGGCCGGCTACAGTGGTGGTCTGAGAGGGAGAGAAAAGAAAGGATGATGTGATGTATGGTTCATAGCGTGGATACTAGTTTGTTTGTTTGCCCCGCGCCGTTTGGCTCCGTTTGTGAGACACGCATCTTAAAGCAAATCCAACGCTAATGGCTGCGTGCTCACGTATACACCCCGTTACTAAATCCACTCTCTATTTCACTATCTCTTCGCCGAACTAGTGCACATATACACCTGACAAGTGTATTGGGTGTGATGGGAACACAAGAGACTTCTTGTATCGTAATTGCAGGGTTGCTTGAGAGGGATATCTTCGACCTCTACCTCCCTGAGTTCGATAAAACTTGGGTGATTCACTTAAGGGAAACTTGTTGCTGTTCTACAAACCTCTGCCCTTAGAGGCCCAACACTGTCTACAATAATAGAAGTGTGCGTAGACATAAAGGGGTAACCAAAAAATAAATATATTATGACAAGGTAAAATGATAATTTTTATTATGTAATTTATCTTCTGCTCCATAGGATTTATTTTATTTTGCTAGCAAAATATTTTTGTTAGTCCATTACAAAGTTATCCAAATGTTTTAATGGTAATACAAGCACACGATAAACTATCACATGATATTTATTTTTGTATTTTCCATTTTCTCCATTTGAATGCATCCTCCTACGTGTTCATAATATACCATTAGTTATCAAATTAAAGCAAATATGATGATCAAGAAAAGTAGAGGATTGGTCTACAAAATCTTGTGGTGAAGAATATATTCAGCCAGCAGGCCACAACAAATAGATTTTCGTAAAACTATTGATTTCTTGAACCTTATTAACAATAGAACAAGATATACCTTCATAATATCTTAGTACATCATCGGGCCATTGCAAAATCACGTCGTTTTTTCCATGGAAATTCATTGTTTGAAAGGACAACTATTTAGAAAAAACAAACAACATCCGATCATGCCTGGGATGGCCTAATTCTTAAATGTCAGTCTCACAGAGGGAAATGGCCTCTGCTTTCCCTGTCTTTCTTGCTGCCTTCTTGGTGAGATGGGAGAAGAAGAAGGGATTGGTGGAGAGCTTCATCCTTCCGACGGATCCAAAGCTCCACCACGGCATGGCTGAATGGTGAAAGCGCCCACGGCAGCGGTCTACACGCTGTCGTATTTTTGAACCGAAGGGAAGCCAATAGAAGATTTCCTCCCAGCCCTTTGCTGGCAAGAAGGGAGGCAGAGGCATAGCAGTTCTGGTTCAACATCCGTGTCGTCTTCATCAGCGTGGTGCTGGAGGAGGAGGTGCGGCAGTGGCGTTGCCCCAAGTGATTGTGTCCCGGGTGGTGAGGTTGCTAGCTTCGAGCTGTGACTGTATGAAGGACTTGATCACGTTTCAAATTTTCTGTTAGGGTGGTCTCTTTGCTCCCTGGATGTAATCGGATCGGTTGTAATAGTAATATATTGTGGTGTCGGGATCCTTCGGGATCCTTCAGCTATTCAAAAAAAAAAAACCCTTCTCTAGATATGTCCATACCCTTCATGATCTAGCAATGTCTTTCAATGGTGGGTACATGGCGTCTTCTAATTTTTTAATCAATGCACCAGCTGAGAAGAAAGGCTCCAAGAACTTCGCGATTGATTTTCTCATGGGAGGAGTGTCAGCTCCAGTTTCAAATACTGTTCCAGCTCCTATTAAGCGTGTCTTATTAAGAACCAGGATGAGATGATTGATAGGCATCATATTTGCATCATTTGTGGCACCATTTCTTCACCTTTTGGTATCATTTAAAGGTGATTCTAGCTATAAACTAAGTGCTATAAGTACAATATTTGCTCTAAACAATAATTCTTTCCAGACCGATGCGACAAATGAACAAATTCACAGTACGTACACCAATAGTGTATGTGCACGTTATGTTGTCCCATTCTCATATTTTCTTCTGCTCCAATCTTAATTGTTTGCTTAGGTGCAAACAAAAATAAGCAATCACATGGTGCAGGGGATGTTGAGGTCAAATCAGGCCGTTCAGATGCTTGTGATGTTTGGTGTCAAAAAAAAATTCGGACGTACCAACTCTCCTTTAATAGTAAAGATATCAGTGTGCCTTCCAAAAGGTTTTAATTTTTAGACAAAACAAACTCTAGAAACACTTATTAAGGTATTTATACGCATGTATGGCTTTAGAGTACTGTACCAATCTATTTTAAGGAAAATACTAATATGGGGCAAATGCAATAATGACCCGCAAACAATATACAAGATAATATCCTTTTATCTTTATATATTTATTGAATATTCAATAAAATCATAGGGTTTCTCATGAATTTTTCAAACTAAAATAAAATACTGAATCACAATTGTTATATTGTACAATTTTAAATAATCACTAATGTATTTATATTATTTGGCGTATAATTTTTGCAACATGGACCTTTACATCCAAGTATTTAGTGGCATAATATGTTGTTAAAAAATGAATTGTATGTGAAATAAACATTTATGTCTTAGAAAAAATAATTAAACAATACAATAATTTTTGTATAAATAAGTGAGAAAAGTTGTTCTATTTTTGTGTTGCCCACTAAACAAGTGGTTATTACTTTAAAATTTTGGTTAGGCACAGATTTTTGTCTAGAAAAAACTAATGTAATTAGTGGCATGGATTCCACAAGAGACATTTTAGAAATATAAATTGGTAAACTGAATATAAGGCATAATAATTCAGAGTGAGAATTAAGATCACGGCATGAAATTTAGATCATAGTTTTGTATCTCTAACTTCTCTAACTTTTGCACGACTTGTTATGATTATCATTAGTTTGAAGTAGAATCTAAGGGATATTCAACTAGATTATCCTAAAATTTCTAGAGTTTTTCAACAAAATTTGCAGAACCTATTCACCCTCCTTCTAGATTACCATCTCTACCCTTTCACCTATTTTGTAAAAGCTTTATGAGAGTTAAGGAAAAAATCTTTTGCAGAGGATTTTCAAAAGTGTTGCAAGAATACTATATTTTGGAAAGACGTTTGGTTAGGAAAGACGTCTCTTTCCAATCAATTTCTTTCTTTATACAATATATTGTACAATAAAAAATGTTTCTGTCCGTACCATACTAACCTCTAAACATAGGTTTTAGTATGAAACTAATGCAAGCAAACTGTGGTGTTTGGCTTCATTTATGCCAACGACTGGTGTTGGTAAACTTATCTAATGAGCATGGTAATTTTGTTTGGAAGGTTAACTACATTAGTTTTGTTTCAGTCAAATCAATGTATGAAGACTTATTAAATGGGAATAATCGTCTTTCCTACAATACATTTATATATGGAACCTAATGATCCCATAATTTTTTTTAATGTGGTTCCTTAATACTCATGACATATAGTCTAGTAAAGAGAACATAGAAAGGTATCCGTGACTCCGTGGAGACAATTGAGCATTTGCTTCTCTCATACCCATTTGCCAAAATTGTTTCGAGCATTATTGTTTTTACATATAATGTACCGCCACCTACCATTATTAAAAATATGTTTGGGATCAAATTGGTTAAATGAAAATGATAAGAAAACTAATGCTAGAATATACGTTATAGTTTTTTTTTTGCTTTATGTTGGCCGATATGGAACTATAGAAGTAGTATCATTTTTTACAAGCTTGGACTTTCAGTTTGTTGTGCATGTTATCTGTACGGCATCTGAGGACTAGTGGGAACTTATGGTTGCTGGTTGCAACTATGTGCTGATGGTCACATAGGATATACTACATCCATCTCAAAGCTTAACGTTTATATTATTTTTAAAAAGTCAAACTATGTTAAGTTTGATTAAGTTTTACCAAAAATCATTAACATGCAAAATACAAAATCAATATCATCAAATAGATAGTGAAATATTATTTTTTTGCTTAGTATCTACAAAATATTATATTTGCTGATAGATTCTTCTAAAAGTTTGGTCAAACTTTACTTGGTTTGACTTTTTAAAAAATATAACCCTTAAGCTTTGGGATGGAGGTAGTATACAGTTGGGCTCGTTGGTGGCCTTATTACTAGATTGAGACATGTCTGGCTGCTATTTTTTTCAGATGTTTTTTTTTTATTGACTTTGACCTTTGAGTTGTAATAAGTTGATACTTTAAGCTTTATAATAAACGAGTCCGTCTGCATCATGATGCAGAGGCCGGGAGCTCCCCCGTTTCAAAATAAACGTTATGATAAGTGTTTCTAGATTTTTTTTGCAAGAAGCTGTTGATTCAAGCTGCCATATTTTTTGTGTGTTTTTCCTTGATTCTAAATATGGTATGAGATTCCTACTCATCTCTCCTGCGAGGCTGCCAGACAAAATGTTTGCGAAATCATATCGTTTTTTCAATGAAAATTCATTGTTTGAAAGGACAACTCTTTTAAAAAGACAAACAACATTCAATCATGCCTCTGTCCACATGGACGGCCGAATTCTGAACTGGCTGTCTGTGCCGTGTTTTCCATTTTCCTTTTGGAAGAGACTTCCCGTCGTGATCAAGGCGGGAGTATTTCGTTTGGAGAAGACTGCAGGCCTTCCATTTGGTCATCCTACGTTAACTTGGCATATACTGAGTCAACTACGAGTCCAATTAATTCCAAGTTTCTGTGGTTGCTCTCCTAGATTCTTATCTATAAATGAAGATACCCTTAGATGATAGCCTACCACCACATTCCCTGAAAAGCAAGGAACATCCATGGCGTCCGTCTCACATCTGTTGCTCCTCCTCCTGTGTAGCTACCATGTTATGATTGCTAGTGCAGTGGACGTGCAGAGCTACAAGATTCTCGCAACCAGCTCCCAGAAGCCTCAAGCCGTCTGCTCGGAGCCCACAGGTACATGTATGTAGTTATTACATATATACATATCTGCAATTCGACTCTGTTATTCGCTGCAGTAAACTAGTCGTAGGCAGTTGCACAAATGCGGTGTTTTAATCATCATCTCGCTCGCGTCAATTCTGCAGTGGGCCTACCTTTGTCGAGCGGAGCGACGGTGCCACTGAACCACCGGCAAGGCCCATGCTCGCCGGTGGTGTCGTCCGAGAAGAAGCCTACCTTGGAGGAGCTGCTCCGCCGTGACCAGCTCCGAGCCGGCTATGTCCAACGGAAGTTCTCCAACAACAACCACCGCGCCAACAGTGGGCTCCAATCATCGGAGGTTACCGTGCCGACAACATTGGGGTCTTCCCTGGACACGCTGGAGTATGTCATCACCGTCGAGCTGGGCTCGCCGGCAGTGAAGCAGACGATGATCATCGACAGCGGCAGCGACGTGTCGTGGGTGCACTCCTCGTCCGGGTCGCCCTTCGATCCAGCCAAGTCGAGGACGTACGTGCCCCTCTCTTGCGGCGCCCCGGCGTGCACGCAGCTGGGCGGGGAAGGCAACGGGTGCTCCAAAAACGGGCAGTGCCAGTACATGGTCATGTACGGCGACGGGTCCAACACCACGGGAGGGTACGGCTCCGACAAGCTGGCGCTCACGGCCTCCGAAACCGTGGACAGTTTCCAGTTCGGGTGCAGCCAGGTGGAGGAGGGGTTCAGGGACAAGACCGACGGGCTGATGGGGCTGGGCGGTGACACGCAGTCGCTGGTGTCGCAGACCGCGGCGACCTACGGCAAGGCGTTCTCCTACTGCCTCCCTCCGACCACGAGCTCGTCGGGTTTCCTCACGCTCGGCGCGCCCAGCGGCGGCACGTCGGGGTTCGCGACTACGGGGATGCTGAGGAGCCCGCAGGCCCGGACCTTCTACGGCGCGCTCCTCCAGGGAATCAGCGTGGGCGGGAAGATGGTCAGCGTGGCGCCCTCGGTGTTCTCCGCCGGGTCGGTGATGGACTCCGGCACGATCATCACGCGGCTGCCGCCGACGGCGTACAAGGCGTTCTCGTCGGCGTTCAAGGAAGGCATGAAGCAGTACCAGTCGGCGCAGCCCAGGAGCATCCTGGACACGTGCTTCGACTTCAGTGGCCAGGACAACGTCACGATACCGTCGGTGTCGCTGGTGTTCGACGGCGGCGCGGTCGTGGACCTCGACGCAAACGGGATCATATATGGCAGCTGCCTCGCGTTCACGAAAACGGACGACGACGGCACCACCGGCATCATCGGCAACGTGCAGCAGAGGACGCTGGAGGTGCTGTACGACGTTGGAAAGAGCGTCTTGGGCTTCCGGGCCAACGCGTGCTGATTAGATGCGCAGCGCTCGCGTGGTATATATGACACGGCACACGGCACACTGTATGAATGGCCGAGTCTAGCTAGCTATGCTACTCTCATGTGCTGTGTGTAACTGTTTATCCTGGTAGTTGCGATGTCAACATGGATTGAAATCAAAGCAGGTTCACAAGGAACCGAGCAAGTGGCATCAAAGTACTCCGTATTACATATCATAGTATCAACTGAAATCACAGACTAAATGACTGAACTACTAACATAGTTTGATGGTGTTGTCTTGAGTATCAGCCATGAAACAAGTTTTTTAGGTAAGACTGCAAACAAGATACATCTGCTTGACCTCAGCCTTCCTCTTCTTCCACAACCTATCTCTTTGCTCCCTACAAAAACAGTCATTAAACAGCATAGATGAACAGTAACCCAAAATAACGAGAACAGCATAGATGAGCATCAAAGCTTCCTACCGACAGAAAACAGTAACGGGCTCTGAGCAATCTTTTAAACCGGATTGGTTTTGGTTAGGGCTTTTGGTGTAAACTTTAAGTTCAATCTTCCATGTTCCTACGTGATGGTAGTGGATGCACACAATCTACGGCACCAAATTTTGACGATACAAATCTTGCAAAACATAATGGACTAGGCCGATCCCCATGGTATTCTATCCCTCATCTGATTATTTAATTGAATGTGCAAAAACGTGATTACTGGATTTAGTATTTAACAGAAGTACAGGAGAACAAACTACAGTGAGGTTAGTTAAGATGTTTCGGAAACTTTACTGAAAGGGAGCATGGGAAGCAGGGGCAGCTGTTTAGTGCAGTTTCTAGGTAAAACTATAGATGATTAATTGAGCCCAAGATGGTTAGAACTGATCAGCGAACAGTGCAGGACCTAAGAACACCAACGAATAATGAATGTCCGATGCGAACACTTCACTGCGTCAGGACACTGTACTTGTCAATCAGACTTCCATGGAACACTAGGCAAGCAAACAAGATGTCATGCAGAATCAAGCAAATTAAAAATGAGCAAGCAGACTCCAAGCAAGAAAGATTCAGAGATCGGTGTGTAGCTGCTACAGGCAAGCTTGATGAATTATAATGGTAATCTATCATCAATTTTTCATTTTTAATAATATGAAGCTTCAATGCTACTTCGGTCCCTGAACTTTGGTAAATCTACTTCTTCAACACTAGTATTGGTTGATGGCGTTTACTTGGATATCTTCCTTATCCTTGATAATGTTTAATAGCTGATCTACCTTTGCAGTAAGGTTTTCATTCTTCTTCTCGATAATTGAGTTCACCTTTTATGAGTAGGATCTTACTACATGACATTAGGCATGGTTGTTGCTGTGCATATCACCAAGAAGTTGTTTGGCCACAACTTCCAGCTAGCCCATAAATGTGCCTCCAGCTGTAGTATCAAGCATATAATTAGACTACGATTAAGCCCATTATAAAATAGATGAACAAGTAATCATTCTTCCATCACATGGTTGGGATCGCTCATTATGGATTCCTTCAACCTCCACCAGGCAAACGCTAGTGGCTCACGATTGTCCTGCATAAAGCCTGTAATGTTAGATTGAAGTTGCATAGTCTGAGTTATAGGGAAAAACTTAAGTCATAAGAATACTAGTGCATTCCTCCCATGAAATAACTATGCCCTTAGCCAAAGCTAGAAGCCAATATTTTGCCTTTCCTTTAGTGAGAAAGGAAATAAACGCAGCTTGACCATATTGGGGTCAGCATCTTTTATGCGCATCAGATCACATATTTCAGTAAATATACTTACGTGCAAACCTCCTCAGCAGTTGAGCCTCTAAATTGGTTCTATTGAACCAAGCTTTAAAAATTAGGCTTAATTTTATAGGTCTTCGTTGCGACAATTGGCTGAATGATAGGTGCACGCATAAAATCATCATTAGGGTTAGCATATTTCCCAAGCTTCTTTTATGCCATAGTGCCAATTTTTTATGGAGATTTGTAATAAGGTAAATAATAAAACAAGTAATTATTTTTTTGGTTTTCAATATATAACAAAAAGTAAATTAATATCAATAAATAAACTAAAAAAACTAACTAACAAGGTCTCCAATAACCTCATGAGGATAGCGAATTGCTTCCCATCAATGATACTAGAAAAAAGTTTGATACCTTTGATCCGGATTTACGGATGTAGAATAATAGATTTTCCCTAGAAGACCTCGGTTTATCGAACCTTAGGAAGCACTTGCCGTTGTTTGAGGAGTGTCTACAAGATTTGCTAGTTTTTTTACCTTACATTTACGAGACCTTTCAAGTCTATTTTGCATCTTGGATTGTGTCGATGGATGCAGATAGGCCAGGGTTGAAGTTTCAGATGCATTTATGCATACATATGAGATAAAGATAAAGTTAAGCACATTCATGTGTAAATGATGTAACATAGATAGGATTTGTGGGCAGCACATCCTTAAATACTACAACTCACATGAGCCACATACATAGCATATAGTCTCTTAGTTCAACCGTCATACCACGAAGAATCGGACCATTAACGATTGTTAAGTAAATACATACCAAAGCATTAATATAAATGATGTTGTTGTTTTTTATTCAAGTGGATCACTAAATGAATATTGTACTCCCCTTGTTGTCATTGGGTTTCACGCGTAGATGTCGTTTACCACACATATCACCTCAAACCTTGATCAAACCTCGGGGACTTGGGTACCTGAAAAGTCCTTGGATTGAGGTAAGAGACAATGATAAAATATAAATCTCCTATGAAATCACCACACAATATTCCTATATAATAAGATGCACATAATTGCTGTGAGGATAATCCTCAACCTGTAGCCCATGAGGATTACTCAGTCATAATAATAAGATCAAGGATAGAAAATATTGTAAAATTACTTAGATCAATACCAAATATCCTTACAAGGCCGCCAATTGCGAGGATATCCCAATTACAAGCTATGGCTATGCCTATGTGATGAGATGGAGATGATGAACTATGGTGGCGGTGAAGTGGTGGATCTTACTCGGGGTGTGTTTCTTACGCAATCTGAGAATCACGGCTCTCTGTGTAGCGGCCGGAGTGTCAAAATATATAGGCATCTTCACAAAATTTGCTCTGTTTGACCAAGCGAAGGCGGTGCCAGGTGGTATGGGTGCACGGTACGGACGAGCCCCTCCCGTATCAGTGCTCGTTAAAGCTTCTGGATGGATCTCTTCGACCCTAGTTGACTTGTGAATATTAGCAACTCCTGTTTCTTCCCTTTTTTCTCTCTATATTTCGCCATAAAATGTGATTTCTTGTATCACACCACTTAAAATGAGGATTTGCGCATCTTTGCAACAATTAGTCATTAGTAGCAAGGCTATAGAGATATTCATCAATTGGTTGCATTAATATATGATTTAAACATGGACAAAGATGGTTGTTTTCACATCCACCAGAGATCAGCGAGCTCCCTTCCACGTGGATTTCCTGGAGGAGAAAGCGGTAGAACGTTGGCGCTATCTTGCTCCTCAGCATCGGCGTCATCACGAACATCGACGTGTTGTTGGGCGCACCGAGCGTGAGGAACCTGGGCATGCTCGTGGTCGCTGGGAGGTAGTTGTGTGTTGAATTTGTAACGAATAATTAAGCTTGTACAATGACGTGTGTTCAATTTTTACCGAATTATTAAGCTTGTACAGAGATGTGTGTGATACGTTTCCTCTCTCTTTTGTAGTGTGTTTAGTTTATACCGAATAATTAAGCTTGTACAAATATGTGTGTGATGTGCGTTTTGTTTTTTGTTGTGTGTTTAATTTGTGCCAAATAATTAGGAGTGTGTTGCGGTCAGAAACCCACCGCGGGCAACACCGTAGAGCCGGGAACAACTCAGGGCTGCGGCTGGCCCTGGTCCCTCCGAGCGACGGCCCGCAAAGCCTCGGTCACACGTCCGATGCTGTCGCAGGGCACCTGACCTATACCGTCGAAGGTGTTGGATGATGCCTCGCTTAGTTTCGCATGGCATACACGTGAACGTTAAATACGAGCCTCGATCGGCTCTCAGGTTGTCAATCGGCTCAAAGAGCCGATCCACCCATGATACGTACGAGGTGTACGATCGGATGGTGGTCCTGCTTGATCAAGATAAAGGCGACCTACTACGATTTGGGGTTTTCACCGCACAATCGGAACATCCTACTCGTGATTGGGCCTCGCGGCGCACGGTGATCGTAAGTCAACTCCTAGACAGGGCCTAAAAACCAACACGAGGTTGATCCTCGGAACGTCCTGTCTAGGGCTAGCAAACGCCACCCTACACGCCGCTGGATCCTCCAACCCTTTGTAAGGCCTAACAATGCAAATATTAAACTAATTCTTGAAGAACAAGGAGCAATCATAACGGATCGGATCTAATAAATAATGATCAGCGGTGCCGCCCTTACACCCGTGACAGGCGTAAGGGCGGCTAGATGCCTAAGGGTTACACGACGATAGCATATGATACGAAGAACAATGCTAACCCTAAAACACCTATGATAACTACGTTGATCGCCATAAAAAAGGCTTCAGTACGAGCAACGCATGGAGGACGAATAAACGCGTGTGCTGCCTAGATCGCAAGATGCGATCTAGGCAGCATGGTGCTTACCCGGAAGAAACCCTCGAGACGGGGGAGTTGGCGATGCGCCGAGATTGGTTTGTGTTGAACGTTGGTTGTTTATTTCATAAACCCAGATACATATTTATAGTCCGGGGACTTTCTAATTCAGGCGTGCACCTAACCGTGCACGGGTAAAACTCTAACTTCTAACCGACACGTATCCTACTATGGTACAGATACACGGGCAATTAGCCCAAACTTGGTACACAAGGCCGATTCATGTATTTCTTCTATGTATATTCTTCAAGCCCATCTTGATCGCGGCCCACCTCTGATCCGGCCGGGATTCTGGTGATAACACATGCCCCCCTGGTTTTGAAACATTTCCAAAATCATTACGCTTTCTTTCGTCGGGTCATGTCATGGCAGAGCAGAACTGCCGCAGAATCTTCCATCATTTCGCTTCGCCTCCTGGGCTTCTCTGCACGAATTGATACTTTCGGCATCACGTCCTCGAACCGTCATGGCATTAAATCTCCACTACACCCCCTTTATTTATCTGTGCAACGGTTCGCCACTTCATCCCCTTGCTCTGTTCTATCCACCAGCTCAAAAACCCTCTTCCCCGTAGCAATGTCTTCCTCTTCCTCTTCCCTCTCAGGCCTCCCCCTCCAATCTTCGCCGAAGAACAAGAATGAGGACGACCTCCACTCCAAGGCGAACCCCATCTCCTCCGACAAGGAGGAGAAAGAAGGAGAAGTAGAGACGACAAAGGTCTCCCCCTCCGCCAGGCTCCCGCCGAAGAAGCGCTCCCGCATGTGGCCGGACAGCGAGGATGATGATGATGACGAGGAAGAGGAAGATGACCGAGGCTCCGGCCGCGGGATGACCTCCAGGAAGCAGCGTCGACGGCGACGGCACCGACGATGATGCTAGCGAGGATTAGTAATGTAGGATAAGTAGCCCCTGAGCAATCGGCTCTTCTTTTCTTGAGCAATCGGCTCTTCATTGTAAAAATCCTCTCTTATTAATGAAGAAGACTTTTCCTTAACTTGATCTTGCCGATTTCCCTGCGTGCTGATTCTGCCGATTGTTAATTTGATCAACGCTCAATGAGCCGATGGCAACGCATCGACCTCTTACGATAAATTTCGAGATAGACCAATTTAGCCACCTCCTCAAATGGTAACCTGTGAACCTTGCTCAACCTCAGATCCCCAACTTCCAACCGAGCAGGTCCAAACCGCAGTCACTGAGCGTATTATTAACGGCAACCTTTGTCTTCGGGAGAGCTCTAGGACCATTGCTGAATCAACCCGAGGGCGGGGCTGTACTTCTGCAGAGAGGCTCCTGCCCGTTTTCCCGCAGCAACCATTCCTCAACAAGGTTGAGATGCAGAGCCACCGATTTCAACCCAAATCGGCTTCCTATAGCAAAGGGTCCTTCAGGACAAGCTGCCCCCCGAGCCTCAGTTAAGGCGAGAAAAGTAGTGAGTCAGCCAAATGTGCCACCATTGGCCTCCAAGTCATAATGCAGAGCCAGCCGATTTCAACAAAATCGGCTCCCCAGAGCAGAGAACCTTCAGGGTGAGCTGCCCCCCGAGCTTCTTCAGTCCACTTCTTGCGCCTTGCTGGTCAGATCGGCTCCTTTCCCTTGGCGGATTTGATGCAACCTATCCTTAACCTGATCTGCACGTCCCTGCTGCTCTTGGCATTGGTCAGGGTCATGATCCCTCAAACCTGCTCCAGCTGATATTGCGGACTCGAATACTTGCAAAAGGGATTTGGAGGTTCTCGACGAGAGGATCTGAGCCACCAAACCATTCCATTGAGGAGCTCCTCCAGTAGAGTCTCTTCTTCGTGACCCACTTCCTGCTCCATTGAGCCTCTGCTTATAACAGTTGTACCTCTTGAGTCGATGGCCATGCATCGGCTTTCTATCCTTAAGTCGATGTCTGCGCATCGGCTGTGCTTAAATTTTGAATTTTACGGCCGATTTATGTATCGCCCCCATACTTCAATACCCATCATCAAAGCATATCTTGGGCTGCTGGGCATTTGAAAGACACTTCTACTTCATATCCTCGTGTATTATCCACCTAGGTGCCCCCGAGCCGATTCTTTCAAGGGATTTGATGGTATCGGCTCTTCAGGTATTCCCTGTTGGATCAAATGTTGAACCCAGGCAGAATGTATGGTGAGGATAATTTTGGCCGATTGCTGGAATCTGCCTCCATGTTGCTTGCTCGATGAAGGTTTTGCAATGTTCCTCCATAAATCCTTGGGGCCGATCACCTGGATCGGCATCGCCACGTTTGTCCATTGATGTTGCTTTTGTTACACGGTCAGGCCGGTGGATAAAACCAGCCTCACCCCGTTCTTTGTCACGTCGATGCGCTCGCAGCCGTCCAAATTGATGCCCGAGAGTGGCTCTTGGCCTGATGTCTCCCAAACGTTCATGCCAGCCGTTGAAATCTCGGCTGAATCATCTCGTGGACGACTTCTACTTCATCTCCATCCCACCGTATTAGGCATTGGTGCATCGTGGATGGGATGCAACAGCGTGGATCCAATCTCTCCCTAGTAGGACAGCATAGAGCTCTTGCAGTCGACAATAAAGAACGTCGTAGGGACAGTTTTCCTTCCGATCGGAATCCACAGAACACCTTGTGCGTCGATGCTTGGCCGTTGAAATCGCTCCAGTGTCACATTGGTCTTGATCAGATCCGAGCTGGAGCGTCCCAACCGACGTAGCATGGAGTATGGCATAATGTTCGCCGCTCCGGTGTCCACCAACATCTTGTTGACTGCCCATTGATGTAACCTCGCAGGTATGGCTTTCAGATGCATGTAGCTTCTCTCTGTGGCTTCTCAAAGATGACCGGCCGTGGGCCGCGTCAAGTTGCCACAGGTGCTTCGTCTAATCCTGGAGCACTAAACTCCGTTGGAAGGATGAAGACCATGTTTGTGCCAGCCGAGGTCTCATCATCGGCTTTCTTTTGCCTGGGGCGCCACTCTTTTCTTTGTGGCCGACCTTCTTCGTCCAGGGTTCGCTGGATTTTAGCGGCCAGATCAGGCCGCGCCTTCCTCAACGTGTGCAGGTATAACCTTTCAGCTTCTTCCAACCCACGTAGACGCTGAACCCTTCGCTTTTGGGAACGGCTGAGCCCATCAGGGCACCACCTTGGCCGATGATACTTGTCTTCTTCATCATCGTCCTCTAGTTCCTCGAGATCTTCCACCCGAGCGGACTCAGCATGCTTGTTCCGAGGCGGGAGAGGCCCCAGACGTTTGAACACGGACACGTTAGCTGCATCCTTCTTCTTACTGATTACATTCTGGGCAATTGCCGATTGTAGGCAATCGGCTCATTCCCGAATCCCAGCAATGTCGAAGAAGGGGCAGTCCCAGTGCTACCCTCATCGTCTTGCTCCCCGACTTTTCCTTGGCGTGGCGCTCATACCGCTCCTCATCGCGATCATGCCGGCGACATCTCCTGTCGTCTCTAGCCAGACGATCTTTTTCATCATCGTCGTTGTATCGCCGGCGTAGGTCGTATTGACCCACATACTTGTTGAGGAGGTGATCAGAGAGAGTCGCTGATATCTCACATTCCTCACTTCTCCCTCTGTGATGTAGCGCTGCCATCATGACGGAGCCGATCGCGTGGAGCGGCTTCCTCTGTGTCTTTGCTATGAGAGCAGCTGCCCTCATTCCCGTCCTTCCGAGTGGTGCCCAGGTCCCACCATGTTGATATTGCACGAGAAATCTGGCTGGCACCCTCCATGGTAAGCATACTCCACCATGTTAACGGCGGGGAATGGGTGTGTGTCGACCTTCATGGCGTACTGGTTGAAAATTAGCCGCCCTTGTTCTATCGCCATTTGGACCTGCTGACGCCACACCCTGCAGTCGTTGGTGGCGTGGGTGAACGTGTTATGCCACTTGCAGTATGGCTTTCCGTTCAGCTCCTGCACCGTGGGGATCTTGTGGCCTTCGGGTACCTTTAGCTGCTTCTCCTTGAGTAAGAGGTCGAAAATCTGCTCAGCTTTGGTCACGTCGAAGTCGAACCCTTTTGGAGGACCTTGTGGCTTAACCCACTTACAGGACACGGGGCTTGTCGCCCGAGTCCATTCAGCCACCTACCTCTTGATCTCCCGCAGCACCTTCATCCTCGTTCTCCGTCAACCAGGACCACCGCGCTTGAACTTGTCCTGGTAAACATCTCTGGGTGGCGCTGTTCATATGATGACAGCTTCTGCACCATGTGCGCCAATGAAGGGTAGTCCGCTTGGGAGGCCACGTCCTTGATCGATGATGAGAGACCCACCACCGCCAACTCGACTGCTTCTTTTTCACTTACGTGAACCGAATAGCATCGGTTCCTAATGGTCCTGAAGCGCTGGATGTATTCGACACCTGTTTCCGCGCGTCGTACTTGTGCTAGATCGGCAATACCAGGCCTCGGAAGCCTCTGAGTGATATTTATGTGGAACCGCTTCTTCCAACTGCTTCCAAGTCCGGATTGAATTCGGTGGCAGCGATGTGTACCACCCGAAAGCCGATCCTGTGAGGGACTGTGCGAAGAACCTCACACGCAGCTACAGTCTGGCACGTATGCGCACGTGTATCCGTGCGAGATCTCCTTGGGCGCCTCATGTAGGAATTGGTAGTCACTAGGGTCACCACCAATCTTGTAGACGACGTATGCCGATGAGTTCGGCACTTCTGGTGCTGCCAACGCGAACGGCAGCGGTGGACGGGACTGGAGTGGCATCTCTCCTTGGTAAGTCCCCAGAGCTGGTCCTGACGGAGAGTACTGATGGCTCATGATTTCCTGGATCACGCGAAGAGCGACACGCTCCAAAGTGTTCACCAGGCTCTCGGAGTGGCGGTGTAGCGAATGAGCCACCATGAAGGATCTCCTGACGCAGCGACCTGGTGCGTTCTTCTGACGGGAGGACAGTCCACTCCATCGAGCGCGCCTTCAGGTGAGAACCCTTTCCACGATGCCATGTGAGCGGGTTCTGTGAAAAGAGCCGATGAGGTCGGCTTCGAGGACTGCCTTGATCTCGTCATGCTTCTTCTTGAGCTCGTCGGTCAGATCCTCGTACTTGACCGGAGTGCTTCCGCCATCTCAGATGTAGATGGCGATGCGGTGGATGTCGAAGATTGTCCCACCGGGCGTGCCAGAATGTGTTGCGGTCAGAAACCCACCGGCGGGCAGCGACGGGCAACACCGTAGAGCCGGGAACAACTCAGGGCTGCGGCTGGCCCTGGTCCCTCAGAGCGACGGCCCGCAAAGCCTTCTGGTCACACGTCCGATGCTGTCGCAAGGGCGTGCCACCTGACCTATACCTGGTCAGGAAGGTGTTGGATGCCTCGCTTAGTTTCCTGCATGGCATACACGTAAACATTAAATACGAGCCTCGATCGGCTCTCAGGTTGTCCTGTGAATCGGCTCAAAGAGCCGATCCACCCATGATACGTACGAGGTGTACGATCAGATGGTGGTCCTGCTTGATCAAGATAAAGCTGAAGCGACCTACTACGATTTGGGGTTTTCACCGCACAATCGGAACATCCTACTCGTGATTGGGCCTCGCGCTCGCGCACGGTGATCGTAAGCCGATCCTAGACAGGGCCTAAAAACCAACACGAGGTTGATCCTCGGAACATCCTGTCTAGGGCTAGCAAACGCCACCCTACACGCCGCTGGATCCTCCAACCCTTTGTAAGGCCTAACAATGCAGATATTAAACTAATCCTTGAAGAACAAGGAGCAATCATAACGGATCGGATCTACTAAATAATGATCAAGCGGGGTGCCGCCCTTACACCCGTGATAGGCGTAAGGGCGGCTAGATGCCTAAGGGTTGCACGACGATAGCATATGATACGAAGAACAATGCTAACCCTAAAACACCTATGATAACTACGTTGCTCGCCATCAAAAAGGCTTCAGTACGAGCAACGCATGAGGACGAATAAACGCGTGTGCTGCCTAGATCGCAAGATGCGATCTAGGCAGCATGGTGCTTACCCGGAAGAAACCCTCGAGACGGGGGAGTTGGCGATGCGCCGAGATTGGTTTGTGTTGAACGTTGTTGTTGTTTATTTCATAAACCCTAGATACATATTTATAGTCCGGGGGACTTTCTAATCAGGGTGCACCCAACCGTGCACGGGTAAAACTCTAACTTCTAACCGACACGTATCCTACTATGGTACAGATACACGGGCAATTAGCCCAAACTTGGTACACAAGGCCCATTCATGTATTTCTTCTATGTATATTCTTCAAGCCCATCTTGATCGTGGCCCACCTCTGATCCGGTCAAATTCTGGTGATAACAGAGTGTGAGCCTGAAAGACGACCGGATTTCCCGGCCTTGGAGCATTGGAGGCCCATAGAGCATGAGTTTGTCACTAGCCCTATCCCCACTCCCCTAACTATATTTGATGTGGCCTAAGGGTTAGGATGTGCCCAGATCCCACGAATTTGACCAAGTGAGTGGATGGGGAAGATGGAAAAGGGGAAGAACACACACAAGATCCAAATACAAACACACACAACCCAACACAAACCAAATTTACTCCCTTGGTAGGTTAGACCAAGCCAATAGAACCACTTCTTAGAGAGACCCTTGGGTAGAATCTAAGAAGTGAGAGATTGGTGAGGAGATCCAACTAGAACTTGGATGAAAGAGGTAGAAGCCTTGAATCATCCATGAAGAGTAGAAATCCACAAGAGTGCCTTGATACAAAGAACATAGTTCTAGGGAGACAAAGCTCATGTAGTCTAAGCCAAATCTTGTCTAACCCTAATTTGGGAAGAGGGATGAGGTATATATAGGCCCAGATTCGGAGCAGGGGTAACTTAGTCATTTGCACAGAATAAACATAGCCATAGGATGCAAATAGACGGTCCAGATGAAGTTGACTTTGATGGGGCCGGCAGTGCCGGCGTGCTCGGGGCGGCAGTGCCGGTTGGGCCGGCAGTGCCGGGCTTGCTTGGGCGGCAGTGCCGGGGTGCGCCCACCGGCAGTGCCGCCCAGGCGGGCGGGCAAGTGCCGGCCTGTGGCTGCAGGCACCTAGTGGCGCGGGCAGGCCGGCTCGGTTGTGGCTGGAGCCCTTGATACGTCCCAAACGTATCTATAATTTCTTATGTTCCATGCTACTTTATTGATGATACTCACATGTTTTATACACATTATATGTCATATTTATGCATTTTCCGGCACTAACCTATTGACGAGATGCCGAAGAGCCGCTTGTTTTCTGCTATTTTTGGTTTCAGAAATCCTAGTAAGGAAATATTCTCTAATTGGACGAAATCAACGCCTGAGGTCCTATTTTTTCACGAAGCTTCCAGAAGACCGAAGAGGAAACGAAGTGGGGCCACGAGGCGGCGAAACGCCAGGGTGGCCAGGCCCAGGTCCTGGCCGCGCGGCCCTGTTGTGTGGGCCTCGTGACGCCCCTTGACCTGCCCTTCGCCTACTTAAAGCCTTCGTCGCGAAACCCCCGGTACCGAGAGCCACGATACGGAAAACCTTCCAGAGACGCCGCCGCCGCCAATCCCATCTCGGGGGATTCAGGAGATCGCCTCCGGCACCCTGCCGGAGAGGGGAATCATCTCCTGGAGGTCTCTTCATCGCCATGATCGCCTCCGGATCGATGTGTGAGTAGTCCACCCCTGGACCATGGGTCCATAGCAGTAGCTAGATGGTTGTCTTCTCCTCATTATGCTATCATGTTAGATCTTGTGAGCTGCCTATCATGATCAAGATCATCTATTTGTAATCCTACATGTTGTGTTTGTTGGGATCCGATGAATATTGAATACTATGTCAAGTTGATTATCAATCTATCATATATTTTGTTTATGTTCTTGCATGCTCTCCGTTGCTAGTAGAGGCTCTGGCCAAGTTGATACTTGTAACTCCAAGAGGGAGTATTTATGCTCAATAGTGGGTTCATGCCTCCATTGAATCTGGGACAGTGATAGAAAGTTCTAAGGTTGTGGATGTGTTGTTGCCACTAGGGATAAAACATCGATGCTTTGTCTAAGGATATTTGTGTTGATTACATTACGCACCATACTTAATGCAATTGTCTTTGTTTGCAACTTAATACTGGAAGGGGTTCGGATGATAACCTGAAGGTGGACTTTTAGGCATAGATGCATGCTGGATAGCGGTCTATCTACTTTGTCGTAATGCCCTGATTAAATCTCATAGTACTCATCATGATATATGTATGTGCATTGTTATGCCTTCTTTATTTGTCAATTGCCCAACTGTAATTTGTTCACCCAACATCTGTTTATCTTATGGGAGAGACACCACTAGTGAACTGTGGACCCCGGTCCAATTCTTTACATCTGAAATACAATCTACTGCAATTGTTCTTTACTGTTCTTCGCAAACAATCATCATCATCCACACTATATATCTAATCCTTTGTTTACAGCAAGCCGGTGAGATTGACAACCTCACTGTTACGTTGGGGCAAAGTACTTTGATTGTGTTGTGCAGGTTTCACGTTGGCGCCAGAATCCCTGGTGTTGCGCCGCACTACACTCCGTCACCAACAACCTTCACGTGCTCCTTGACTCCTACTGGTTCGATAACCTTGGTTTCTTACTGAGGGAAACTTACTGCTATGCGCATCACACCTTCCTCTTGGGGTTCCCAACGGACGTGTCGACTGCACGCATCAAGTAAAATTTCTGGCGCCGTTGCCGGGGAGATCAAGACACGCTAAGGGGAGTCTCCCACATCAATCTCTTTACTTTGTTTTTGTCTTGCTTTACTTTATTTTATTTACTGCTTTGTTTGCTCTTATATCAAAAACACAAAAAATTAGTTGCTAGTTTTACTTTATTTACTGTCTTGTTCTCTATATTGAAAACACACACAAAAATTAGTTACGTGCATTTACTTTATTTAGTTTGCTTTATTTACTACTGCTAAAATGGGTACTGTTGAGAATACTAAGTTGTGTGACTTCACTAGCACAAATAATAATGATTTCTTATGCACACCTATTGCTCCACCTGCTACTACAGCAGAATTCTTTGAAATTAAACCTGCTTTACTGAATCTTGTTATGAGAGAGCAATTTTCTGGTGTTAGTTCTGATGATGCTGCTGCCCATCTTAATAATTTTGTTAAACTTTGTGAAATGCAAAAGTATAAGGATGTAGATGGTGACATTATAAAACTAAAATTGTTTCCTTTCTCCTTAAGAGGAAGAGCTAAAGATTGGTTGCTATCTCTGCCTAGAAATAGTATTGATTCTTGGACTAAATGTAATGATGCTTTTATTGGTAGATATTATCCTCCCGCTAAAATTATATCTTTGAGAAGTAGCATAATGAATTTCAAGCAATTAGATAATGAACATGTTGCTCAAGCATGGGAGAGAATGAAATCTTTGGTGAAGAATTGCCCAACCCATGGACTAACTACTTGGATGATCATCCAAACCTTTTATGCAGGATTGAATTTTTCTTCGCGGAACCTATTGGATTCAGCTGCTGGAGGTACCTTTATGTCCATCACTTTGGGGGCGGCTACAAAGCTTCTCGATGATATGATGATAAATTACTCTGAATGGCACACGGAAAGAGCTCCACAAGGTAAGAAGGTAAATTCTGTTGAAGAAACCTCCTCCTTGAGTGATAAGATTGATGCTATTATGTCTATGCTTGTGAATGGTAGATCTAATGTTGATCCTAATAATGTTCCTTTAGCTTCATTGGTTGCCCAAGAAGAACATGTTGATGTGAATTTCATTAAAAGTAATAATTTCAACAACAATGCTTATAGGAATAATTCTGGTAACAACTATAGGCCATATCCTTCTATAATGGTAATGGTTATGGTAATTCTTATGGGAATTCTTACAACAATAATAGGAGTGTACCCCTGGTCTTGAAGCCATGCTTAAAGAATTTATTAGTACACAAACTGCTTTTAACAAATCTGTTGAGGAAAAGCTTGATAAAATTGATATGCTTGCTTCTAAGGTTGATAGACTTGCCTCTGATGTTGATCTTTTAAAATTGAAAGTTATGCCTAATGAGGATATTGATAATAAAATTGTTGCTACAGCAAATGCCATCCAAGTTCGAATTAATGAGAATATTAGATTGATGGCTGAATTGCATGCTAGGTGGGAAAGAGAAGAAATGAAAAACTAGCTAAAGAGAATAATGTAGCTAAAGTTTGGAATATTACCACCACTAGAATGATAATGCTTCACATGTTGCTACACCTCCTACTATCAATGGTAAAATATTGGTGGCAATGTTTCTACTCCTAGTGCAAAGTGTGCAAAATTGCCCCAACTGCTAAAACTGAAACGTTTGTGATAAAACGCTGAAATTTTTCAAAATGTTGGGGACAATGATCCCATTGCTGTAGATCATAATGGTTTAGATTTTGATGATTGTCACATCTCTGAAGTTATAAAGTTCTTACAAAAACTTGCTAAAAGTCCCAATGCTAGTGCTATAAATTTGGCCTTTACAAAACATATTACAAATGCTCTCATAAAAGCTGGAGAAGAGAAACTAAAACTTGAAACCTCTATTCCTAGGAAGTTAGAAGATGGTTGGGAGCCTATCATTAAGATGAGGGTCAATGATTTTGATTGTAATGCTTTATGTGATCTTGGTGCAAGTATTTCTGTTATGCCTAAGAAAATCTATGATATGCTTGACTTGCCACCATTGAAAAATTGTTATTTGGATGTTAATCTTGCTGATAATGCTATAAAGAAACCTTTGGGGAGGATTGATAATGTTCGCATTATGGTTAACAATAACCTTGTCCCCGTTGATTTTGTTGTCTTGGATATTGAATGCAATGCATCTTGTCCCATCATATTGGGAAGACCTTTTCGAACTGTTGGTGCTACCATTGATATGAAGGAATGTAATATTAATCAATTTCCTCTTAAGAAAGGTATGGAACACTTCCGTAGAAAGAGAATGAAGTTACCTTATGATTCTATTATTAGAACAAACTATGATGTTGATGCTTCATCTCTTGATAATACTTGATTCACACTTTCTGCGCCTAGCTGAAAGGCGTTAAAGAAAAGCGCTTATGGGAGACAACCCATTTTTTACTTTGCTACTTTTTTTATATTTGAGTCTTGGAAGTTGTTATTACTGTAGCAACCTCTCCTTATCTTTATTTTATTGCATTGTTGTGCCAAGTAAAGTCTTTGATAGTAAAGCCAATACTAGATTTGGATTGCTGCGCAGCAACAGATTTCTTGCTGTCACGAAATTGAGCCACCCCTGCTGTAGAAAATTTATAAAAATCTGCATATTTACGTGCATGATCCTCAGATATGTACGCAACTTTCATTCAATTTGGGCATTTTCATCTGAGCAAGTCTGGTGCCTCTAAAAAATTCGTCTTTACGGACTGTTCTGTTTTAACAGATTCTGCCTTTTATTTCGCATTGCCTGTTTTGCTATGTTTGATGGATTTCTTTGTTCCATTAACTTTCAGTAGCTTTGTGCAATGTCCAGAAGTGTTAAGAATGATTATTTCACCTCTGAATATATGAATTATGCACTGACCCTCTAATGAGTTTGTTTTGAGTTTGGTGTGGAGGAAGTTTTCAAGGGTCAAGAGAGGAGGATGATACAATATGATCAAGAAGAGTGAAAAGTCTAAGCTTGGGGATGCCCCCGTGGTTCATCCCCGCATATTTAAGAAGACCCAAGTGTCTAAGCTTGGGGATGCCCAAGGCATTCCTTCTTCATCGACAACTTATCGGTCACCTCTAGTGAAACTATATTTTTATTCTGTCACATCTTATGTGCTTTACTTGGAGCGTCTGTTTGTTTTTGTTTTTGTTTTTGTTTGAATAAAATCGGATCCTAGCATTCTTTGTTTGGGAGAGAGACACGCTCCGCTGTTTCGTATGAACACATATGTTCTTAGTTTTATCTTTAATGTTCATTGCGAAAGTTGAACTACTTCATTCATTGTTATATGGTTGGAAACGGAAAATGCCGCATGTGGTAAATGGTATAATGTCTTGAATAATGTGATACTTGGCAATTGTTGTGCTCATATAGATCATGTTTAAGCTCTTGCATCATGTACCTTGTACCTATTAATGAATAACTACATAGAGCTTGTTAAAATTTGGTTTGCATGATTGATCTCTAGAGTCTAGATATTTTCTGGTTGAGGTGTTTGAACAACAAGGAGACAATGTAAAGTCTTATAATAGCTACAATATGTTCATATGTGAGCTTTGTTGCACCTTTTATACTTGAGTTTGCTTCAAACAACCTTGCTAGCCTAGCCTTGTATTGAGAGGAATTCTTCTCATGCATCCAAATCCTTGAGCCAATAACTATGCCATTTGTGTCCACCATACCTACCTACCACATGGTATTTCTCTGCCATTCCAAAGTACATTACTTGAGTGCTACCTTTAAAATTCTATTCTTTGCCTTTACAATACATAGCTCATGGGAAAATAGCCTTAAAAACTATTGTGGTGAAGAATATGTACTTATGTGTCTTATTTCTTAATAAGTTGCTTGTTGAGCGGTAACCATGTTTTTGGGGACGCCATCAACTCTTTTACCTTTGTTGAATATCATGTGAGTTGCTATGCATGTTCGTCTTGTCTGAAGTAAGGGCGATTTTCATGATCAAATGGTTTGAGTATGCATATTGTTAGAGAAGAACATTGGGCCGCTAACTAAAGCCATGATTCATGGTGGAAGTTTCAGTTTGGACAATCAATCCTCAATCTCTTATGAGAATAATAACTGTTGTTGAATGCTTATGCATTAAAGAGGAGTCCATTATCTGTTGTCTATGTTGTCCCGGTATGGATGTCTAAGTTGAGAATAATCAAAAGCGAGAAATCCAATGCGAACATTCTCCTTAGACCTTTGTACAGCGGCATAGAGGTACCCCTTTGTGACACTTGGTTGAAACATATGCTATGCAATGATAATCCATGTTAATCAGAGCTAATTAGGACAAGGTGCGAGCACTATTGGTATACTATGCATGAGGCTTGCAACTTATAGGATATCTTATACATAACACATATGCTTTATTACTACCGTTGACAAAATTGTTTCTTGTTTTCAAAATGAAAAGCTCTAGCGGAAATATAGTAATCCATTCTTCCCTCTGCGAAGGGCCAATCTTCTACTTTATTGTTAAGTCAGTTTACCTATTCTTTCTATCCCAGAAGCAAACACTTGTATCAACTGTGTGCATTGATTCTTACATGTTCACCTATTGCACTTGTTATATTACTTTGTGTTGACAATTATCCATGAGATATATATGTTGAAGTTGAAAGCAACCGCTGAAACTTATATCTTCCTTTGTGTTGCTTCAATGCCTTTACTTTGAATTTATTGCTTTATGAGTAACTCTTATGCAAGTCTTATTGATGCTTGTCTTGAAAGTATTATTCATGAAAAGTCTTTGCTATATGATTCATTTGTTTACGCATTATCTTCATCATTGCTTCGAATCGCTGCATTCATCTCATATGCTTGCAATAGTATGATCAAGATTATGATAGCATGTCACTTCAGAAATTATCTTTGTTATCGTTTACCTACTCGAGGCGAGTAGGAACTAAGCTTGGGGATGCTTGATACGTCTCAAACGTATCTATAATTTCTTATATTCCATGCTACTTTATTGATGATACTCACATGTTTTATACACATTATATGTCATATTTATGCATTTTCCTGCACTAACCTATTGACGAGATGTCGAAGAGCTAGTTGCTGTTTGCTATTTTTGGTTTCAGAAATCCTAGTAAGGAAATATTCTCGGAATTGGACGAAATCAACGCCCAGGGTCCTATTTTTCCACGAAGCTTCCAGAAGACCGAAGAGGAAACGAAGTGGGGCCACGAGGCGGCCACGGGTGCTTCTATTCTTGTAGACAGTGTTGGGCCTCCAAGAGCAGAGGTTTGTAGAACAGCAGCAAGTTTCCCTTAAGTGAATCACCCAAGGTTTATCGAACTCAGGGAGGAAGAGGTCAAAGATATCACTCTCATGCAACCCTGCAACCACAAAGCAAGAAGTCTCTTGTGTCCCCAACACACCTAATAGGTGCACTAGTTCGGCGAAGAGATAGTGAAATACAGGGTATGAATAAAAGCAGTAGCAACGCACCAGAAAAGTGCTTTGCTGTCCAGCTGGTGTGTGGTTGATGGTGGTAATATTGCAGAAGTATAGATGCAAGAAAAAAAGTAAACAAGCAGCGATAGCCGTATTTAGGAACAAGGCCTAGGGATCATACTTTCACTAGTGGACACTCTCAACATTGATCACATAATAGAATAAATAGATAGATGCTAGACTCTACACCCTCTTGTTGGATGATGAACACCACTAACTGTGTAGGATTACACGAACCCTCAATGCCGGAGTTAACAAGCTCCACAATATTCAATGTTCATATTTAAATAACCTTAGAGTGCATAACAGATCAACATAACCAAACCAAGTACTAACATAGCATGCACACTGTCACCTTCACACTACGAAAGGAGGAATAGATCACATCAATACTATCATAGCAATAGTTAACTTCATAATCTACAAGAGATTACAATCATAACCTACGCCAAGTACTACACGATGCACACACTGTCACCATTACACCGTGCAAGAGGAATAAACTACTTTAATAACATCACTAGAGTAGCACACAGATATATTGTGATACAAAACACATTGCAATCATAAAGAGATACAAATAAGCACTTCACTATGCCATTCATAACAGTGAATAAGTATTCTGTGAAATATAGCCTAAGAGACCCACACGGTGCACACACTATCACCTTTACACACGTGGGACAAGGAGTCTCCGGAGATCACATAAGTAAAATCCACTTGACTAGCATAATGACATCTAGATTACAAGCATCATCATATGAATCTCAATCATGTAAGGCAGCTCATGAGATTATTGTATTGAAGCACATAGGAGAGAGATTAACCACATAGCTACCGGTACAGCCCCGAGCCTCGATGGAGAACTACTCCCTCCTCATGGGAGACAGCAGCGTTGATGGAGATGGCGGTGGTGTCGATGGAGGAGCCTTCCGGGGCACTTCCCCGTCCCGGCGGCGTGCCGGAACAGAGACTCCTGTCCCACAGATCTTGCTTCGCGATGGCGGCGGCTCTGGAAGGTTTTCTCTGGTTTCGTCGAACGTGGTAGGGTTTTCGACGAGACCTTAAGTAGGCGGAAGGGCAAGGTCGGTGGAGTCCTGGTGGGACCACACACTAGGCCGGCGCGACCAGGGCTTGGGCCGCGCCGCCACTGTGTCCCCACCTCATGGCCCCACTTCGTTTCCCCTTCGGACTTCTGGAAGCTAAAAATAGGACCCCGGGCGTTGATTTCGTCCAATTCCGAGAATATTTCCTTACTAGGATTTCTGAAACCAAAAACAGCAGAAAAAGCAACTGGCCTTCGGCATCTCGTCAATAGGTTAGTTCCGGAAAACGCATAAATATGACATAAAGTATGCATAAAACATGTAGATATTATCAATAATGTGGCATGGAACATAAGAAATTATCGATACGTCGAGACGTATCAGCATCCCCAAGCTTAGTTTATGCCCGTCCCGTGCAGGTAAACGATAACAAAGATAATTTCTGAGTGACATGCCATCATAACCTTGATCATACTATTGTAAACACATGTAATGAATGCAGCGATCAAAACAATGGTAATGACATGAGTAAACAACTGAATCATAAAGCAAAGACTTTTCATGAATAGTACTTTCAAGACAAGCATCAATAAGTCTTGCATAAGAGTTAACTCATAAAGCAATAAATTCAAAGTAAAGGCATTGAAGCAACACAAAGGAAGATTAAGTTTCAGCGGTTGCTTTCAACTTGTAACATGTATATCTCATGGATAGTTGTCAATGCAAAGCAATATAACAAGTGCAATATGCAAGTATGTAGGAATCAATGCACAGTTCACACAAGTGTTTGCTTCTTGAGGTGGAGAGAGATAGGTGAACTGACTCAACATAAAAGTAAAAGAATGGCCCTTCGTAGAGGGAAGCATTGATTGCTATATTTGTGCTAGAGCTTTGGTTTTGAAAACATAAAGAGAGCATAAAAGTAAAATTTTGAGAGGTGTTTGTTGTTGTCAACGAATGGTAGTGGGCACTCTAACCCCCTTGCCAGACAAACCTTCAAAGAGCGGCTCCCATGAATTATTTTTATTTTTGGGTGGCACTCCTTCCAACCTTTCTTTCACAAACCATGGCTAACCGAATCCTCGGGTGCCTGCCAACAATCTCATACCATGAAGGAGTGCCTTTTTATTTTAGTTTTATTATGATGACACTCCTCCCCACCTTTGCTTTCTCAAGCCATGGCTAACCGAATCCTTCGGGTGCCGTCCAACAATCACATACCATGGAGGAGTGTCTATTTAGGTTAATTAATTTGGGACTGGGAATCCCATTGCCAGCTCTTTTTGCAAAATTATTGGATAAGCGGATGAAGCCACTAGTCCATTGGTGAAAGTTGCCCAACAAGAATGAAAGATAAACACCACATACTTCCTCATGAGCTATAAAACATTGACACAAATCAGAGGTGATAAATTTTGAATTATTTAAAGGTAGCACTCAAGCAATTTACTTTGGAATGGCGGAGAAATACCATGTAGTAGGTAGGTATGGTGGACACAAATGGCATAGTGGTTGGCTCAAGGATTTTGGATGCATGAGAAGTATTCCCTCTCGATACAAGGCTTAGGCTAGCAAGGTTATTTGAAACAAACACAAGGATGAACCGGTGCAGCAAAACTCACATAAAAGACATATTGTAAACATTATAAGACTCTACACCGTCTTCCTTGTTGTTCAAACTCAATACTAGAAATTATCTAGACTTTAGAGAGACCAATTATGCAAACAAAAATTTAGCAAGCTCTATGTATTTCTTCATTAATGGGTGCAAAGTATATGATGCAAGAGCTTAAACATGAGCACAACGATTGCCAAGTATCAAATTATTCAAGACATTTTAGAATTAGTACATGTAGCATTTCCCGTTTCCAACCATATAACAATTAACGAAGCAGTTTCAACCTTCGCCATGAACACTAAAAGATAAAGCGAAGAACACAAGTGTTCATATGAACCAGCGGAGCGTGTCTCTCTCCCACACAAGCATGAATTTATTCAGAGAATGAAAATAACAAAACGAAAATAAAAGCACACAGACGCTCCAAGTAAAGTACATAAGATGTGATGGAATAAAAATATAGTTTCAGGGAGGAACCTGATAATGTTGTCGATGAAGAAGGGGATGCCTTGGGCATCCCCAAGCTTAGATGCTTGAGTCTTCTTGAAATATGCAGGGATGAACCACGGGGGCATCCCCAAGCTTAGACTTTTCACTCTTCTTGATCATAGTATATCATCCTCCTCTCTTGACCCTTGAAAACTTCCTCCACACCAAACTCAAAACAACTCATTAGAGGGTTAGTGCATAATCGAAAATTCACATGTTCAGAGGTGACACAATCATTCTTAACACTTCTGGACATTGCTCAAAGCTACTGGAAGGTAATGGAACAAAGAAATCCATCCAACACAGCAAAAGAGGCAATGCGAAATAAAGACAGAATCTGTCAAAACAGAACAGTCCGTAAAGACGAATTTTAAAGCGGCACCAGACTTGCTCACATGAAAATGCTCAAATTGAATGAAAGTTGCGTATCTGAGGATCACTCACGTAAATTGGCATAATTTTCTGAGTTACCTACAGAGAATTAGGCCCAGATTCGTGACAGCAAAGAAATCTGTTTCTACGCAGTAATCCAAATCTAGTATGAACCTTACTATCAACGACTTTACTTGGCACAACAATGCACAAAACTAAGATAAGGAGAGGTTGCTACAGTAGTAACAACTTCCAAGACACAAATATAAAATAGAGGTACTGTAGCAAAATAAACACATGGGTTATCTCCCAAGAAGTTCTTTCTTTATAGCCATTAAGATGGGCTCAGCAGTTTTAATGATGCACTCGCAAGAAATAGTAGTTGAAGCAAAAGAGAGCATCAAGAGGCAAATTCAAAACAAATTTAAGTCTAACATGCTTCCTATGCATAGGAATCTTGTAAATAAACAAGTTCATGAAGAGCAAAGTAACAAGCATAGGAAGATAGAACAAGTGTAGCTTCAAAAATTTCAGCACATAGAGAGGTGTTTTAGTAACATGAAAATTTCTACAACCATATTTTCCTCTCTCATAATAACTTTCAGTAGCAACATGAGCAAACTCAACAATATAACTATCACATAAAGCATTCTTATCATGAGTCTCATGCATAAAATTATTACTCTCCACATAGGCATAATCAATTTTATTAGTTGTAGTGGGAGCAAATTCAACAAAGTAGCTATCATTATTATTCTCATCATCAAATATAGGAGGCATATTGTAATCATAATCAAATTTATCCTCCATAACAGGCGGTACTAAAAGACTACTATCATTATAATCATCATAAATAGGAGGCAAAGTATCATCAAAGAAAATTTTCTCCTCAATGCTTGGGGGACTAAAAATATCATGCTCATCAAAGCCAGCTTCCCCAAGCTTAGAATTTTCCATATCATTAGCAACAATGGTGTTCAAAGTGTTCATACTAATATGTTCCATGGGTTTTTTAATTTTCGCATCAAACCATCCATGTCTTAAATCAGAAAATAGAATAAGAAGCTCATTGTTGTCCATTATGCCAAACTAGTGTAAACAAGAAACAAAAAGATGCAATTGCAGGATCTAAAGGAAATAGCTTCGAACACACACACAACGGCGCCAGAAAAGTACTTTACCTAGGACCGGAGTATGAGCGCCTTTTACCTTTCCTCCCCAGCAACGGCGCCATAAAAGTGCTTGATTTCTACGGGTGCTTCTATTCTAGTAGATAGTGTTGGGCCTCCAAGAGCAGAGGTTTGTAGAACAGCAGCAAGTTTCCTTAAGTGGATCACCCAAGGTTTATCGAACTCAGGGAGGAAGAGGTCAAAGATATCCCTCTCATGCAACCCCGCAACCACAAAGCAAGAAGTCTCTTGTGTCCCCAACACACCTAATAGGTGCACTAGTTCGGCGAAGAGATAGTGAAATACAGGTGGTATGAATAAATATGAGCAGTAGCAACGTTGCATAGAAAACAAAAATTTTCCTACCGCGAACACGCAATCCAAGCCAAGATGCAATCTAGAAGACGGTAGCAACGAGGGGGTATCGAGTCTCACCCTTGAAGAGATTCCAAAGCCTACAAGATGAGGCTCTTGTTGCTGCGGTAGACGTTCACTTGCCGCTTGCAAAAGCGCGTAGAAGATCTTGATCACGATCGCTTCCGGCGCCACGAACGGGCAGCACCTCCGTACTCGGTCACACGTTCGGTTGTTGATGAAGACGACGTCCACCTCCCCGTTCCAGCGGGCAGCGGAAGTAGTAGCTCCTCTTGAATCCGACAGCACGACGGCGTGGTGTCGGTGGTGGTGGAGAAATCCGGCGGGGCTTCGCTTAAGCGTGCGGGATGTGGTGGAGGAGAGAGACCGCTAGGGTTTGGGGAGAGAGGGGGGTTGGGCGCCGGCCCTCTAAGGGGTGCGGCCAAGGCTGAGGCTTGAAGTGGCCAGCCCCCTCTCCTATGCCCCTCATTATATAGGTGGAAGCCCCAAGAGTTCTAGTCCAAGTCTTCGAATAAGACCCCAACACTAAAACCTCCCATATGTGGGAAACCTACTCAAGGAGGGAGTCCTACCCAAGGTGGGACTCCCACCTTTCCTTGAGGTGGGTTGGCCGGCCACCCTAGGGGAGTCCACCTTGGACTCCTCCCCTTTAGGGTTGGCTGGCCATGCAAGGTGGAGTCCCTCCGGGACTCTACTTTCCATGGTGATTTCTTCCGGACTTTTCTAGAACCTTCTAGAACCTGCCATAAATGCACCGGATCATTTCCAAACTTGGAATATGACTTCCTATATATGAATCTTATTCTCCGGACCATTCCGGAACTCCTCGTGATGTCCGGGATCTCATCCGGGACTCCGAACAAATATTCGAACTCCATTCCATATTCAAGTTCTACCATTTCAACATCCAACTTTAAGTGTGTCACCCTACGGTTCGTGAACTATGTGGACATGGTTGAGTACTCACTCCGACCAATAACCAATAGCGGGATCTGGAGATCCATAATGGCTCCCACATATTCAACGATGACTTTAGTGATCGAATGAACCATTCACATACGATACCAATTCCCTTTGTCACGCGATATTTTACTTGTCCGAGGTTTGATCTTCGGTATCACTCTATACCTTGTTCAACCTCGTCTCCTGACAAGTACTCTTTACTCGTACCGTGGTATGTGGTCTCTTATGAACTTATTCATATGCTTGCAAGACATTAGACGACATTCCACCGAGAGGGCCCAGAGTATATCTATCCGTCATCGGGATGGACAAATCCCACTGTTGATCCATATGCCTCAACTCATACTTTCCGGATACTTAATCCCACCTTTATAACCACCCATTTACGCAGTGGCGTTTGGTGTAATCAAAGTACCTTTCCGGTATAAGTGATTTACATGATCTCATGGTCATAAGGACTAGGTAACTATGTATTGAAAGCTTATAGCAAATAACTTAATGACGTGATCTTATGCTATGCTTAATTGGGTGTGTCCATTACATCATTCATATAATGACATAACCTTGTTATTAATAACATCCAATGTTCATGATCACGAAACCATGATCATCTATTAATCAACAAGCTAGTTAAGAGGCATACTAGGGACTCCTTGTTGTTCACATAACACACATGTATCAATGTTTCGGTTAATACAATTATAGCATGGTATGTAAACATTATCATAAACACAAAGATATATAATAATAACCATTTTATTATTGCCTCTTGGGCATATCTCCAACAGTCTCCCACTTGCACTAGAGTCAATAATCTAGTTTACATTTGTAAAGATATAACACCTTGGTCTTCTGGTGCTTTATCATGTATTGCTCACGGGAGAGGTTTTAGTCAACGGATCTGACACGCTCAGAAACGTATGTATTTTGTAATTCATTTGCGTCTCAACGCATCACTCATTTCCAAATGAGTCGGTATTAAATATGTTTGGTCTTCTGGTGGAACCTTAATTCCGCGGTCTGAAATATGTCACTAATATTGTCACACACAATATAGCTTCAAAGTTCTGACACTGTCGGAACTACACCAAGTTCTCAAAGAACCTCTTGACTTAACATCCTTTGTCATTGTCAAAACAATGACATACTCTGCCTTCTTTTGTAGAATCCGTCACAATATTTAGAACTCTTCTAAATCTAGCATAGACAACTTCTAGCTCATTGTGCTACCTTTTAAACAACACTTAGTCTAATTTGAGATTGAAATTATATTTTATATGTGACAAAACCAATATCGGTGTAACACCTTACAGCGATTTGTTTGTCATTTCCTCATACAAAACTATATATATATCCTTAGTTCTTCTAAAGTACTCAAGGATATTCTTACTGTCGTCCAATGATCATCATATGAATCATTCTGGTATATGCTCATAACACTTTATAGCACATGACATCTGATTGTGTACATATTATTCGTGATCTATAATCACTCATGTGTTTTTACTCATTGAGTGTCAGATACATTCAAGTCTTGTTAAAACTTAACATGACAAGAACATTTTCTTAATATTTATATATTGAACTACTTCAATATCCATTCTATGTACTTTGACTTAAACTTATTATGTGTTTCAATCTATCTTCATAGATCTTGACACTAAATATGTTTCAGTCCATATCCTTTCATTGAAATTAATTTCTCAATGAAACCTTTTAATCAAGTATATAATTACATCATTTATAACCAACTATATGTCACCTACATAAAGTATTATAAATATGTCTCAGCGCTCCCACTTAATTTCTTGCAAATACAAGCCTCTTCATCGTCTCTGATGAAATCAAAAACTCTTTGACTATTTCATCCGGTGAAGATTCCAACTCCGCGATACTCACTTCATCCAATTGAAGTTTGTATACCTATCTAGTATTCTACGGACAGGCAAAACTCTTGGTTGTATTTTGTATACACCTTTAATACATACTTCTGATAAGTAATGTATTTTGCCATCCTACTAGCATATCTCATAAAAGAAATATGTAGTGATTACTAGAATAATCCACATAGACTATAAGCATTGCTACGGAAGATCTAATCTTATCGTAGTCAACTCTTTGAACTTTGTCGTAAACAATTTTTCGACAAGTCGAGCTTCTTTAAGGATATTTCATCCAAGTCTATAGATCCATTTACTTTCAAAAAGTATTCATCTATTATGGATTTCATGGCGCATGGCCATTTTAATGGAGTCAGGGCCCATCATAACTTCTTTGTTTGTAGTTGGTTTATCATTATTCAAAATCAATCCTTTGTTCACAAATCATTTATTTGATCACAAAGTAAACCATACCTACAAGGTTCAATATGTACTTCGATCTCCATGGCTAAAACACTTTGTAGTCATGGGAGCCATGATCGTCGTGGCCGCTTCCGAAACAAATTCCGATGCTGCGCTACTCTGATCATTATGCTCAGGTTCATAAACCTTATCAAATTATATTGTCCTCCCACTCAAATACTTCACTAGAAACAATTTCTCGGAAATAAGAAACATTGACAAACACTTTTGTCTTTGTCTCGTGGGAAGAATTCCCAATTAAATCTCTGGGATAACCAACAAAGACATTCATCCGATTTTGGTTGTAAACTCTTAGACCAAAATTTAAAGAAAGACTATTAGGGTTTATACCCATACCATAACTCGTATGGTGTCATTTCAACGGATCATGATGATGCTCTATTCAGTGTAAAAGCGGTAGTCACTAAAGCATAATCCACAAAAATATAATGGCGTCATAATATTTTATCTCATCATTAATCCAACAAGGTTTGGATACATATCTCGGATACTATATCATCATTATGATACTCCAAGAAATGTGAGTTGTAGAACAATTTCATAACTCTCTTAGATGTTCGCTAAAACTCGTAATTCAAATATTTCTACCATGATCCAATCATAGATATTTGACTTTTCTATTACGATGATTTCCACTTCATGCTGAAATTTATTTGAATCCATTCAAATGTTTCAAACTTCTTCCTTATTGAATATATCCACATATATATACTCAATTCATTGTTGAAAGTTTTCATGAAGTAGAAGAATCTCCCGCACACAACTATGCCCAGTGAACCACATACATCATCATGTATTTTTCCACTAAGTTAGTTGCCCGTTCAACTTTTGGCCTATGAACGGTATTTTAATCATTCTCTTTAGAAAAGATTTGCAAGCGTCAAATGATTCAAAAATCAAGTGACTCCAAAAATCCATTTGCATGGAGTTCCTTCATGCGTTCCTTTCTAACATGACCTAAATGGCGGTTCCACAAATAAGTGGAATTCAAATCATTTGCCTTATGGCATTTTAGCGTCAGTGTTATGTATGTGTGTTTCACCATTAAGATTTATAATAACTTATCCATCATACATGGAGTAATGTCATAATTTGAACAACTCATTGTTTTTATTTGACCAGAGCAAAATAACAATTTATTAAGCTCTTTATTATAAATTCTAAGGGTTAGGTAGAATGCCAACGACAAACATAATAACACTTTATTATGTTCCAGACGTGCATTATTACCATATTCCTTATCAGTCACTTAGGCCATTGTATTCTTGTATTGCGTTGTTTTTGTATGACACTTCATACCAACCAATATAGTACTAATACCCAAGAATTTCATAGTGTGACTTAACTAGGAATACAACCATAACATGTATATCATTTATATACACCTGAGCTAGACTTTCTAGTCTTTTCTTTTCTTTTGCCAAAATATCTTTTGCAGTTTCTCTTTTAGCTTTCCTCATTATTCAGAAAAACACTTTAACATTATTAACTTCTAGGTTTGTTGGTCAAATACCAATAACCTTGAGGTTCTTACTTTAAGTTGATCATCATATGACAAGTGTTTTAGATTTCACTATTAGTAACTTTGTAATATGATGAACAATTTCACTCATAATTTTATCCATTATATCATGACGACTTTCCGAGACCATGTCTGTACATGCTAGGCTCGTAAAGTTTTAACCTTGGTATTCGCATGTGCAAATCTGGCTTGCACCCGTTGTATGCACACGTAGAATCTATCACACCCGATCATCACGTGATGCTTCGAAACGACGAGTCTTAGCAACGGTGCATACTAAGGATGATAACTTCATGGATATGCGAATATTATTAGTGCCCCAATAGTTGGAGGATTGTGACGCCTGGCGTCTTCAACCTTCATACATTCCCATAAAACTTATGAGTTTATGTAGTCTCACCAAATTATATTCTATCATCTTGCAATAAGGTCTTAGATATCTCATATATCTCATACCTTGATTATTTCTGAAAACTAAATTTTCAGCTCCTTACTTTTCAAACAGATTTGAACTTCAAGTTTCACGGAGACAAGATAACTTTAGGTACTAATTGAAACCATAGCTCTTTGAATCAACAATGTGAGGTTTACTAAAAGTTTGCAATAGGACTTAATCATTTCTTGATTCTTTAACAATACGGTACCAATCCGTAAAGTTTCTTGTCAGATTTTAACAGTATTTCTATCTCAATAACAAGACTAGCGCATGGTAGAAAACGGATGCCAATACTACAAAATTAATTCAAAATACTACTCAGACTATGTTTATGATAATTAGTTCATGTTTTAATCTAATTACTAATGAACTCCCACTTAATACAACATCCCTCATAGTTGTTAAGTGGTACACGATCCAAATCCACTACACCAAAACCGATCATCACGTGAGATGATGTAGCTTCAATGGTGAACATCAACATGTTGATCATATCATCCATATGACTCGTGTTCAACCTTTCGGTTTCCGTTGTCCCGAGGCCATGTCTGTACATGCTAGGCTCGTCAAGCAAACCCAAGTATTCCGCGTGTGCAACATGGCTTACACCCGTTGTATGTGAACGTTGAATCTATCACATCCGATCATCACGAGATGCTTCGAAACGACGAACTGTACAACGGTGCATACGAGGGGAGAACACTTTATTATCTTGATATTAATGTGAGGGATCATCTTATAATGCTACCGTCGCGATCTAAGCAAAATAAGATGCATAAAGGATTAACATCACATGCATTCATATGTGATATGATATGGCCCTTTTGTCTTTGTGCCTTTGATCTTCATCTCCAAAGCACGGACATGATCTCCATCATCAACGGGCATGATCTCCATCATCGTCGGCGTAGCGTCAAGGTTCATGGCGCCGTCTTCATGGTTGTTCACCTCATGTAGCAACTATTACAACTACTTTGAAATACTACTCAACATGAAATTTAAAGACAACCATAAGGCTCCTGCCGGTTGCCACAATACAATAATGATCATCTCATACATATTCATCATCACATTATGGCCATATCACATCACCAAACCCTGCAAAAACAAGTTAGACGTCTCTAATTTGGTTTGCATATTTTACGTGGTTTAGGGTTTTCGAGAGAGATCTAATCTACCTACGAACATGAACCACAACGGTGATACTAGTGTTGTCAATAGAAGAGTAAGTTGAATCTTCACTATAGTAGGAGAGACAGACACCCGCAAAGCCTCTTATGCAATACAAGTTGCATGTCGAACGAGGAACAAGTCTCATGAACGCGGTCATGTAAAGTTAGTCCGGGCCGCTTCATCCCACTATGCCACAAAGATGCAAAGTACTCAAACTAAAGATAACAAGAGCATCAACGCCCACAAAACCATTGTGTTCTACTCGTGCAACCATCTATGCATAGACACGGCTCTGATACCACTGTAGGATAACGTTGCATAGAAAACAAAAATTTTCCTACCGCGAACACGCAATCCAAGCCAAGATGCAATCTAGAAGACGGTAGCAACGAGGGGGTATCGAGTCTCACCCTTGAAGAGATTCCAAAGCCTACAAGATGAGGCTCTTGTTGCTGCGGTAGACGTTCACTTGCCGCTTGCAAAAGCGCGTAGAAGATCTTGATCACGATCGCTTCCGGCGCCACGAACGGGCAGCACCTCCGTACTCGGTCACACGTTCGGTTGTTGATGAAGACGACGTCCACCTCCCCGTTCCAGCGGGCAGCGGAAGTAGTAGCTCCTCTTGAATCCGACAGCACGACGGCGTGTGTGTGGAGAAATCCGGCGGAGCTTCGCTTAAGCGTGCGGGATGTGGTGGAGGAGAGAGACCGCTAGGGTTTGGGGAGAGAGGGGGTTGGGCGCCGGCCCTCTAAGGGGTGCGGCCAAGGCTGAGGCTTGAAGTGGCCAGCCCCCTCTCCTATGCCCCTCATTATATAGGTGGAAGCCCCAAGAGTTCTAGTCCAAGTCTTCGAATAAGACCCCAACACTAAAACCTCCCATATGTGGGAAACCTACTCAAGGAGGGAGTCCTACCCAAGGTGGGACTCCCACCTTTCCTTGAGGTGGGTTGGCCGGCCACCCTAGAGGAGTCCACCTTGGACTCCTCCCCTTTAGGGTTGGCTGGCCATGCAAGGTGGAGTCCCTCCGGGACTCTACTTTCCATGGTGATTTCTTCCGGACTTTTCTAGAACCTTCTAGAACCTTCCATAAATGCACCGGATCATTTCCAAACTTGGAATATGACTTCCTATATATGAATCTTATTCTCCGGACCATTCCGGAACTCCTCGTGATGTCCGGGATCTCATCCGGGACTCCGAACAAATATTCGAACTCCATTCCATATTCAAGTTCTACCATTTCAACATTCAACTTTAAGTGTGTCACCCTACGGTTCGTGAACTATGTGGACATGGTTGAGTACTCACTCCGACCAATAACCAATAGCGGGATCTGGAGATCCATAATGGCTCCCACATATTCAACGATGACTTTAGTGATCGAATGAACCATTCACATACGATACCAATTCCCTTTGTCACGCGATATTTTACTTGTCCGAGGTTTGATCTTCGGTATCACTCTATACCTTGTTCAACCTCGTCTCCTGACAAGTACTCTTTACTCGTACCGTGGTATGTGGTCTCTTATGAACTTATTCATATGCTTGCAAGACATTAGACGACATTCCACCGAGAGGGCCCAGAGTATATCTATCCGTCATTGGGATGGACAAATCCCACTGTTGATCCATATGCCTCAACTCATACTTTCCGGATACTTAATCCCACCTTTATAACCACCCATTTACGCAGTGGCGTTTGGTGTAATCAAAGTACCTTTCCGGTATAAGTGATTTACATGATCTCATGGTCATAAGGACTAGGTAACTATGTATTGAAAGCTTATAGCAAATAACTTAATGACGTGATCTTATGCTATGCTTAATTGGGTGTGTCCATTACATCATTCATATAATGACATAACCTTGTTATTAATAACATCCAATGTTCATGATCACGAAACCATGATCATCTATTAATCAACAAGCTAGTTAAGAGGCATACTAGGGACTCCTTGTTGTTCACATAACACACATGTATCAATGTTTCGGTTAATACAATTATAGCATGGTATGTAAACATTATCATAAACACAAAGATATATAATAATAACCATTTTATTATTGCCTCTTGGGCATATCTCCAACAGCAACGGCACCAGAAAAGTGCTTTGCTGTCCAGGACCGGTGTGTGTTTGATGGTGGTAATATTGCAGGAAGTATAGATGCAGTAAAACAGTAAACAAACAGCGATAGCAGTATTTAGGAACAAGGCCTAGGGATCATACTTTCACTAGTGGACACTCTCAACATTGATCACATAACAGAATAAATAGATAGATGCTAGACTCTACACCCTCTTGTTGGATGATGAACACCACTAACTGTGTAGGATTACACGAACCCTCAATGCCGGAGTTAACAAGCTCCACAATATTCAATGTTCATATTTAAATAACCTTAGAGTGCATAACAGATCAACATAACCAAACCAAGTACTAACATAGCATGCACACTGTCACCTTCACACTACGAAAGGAGGAATAGATCACAACAATACTATCATAGCAATAGTTAACTTCATAATCTACAAGAGATTACAATCATAACCTACGCCAAGTACTACACGATGCACACACTGTCACCATTACACCGTGCAGGAGGAATAAACTACTTTAATAACACATCACTAGAGTAGCACACAGATATATTGTGATACAAAACACATTGCAATCATAAAGAGATATAAATAAGCACTTCACTATGCCATTCATAACAGTGAATAAGTATTCTGTGAAATATAGCCTAAGAGACCCACACGGTGCACACTGTCACCTTTACACACGTGGGACAAGGAGTCTCCGGAGATCACATAAGTAAAATCCACTTGACTAGCATAATGACATCTAGATTACAAGCATCATCATATGAATCTCAATCATGTAAGGCAGCTCATGAGATTATTGTATAGAAGCACATAGGAGAGAGATTAACCACATAGCTACTGGTACAGCCCCAAGCCTCGACGGAGAACTACTCCCTCCTCATGGGAGACAGCATGTTGATGGAGATGGCGGTGGTGTCGATGGAGAGCCTTCCGGGCACTTCCCCGTCCGGCGGCGTGCCGGAACAGAGACTCCTGTCCCCCAGATCTTGGCTTCGCGATGGCGGCGGCTCTGGAAGGTTTTCTCTGGTTTCGTCGAACGTGGTAGGGTTTTCGCGACGGAGACCTTAAGTAGGCGGAAGGGCAAGGTCGGTGGAGTCCTGGTGGGACCACACACTAGGCCGGCGCGGCCAGGGCTTGGGCCGCGCCGCCCTACTGTGTCCCCACCTCGTGGCCCCACTTCGTTCCCCCTTCGGACGTCTGGAAGCTTCGTGGAAAAATAGGACCCTGGGCGTTGATTTCGTCCAATTCCGAGAATATTTCCTTACTAGGATTTCTGAAAACCAAAAACAGCAGAAAACAGCAACTGGCCCTTCGGCATCTCGTCAATAGGTTAGTTCCGGAAACGCATAAATATGACATAAAGTATGCATAAAACATGTAGATATCATCAATAATGTGGCATGGAACATAAGAAATTATCGATACGTCGGAGACGTATCGGCGACACCACCAGGGCGGCGCGGCCCAGGTCCCGGCCGCGGCCCTGTTGTGGGCCCCTCGTGACGCCCCTTGACCTGCCCTTCCGCCTACTTAAAGCCTTCGTCGCGAAACCCCCAGTCCGAGAGCCACGATCGGAAAACCTTCCGAGACGCCGCCGCCGCAATCCCATCTCGGGATTCAGAGATCGCCTCCGGCACCCTCGAAGAGGGGAATCATCTCCCAGGTCTCTTCATCGCCATGATCGCCTCCGGATCGATGTGTGAGTAGTCCACCCTGGACTATGGGTCCATAGCAGTAGCTAGATGGTTGTCTTCTCCTCATTGTGCTATCATGTTAGATCTTGTGAGCTGCCTATCATGATCAAGATCATCTATTTGTAATCCTACATGTTGTGTTTGTTGGGATCCGATGAATATTGAATACTATGTCAAGTTGATTATCAATCTATCATATATGTTGTTTATGTTCTTGCATGCTCTCCGTTGCTAGTAGAGGCTCTGGCCAAGTTGATACTTGTAACTCCAAGAGGGAGTATTTATGCTCGATAGTGGGTTCATGCCTCCGTTAAATCTGGGACAGTGACATAAAGTTCTAAGGTTGTGGATGTGATGTTGCCACTAGGGATAAAACATCGATGCTTTGTCTAAGGATATTTGTGTTGATTACATTACGCACCATACTTAATGCAATTATCTGTTGTTTGCAACTTAATACTGGAAGGGGTTCGGATGATAACCTGAAGGTGGACTTTTTAGGCATAGATGCATGCTGGATAGCGGTCTATGTACTTGTCGTAATGCCCTGATTAAATCTCATAGTACTCATCATGATATATGTATGTGCATTGTTATACCTTCTTTATTTGTCAATTGCCCAACTGTAATTTGTTCACCCAACATCTGTTTATCTTATGAGAGAGACACCACTAGTGAACTGTGGACTCCAATTCTTTACATCTGAAATACAATCTACTGCAATTGTTCTTTACTGTTCTTCGCAAACAATCATCATCCACACTATACATCTAATCCTTTGTTTACAGCAAGCCGGTGAGATTGACAACCTCATTGTTACGTTGGGGCAAAGTACTTTGATTGTGTTGTGCAGGTTCGGCGTTCGGTGTTGCGGCACTACCGGTCACTGCACTTCACGAGCTCCTTGCTCCACTGCCGATAACCTTGGTTCGATGCCGGGGTCGCACCGACCATCCAGGTGGGGGCCCAACCGGCCGTGTCGTGCACGCGGCCCTTCTTCTTCTTCTCTTTGGTCTTCCCTTCTTCTTCCTTGAACCATGTGGCTTCCCTCTCCTCGGCTCCTTGATGCTCCCTTCGGGTCCTTGACGAGATTGGTACCTAATGACATATAGACATAGGTATGAGGTAGCAATCCGTCCAAGGTTATGTCGAATTCAAGTGTAGAAAAGAGTGAATTCACCTTATCATGTATGGATTTCACTCGGGCTCGGGTCATTGGTTCACTTGGGGGAAAGTTGGCCATGATGTAGTTTCGTCCTTGAGCGGGGCTACATCATCCCCCCTTGGGGAAGAGTCGTCCTCGACTCTTGTTCCTCCTCATCTCCATGATGTGGTGAGAGAGGTCCGAGATGGTGAACGTCTTGCTCACCAAGTACTTGGAATTTTGTTTGTCGATGATGTAGTCGTTGATCCTTGTAGCTTGGTGAAGGACATGTTCTTGTATAGTTGCCCTTGTATCCTTATGGATGTTCGTCGTGGTGCGGGCGTCCTTGTTGTAGTCCATGACGGTTCTCCCATGAAGTAGTGGAGGGATAAAGTCGTGGTCGAAGAAAAATTTGGGGAAAAGCAACTTGCGAATAGATAGCTTGTGTATGCCAATTTTGTTATCGGTGAATAATAAGCTCTCATGCAAATACGAAGTATCAAGTCCTTTCTCAAGGGGACATTTGGTAAAAATGGGGACAAAAAGAGTGTCGGTGTATTAAAACCTTGGTAAAGCAAAGGGTGTTTCATGTGCAAAATTCTTGTGAAAGTTGTCAAAAATGTGTTGTATAGCGTTGTCCCAAACAAATGGAACATTCAAAAGGCAATTTATAGTGGCAAAATTTTGGTCAAAATTGTTATGGACAATGGCAAAGCTATGAAAACTTCTAGCTTGGGAAATTATGAGCCGAGTATGAGTATCCTCAAGTTTCAAAGAATCCATTTCAATTGCCATAGCTTGGGAAATTATGGTTGGCGCTAGTCCTTTTCCCGCGTAGCTGCTTTTGCCTTGCGCGTGTGTGAGGATGAAGAAACCCGTATATTATTTGGCGTTGACTAGTTTCTGACCAGCCCCAAGCGCTGATGTCCGTTGGATGAAGATTGAATGGCGGATTTCGTGCCTCAAGGCGCTGGGTGCCTTGCTTACAGCGAGGCACCGGATCTCAGTCCATCCCTAGTGTCCTCATGCGGCCTATCCCCTGTCCCCTTCCTTCGAATATGGCCGCCGCCACAGCCATGCCACATCTTTGGCACTCGCTCGAGGCTGGAGACACCACTACAGCGACACTAAGGACATCTCTCTATGAAAACTGCAGCGACACGACCCACTGTTGCGGCGACCGCCAGCTCTCTCCGGTGTAAGGTTTACCGTGTCTGACAACTATTTCAACCTTGTGTGGAAGCCTGTTCTGTACTAGTGTCGTCAGTCTTTTGCAGGTAATCCAAAAGGATTAAGCCAATTGCAATTACATTTCACAATCAGACGATGTGGTTTGCTGACAAGGACCATTTTAGCACGCGGCCGAACGGAACCCGAAGACGCTCTGGCCGACGTTGTGCAGCACCTCCAGCGTCCGCTGTTGCACGTTGCCGATGAGGCTGAGGCCGCTGGTACCTGCGAAGGCAAGGCAGTCCTCCAGGATGATCCCGTTGGCGTCGAGGTCCACCACGGCGCCACCTCCGAACACCAGCGCAACGCTGGGTATGGTGACGTTGTCCAGCCCCGTGAAGTCGTAGCATGTGTCGAAGGGGCTGAGCGGCGGCGCCTTCGGGTACTTGGTCATGCGCGCCCTGAAGGCCGACCTGAGCGCCGAGTACGCCCTCGTCGGCAGCCGCGTGATGACCGTGCCCGAGTCCATCACCGACCCGGCGGTGAAGACGGTGGGCGAGATCCCGAGCGGGCTCCCGTCCACGCGGATGTCCTCGAGGAGAAGGCGGTAGAACGTCGGCGCCGTCTTGCTCCGGAGCATCGGCGTCGTCACGAAGCCCGACGTGCTGTTGGGCGCGCCCAGTGTGAGGAACCCCGGCGTGCTCGTGGTCGCCGGGAGGCAGTACGAGAAGGCCTTGCCGTAGGTCGCCGCCGTCTGCGACACCAGAGACTCCACGTCACCGCCCAGCCCCATGAGCCCGTCGGTCTGGTCGTCGAACCCGTCCTCGTTGTGGCTGCACCCGAACTGGAACTTGCTGACCGTGCTGGTGGCGGCCAGCGCCAGCGTGTCGGAGCCGTACGTCCCCGTGGTGTTGGAGCCGTCGCCGTACCTGACGATGTACTGGCACTGCGATCTCGAGCAGCCGTTGCCATCCCCGCCAAGCTGCGCGCACGGCGCGGAGCTGCAGGAGAACGGGACGTAGGTGGTGGACTTGGCGGGGTCGAACAGCGAGCCGTTCGGGGCGTGGCACGGCGGGACCGGGCAAGGTTTGCACTGCACCCATGACACGTCGCTGCCGGTGTCGATGATCATGGTCTGCTTCACGGCAGGTGAGCCGATGCCGACGGTGATCACGTACTCCAGCGTGTCCAGGGCTTCCAAGGTTGGTCGGCACGGTAACGCCGCCGATTGCTCCAGCTCATCGTTGCCGCTGCTGAACTTCCGTTCGATGTATTCAGCTCGGAGCTGGTCTCGCCGGAGCAGCTCCCCGATGCTTGCCCGTCGGTGGATGCCGCCGGTGAGCACGGGCCATACCGGTGGCTTAGCTGCACCGTGGCTCCACTGGACGACGATGGAGTCACTGCAAACGATAGTGATTAACTACAATTGCAGTTTCAAAAATTAAATGTGGGCATGCCAGTTAATCATGTGTGCACGACTGCACGTACATACCGAGTGGCTCGCCGCAGACGGCCTCAGCCTTCTGTGAGCCGGTGGCGAGAACCTTATAATCCGCACGAGCAGGGAGAGAATGGTAGCCGCAAAGCAGGAGAAGCAGCAGCTTCTTAACCGACACCATGACTGTTCGATCCTTGCTAGCTTCTTTTTAAACTGAACCTTGCTATGCTAGCTTCTTTCTCAAAGCCAATGTTGGTTTGCAGCCCTGAACTGAAATCCCAACTTAAATACAGTAGATACTAGAGGAGTAGATAAGAGTGCAGGAACGCAACCCCTCGCAATTTACACCCTGCTAAAGCGTATGCAGATTGCAGACAAACGCACTGCTTTAGTGTTCAAGTATTTTTCTTCGATGCTGATCTGTGATGGTATTGATGGCTTGGTTTACACGAGATTTTCAAATTTGGTGTCACTGTCTGCTACGATAACTTAATTAGAAGGTCGCGGCCGAAACCAAGTCGACACGGTATCCATGGAGAGGGGATATTCATGAATCAGCTGATCTTTAACCAAACTTACAGTTAAGAGTCAAATTAGTAAGTACTATTTCTTTCCGTGCGTACCCGTGTAGGTAGCACCTTCGTTGTCAATATATATATCGCTGTCTTTCCATATGTGTATGCTCTATACATTCCTACTGTTTTATTTCTTGAATTCTTCCGAGCAATTATGCTATGCATCTTTCTTATGCATAGAAAGGTAAAATCCATTCATAAGTGTGATGTCATACGAGTATACACTGAAATGGTCCACATGGCATCACATTGGAATTTTGATTTAACTAGAACCATGTTGGCGAAGTTACGCGAAAAACACATCTTGAAGTAGTGTGTATAGTTTTGAGGTACTTGAAGGGAACTCCAGAAAGGGACTGTTATTTGAGAGTAACAAGCATCTTGTGATAGGTGGGTACTATGATGTAGATTGGGCAAGGTTGCCTAGATAATCGTAGATCCACCTCAGGTTTTGTGTCTTTGTGGGTGGGAACTTGGTATTATGGAGAGGCAAAAAGTAGGATGTTGTGTCCAAGTCAACTGCTGAGGCAGAATATAGAACTATGGCTCAAGGGCTAAGCGAGATGTTTTGGACAAGAAATTTACATCAAGAATTGTAGATATTGAAAACTAGTTGTCTGAATATGTGGTGTGGTAGCAAATCAATAATCAACATAGCAAACAATCCAGTGTAACATGATAGAACCAATATTGTGAAGATAGTGAGGTTTTTCATCAAAGAAAAACTAGATGCTGGGACTATCAAGATAAAGTATGTGAGTTAGGATAACAAATTGCAGCCTGCTTGACTAAAGGATTGTGGACTAAGAAATGCAGCCTAGCACATTGATAGGAATGATAGATATCTATCACACCTCTTGAGGGAGAGTGTTGTATGTGTAACCCAGGCCCATACAATCCATGTATATAAGGCATGTGGTCTGCCTGACCTAATTGAGGAATAGAGAGAGAGCACGAGCTGCTCATGAGTGCGGCTGCTAGGGACAACCAAGCTACATGTACCTCCCCTATTCCACATTATGTAATTAGCCCTTTTATATAAGTACTATAGAAAGCAATAGGGGTCTTCCCAACTGTTCAAGGTTTTAAAAAAGCAGTTGTGGTATTGCTTGATCTTTAAATTTCCAATGTTGTTTGGCAATTGCTAGAGAAGAGCACCGGAAGATTTTCAAGTATACGGTTGAAAAGATTGTTCATAAGGCATCTACAACCGCATTCTCAACATTTGTCGGGATGAATACCCGTGTCAGGGCAGAATCTGTAGGTGACAGGTCATTTGACATGTTTTGGTTGTGTTGAAGAGCGAAAACTAATGACTAGAGTTTTGTTAACTTCATGCATTTTAGGTTTGTAAGGCTACTACAACCAGTTTTCGCTTTTAAGTGAACTTTCAATTATCACGCAACACTAGTACAAAAAAAAAGGGTTATGCTTGCAGCTGCCCGGAGGTTTAGCACCGGTTGGGCTACGAATCCAGACTAAAGGGTGCATTAGCACCGGTTCGAGCGGGACCTTTGACGTCGCGGGAACCCGCAGGGCTTTAGCACCGGTTCGTGGCACACGAACCGGTGCTAAAGGATAGACCTTTTACACCGGTTCGTGCCACGAACCGGTGTAAAATGATTTCTAGGTTTTTTGCTCCCCACACATCCCCATGTGGATCGCTTTTTTAGCTTTGTAAAATACAAAGAAAATGATAGAAAATTAAAAAAATAAAATCTTTAGAGATTCATGTATGTTACGCAACCTACTATTAGAGGAAATTAACAAATTTGAATTTCGACTTTTTTGCAAAAAAGTTTAGAAAAAGATAAAATAGCATTAACTTTTACATACGATGTCGGAAAAAAATGTATAATGTATCAAAATGATCGTGGGAGAAAGTTACATCCGAATACTCCCAGGCTTACCTGGTGAGCCAATTTTTAGATTCTCAAAATTCCAAATGAAAATATGAAAGAAGGAAGATTTTAGTTTTTGCTAGAAATTCAGGATTTTATGTATTTTTATTTTAAAAAAATTTAAATTAATAATTCATTCCTGCATAAATATTACTATTACTTAACCATAAAGGTTCGCCAATTTTTAGATTTACAAATTTTCAGGTTTATGCAAAAAAATTAAAATTTTAAAAAATAAAAATTATAGTTTATTTATTTAATTATTCAATATTACTTTTCTTTATTAAAAAGAATTATTTGGAATTCAAACAATAAAGAAGTGTGATATCGTGACCGAGCGGAAAATTTTACCACGAGTAAGTAATTTAAAGATTAAGTGTAGGTAGAGACTAAACTTGTCAAATAACTAAAATATTAGAAATTCTAAAAAAAAAATAGAAAAATTAGGGAGTGCAAAATAATTAGAAACAAAATTGGATAAAAATGGCACTAGTAGTGGGTTCTGCCGCAGCAGCGTTTTGGGACATTTTTTCTGCCGCAGCAGACCCTGTCACTACAAGAAAAGTTGCCATGGCCGACGAAGTTGAAGTCGCGCCGTGGTTGCTGGTGTACCATGGCCGACGATTTTTGGTCCCTCCGTGGGTGCATGTTAAAACTTTTTTTTTCTCGTTTTGAGGCCACCTAGCCGACGAAGCGGCCAAAACGTCGCGTATGGTGGCCCGGGACGTGGTGCATCTCGAAATCTCGGGTTCGCGCCGAGTCAACGAAATCCGCACCGCCGAGGGATGTAGGGCCCAGATGGCAGCCTCTCTAGCATTGTTTTTTTTCTTGATCGCGCCATCTCGTTCAACGTTCTCCGATCGAGCCGTTTACGATGCAGGATCATGGGTCCCGCATGTCATCCTCTATGAACCAAAATTCTTTCTATTCTTGGATTTTTTTGACCCCCTGATTTCTGGCTACTTCCTTTTTCTTTGATCCCTTGCCGCCTTGAAAACGTTGAGACCGCTGCTGCTAAATGGGACCCGCATGTCATCCTCTATGTGCAATCAACTTTCTTTTCTTGGAGTTTTTTTGGCACCTCAAATTTGGTCACTTGCCTTTTTCTTCGATCTCCTGCCGCCTCTCAAACGGTGATACCCTGCTGCTAACCACCCGCATGTCATCCTCTATGCACTATAAAACTTTCTTTTCTTGAATTATTTTTGGCACCTCATATTTGGTCACTTACCTTTTTCTTTCGATCCCGCCTCTCAAACGGTGATACCGCCGCTAAATGGGACCCGCATGTCATCCTCTATGTACTATAAAACTTTCTTTTCTTGAGTTTTTTTTGCACCTCAAATTTGGTCACTTGCCTTTTCTTTCGATCCCCTGCCGCCTCTCAAACGATGATACCGCTGCTGCTAATGGACCCGCATGTCATCCTCTATGTACTATAAAACTTTCTTTTCTTGAATTATTTTTGGCACCTCATATTTGGTCACTTACCTTTTTCTTTCGATCTCATGCCACGTTTGAAACGTTGAGGAACCTGCAGGCTCATGGGACCCGCATGTCATCCTCTATGTACTATAAAAGTTCATTTTCTTGGTTTTTTTTCACCCTCTGATTTTTGGCAATTTCTTTTTTCTTTTGATCCCCTGCCGCCTCTCAAACGGTGATACCGCTGCTGCTAAATGGGACCCGCATGTCATCCTCTATGTACTATAAAACTTTCTTTTCTTGAATTATTTTTGGCTGCTCATATTTTTTCACTTGCCTTTTTCTTTCGATCCCCTGCCGCCTCTCAAACGGTGATACCGTTGCTGCTAAATGGGACCCGCATGTCATCCTCTATGTACTATAAAATTTTCTTTTCTTGAATTATTTTTGGCTCGATATTTTTTCACTTGCCTTTTTCTTTCGATCTCATGCCACGTTTGAAACGTTGAGGACCTGCTGGCTCATGGGACCCGCATGTCATCCTCTATGTGCTATAAAAGTTTCCTTTGTTGGATTTTTTTCACCCTCTGATTTTGGCTTGCCTTTTTCTTTGATCCCCGCCCCCTTTGAAACGTTGAGTAAGCTGTTGGCTCAAGGGACCCGCATGTCATCCTCTATGTCCATCAACTTTCTTTTCTTGGATTTTTTTGACCCCCTAATTACTAGCTACTTTCTTTTCTTTTGATCTCAAGCCGCATTACAAACATTGAGACCGCTGCTGCAAAATGGGACCCACATGTCATCCTCTATGTACAATAAATCTTGGATTATTTTTGGCTCCTGATATTTGGTCACTTGCCTTTTTCTTTCGATCTCATGCCACCTTTGAAACGTTGAGTAAGCTGGCTCATGGGTCCCGCATCATCCTCTACGAACAATAAAAGTTTCCTTTCTTGGAGTTATTTTTGACCCCTAATTTCTGGCTATTTGCCTTTTTCTTTGATCCCCTGCCCCCTTTGAAACGATGAGGACGCTGTTGGCAGGTCGGTCCCACATGTCATCCTCTATGAACAATAAAAGTTTCCTTCGGTGGATTTATTTTGACCCCTAATTAATTTCTGGCTATTTCCTTTTTTTTCTTTTGATCCCCTGCCGCCTTGGAATTGTTGAGAATGCTGCTGCCTCATTTTTCTTTTGGTCCTGTGCCGCCTTGGAAACGTTGAGACCGCTGCAAAAATGGGACCCGCATGTCATCCTCTATGTACAATAAAGTTTCTTTTCTTGGATTATTTTGGCTCCTGATATTATGTCACTTGGCTTTTTCTTTCGATCTCATGCCGACTTTGAAACGTTGAGGATGCTGCTGCCTCATGGGTCCCGCATGTCATCCTCTCAGAACGATAAATGTTTTCTTTTCTTGTATTTTTTTACCAACTGATTTTTGGCTTTTTTTATTTTCGATCCCCTGCCGCCTTTGAAACGTTGACTCCGCTGCTGGCTCATGGGTCCCCGATGTCAGCCTCCCCGTACAAGAAACATGTGATATTTTATTTTGCAGACAATAAACGTTGTATTTCGCTCTGAGCTATTGCAAACGGATAAATTAAATCTTTATATCTACATAAACAAACTTATATGTTGAATCTCCTTGTTTTTTGTTTTTGCGAAGCATAGGACTTTCCTGTTTTTTTATTGAGAAAAATTCGACCTTTCCTGTTTTGGAGTGGGCTGAAATTGTACGAGTCAAAAGGCCCAGCAGGATAGTTCAAGGCCCGATGTCCAGACACACCCCAATTGAAATCTTTCTTTTCTTGGATTTTTTTTCACACCCTGATTTCCGGCTACTTCATTTTTCTTTCGGTCCCTGTGCCGCCTTGAAGCGTTGAGACCGCTGCTATAAATGGGACCCGCATGTCATCCTCTATGTACAATAGTTTCTTTTCTTGGATTATTTTTGGCTCCTGATATTATGTCACTTGCCTTTTCTTTCAATCTCATGCCGACTTTGAAACGTTGAGAAGCTGCTGGCTCATGGGTCCCGCATGTCATCCTCTATGAACAATAAAAGTTTCCTTTGTTGGATTTATTTTTTTCCCTAATTTCTGGCTATTTGCCTTTTTCTTTTGATCCCCTGCCCCCTTTGAAACGATGACGACGCAGCTGGCAAGTCGGTCCCACATGTCATCCTCTATGAACAATAAAAGTTTCCTTTGATGGATTTATTTTTGACCCTAATTAATTTCTGGCTATTTCCTTTTTCTTTTGATCCCCTGCCGCCTTGAAATAGTTGAGGATGCTGCTGCCTCATGGGTCCCGCATGTCATCCTCTCGGAAAGGTAAATGTTTCTTTTCTTGAATTTGTTTACCAACTGATTTTTGGCTTATTTTTTCTTTCGATCTCCTGCCACCTTTAAAACGTTGACGACGCTGCTGGCTCATGGGTCCCCAATGTCAGCCTCCCCATACTGCAAATCCTCTTTCTGCAAAGGTTGTATTTCTAGATAGATAAGGTGGATTCGAATCTGCCATGGTTCAGGCAGCTCAGGTAAGCCTTCTTGCACTGATTAATGGAAGTAGTGTATAGCAAGGTCAAGACATGTGGCTCGGTGTAATGAATCTATTTGAATCATGTTGTGGGTTCAATCTGATAGTTCTCTAACAGGTCAGCCAAAATAGAAATTAAGTTTTTTTCTAAAACGGAAATGCAAATTAAGATGAACACAAACATTAGTTATCATAATAGCTGATCATACATACATACTTGCTAAGAGCAAAAGCTTGCCAGAGTTTTACCACCCATACAATTAATTAGCAGTTCAGATAAGATAACCTTATATAAGTATAACTACAAATGCATTTGCTAAGGGCTCATGGGGCAACAGAACTAGACAACCGCGAACTTTATGACCAGCATGTCACAGCGGCATCGAAAGATCTTGACCTTCAACTTTGATCCAATGCGAAGTTTGGCACCGTCAATGAACTTTTTCCACCTGGAAGTAACAGCCAAGCGGCCATCTGTGGGACTGACAGAGTACCGTCCCTCCACGGTGAGACCTTCACTCTCCATGACGAGGGAAATCTTGCCCCTTCGGCCAGCATTGAGATCCTTGGCGATACTTTTAGGCAATTTATGATTCAAAGCAAGAGATACCACCAAAAATTAGTCAATGGCACCAATGCACTGAACCATGTGAGACTTTGAGCAGAGAAGACATCAAGATAAGAGCAGTTATGCTGTCATATACTCACGAACATAGCCTTCAGATGCGTCCTGGTCACCACACGGGTGGCCACAGCAATGAGCTGAGACCTCGGTGATCTGGCTGGGGCAGGTGCATGAGCCTGGGCTGGTACACGAGCTGGTGCTGATGCAGGAGACTGCTGGGCAGGTGCAGTAAACGGTGCCTCTAGAGGAACCGGTGCTGATGCAGGAGAGTTGGGCAGGTGCAGTAAACGGTGCAGCTAGAGGAACCAGTGCTGATGCAGGAGCCTGCTGGGCATGTGTAGTATATGGGGCCTCTACAGGAACCAATGCTGATGTAGGGGACTGCTGGGTAGATGCAGTAAACGGAGCTGGTACAGGAACCGGTGCTGATGCAGGAGAGTGGGAAGCCGGTGCCGGTGCTGGTGTGGTTGCCCTTTGTGACATCCGCTCATGTTCCATCAGGGGATCTGCAGCTTTGATCATGTTAAACCCAGCAAGCTAGAACAGAGGGAATGGTTTAGAACAACTGCTCAGAACAGTTATCAAAAGATATGAGTAGAAAAAAGTTACATATTATATATTTGGAAGTGTCTCCAACTCTGTAAGCAGTTACGTATATCTGCCCGTTTGAGTTTCTGATCCTCAGCTCGTCGCCCTTCTTCAGACCGTAGTCAAAAGCAAACTTTCTCCAATCATGTCCATACAAATATGTGATGGCCTGCGTCTTGTAGACATACACCTCATAGACCGTGTAGGTGTTCATCAATTTGCCATTGCCATGCATAGTGAAAGACCCTTCATGCGGACACATCTGGTTAATCATTGGACGAAGTTCACAAGGTACAGTCTGCATGTGAAAATTGATACAAATGTAAGAAGCAGGAAGACTAAAAACAAGACTTTACTATATGCCAATTCATGCTAAACCACTGAGAATACATACCTGTAACTCTGTGAAGGAGCTACTAGAAAGGTAGATAGAGCCATAGGAGGTGTTATATGCGGGGTATGTACATGGGCCCGCCATATTCCCGCAAGCTCGGCATCGGGATGGTGAAGGAAACATGGGAGGTACTACTGGTGCGTAGCGCTGAATGTAAGTGGAAGAATTAGGTTGTGTAAAGTGCATAGTTCAGAGCAATGCAAATGTTGACAAGCGAGTGCATAACACTATGTTACAAACTGAACAGTGAAAAATTAGTGTATGATGAATATAAGCATGCTAATTTGGTGTTTCCGAATTCCAAAAAGCATTAGACAGAGCCGGTGATAATATCAGACATAAATCATGGCATGTATATGTGGCTTAAGAAAATATACCCGAACCCTTGGATGGTTACGGCCCGGCTGGTCCTTGGACTTGAGCTTATATAAGCATCCAGAAGGTGGGGCTGACAGTAACTTGGTGGCAGCCTCTGCAGATGCCTCATCAGCAGCAGTTGCAATCCTTTTGACCAATGAAGGGTTAGCAGTTTCAGTCTGCATATGAAAATTGAAGAGCAACAGACATCAGCAGTGATATATAAAATGAATCTATGAGACACTGATGCATATAGTGCTGGATGTAAGTGTAAGAATAGGTGTGTGTGTTTCTGAACTATTGGTAAGCATTAGACAAAGCCGGCAATAAACAGACAAAAATCAAATCATGTATGAGGATTAAGAAAATATACCTGCTTACTGAAAAGGGTACCACCCAGCTGGCCCGTGGCCTTGTGCTTGAGGAGGTTTTCAGAAGATGGTGGCGGCACCATCGTCTTCACAGCAGCCTCATCAGGATCATTTTTTATCCATTTGAGTAGAGGCACAGAAGTTTCATGCATATGAATAGCAACAGAACTCATCATTGATATTTAATAAATCTATGAGACAGACTGATGCAAATAGTGCGGGTGTAAGTGGAAGAATAGGGTTGTGCATAGAGAACAGTTGACAACAATGCAAATGATTACAAAAGAAGCCAATGGAAATCAACAGTTTATATACTGGATGAGACAGACTGAAAAGTGAAAAATTAGTGTATGATGATTGTAAGCAAACGCAGTGTTTCTGAACTTTTGGTAAGCATTAGACAAAGCCAACAGTAATTAAACAGATAATAATGAAATCATGTATGTGGATTAAGAAAATATACCAGATTCATTAAAAGGTCACCACCCAGCTGGCCCATGGCCTCGTGCTTGTAGAGGTTTTCGGAAGATGGTGCCGGCACCATCGTCCTCACAGCAACCTCATTAGCCTCATTTTGCATCCACTTGAGTAAAGGCGCAGCAGTTTCAGCCTGCATAAGAATGGGAACAGATCTCAGCAGTGATATTGAATGACTCTGAGACACACTGATGCATATAGTGCTGGATGTAAGTGGAAGGGTATGGCCGTGTATGGACAACAGTTCACAACAATGCAAGGGTGTGTTCGGTTCTGAAACAGCGTGGAATGGAATGGAATGGTTCCATTTCAGAGGAATGGAATGGTTAAATTTTTGTTCGGTTGGGATAAATGGAGAGCAGAAGAGATCGAGGTTAAACTAACCATTTGTCTCAAAATTGTAATTAACAATTGCAAATGACATTTTAATCTCAAAGTCGTAATTAACAGCGCCTAATGGTGCTCTTTTAATCTAAAAATCGTAATTAACATCATTTTTTGTTGGGTTAGGGGAACTGGAGTAGATGAACATTACTGTATGATGATTGTAAGCAAACGAATTTGGTGTTTCTAAACTTTTGGCTTCGAGATCTTATGGGTTTCAACTCTAGCCTACCCCAACTTGTTTGGGACTGAAAGGCTTGGTTGTTGTTGTTGTTGTTGTAAACTTTTGGCAAGCATAGAAAAAACCGACAATAAACAGAGAAAAATCAAGGCATGTTTTGTGGATTAAGAAAATATACCATATTCATTAAAAGATCACCACCCAGCTGGCGCGTGGCCTTGTGCTTGTAGAGGCATTTAGAAGATGGGGGCGGCATCAACATACTGGCAGCCTGATCAGCCGCAGTTTTGATCTTCTTTTGAGTAAAGGCCCTAAAGTTTCAGTCTGCATATGAATAGCAAAACAAAAGGCAGACCTCAGCAGTGATATTGAATTACTGTATGAGATAGACTGATGCATATAGTGGATGCTCTTAGCCTTTTGCAGCGTGAACACTAGCTATGGACAGACAAAAAACTAGTTAACTCAGCTTTGTCTAGATATGAATGTACTACCACCATCCAAAAGCTTAAGCCTTATTTATTTTTGAGAAATCAAAACAAGCAAAGTTTGACCAAAATTTTAGAACATTCTATCAACAAATATAATACTTTGTAGATACCGTAGGAAAATATATTTTATTATCTATTTAATGATATTAATTTTGTATTTTGCATGTTACTGATTTTTGGTAAAAGCTTAGTCAAACATGGTATAGTTTGACTTTCTAAAAATAATATAAGCCCAAAGCTTTGGGATGGAGGCAGTAGTATCTAGAGCTAAAACACATCTAGATACATCCGTATCTACAGATAGTTGAGTCAATTAATTTGGATCTGAGGGAGTATCAGATTCAGACTACATCATGGTAAGTTGGTTAAAAAATTACCCCTGGGCGGTCCCTGCCCAGCTCGGCAGTGGCATTTCGCTTCTTGTGCTGCAGATCGGGCCATGCTCCTGCAGCGGTGGGGCGCTATTCTCGTTCCCCATAGCCTCAGCACGGAACCTGGAGGTACCAACCTGATACAGAGAATATAGAGCATGGTGTCACAGAGGCTTTACGCACAAACAGCTGAAGACATGTGCTACTTTAAGCATATTCCAGAACAGGAACAGATTGAGGATGCAGAGAGACACTTAAAAGGTAAAGAGTGGATAAGCAAACGGAGTACCTGCTTCGCGGGGCTGGGGACGCAGCTCAGGCTCAGCCAACTGCCCACATGCGTGGTGGCCTTACGCTCCATTGCCCCCACCGCCGAGGTCTTACCTTTCCTGTACAAGCTGACAAAAGATACAGTGAGGATCAGCAGAAACTACAAAGGTTGCAAATGTCGACAAATAAAGGAAGAACACCCCAATCCAAGCAAAGGTAGCCCCCGCCCCCACCCCCATCAATCACTCCCAGCTCGAGGGTGACCAGAAAGACGCCCCTTCGCCCAGAATAGGAAAGAGATGCGCAAGATATCGAGGAGAGGAAAAAAGAACCGATCTCGAGAAAGGAAAGAACATTACTAGTCCTACCTAATCCGCTTGGTCTAGATGCAGCTTGCCCCTCCAAGCTGGATGCCTGGACGGTGGAGGCGAAAGGAGGGGATCGAGCTAGCGGCTTGCATCCGTCGGCAATCGGCACTCGATCGGGAGAGAAGGGGTGCTACATAAAGGGGAGGGGTAACATATTTTATTACACAGTGAACTTACTGATGTGACTAGTCATTACATGTCTCACTGAAACTAGGGCCCATAGCGTGGCACCCCAAATTCACTTGAAGCTGCCCGGCGGGACGCATTGGCGCGTCAAGAAACCCCCGAATTGTAGCGGGGAAATGAAACATTTCACAAAAATTCGAAATTCAAGCACACCGCCACGCGCCAAGCACGCGGCTGTTCTTCCTCTTCTCGGTTCCTCCTCCCCTATCCGAAAAAACCCCAAATCCCAAGCTCAAACCAAAAAAAAAACAAATCCCCTGGCCGCCATGCATGTCCTCGTTAACCCGCTGGAGATCGTTCCCGGACGATGCGGACCCCCCGCCCTGAGATCCAGAATTCCGTCCACCTCGAGGCACTGCGTGCTGTCTCGCAGCAGCGGCTTGAGGGCGCTGAAGAGGAAGTTCCGCCGGAAAGTGCTCATGGCAACCGTGCAAGCTCACCGGCGTGCTGCATCCCGAGAGGAACTGGTCAAAGCTTTGCTATTCGCCACACACAAAAAATTGCGGGCCAAGATCTGGTCAAAGCTTCGTCGATGGCTTGCCGCGAGAGGCTTGGAGTCCAGAGTCAATAAACTAGCTGCTCGAGGACTTGGGCGGTTTACACGGATTCATATTAACTGACTCAAGTTTGTTAGTCTAGTTAACAAATGCATCTAGATACATCCATATCTAGACAGAATTGAGTCAATTAATATGAATCAGAGGGGAGTACCTGAAAGTGTTTCATGCTACCAACTAATGCGCTGGCAGGAATCGCTAGAAGTAATTGTGCTACTACTCATACGATGAACTGATTGTGTGGGTGTCGAATTTTGCAACGCGATCATCCACTGAATGCTTAATCTAGCGCCAAAGGCGTACAAATCATAACATACTACAGCACCAGAACATAAGAGTACGAATCATAAAGTAGCTCAACATTTTGCATCAGGGCTGGGTGGTCCTGAGACTACCGGGACGCCCCTGATGATCTCCGGGTGTGCATCCTCTTCAACGCAAAGCTGTGTACTCGGTCCACGGCCTCCTTCTGTAGGCTGGATAATCTCAGGTGCAGGACCTTCGTCTATGAGAGGCTCGTCATCAGTACCATCCACATGTGCATCAGGGCTGGGTGGTCTTGAGACTACCCGGACGCCCCTGATCTCCGGGCATGCATCCACTTCAACGCAAAGCTGTGTACTCGGTCCACGGCCTCCTTCTGTAGGCTGGATAATCTCAGGTGCAGGACCTTCGTCTATGAAAGGCTCGTCATCAGTACCATCCACAGGTGCATCAAACTGAGATTCATCTTCAAATCTCCCATCAAACTGAGAGACCTCTTCAACTCTATGCTTCTGCAATTAGTACATCAACCGATTAGACAAACATCTAAGGGATGCAACCTGAACAAATGCCGTTTTACATATTTACCTTCTCATCTGGCACAGCACATGTCCCAGAGCTGAAACCCGTTTCCTGAAGCAAGCGCTTTTTCTCTCCTTCCCGTCCATCCATCTGCAACAAGTTAAATTTGAGTACAGAACCTTGCACAACAATGCAAACTATTGATTGAAACAGCGGCAGCATCAATATAAATAATTAACTACATATGCCAGCACACATACAGTGTGAGCAAGATCTGCTTCTCCTGCTAAAGGATCATTATATGGTTCACCATGCTAAACCCGCCTAACATATGTGCGGTCCATCCCAAAAATGTGTAAATGATCTGCCACTACAGGGTGAGGCCTCTTCTCACCATTCATACATGTGCAGCGCGGGCAATACACGTCCAAGTTGTGACCATCATGAGCTCTAATAAACCCCATAAAGGGTTGAACACCATTTATATATGAAGGGGAACATAAGTGTCCATGCAGTATCCAAGTTCTGTCCATCTGTTTAATTATGAGATACAGTGGTTGGTGATTAATTTAAGGCGAAGTAGGAAATGTATATCAATCGAGTACAAAACTATACTACATGATTATGCATTTCAGCAATCATGTCGAGTACAAAACAAAAAATGCCCATCGACATTTTAGCAAACAGATCGTGTACAAAACTCTGCCATGGCATTTCAGCAAATTAACGGATCGAGTGCAGAACTGACTCTATATGCCCACGCAAATGAACAAATTGATCGATGACAAATCGAGCGGAAAACTATAAAGTGCCAATTAGTTCGAGCATACTGACGAATTTTTTTAGCAGCATCAAGAAAATATAAATCGTTAGGCTGTCTTGCCGATACATGATTGAGCTAGAGATAGCAGCCCTACCGTGGATCAACTTGACCGCCGGTGCGTCTCGAGAAGAACGACGGGGAGGGGAAGCTTCTTCTTCGCACGGACGGGGATAAGTTGTGTAGGGGTGGGTGGGGGGTCATGCGGCCGGGCCGCCGGGGTGATAATTAAATGGCGTTTAATGGAGTTGCGTGTGTAATTTGCCGTGCACAAGGTTGAGGAATAGGCGGTTCCCTTTGCCGCGCGCACAATTCAAACTATCCCGCCCATGTAGTTGAAATTCGCCATATTTTCGTTAAATCGACATAAAGTCATGTGAGTGGGGGAAAATTAGCAAAGTTGCTTGAAAAATAGTAAAACTCTGGAATTATCCTTTAAATATGTTCTACTTCGTGTGGAAATCGGGGTGTGGAAGCATGTTGAGCTGTTTTATTTGTACTTTCTTCATTAAAACTCCCATTTTATGCACTTTGGATGGAAAGAAATCATTTGTACATAAATTTTGACAACGCCATTTGCAAACACTAATTGTTTTACATGCCAAGATGCACCCATCCACCAAATATATATGGGGCAAAAGTTTATCACAATCTAGCAGATATGCACAATTAGTGAGGGACCCCTTTTGATTTTGTGCAATTTCCACTAATTAGGTAGAGAGAAGGGGTTAATTAATTAGGCCATGTTAGGGGTTATGTGTTTTAGATTAGGTTGTGTGGATTCAAATACAACTTCTTTATTTGTGTGCTATGATTAATCAAAACTAGATTGATCGACTGCGCACACATTATTAGAGGCGCATGCCTTTGCGCACAAAGTGCATGTGTGTGTTGTTGGCCACCAATTAACGAGAGAGAGAGAGAGAGAGAGAGAGACAGAGAGAGAGAGGTAGAGAGAGATCTACATACGAGAGAGCGATTGAAATCCCCAAATTAAACACATATATATACATGCATGGCACATTTAATTTAATTAGAGGACCGCGAGCTAAGGCACCACTGGCCTGCTTGATGCACAATTAAGTGTCATTGGCCTATATATAGGGTTTAATTAGGGTTTAGGGTTAGGGTTAGGGGTTAGGGTTTAGGGTCTAGGGTCTAGGGTCTAGGGTTTAATGTTTATGGTGTTTAGGGGTTTAGGGATTAGGGATTAGGGTTTATTTAGGGTTTAAGGTTTATGGATCATCGATCGAGTGCGCACACACACATTATTAGAGGCACACGCGCCTTTGCGCATAAAGTGCATGTGTATATGTGTGTGTTTTTTTGGGCAACAACGATATATAGATGATCGAGAGAGAGAGAGAGATTGAAATTCCCAAGAATATGTTCAAATATATATTAAAATATATGCACTAATGCATGCATGGTAGGCCATGCATGCACACTAATTATATATATATTATGAGGAAACTTAATCAAATGTGTTTTCATTCGAGAGAACTTGTCAAAATTCAAGTTAATTAATTTATCATCGATAATTATATAATTAATTAATGAATCTCAGGGAGATGTTATACAACATATGATCGATATAGGCCATGTCGTATATATTAATTGGTGTTAATCTACCGTTTAATTTGCTAGCTAGCTGCTATATATAGATCGAGCATGTTTTTATTAGATCGGGTTATAGCTAGCTAGTATAGTTTAGGGTTATGTGTTTTAATGAACTAGGGTTTGATTAGCTAGGGTTAGTTATATATATGGTTTAGGGTTAATGCATGGCACATTTAATTTAACTAGAGGACCGCGAGGGCACCCCTGGCCTGCTTGATGCACAATTAAGTGTCGTTGGCCTATATATAGGGTTTAATTAGGGTTTAGGGTTAGGGGTTTAGGGTTTAGGGTTTAGTGTTTAGGGTGTTTAGCTAGCTAGGGTCTAGGGTTTAGTTTAGGGTGTTTAGGGTCTAGGGTTTAGGGTTTAATTAATTAGTGTTTAGGGTGTTTAGGGTTTAGGGTTTAGGGTTTAGTGTTTACGGTGTTTAGGGTCTAGGATTTAGGGTTTAGTGTTTAGGTGTTTAGGGTCTAGGGTTTAGTGTTTAGGTGTTTAGGGTTTAGGGGTTTTAGGGTTGTTTAAGGTTTAGGGATCATCGATCGAGTGCGCACACACATTATTAGAGGCACCCCGCGCTTTGCGCATAAAGTGCATGCGTATATATGTATGTGTGTGTTTTTTGCCACCAACAACGATATATAGATGATCGAGAGAGAGAGATTGAAATCCCCAGAATATGTTCAAATATATATTAAAATTGATATAGGCCATGTATATTTTAATTGGTGTTAATCTACGTTTTGCTAGCTAGCTAGCTGCTATATATAGAGCATGTTTTTATTAGATCGGGTTATAGCTAGCTAGTATAGTTTAGGGTTATGTGTTTTAATTAAGTAGGGTTGATTATCTAGGGTTAGTTACATATATATGGTTTAGGGTTAATGCATGGCACATTTAATTTAATTAGAGGACCGCGAGGCACCCCTGGCCTGCTCGATGCACAATTAAGTGTCGTTGGCCTATACATATGGTTTAATTAGGGTTTTAGGGTTAGCTAGGTTTAGGGTTAGGGTTAGGGTTAGGTTTAGGGTCTAGGTTTAGGGTCTAGGGTTTAGGGTTTAGGGTTAGCTAGGGTTTAGGTTTAGGGTTAGGGTTAGGGTTAGGGTTAGGGTTAGGGTTTAGGGTTTAGGGTTTAGGTGTTTAGGGATTTATGGATTAGGGATTATTAGGGATTAGGGATTTAAGGTTTCAGGGTTGTTTAAGGTTTAGGGATCATCGATCGAGTGCGCACACACATTATTAGAGGCACCCGCGCGCCTTTAATTACGCATAAAGTGCATGCGTATATATGTGTGTTTTTTGGGCCACCAATAACGATATATAGATGATCGAGAGAGAGAGATCGAGATTGAAATCCCCAAGAATATATATGTTCAAATATACATTAAAATATATGCACGAATGCATTGTAGGCCATGCATGTACACTAATTATATATATATTATGAGGCAACTTAATCAAATGTGTTTTCATTCGAGAGAACTTGTCAAAATTCAAGTTAATTAATTTATCACGATAATTATATAATTAATTAATGAATCTCAGGGGATATGTTATACAACATGATCGATATAGGCCATGTATATTTTAATTGGTGTTAATCTACGGTTTGCTAGCTAGCTGCTATATATAGAGCATGTTTTTATTAGATCGGGTTATAGCTAGCTAGTATAGTTTAGGGTTATGTGTTTTAATTAAGTAGGGTTGATTAGCTAGGGTTAGTTACATATATATGGTTTAGGGTTAATGCATGGCACATTTAATTTAATTAGAGCACCGCGAGGCACCCCCTGGCCTGCTCGATGCACAATTAAGTGTCGTTGGCCTATACATAGGGTTTAATTAGGGTTTTAGGGTTAGCTAGGGTTTAGGGTTAGGGTTAGGGTTAGGGTTAGGGTTTAGGGTCTAGGGTTTAGGGTTTAGGGTTTAGGGTCTAGGGTTTAGGGTTAGGGTTAGGGTTAGGGTTAGGGTTGGGGTTAGGGTTAGGGTTAGGGTTTAGGGTTTAGTGTTTAGGGTGTTTAGGGTTTAGGATTAGGGATTTAAGGTTTTAGGGGTTGTTTAAGGTTTAGGGATCATCGATCGAGTGCGCACACACATTATTAGAGGCACCCGCGCCTTTACGCATAAAGTGCATGCGTATATATGTGTGTTTTTTGGGCCACCAACGATATATAGATGATCGAGAGAGAGAGATCGAGATTGAAATCCCCAAGAATATATATGTTCAAATATACATTAAAATATATGCACGAATGCATTGTAGGCCATGCATGCACACTAATTATATATATATTATGAGGCAACTTAATCAAATGTGTTTTCATTCGAGAGAACTTGTCAAAATTCAAGTTAATTAATTTATCACGATAATTATATAATTAATTAATGAATCTCAGGGATATGTTATACAACATGATCGATATAGGCCATGTATATTTTAATTGGTGTTAATCTACGGTTTGCTAGCTAGCTGTTATATATAGAGCATGTTTTTATTAGATCGGGTTATATCTAGTATAGTTTAGGGTTATGTGTTTTAATTAAGTAGGGTTGATTAGCTAGGGTTAGTTACATATATATGGTTTAGGGTTAATGCATGGCGCATTTAATTAATTTAATTAGAGGACCGCGAGGCACCCCTGGGCTGCTCGATGCACAATTAAGTGTCGTTGGCCTATACATAGGGTTTAATTAGGGTTTAGGGTTAGCTAGGGCAGAGGGTTAGGGTTAGGGTTAGGGTTTAGGGTCTAGGGTATAGGGTTTAGTGTTTAGGGTGTTTAGGGTTTAAGGTTTAGGGATTAGGGATTTAGGGTTTTAGGGTTGTTTAAGGTTTAGGGATCATCGATCGAGTGCGCACACACATTATTAGATCGAGGCACCCGCGCCTTTACGCATAAAGTGCATGCATATATATGTGTGTTTTTTGGGCCACCAACGATATATAGATGATCGAGAGAGAGATTGAAATCCCCAAGAATATGTTCAAATATACAATAAAATATATGCACGAATGCATTGTAGGCCATGCATGCACACTAATTATATATATATTATGAGGCAACACTTAATCAAATGTGTTTTCATTCGAGAGAACTTGTCAAAATTCAAGTTAATTAATTTATCACGATAATTATATAATTAATTAATGAATCTCAGGATATGTTATACAACATGATCGATATAGGCCATGTATATTTTAATTGGTGTTAATCTACTTTGCTAGCTAGCTGCTACATATAGAGCATGTTTTTATTAGATCGGGTTATAGCTAGCTAGTATAGTTTAGGGTTATGTGTTTTAATTAAGTAGGGTTGATTAGCTAGCTAGGGTTAGTTACATATATATGGTTTAGGGTTAATACATGGCACATTTAATTTAATTAGAGGACCGCGAGGCACCCCTGGCTCTCGATGCACAATTAAGTGTCGTTGGCCTATACATAGGGTTTAATTAGGGTTTTAGGGTTAGCTAGGGTTTAGGGTTAGGGTTAGGGTTAGGGTTAGGGTTTAGGGTCTAGGGTTTAGGGTCTAGGGTTTAGGGTTTAGGGTTAGCTAGGGTTTAGGGTTAGGTTAGGGTTAGGGGTAGGGTTAGGGTTAGGTTAGGGTTAGGTTGGGGTTTTAGGTTAGGGTTAGGTTAGGTTAGGTTTAGGGTTAGGGTTTAGTTTAGGGTGTTTAGGGTTTAGGGATTAGGGATTAGGGACTATTAGGGATTAGGGATTTAAGGTTTTAGGGTTGTTTAAGGTTTAGGGATCATCGATCGAGTGCGCACATTATTAGAGGCACTCGCGCCTTTACGCATAAAGTGCATGCGTATATATGTGTGTTTTTGGGCCACCAACGATATATAGATGATCGAGAGAGAGAGATCGAGATTGAAATCCCCAAGAATATATATGTTCATATATACATTAAAATATATGCACGAATGCATTGTAGGCCATGCATGCACACTAATTATATATATATTATGAGGCAACTTAATCAAATGTGTTTTCATTCGAGAGAACTTGTCAAAATTCAAGTTAAATAATTTATCACGATAATTATATAATTAATTAATGAATCTCAGGGATATGTTATACAACATGATCGATATAGGCCATGTATATTTTAATTGGTGTTAATCTACGGTTTGCTAGCTAGCTGTTATATATAGAGCATGTTTTTATTAGATCGGGTTATATCTAGTATAGTTTAGGGTTATGTGTTTTAATTAAGTAGGGTTGATTAGCTAGGGTTAGTTACATATATATGGTTTAGGGTTAATGCATGGCGCATTTAATTAATTTAATTAGAGGACCGCGAGGCACCCCTGGGCTGCTCGATGCACAATTAAGTGTCGTTGGCCTATACATAGGGTTTAATTAGCTAGGGCAGAGGGTTAGGGTTAGGGTTAGGGTTTAGGGTCTAGGGTATAGGGTTTAGTGTTTAGGGTGTTTAGGGTTTAGGGTTTAGGGATTAGGGATTTAGGGTTTTAGGGTTGTTTAAGGTTTAGAGATCATCGATCGAGTGCGCACACACATTATTAGATCGAGGCACCCGCGCCTTTACGCATAAAGTGCATGCGTATATATGTGTGTTTTTTGGGCCACCAACGATATATAGATGATCGAGAGAGAGATTGAAATCCCCAAGAATATGTTCAAATATACAATAAAATATATGCACGAATGCATTGTAGGCCATGCATGCACACTAATTATATATATATTATGAGGCAACTTAATCAAATGTGTTTTCATTCGAGAGAACTTGTCAAAATTCAAGTTAATTAATTTATCACGATAATTATATAATTAATTAATGAATCTCGGGATATGTTATACAACATGATCGATATAGGCCATGTATATTTTAATTGGTGTTAATCTACGGTTTGCTAGCTAGCTGCTATATATAGAGCATGTTTTTATTAGATCGGGTTATAGCTAGCTAGTATAGTTTAGGGTTATGTGTTTTAATTAAGTAGGGTTGATTAGCTAGGGTTAGTTACATATATATGGTTTAGGGTTAATGCATGGCACATTTAATTTAATTAGAGGACCGCGAGAGGCACCCCTGGCCTGCTCGATGCACAATTAAGTGTCGTTGGCCTATACATAGGGTTTAATTAGGGTTTAGGGTTAGCTAGGGTTTAGGGTTAGGGTTAGGGTTAGGCCGGGGTTTAGGGTTTAGTGTTTAGGGTGTTTAGGTTTAGGGATTAGGGATTATATATTTAAGGTTTTAGGGTTGTTTAAGGTTTAGGGATCATCGATCGTGCGCACACACATTATTAGAGGCACCCGCGCTTTTACGCATAAATTGCATGCATATATATGTGTGTTTTTTGGCCACCAACGATATATAGATGATCGAGAGAGAGAGATTGAAATCCCCAAGAATATGTTCAAATATACATTAAAACATATGCACGAATGCATGGTAGGACATGCATGCACACTAATTATATATATATATATTATGAGGCAACTTAATCAAATGTGTTTTCATTCGAGAGAACTTGTCAAAATTAGAGTTAATTAATTTATCACGATAATTATATAATTAATTAATGAATCTCAGGGATATGTTATACAACATGATCGATATAGGCCATGTATATATTAATTGGTGTTAATCTAAGGTTTGCTAGCTAGCTGCTATATATAGAGCATGTTTTTATTAGATCGGGTTATAGCTAGTATACTTTAGGGTTATGTGTTTTCATTAAGTAGGGTTGATTAGCTATGGTTAGTTACATATATATGGTTTAGGGTTAATGCATGGCACATTTAATTTAATTAGAGGACCGCGAGGCACCCCTGGCCTGCTTGATGCACAATTAAGTGTCGTTGGCCTATATATAGGGTTTAATTAGGGTTTAGGGTTAGGGTTAGGGTTTAGGGTATAGGGTTTAGTGTTTATGGTGTTTAGGGTTTAGGGATTAGGGATTAGGGTTTCAGGGTTGTATAAGGTTTAGGGATCATCGATCGAGTGCGCACACACATTATTAGAGGCACCCGCGCCTTTGCGCATAAAGTGCATGCGTATAGTTTAGGGTTATTTGTTTTAATTAAGTAGGGTTTGATCAGCTAGGGTTAGTTACATATATATGGTTTAGGGTTAATGCATGGCACATTACATATAGTTTAAATCTCAAGAATGTTTATACATGATAGGCCATATGTGCAAAGGAATTTTTTTCCCGTGAACTTGTCAAAATTCAAGTTTATCAGTGCCAATGGAAACTAGTCCAAAAAATTACATAGAGGACCAAAAGTACTAGACAATAACTAATAGAACCTGCAACTTTACAAAAAGGACCCCAAAACATATAGAAGAAAATCAATCGAGTCCTTCTCGACCGCACATCGGATCTCTGCTCCGCATCCTTTCCAGCAACTCCGTCGCCGGGGACGCACCACTTGGGACGGTGTCGCCGGTAGTCGCCAGGACGAAGGAGAAGAAGGGCCTCAGCAACGGCATATTGGCTCTGAGAAGGGCCGCTGAAAGGCTAAGATGTGCACGGGCAAGACGGATGACGCCGTCGTATGCCCCGAGCTTGTGAACTTTAGCAGCTTGACTTCCCCATTGGCCAGATCTGAAGCACTGACCAAAGCAAGCCTCACCGTTAGCGCCATCACATTGATGGCACCAGATCGGGTTTGGGCCGGCAAGATCCGCCAGATTCACCACAGGCCAGATCTGAAGCCGATGACGAGATCCCCGACTCCATTGCGCCATTCTGCTCATGGGAAACACTGGATCTAAGCTTACAACAACACTAACTCCCTCGGATCCAAATTAGCTGACTCAACTTTGCTTATCTAAATATGGATGTATCCACACATGTTTTTACTCTAGATACATACACGTCTAAGGAAAGTTGAATCAATTAATTTAGTTCGGAGGGTGTACAATATACAGAGAGAAGTCGGCCTCGTCTCCGGCCGGCGAGGCCGCCGGAGAGAAGGGGGAGAGGAGCCGGGGGAGTGGGAAAGACTCGAGAGAGAAAGAGAAGAGGAAGAAATGAGAGCTCCCTGGGGAAGAACATTATTTTTGTCGTTCTGCTCGTAGCTTGAAACTGAAAATTTCGGCCGCGCGCCAAATCATCCCGCCGCATCCATTCGAAAATCCCGTGACCAGTTTTACCCTTTTAACCCTGGTCCGGAAGCTACAACCCACCGACCATGGAGGGCTCATTCGGTAACAATGAAATATCTTGCCTAGATCCCGAACCCTCCCCACAGGCCCACACCCACCCACCAACCATTCGCCCCATTAGCTCAAAAATACTCTCACACGCCAAAGCTCTGACTCTCTACAGTACTAGATCTGCTTCGCCGCCGGCATACTCCTCCACAGCGTAGCCTTGATCGTGTTGGCTGTCCACCCACCTGATCCGCTCCCCCGCCGCCCTCGTCACCGACGGATCTGCTTCACCGCCGACCTCGCCACCGACGGATCTGCTTCACCGCCGACCTCGCCACCGACGGATCTGCTTCACCGCCGACCTCGCCACCGACTACCTCGGCGCAGCGGCTGTATCAACTTCACCGAATCCCTTGCCAGCCAACCAGATCTGCTTCACTAACGCCTTCTACTGAAACAGGGTCGATTCATCGTCTCCCGCGTTCGCCGCCGCTGGAATGCAAGTTGCCGCCCCCCCCCACCCCGCCGCAGCTTGGTTAGTACGCTGGCCCGTTAGATCGCGGTGTTTCTTTAGCCATGTTTTGTGTAGTTATTTGCAGATCTCATATGCCGTTAACTTTCTTGATGTGTTGCTTCGCATGAAGTTTGTTTAAATATTGTACAGTACAAAAGCATTATCCGGTCGCTACCATCCTGTTCATTCTACTGACACCTGTGTGCATCCACATATTTATAGCCTTATACCCATTCATTTGCTGCCAACTGTTTTTGTACTGCATGCTATTGTCGCACTGCTTTTATAGTCATGCTATGGGCATTTCCAATCTGCTTGTTCTTATACCACGTCATTAGCTCACCGCTAGCTGCTAGCTGTTTTCTCGTGTCTGCTATTCTCACACTGCTTTTATAATCATGCTATGTGCATTTCCAATCTGCTTTCTATTATACCTCGTCTTTAGCTTATATAGTTATTGCTGCGTGCATGTCTGGTCTTTGTATTATCATAGACTGACTTGTCAATGTTATTTTTCCTAGGGATTGATCATGCGAACCACTTATTAGAACATCCAACATTAACAGCGGGGACGCTAGGGAAGGTTGGAATCTGAGTTCTTGGTTGGTAATTTTGGCAGTTTACTTCCGTTATTATCTATAACCTATATGCATTGTTCCTTATGCAAGAGATTAACACTTGGAACCCTGCCATAGCAATGCCATTCATGCTTTACTATGTTTCTGCCTATTTGATATGCTTGTCTTGGAGAAACTGCGAAGGTGATTTGAACCTGACATTTGGTCATTCTTAATGCCAGTTTACTTTATGTGGAAAACCTTGGCATTACCCTACTCTAAATCTGAATGTCTGAAATTCGTATCTCATGCAAAGCAACATCTAGTTGGTTTTAATCTGATATCTGGTAAATATTGGCTTATTCATTTGGCAGCTCAAGTTTTTTGTTATTTGAAACCAGCTGACTTGGTCTTAAATGTGATATCTAAACACAGATTAAGGACAATGGAGCAGGAGGATTAGCATTTCACTTGATGGCTGAACCTAAAATGACAGGCATGTTGACCACGACTAGTGCACGCAAGAGAAGGACCTGCAGCGAGCCAGTATGTGCTTAGTACATGCATCTTATCTTATCTTGTGCTTATTTCTGCTACATGCTGTTATCTGATCTCTACATTGCGTAATACATGTTTGAATAGTTAATTGTTGTAACTATGTTTGCAATGTTACCAGAATGCAGTTTTAATGAAGCAGTCATCATTAGAAGATAGTCGCCAAAAAAGGATCTGTAGCGACCCTGTGCAACATTATGATGTAAGTTTGTGCTTAGTACAAGTTCCATACATTGTCTTATTTATGCAACTTGTTATTATCTTATATCTACATTGCATAATAAATGTTTGCATAGTTCATCGTTTAACTCTTTTTGCATTATTATCAGAATGCAGTTGTGATGAAGCAATCTTCATTAGAAGTGAGGCCCACAAAAATTTCTGATATTTCTTCTGATGCATCTTCTCATAGCCGTCAACCTAGACCATTGCTTTCATCAAACAGTAAATATCTCAAGGCTGTACTTTATAAAAGACATGGTATTGCTGCTTTAAGATCTGTAGCTGATATGTTGACAAAGAGTACACAAGATTCAATCAAGGCGATTGCCAAATGTCAACGTGTTATTGATGATGCTAATAGAAGTCCTCAATGATTCTATGTAATTTTTTTATTTGGGCACATGAATTGCCTTGTAATTTTCCTACTTGTTTTATTTGTGTATGTAATTGTGTGTACATTGATATCAGATTTTAGGCTCATGAAATTTAATGCATGTTGACTAGTCAAACAAGTAGGGCACTACAACAGATTGGGCCGCCCACTTACGTAGTGTGGGACCCACTTTCATTTTGGGCCGGCCCACTTCTTTAGTAGGCGGCCCGGTTACGATTGTGGGATCCACATGCTTATTGGGCCGCCCACTATCTTGTTGGGCCACCATTTGCTATATGGTGGTCCCACATGGTAAATGGGCCGGCCCTTTAAGGAAGGTGGGACCCACATGTGTTTTTGGCCCGGCCCACTATCTTGTTGGGCCGGCCCACTTGCTATATGGTGGACCCCACATACTAAATGGGCCGGCCCTTTAACGGAAGGTGGGACCCACATGTGTTTTTGGCCCGCCCCACTATCTTGTTGGGCCGCCCACTTGCTATATGGTGGACCCCACATACTAAATGGGCCGGCCTTTTAACAGGAAGGTGGGACCCACTGTGCTTTGGCCGCCACTATCTTGTTGGGCCGCCCTGCTATATGGTGGACCCCACACACCAAATGGGCCGGCCCTTTAACAGAAAGTGGGACCCACCCGTGTTTTTGGCCCGGCCACTATCTTGTTGGGCCGGCCCACTTGCTATATGGTGGACCCCACATACTAAATGGGCCGACCCTTTAAGCGGAAAGTGGGACCCACCTGTGTTTTTGGCCCGGCCCACTTGCTACACGGTGGACCCCACACACTAAATGGGCCGGCCCTTTAACAGAAAGTGGGACCCACTGTGTTTTGGCCCGCCCACTTGCTTCTTGGGCCGGCCCAGTTGGTAAGGTGGACCCCACATGTTAAATGGGCCGGCCCATTTAAGTTTTGACCAATCAACCTTAGAGGTTAGGCCCGGCCCACGTAACTAATGGACCAGCCCAGCTATATAGTTGACCGGTCAAACTATGTCACCTGGCCCGGCCCGCTTAAGACGTGGCAGGCCTCGTGTGGGCCTACCATCTACCACGGGTTTCACTCTTAACGCCGTTAACTAACGCGTCGCCACGTGTCGGTTGCATGACGTCGCATCAACGGCTCCCGTAAACACTTGCGCAACGGTCCGATTTTCCGTGGCGGAAGGGCGCCCAAGCGACGGACCGAAAAACGTCGTTGGACTTTGCTGACGCAGTTTCCACAATGTAACCCATATCGTCGGGTTAGGCCCATGGGCGACGAAAAATACCCCTTAGCGGACGATTTTGAGACGTTGTCTATCAGAACTTTTCTTGTAGTGTGTAGCACCGATTCGTGTTACGAACCGGTGCTAAAGGTCTTTCCGCCCGGGCGCTCTGTCGCCGCCACGTGGTACCCCTTTAGCACAGGTTCACAGTACAACCGGTGCTAAAGGGGGAGCCTTTAGTGCTGATTGCTTTGCACCGCTTGCACAACCGGTGCAAAAGCCAGTTATGAACATGGTTGTACTTATTTTATAAGGTTAGTGTTCCTCACAAATTAGAAAGGAATAATATGTGTCACTATTTCTCATTGGCCAAAGATTATGTGGTACTTTAAGATTCAGAAAGATGAGATTATATAGTACCTGAAGTAGGTTGGTGAATTTTGTAATCCAAGGAATCATAAAATATCCCTGGCTATGATATGTGTGATGCGGTATTTCCAAATTTACTTCTTATCATCTGTTACCTGCACTGAAAAATGCGAAAATGCCTGCAATTCTACAACACACGTCACGACATGTCAGAACGCTATATAGGCAATGGGCGAAGTTCGTTTGTCCATCTACTAGAAATAAAGGTTGTATGCATCTCTTTGATAGAGAGCCCTGGTGTTTGTTTCCCCTTTTCTAACAAAGTATAATCAAGCCTAAACTGTACAACTATAAATAATTATTTTTCAAAAATCCGAACAACATAGGCAAGAGGCATAACAAATAGTTGCTGCCTATTTCATGTGTATCTTTTGTGCGTGTTCCACTCACTCTGCCCAGAGAGGGGCGGGGGGTTGAATTTGTTACTACAACCAAGGTTGAGAGAACCACCTCTTACACTTGAAACCTGACCATTTACAAACCATCTTATTACAAGCCACACAAGCAAGCAACATGCCTTATCGACGACTACTACCTCCATCACATGTGTAGGATGTTACTACAACTAATATACTTCTTAACCTTATATTATAAGAGAGGCAGTATAAGTTTAGAACAGCTGACCAGCAACGCATAAGCATATGTTGTTGTCACAAAACAACCCAACGTCAACATGTAGTAGTTGACAAATTTTGGTCCACCTAGAGCTTGTTTGGATGCACTCTAATTCTACCCAAACAATGCACATGACTAACCCATCTACTATCAACAATAGGATAAATAATACCAGCATCAAGAAGTTTCAATACCTCATTTCTTACCAAATCCTTCATCTTTGGAATTAAACAACGTTGATGTTCAACAACTAGCTTTGCATCCGGTTCCATATTAATTGCATGCTGACATATAGTAGGAGAAATCCCCTTCAAATCATCAAGTGTATATCCCGTAGCTCCTCAGTGTTTCTTCAATACTTCCAATAATCTTTCCTCTCCCTGTCCTTAAAGTTTAGAACTAATAATAACATGATATATTTTGTTATCATCAATATGGGCATATTTAAGATCATCAGGTAAAGGTTTTAAATCAAAAATATGATCCTCCTTGGGTGGTAGTGTGGTACCCAAGTCTTCCACAGGTAAATCGTGCTTAATCATCTCCGGTTGACGAAGAAAAACCTCATCAATTTCATTTATTTCCTTCATAAAGACCTCACTTTTGTGATCCTCCATATATTGTTGCAAAGCATTGTTAGGAGCAAGAGCAATAGAAGCAAGTTGTTCAACTCTAAAATCTTCATTATGAAATTCAGTTTTATAAGGAGCTTTAGCAAACTTAGACAAATTAAACTCATAAGACTCTCCATCAAATTTAGTAAGAATTTTCTCCTTCTTGCAATCTATAATAGCACCACAAGTATTCAAGAAAGGTCTACCAAAAATTATAGGACAAGTCTTACTAGCAGCTGAACCAAGTACTAGAAAATCAGCAGGATATTTAATCTTACCACATAAAACTTCCACATCTCTAACAATACCAATCGGAGAGATGGTCTCTCTATTAGCAAGCTGAATAACCACATCAATTTCTTCAAGTTCACAAGAGCCAATTTCATGCATAATTTCCCTGTAAAGCTCATAAGGAATAGCACTAGAACTTTCACCAATATCACATAAACCATAATAGCAATGATCACCTATTCTGACAGAAATTACATGAACACTAGTTTTCTTGGATTTACTAGGATGTGAAACAATATTAGAAGCATCTTGATAGAAAATAATATGTCCATTTTCTACATTTTTAGTAACCAAGTCCTTTACTATTGCTACTGCATGTTAAATAGTTATTTACTCATCAGGTTCTATAGCTTTCTTTTTTTACTTTTATTAACCACACTTGTTATAATAGAATGCTCCTTTACCTTGGCAGGGAAAGGTACTTTCTCAATATAAGATTCAGGCAAAACACGATCAGAAGTATAAACTTCAATATTTCTAGCAGGAACACAATTAACAATATCTTTATAAGGTGCATGGTACTTGTTCCACTCCTTTTTGGGAACATCAAGATAAGAGGCAAAAGCCTTAAAACAATTTGCAAAAATTTGAGAATCAAGACCATAAATAGCACTAGTATTACGAAAGTCATCACTTTGCATAAAAGATTCAATGCATTCATAATCATAATTAATACCTGACTTTCTTCCTTTATCATTCTCCCATCCTTCAGTATTTTCCTGAATGCGGTTGAGAAGATCTCATTTAGCTTCTTCTTTCATACATTAAATGATCCAGAACAAGAAGCATCCAATAAATCCTTATCATGAAGAGAAAGTCTTGCATAGAAGTTATTAATAACAATATTACTGGGGAGCTAATTAATGGGACATTTGAGCATTAGTGACTTCAATCTCCCCCACGCTTGGGCAATACTCTCTCCATCTTGAGGCCAGAAGTTACATATTTGATACCGATCTTTATGTATCTCACATGGAGGATAGAATTTAGAATAAAAAAGAGGTACAATTTCCTCCCATCCAATAGATCGGCCATTTTTCAAAATTTTATACCATTCCGCAGCTCTTTCCTTAAGTGATAAAGAGAATAATTTCCTCTTAACTTGGTCCATTGAGATACCTGCACACTTGAACAACTCGCATAATTCATGTATAAAGAGTAAATGATCACCCGGATGGACAGTTCCATCTCCATAATAGCAGTTATTCATAACACGTTCAACAATTTTCATAGGTATTTAAAAAGGATCCAATTAAGCATGCGGCAGTTCATCTACTACCGTAACAGTGGTAATAGTAATTTCAAATAGAGATTCAAATGGAGACGTCTCCATAATGAAATAAAACAGTAACAAACAGAAATAAAAAAATAACACTTACAGTAAAAGTTACCTTTACCAATTCCACTCTTCAATAGCGCTTCACTCCCCGGCAACAGCACCAGAAAATAGTCTTGATGACCCACAAGTATAGGGGTGTATCGTAGTACTTTCGATAAATAAGAGTATTGAACCCAACGAGGAGCAGAAGGTGTTGATGAGCAATTTCGATCAAGGATTCACTATAAACACTAGCAAACATGTTTACATGGGTATTTGATATTGCAGATAAATAAAGTACGAGTAAATAAAATACAGTAATAATAATTGCAGCAGGTGGCCCAATCCTTTCTATAGCAAAGGACAAGCCGGTTGTTGTACTTATGATGATCAAACATTCCTGAGGACACACGGGAATTTCGTCAAGTGCTTTCGCTTCACATAGCTCAATATCTTCAATGGTTTGGTAAGTATTGTGTTGGTGAACCTGTGCTAATGCACTACCACATACTCGGACTAATATATACTTGTGATTATACCTCTTGCAAGTGTCCGCAACTACAAGAAAGTAATTAAGATAAATCTAACCACAACCTTAAACTTTGAGATCCTACAATCCCTCGTACATCGGTTTCCTAACGGGGGTTTGGGTTTCTGTCGCTCGCGCAACCCCACAATTAGTAGCCAAATACACGATGCATTCACCTAGGCCCATAAAGGTGAAGTATCATGTAGTCGACATTCACATGACACCACTAGAAGAATAGCACCACAACTTAAATATCAAATCATTGCATAGTTCCACTACTAACATAATGACTTCTCCCATGTCCTCAAGAACTAAACAAACTACTCACGAGACATCATATGGATCATAATCAGAGTTGATATAATGATGAATAATAATCTGGACATAAACCTTAATTCCATGGTTTCACTCAATAGCATCAACTACAAGGAGTAATCAACACCGGGAAAGTTTCCCCTATGAACTAGACAAGTATCAAACCCAAGATGTTACAGCGGGACGGCGTGGAGACGGCGGTGATGATGGTGCTGGTGGTGGAGATGATGGTGATGATGATCCCGATGAAGTCCAGCTCGATGGCGGTGACGATGGCGACAATTTCCCCCCTCCGGGAAGGAATTTCCCCGGCAGAATTCTGCCTGCCGGAGAGTTTCTCTCTCTCTGGTTCTCCGCCCCGTAGAGGTGGCGGAATATTTCTCTAGTCGCTCCCCCCGTCTTAGGTTTCTCGGGGGTTGAAATACGCAAGGGGGCGATGTCAGAGGTGGGCCAGGGCGCCCAGACCATGCCTAGGCGCGGCCAGGGCTTGTCCCGCGCCTAGGGGTGGTCTGGCCCCCTCCTGGCCCATCTCGGCATCCCCTCCATCATCTAGCAAAATAGGATTTTCTGTATATTTTCGGGGAATTGTTGTTCTTCAGAAATATGGTGTCTTGATGGTCCTTTTTCCAGCAGAATTCTGGCTCCGGCGGTTAATTCTCCAATAATCATCAAACATGCAAAAATAGATGGAATAACATAAGTATCACCTCTAAATATGAAATATATTAATGAATAACAGTAAATTAGAATATAAAATAGTGATGCAAATTGGATGTATCACCGATCTAGCATTGTTGGTGACGTCTAGATCTGACTCTGGCCGGGTCTCGCCAACCATCTCTTGCATTCATTCCGCATGTGAGTATAGGTGGGGCTAGACCATAGTGCGGCTTGGGTTGGTGGTGCGGCGGTTCTCTCTGCTCCGCGTCCTCGCGATGGTGACCGGAATTTTGATCGGTTTGGACCTCGGTGAAAACTCGCTTGGTTTTGGCCTGTGCCGGTGACGGCGTCACCTGTGGGTGTCATTCTCTTGTTGAAGGCATCCCGATGGTGTCCCTCTAGTTAGATTTGATGGACTCCGTCCCTTCGCCTCAAACTGTGTCCCTCTATGGCCTCGCTTCAGGTTAGTCTCTCTGGTAGTGTCTTGTGCATTACCTTGTGACCTCACGCTAATGTTGCAGCCCTCATGCAATGTTGGACTGGTTTCTTTTACACGGTTTTGCTGCGGTAGCTGACGGTTTTCGTAGCGCCTTGTGGGCTTTACTATAGGTCGGTGTCTGACCATAGATGTTGCCGGTATGCCTTTTACCAATGGCAGAGGAAGATGTTACGTTTGTTGGTCTAGACCTAACATGGACTCTAGGGGTGGTGGTTTCGGGTCTGGGCGAAAACTTTGCAGTACATCAGTCTATACCGACGTTGGGTGCTTGCACCATGTACCTTTTTGGATGCGTCGTCGCAAGACCCCCCCCACCCCCCATCCTTTGGATCCTCAAGCTTTGCTATGCTGCCAGCCCGTCTACGAGTTCCCCATGGGTTGTAGTTTTGGTGCGGTGGAGGATTGTTGGTGTGGACATGGTCGTGATTGCTCCGCAATAGAAGAGAAGGTTCCCTCATCCTAGATCAAGCTAGCGCTCCGGCTTGACATTATGTTGTCTTTTTTTTGTTGGTTTTCATGTGCACTTTACGCGTGTGTGTTGTAACTCATGGTGTAACTCATATGCGATTGATGGCTTCGTCAATTCAAAGCCGGGCTCATTTCAAGCTTTTCATCTGAAAAAAATTAAATCAAAATGCCAAGCTGGTGTTGTTAGGACGATTTCCGTGGATACTTATGCCGACACACTTATGAAAGGATTTTACGTTTTAGGCTTTAGCTAGCTAAATACGAGTGCGTTGCTAGGGTGAAGATGAAAAAGCATACAGCTGAAAATATGAAATGTCGATTCTAGTGTGTAGTCAACATTATTCCACACTATCAGGTTCAAGACACATGTGTTGGTGACAATGGGTGCAATCTCTGCCTCTCACCGCTCAGCTCGAACTCTAGCTTCTATGATCAGAATGAGAAGAATTCAAAGACATAAAACTGTATGTAAAGACAACGACATATATGTTGACAATGAAGAGGACACCTACCCGGATAAGCACTACAGGCATGAATAGTAATTTGACCCTTTGAGTCTGTGCGTTAAAATTGGCTAAAGATCACATTCATGAATATCGTCTCTCCATGGACAACGTGTGGGCTTGGTCTAGGCCACGACCTGCTAGTTAAATTACCGCATCAGATAGTGCCACTAAATTTGAAAATCCCGTGTCAATACCATCACAGATCAGCATTGAAGAAAAAATCTCCAACACTACGTAATCCGTACGTGCGTATATATTCACAGTAGCACACTGTACATTAGATGCTGACCAAGCCAGGGAAGACATATGCAAAACTCCATATACAGTATAGATCATCTTCCTACGCATGCACGCATTTGGTCGTCCGAAGTAGTGCACTTGATGTGCAATGTCAACTACGAAGCCCGTTCCAAGACCTCCAACTCGGCTATATAGGCCGGCATTTCAGTTGACAGGTGCAAATTAAGCAGCTCCATCGGTCTATCCAACAGCAACATGGGCTCTGAGAGAGAAGTTAGCGAGGATCGAACTGGCAAGACTTGTGTTAAGATGTTGCTGCTTCTCCTGCTGTGCAGCTACCATTCTACTGCTGCTCGTGCAGGAGATGCAGATAGAATCTACAAGGTTCCTGCCGCCGGCTCACAGAAGGCTGAAGCCGCCTGCGCCGACCCACAAGGTACTCGTGCATGCCATAGTTTTAAAAACCGGGTTGGTACGGTGGTTCGACTGAAAAAAATCTGAACCGACAGCTTCACCGGTTTTTTTGAGAGGTACCGGTCCAAACATAAAAAAACCAGAAAAAAAAAGATGCCATGGGAGGAATTGAACTCGATACCTTCAGCTAGGAAGAAATAGCACCACATAACACCCAACAATACTTGGATTATTCAACATGTTTTGTTATTGCATATTGAAATATGCTCTATATATGTTTTTTTTCGATAAAGGGAATATATTAATATCAAGAAGATACCAATTACACCCAGCCTCTACAACAACGCACCACCCTAATGGCACTACGGATGCACACAGCCAAAAACAAGAAAAGAAAACTAAGAAAAAAGTCCCGCTACAGTATCTCAGGCCTAACAACAGCAATACATCCACCGCCAAGACAACACCTGAATTACAGACTAGTCCCCGCTCTCAAAACAAATGCCTCCACCAAGGACATTGCCAGGCACAACCAATTAAGGCCAGACCTTGGGTTTTCACCCTGAAAGGTAGGACTGCACTTCACCTGTTGTCGCCCCCACTTTCATACCGCTGTTGTGAAGCCCGAAACACCAAGCAAGTCCCTCAACATCGCAAATACTTGAACCTCCCTTAGCTAGTCCTCCCTCTGGCCTTCATGAAATTCTCTTCTTCCGACTTTCATCATGGATCCATAGCCACTTGATGTCAATCAAAGAAAAAGAGCTTCGCGCCGCTCCCTCCAGAACCAATCGGTCGGAATAAAAACATGGGTGCGCACGACCGAATACCTCCGATCCAACAAACTCCAGGCAAAAGCACTGTTACATCAATCGGTCGTGCGCACCCATGCTTTTATTCCGACCGATTGGTTCTGGAGGGAGCGGCGCGAAGCTCTTTTTCTGTGTTGACATCAAGTGACTATGGATCCATGATGAAAGTCGGAAGAAGAGAATTTCATGAAGGCCGGAGGGGAGGACTAGCTAAGGGAGGTTCAAGTCTCCACGCTGTTGAGAGACTGGCTTGGTGTTCCGGCTTCACATCAGCGTATGAAAGTGGGGGCGACAACACGTGAAGCGCAGAGTCCTTTTCAGGTGAAACCCAAGGTCTGGCCTTAACTGTTGTGCTGGCAATGCCCTTGGTGGAGGCATTGTTTTGAGAGCGGGACTATCTTCAGGGTTAAAACCTAAGATCTTTGATCGGGCGACGATGGTGTTTGAGCACTGTTCCCTTCTTGGAGGCGTCGTTTTTGGAGAGTCTGTAATTCAGGTGTTGTCTTGGCGGTGGATGTACTGCTGTTGTTAGGCCCGAGATGCTGTAGCGGGGCTTTTCTTTCTTAGTTTTCTTTTCCTTTTTTTTGTGTGCATCCGTAGTGCATTGTTGTTGTCATCAAATTTTATCTTCTTGATATTAATATATTCCCTTTATCGAAAAAAAGCACTGTTACATTCATCAGAATCGTAGTGGTGTAGTCGATGCTCTATATATGTACATCTTTTATGGTCATTTTGTTCCAAAATTTGCTTAAATTTTAATTAAAAATAATGAATTTTTGTCGCCATGGAACCAAATGAACATGTGGTACGACCATCGAATCAGTAAACCAATGACCTCACTGGCTCATTCACCGGTCGGGTTTTCTAAACTATGGTCCACGCATGCCCACACGCATTTTCTAATATTTCGCCGTGGTTTGCAGTGACTCCATCGTCGTCCAGTGGAGCCACGCTGCGGTTAAGCCACCGGTATGGCCCGTGCTCGCCGGCGCCATCTACGGACGAGCCAACCATGGCGGAGCTTCTCCAGCGTGACCAACTCCGAGCTGAATACGTCCAACGCAAGTTCTACAGCGGCGACGACGCGCTGGATCAATCGAAGATTACCGTGCCGACTAACCTGGGAACAGCCCTGGAGACGCTGCAGTACGTGATCACCGTCGGCATCGGCTCCCCGGCCGTGACCCAGAAAATGATTATCGACACCGGTAGCGACGTGTCGTGGGTGCACTGCTCCAGCCCGAACGGCTCGGTCCTCTTCGACCCCGTCAAGTCCAGCACCTACTCTCCCTTCTCCTGCACCTCCACGCCGTGCACGCAGCTCGGCGAGGACGGCAATGGCTGCTCCAGCTCGCAGTGCCAGTACATGGTCACGTACGGCGACGGCTCCAACACCACCGGCACCTACGGTTCCGACACGCTGGCGCTGACCACTTCCGAAACCGTCGCCAACTTCAACTTTGGCTGCAGCCACAAAGAGGAGGGCTTCGACGACAAAACCGACGGGCTCATGGGGCTGGGCGGCGACGCGGAGTCTCTGGTGTCGCAGACGGCGGCGACCTACGGAAAGGCCTTCTCCTACTGCCTCCCGGAGACCTCGCGCAGCCCCGGGTTCCTCACACTTGGCGCGCCCAACACCACGTCGGGCTTCGTGACGACGCCCATGTACAAGTTCGGGAACGTGTCCACCTACTACGGCATTCTCCTCCAGGACATCGCCGTGGGCGGGGCGCCGCTCGGCATTTCGCCCGCCGTCTTCTCCACGGGGTCGGTGATGGACTCGGGCACGATCATCACGCGGCTCCCAGCAAGGGCGTACTCGTCGCTCTCGTCGGCGTTCAGGGCAGGCATGAGGGGATACCCGAGGGCACCGACCGTCAGCCTCTTCGACACGTGCTTCGATTTCACGGGGCTGGATCTGGCCAATGTCTCGGTACCCGCCGTCACTCTCGTGTTCGACGGCGGCGTCGAGGTCGACCTAGTCTACAACGGCATCATGGTCGCCGTCGGCGACGGTACTACGGTCACCGAATGCCTCGCATTCGCTGCCACCACTGGCCTCAGCCTCATCGGCAACGTGCAGCAGCGAGCTTTCGAGGTGCTCCACGACGTCGGCCAGGGCGTCTTCGGGTTTCGGCCGGACGCGTGCTGATCTCACTTAAGTAGGGCAAGTGCATCGCGCCCACTTGGTTGTGAATTGTGATTTTTTTTTTCCGATAAAGTGTGAATTGTGATTGTGACTTTCCAGGTACTAAGGGACACCAAGAGCTCGTTGTTTGGGTAGAAAATAAAATAATTTGCTTAGTAACACTTTTGGGTTGACCGGATTAATCAATATCCCTTCCAATCCAGATAAATGTGTTGAATTAGAGTGCATCCAAATAAGCTTTAAGTGGGCCAAAGTTGTCAGCTACTACCACGTTTTGGGTTGTTTTGTAACAGCAACATGATGCTATGTGCTGCTGGTTAGCTGTTTTAAACTTGTACTCCCTCCGTCCTAAAATAACTGTCCTAGCTCTTTCTAGATATTGTTATATTTACAACTAAAATATGTCTAGATACATCTATATCCAGGCAAAACTAAGACACTTATTTTAGAACGGAGGTAGTGCTAGTTAATAAGGCATGTTGGTTGCTTGTGCGGCTTGTAATAAGATGGTTTGTGAATGGTCAGGTTTCCCCTTCCATAGTTTGGGCTCCTCCAGTAGCAAATTTGATTTGCCCTTTCTTGATGTCTCATACATTGTGTTGTTGCTTCGGCCGTAATAAGAAGTAAAAGCAACCTCCTTGGGCTGAGAGATAGATTTTGGTGGAATGCACTTTAACAAGGACTAATTTGATTAAAGATATCAAGTTAGAGATAACTGAACTTTAACAATACATAAGAAAAATGTAGATCAGGCAAAAAACAAAAACAATGGGCCTAGTTGCTATCTAAAATATGCATTGTGAAGATTTAATTGATGAAGAAGCTTCCGGACTAGATAATAATCATTTCGATGTTCTAGTTGAAACCGTTAAAGCTCCTCGAAGGCGAAAGACAAAATAATATGATGTATTTGATATTCGTAGGAGTTGTAGGTGTAAAATAAATGATTTTTTTAAGATGCAAGGTCTAAAAGGAATGACATGGAATAGTGAGGGTTTCCGCGATCCTAACAAGCATTTGTTTGTTCATGAGACAGTTAGGAAACAGAAAGTTAGATTTAGTTGCCTTGTTGGAACTGGGAGATCTAACTTCATTGTTCCTAAAACACCTTGCATTGTGGTTGGTTGCATGGTTTTGCTTACCACCTCATGGACGCTCCGGGGGTATTTTATTTAATTCGACTTCCAGGGTGGGCCAGAAAATATCAGGGCCCTGCGCGAAACTCTGAAATGTGGCCTTATCTGAGTAGAGAAATATAACTAATAAATATTTTGTGTTACAAAATTTATAATGTATATATATGTTGGATGTTCAAACTAAAGAACTACTCTCTCGAAGCTAGCTAGTGTATTCTAAATTCATGGTAAATCATCTTAAAAGTTCTTTTAAGAGGAAATATATAGTTAAAAAATTAAAAAATTGGAGCGGACCGAACCAATGGTCCAACCTAACAAAAGAGTACAATCTAATGGTTTTAATGCATTTGATCTCTTTGGGTATTAAAAATTAGGAAAATACTTTTAGAATCTAAAAAGCTTCTGGTATGTAAACATATCCCAAAAATTTCATCTGCATATATAAGGCCCTTACAAAATATCCCTATTAGAACACAATTCGACTATATTAAATTTGTCTCGATCTCTATAGTTAAAATCACACGGGTTAATTGTTCAATTTGAATATACAAGTCAAGATATGCATTTTTTACATATTCAGAATTCGAAAAAGAAATTTGTTTTAAGATATAGGTATAGCTTATCAGAATTTTATTCAATGCGCTAATAAAACAAATAATCAAGTATATTTGCATCATATGCAAGAAAAGAGACAAGGAGAAAAGAAAAGAAAAAACAAGTTGCTGCTGCCCGCGGGAATCAATTTGCAAGCTCCTATCTATTCAACTAGGAAACTTAAACCGCAAAACCAATTTTTTTTTTTGAGGTAACGCATAGCCCTTTATTCATTCATAACAGAAGTATTGATACAAAGACCATCAGGGGGCTCTAGCAACCACACCTGACGTCCAACATTGCCCGCCGTAGCAGAACGACCTAGCCTATGCGCTTCAGAGTTTGAAGCTCTATTATCATGTCTGAACGACACCCTCTCAAAGAGTGTCGAGGTCTCCTTTATTTCATGGAGCACAGCGCTGTATATCCCTGCAAAAGGCCGTGATAGATTCAGATGCAACCGTAATCCTCCGCAGATTCAGGTCCTGGGCCAGAGCCAGGGCTTCTCGTCACGCCATGGATTCCAGCACCGGTGGATTGGTGATTCCTTCTACGGTCAGGCTCGAGGCCCCCAGGTAGAGGCCATCTGCACTCCGACAGACCACTCCCACCGCCCCTCCAGGTCGTGTCTTTGCTAGGGCGGCATCAACGTTGATCTTGGCGCACCCCTCTACCGGTGGTATCCACTTCGGATGTCACACTTCAGAAACTGTTGCATTCTTCAGTGTTGATTTGGCCAGAACTGAGAGGTCCTGGAGGTACCTCTGAATGAAGAGGTGAGTGGACAGCGGGCTTTGCCAGATAGCCCACAAGGTAAATGCAACCCTTGCGAAATCATCTCGCGAGAGGGTTTCCATCATCACGAAAAGCCATTGCTTCGCAGACGGGTCCTCGTTCATACTGACGTGTTCAGTAATTTCCTCGTCAGACAGAGCCCAAACAGACCTCGCCATAGCGCAGTTGATTAGGGAGTGTCTCTAGGAATCATCCTCGCCACAGACCAAGCATATGCTTGTGGGCGACATGTGCCGGTGGCAGTGAACATCGGCCGTCGGTAGCGACTGTTGTGCGAGGCGCCATAGGAAGACCCGCAGCTTCGGCGGAACTTGGGTTTTCCACAGGCGCTGCTAGTTCTTCCCTTCATGTACTGCATCGGAGCCTCCCGACCTTCCTTGCAGCCAGTCCTCGCTGTTGTGGGTATACTTTATGGGTATATCAACGGCATGGCCTAGATCCGGCAAGCCCGGGTGGCCCATAGTTGGTGGTGAGGCATGTGGCCCATCGGGCGGCCCAGTTGCTGTAGATCCTGAAGGATGAAGTCCAGCCCAGGAACAGGAAGCCGGATCTCAACCGACCCACGAAGGAGGCCGGATCCGTGGAGGCCCATAAAGTATCCGGATCCAGCACGGCCAAGAAGGAAGGCGGATCCTTGACGTACACGGCAAGATATTGTACCGTAGTTAGGCAACTTGTGTTCCGGCTAGGACTCTCCATGTAAACCCTAGATCCGTGCGCCTATATAAGCCGGATCCTGGGAGCCCTAGAGGCACAACCACAACTCATTGTAACAACGCGAAAGCGCCCAGATAATTCCGACAAGCATAGGCTCTGTCCTCGTGCAGGTGTTCCGAAGCTGGGTAACTCGCGTACCACCGTCCCGTGTGCACTCCGCCCTATGGCCCCCACTTCTTCCCCTCGTGAGGATCCCTCCTCCGAGGTACCGTCGAATAGGCAACGACAGCTGGCGCCCACCGTGGGGCCTGCGGCGTTTGGAGGCCGGAACCGGGAGGTTCCGCCATGGGAAGCTACGACGACACGATCGCGGGGGGCGTGTTCTTTACGCCGAAACCTTCCGATCGTCCCTCCGGATGAGTGCTGGATTCCGGCTAAGACTAACCCCGTCAAGCTCTCCATCGTCCCAATCGGCGGCATCCACATCTTCATCGGCGAGACCGTCGATTCCGACGGAAACGCACTGGTAAGTAACGCTGACGCGACCGAGCGAGGACGGATCCGAAGATCCGATAGTCGGAATTTCCCAAGGAAGATTCCGCCTTAGATCTGGAAAAATCAAAACCCACCCAATCCGCCCCCGAGCAGGAAATAACGGTGGAAGACCAATGCAGATCCGCCTGGGTCTCCCAGGTGTTAGAGAAGCAAAGGTGTCACTTCGTGCACTTCATAGCCCATACCGCCGGAGCCGCCCCTCAAGAAGTCGGAGCTGGCCCCGTGCAGGATGAGGCGCCGGAAACGCTGTCGCTCCGGATCAGCAGGAGGCTGTCGGAGAAAGCGACGCTCCGGGTCGAGAGGGTGCCGGAAACCTGAGGAATCAATCCTCGGCAACCTAAGCCCAATGTCCGGGGATTCCATGGACACCGAAGAGTTCGATCGGAAGATAAAAGAATACGGATACGGTGAACAACCCGACGTTGAGTCCGCCCAGCCCATGCAGGTTCTCGCAACCGTGGCACAGCTGGATCAGCAGGAACCCGAAGATGAAAACACCGCCTCCGATCCAGGACCGTCCAATGTAGGATCTCCGCTAGATCGGGGACTACCATACGAAGACGTCCTATCCGCTGAAGAGATAGTCGCGCAAGCTCGCATGGATTTAGTGGCAAAATCTGCTGTCCTCAACAAACCCATAACTCCGGGCGACGCCGCAGATCCGGAGGCTTTAGAGGCCACGAGAAAGGAAATGCTGGCCACAGCCAAGAAGCCGCAATAATGGACGAGAGGGCAGAAGCTGCAAACTTGATGGACCGCTTCGAAAGACAGGATCGCGAAATCACTGAAACACTCGAGCACGTCAAGAGCATGAGGAAAGAGTGGGAAGTAAAGATGACCTATGCGCAGGCGGAGGCTGATCGGATCGTCAGGGAAGCAATCCCGCCCCGCAGGATCAACTTCGCCACACCTGCAGAGCAGCAGCCGCTGGAGACTCCAAAGGACAACATGCTAAAAGCTGCGGAGCTCCTGAAAAAGAAGGACGAAGAGGTTGATATTGATTACGTCCGCAAGCTCGTTGCTTCTGCAATGCAGCAGCAGAGTAAGGCCGATACTTCGCGTAAGTTGGAATCCAATCCGGATCACTGTGTATCCACCGCGCAGAAGGACGCCCGTGAATCGCCACCCTGATGATGAATCGCGCACCGGATCCACGGAGCGCAGAAGAAAAGCAAGGGAGCACCCGAATCCAATCTCCGTGCCGTCGAAGACGCCTCCATCAGATCCGAAGAAGGGAAAGGATGCAATGTACACTGGTAGGAACAAGTACCGGGATCCGTCACCTCCGCCTAACGGGTACCCGCGTCCCCCACCACCTCGCCGCCGCAGTCCAGCCGGAAACACCAGGCCCCATGGGGCTGGTGGAATTAACATCCGCGACAATATGCCGCCGCCAAGGACCAGGGAGCGTACGCCGGAACCACGTCGGAACCAGAACAACGATCATGAGCCCGAGCCCAGAAGGAGCCGGAATAATGATCGCGAGCCGAAGCCTAGGAGGAGCCGGAACGCGGAGCGTGAGCCAGAGCCTCGCCGGAGCCGGAACGACGGAGGAGACTATCACCAAGGTGAAGGTAGCCACCGAAGCCGGAGCGAGCCTCGAGAAGACCGTCGGGATTCGAAGGCGGAAGCAAAATCTTACTGGCCCCCTCGCAGGTCCCTTCACCGCCACCTAGCGGCGGAGGCGGAGGCGGAGGCGGTGGTGGAAGATCCCGCTCCCGCTCAAAAACCCCCGGCGGCCCACGCGATGCCCGAGAACGCCTCAATGAGTACAGATCTGACTACATTGGCCCAAATGCTTTGGCAGGATGATTCGAGAGGAACCAAAGCCAAGGATGAACCTCAAGCTACCCGGAAACCTGAAGAATTATGATGGCACGGAAAGGCCGGATACCTGGATTGAGGATTACTATAATGCTGTAACCTTGGCCGGAGGAACCCCTAACATCGCCTGCCGCATGCTTCAGCTGTACCTTGTAGGTCCAGCCCGGATCTGGCTCAGCGACCTCGAGAAGAACTCCATCTTTTGCTGGTTTGACCTGAAGAACGCTTTCGAGAAACACTTCAGGGGCACCTACAAGAGACCTGCCACAACAAGCGACCTGCAGGCATGTATCCAGAAGAAGGGTGAAACATCGAGGAATTTCCTCACCCGATGGTTGGCATGCAGAAACGAGTGCGAGAACGTTGACAACCGCACAGCAATGCACGCCTTCATTGGTGGCCTGCAGCGAGGAGGACTGCTGCGGCACAAGCTGACCTGCTTGGTCAATGCAAATAAGCTGACTTTGGATGACATGATCACCATCTCCAGTGATCATACTGCCGCCGATGACGACGCAGGCGGAGATCTAGCAGCTACAGCAATCCCCCTGCACCAGCAAAAGAAGAACCGTGATAACGGCAGCAGCAGCGGCACCAAGCGGAAAAACCCTGATGACCAAAAGAGCGGTGGATCCGACTTGATCGCCATGGCCTTCCAGCGCGGAGGCCAAGGAGGCGGAAGAGGCCGCGGCCGCGGTGGTGGAGCTGGAAGGGGCCAGCAGCGTGGCGATGAGGTCACTGCTGCCGGAACCCGCGCCCCCAAACTTATGAAGAGTACAGAGACATGCCTTGCCTGGCCCACCTGGATCCGGCTACAGGGAAGTCCACTCACACAAATCGCAACTGCAAGTGGGTCAATGACCTAAAATCTGACCCGGAAGCAGGATACAAGCGAGCCCGGAAGCACCGCCCACGAGGCAAAGGAGGCAAGGGCAAGAACAAGGACAAGGATGAAGACAGTTCCGAGGCGATGGACGAGGACGACGCTTCGCCGGATCCCAAAGCCGGATCCGCAGCTAAACCTAACCCATTTGACAAAAAGAGTGCGGGCGCATACCACACCTTCCTTGGAACTCCAACAGTCCGTGCAAGCAAATCAGCTCTCCGCATCCTGAACGCCACAGTTCCCGCTGTGCCGCAGTACGTCAGGTGGTCGGAAACTCCGTGTACGTTTGATAGAAAGGATCATCCTACTGTCATTCCGAAAGAGTGCTACGCCTTGGTTGTAAGTCCCCGCATCGACGGGTATGATTTCTCCAAGTGCCTCATGGATGGAGGAGCCAGCCTAAACATCATGTACCTGGAAACTTTGGAGCGGATGAACCTTACCAAGGAACAGCTAAAGCACAGCACCACTGAGTTTCATGGTGTGGTTCCGGGTAAAAAGGCAAATTCCCTGGGCAGCATCAGACTTCCCGTGGCCTTCGGCGACGCAAATAACTTCCGCCAAGAAATGATCACGTTTGAGGTCGTGCCCTTCAAGAGCTCCTACCACGTCATTTTTGGCAGGCCCACCTATCACAAGTTTCACGCTAGAGCGTGCTACATCTACAACAAGCTCAAGATCCCGGGTCCCAAAGGTATGATTACCGTATCCGGAGACTACAAGAAGGCTCATGAATGCGAGTTAGGCGAAGCCGCCTTCGCAGAGTCCGTGATATCTGGAGAGGAGCTGTACAGAGCCGCGGTGGATCCGACTGAGATGCAGACCACCAAGAAGCAGATCTCCGAACAGAAGACCTCCTTCAAGGCCGCGATAGAAACCAAGAAGCACGACCTCATTGTAGGTGACGCCTCAAAGCAGGTTTCAGTCAGAGCCAACATGGACCCCAAATAGGAAGACGCGCTCGTCGAGTTCCTCCGCGCTAATATGGACATCTTCGCATGGCAACCTTCTGACATGTCCGGAGTACCTAGGGAACTCGCCGAGCACTACCTCAACATAAATCCGGGGGCTAAACCGGTGAAGCAAGCTATGCGACGCTTTGGAGATAAGAAGCGTCGCGCCATAGGAATGGAACTAGCTAAGTTACTAGAGGCAAGTTTTGTAATAGAAGTTATCCATACTGATTGGGTCGCAAATCCAGTCCTTGTACCCAAAAAGAACACTGAAATACTAAGAATGTGCATCGATTACTCCGGCGTGAACAAGCATTGCCCGAAGGATCCGTTCCCCTTGCCGCGCATTGACCAAGTCATTGATTCGACGGCGGGGGCGGAACTTTTGTGTTTTCTTGATGCATACTCCGGGTATCATCAGATCCGGATGAAGGAGTCTGACCAAAAGGCGACTTCGTTCATCACACCTTTCGGCACTTACTGCTATGTCACCATGCCCTTTGGTTTGAAAAATGCAGGTGCCACCTACCAACGTACGATGCAGCGGTGCCCGAAGGACCAAATTGGCCGGAACGTGCACGCCTACGTCGACGACATCGCGGTCATGACCCGGAAAGGATCCGACTTGATCAGCGACCCTTCGACAATCTCCGTGGTACAAGATGATGTTGAATCCGCTGAAGTGCGTCTTTGGCGTGCCAGCCGGAAAACTCCTTGGCTTCATAGTCTCTCACAGAGGCATTGAGGTTAACCCGGAAAAAATCAAGGCAATCCTGTGTATCAAACGGCCAACTTGTCTCAAAGATGTGCAACGACTAACTGGTTGCGTCGCAGCAATCAGTAGGTTTGTTAGTCGTCTTGGCGAGAAGGCGCTACCTTTGTACAAGCTGCTGAAGAAAACAGACAAATTGTCTGGGACGACGCAGCTGACGCAGCTCTTCGGGGGTTGAAGGAAATACTCACCTCCCCACCTATCTTGGCAGCCCCAGCAGAGTCAGAGCCAATGCTCCTTTACCTGGCAGCCACCAACAAAGTTATCAGTCTCGTCATCGTGGTGGAGGGAAAGGAAGAAGGTCATGAATATGACGTCCAAAGGCCAGTCTATGACATTAGCGAGGTACTGACGGAGTCAAAGCAAAGATACCCTCACTTTCAGAAGCTAGCTTATGGAGTATTCCTAGGCAGCCGGAAGCTGAGACATTACTTCCAAGAGCACCCAGTAACAGTCGTGAGCAAGGCTCCGCTGTCGACGATTCTCAACAACGCTGACGCAACAGGGCGTACGGCAAAATGGGGCATCGAATTATCCGCCTTCGACATCGCTTACAAACCTAGGACTGCGGTTAAATCCCAAGTCTTGGCAGATTTCGTCGCAGATTGGACAGAAGCTCCGGATGCAAGTCTGGAGCCGGAACCAGAAACATGGGTCATGCACTTCGATGGATCCAAGCAGCATCAAGGCTCAGGAGCCGGAGTCACCCTGAAGTCCCCACGGAGAAGAACTGCAGTGTTCTGCAGATCCACTTCGAAGCTACAAACAATATGGCGGAATACGAGGCTCTACTACACGGTCTGCATCGCTAAGGAAATCGGGATCAAGCACATTATATGCTGTGGAGATTCCGACCTGGTGGCACAACAAGTAGCCGGAACCTGGAACGCCGAAACTCCGTCATGGTGGCCTATAGAGACGAAGTTGACGAGATCGCTAAGTGCTTCCTCGGATACGAAGTCAAGTACGTCAGAGAGACGATAACGCAGCGGCAGACATGCTATCCAAGCTCGGATCCGGCAGGAAGCAAATTCCGCCTGGCATTTTCCTGGAGCACCTACGGATACCCTCAGTTAAGGGCGCTAACCCGGAAAATCTAGAAGTGGCAGTATCTCCGACAAAGGAAGTGTTGGCTATCATTCCAGCTTGGATCCAGCCTTTCCTGGACTATCTCATTGATCAGAAGTTGCCGGAGGACGAGGTCCTAGCACGACAGATCATCAGACGAGCAAGATCCTACACAATCGTTGATGGACAGCTCTACAAACGAAGCGCAACGGGAGTGTTCCTCAAATGCGTCTCCAATCAAGATGGCATTGAAATACTCAGAGAGATCCACGCAGGGGATTGCGGGCATCATGCCGCTCTCCCTTGCAAAGCTTTCCGGCTAGGATTTTATTGGCTCACAGCTAAAGAAGATGCTGACAAGTTGGTAAAAACCTACCGAGGTTGCCAGTACTATGCTACTCAACCGAATGCTCCAGCCCAAGAGCTGAAGACCATCCCTATCACCTAGCCGTTCGCGGTCTGGGGGCTCGATATGGTTGGTAAGTTAAAGAAATCATCTCCTGGCGGTTTTGAGTACCTCCTGGTCGCTATTGATAAATTCAGTAAATGGATCGAGGCAAAGCCAGTGAGAAAAGCCGACGGTGCTACGGCACTCAAATTTGTCTGCAGCCTCGTGACGAGATTCGGCATCCCGCACAGCATAATCACAGATAATGGCACAAACTTCGCACAACGAGAATTGAAGGATTACTGTCATGACGTTGGGATCCGACTAGACTTGGCATCAGTGGCTCATCCACAGTCCAATGGTCAGGTCGAAAGAGCCAATGGACTCCTCCTATCCGGAATAAAACCACGCCTTGAAGAACCGCCGCCGCGCAGCCGGAGCTTGGGCTGAGAAATTAGACTCCGTCCCGTGGAGTTTACGAACTACCCCAACAGGTCATTCACTCGTTCTTCCTGGTATACGGATCCGAAGCCGTGCTCCCCTCCGACATCATCCACGATTCACCGCGAGTTTCCGCCTATGATGAAGAAACCGCTGACGAGGCCGACAGCTATCTGTGGACCTGATCGAAGAAGTTCGGAACTTAGCGGACCAACGCTCCACCATTTACCAGCGAAGCCGGCGCTATCATAGCCGCCGAGTCCGGAATCGCTCGTTCATGGCCGGAGACCTGGTTCTCCGCCTTCGCTGTGTGAAAGATCACAAGTTGCAATCTCCATGGGAAGGACCCTTCGTCGTTAGCAAAGTGCTTCACAATGGATCGTACTACCTTGTCGATTTCCGGGATTAAAGGATAGACCTGCCAACTGGCGCCGGAAACGCAAAAGGGAGGATCCGGGTGACATCTACGATGAAACAGAACGTCCTTGGAACATTGCACAGCTACGTCCTTTCCACACTTAGCGCCTTGCGCATTACATACTTTGTAATATATATGATGCATGATCAATGAAATAAAGCTTTTGGTTCACTCTTAGAGTCTTTTGCCTCCTTTAATTTTTCATTTCTGGATCGTGTATGTTTTCCGACTAAAACCCAGAGCTGGATCTTTCCGCCTAGGCGTGTATGAAAGTTGTGATTTTCAAAATCGTCCTTTAGGACGTAAGCTTAAGTTTTCTGGTGGAAAAGTTTTCGTTGTGGATTCCTGGCAGCGACTTCCGGCACCTAGGCTGGGGGCTTGTTTCCGCGGTTCTGGACGGACGCCATTGGGCTTCGTCGCCGCAGGCGAGCGTCTCCGGCCAAAGGTCTTCCGGCTCGTGGAAGGTCAAATGAGAAAGCCGGAAAATTAATAAGCCAGCACTTGCTTTTAACAAACGAAACATGCAAATAATATAATGGATAGCAGGATAAGTTTTCTCCGCCCATGCATACGTGTTTCGTCCCTAGCTACTTAAGAATTTAAGTTATATTACAAACCCTCGCTGGGGCCAAAATGATGCATTGTTTTTCCCGCAGGAAGAAAGTTTTCACTCCCCCTTAGCTGGAGAAGTTTTGCCCTTTGGGTCCCCTTCCTCGGCATCCTCTGCCGGAGATGACACGTCCTCTTCACTTTCTTCCTTCGAAGCTGCAGCGCCATCCTTGGGTTCCTCTTGGGGGGCATCCTTGGAGCTGGTCCAGGTAAACTGGGTGACGGATTCCACAGGTCGTGCCTCCGCGTCACGCTCCTTCTGAAGTTCGGCTTCCAGGGGCTCGTCTGCAGGAAGCACGAACTTGTCGTAGAATTCTTCATGCCGGATCCTGCGCGCGATGCGGGTGTCGTAGCCGTTTACTGCATCTAGGAGCGCATTGACATTCGCATCCGGAGGAACACCGGCGGTCACCTGGTCAAGATCAAGCTCCGAGTTATGCGCCAAACACATGGTCAAGGCCATCGCAGCTGCGCCTCGGGCTGATGATGCTTGTAGATCCGTCACCAGCTCCGGAAGAACGTCCATCTTTTGTATAAGCTTGCGAACATTGCAAGTACGACTCCTCTTGATGGATAAGTTGTAGCATATCTTCCGGGAGGCGGAGATGAGGTCTTTGCAATCATCCCCTGCTAGTTGAAGGAGGTCGTCTCGGGGGAACAAATTCCGACGCTTTTCCGGATACCCAAGCGGCTCTGCACGAGATAATCAGGATATAAGTATGCAATTTGAGCACAAGAAAAAGGTCGGAGCAAACATCTAGACAAGGTTCCAGCATAGTACCCAAGATGTTCTCGCTGAGCAAGTCCCAGTGATGTTCCGCGGTCTCCATATACTTCTGGAGCCCATTGAGCTCTCTCTGCTGCTTCTTGATGGTCTCGCTGTCAGCATTTCTTTTCAATACAAATTCGCCTTTCTCCCTGACGTGCTCGGAGTTTTTCTCCGCCAGCTGTTTCTCGGCTTGCTCCCTTTTTAGTTCCGCCTCCTTTAGTTTCGTTTCCAATTCTTGGTACGAGGAGCGCAGGTTCTCAAGTTCCGAGGAGGCTGTGACAAGGGACGAGGATGCGCCTATAATAACACAGGTCAAAATCGGAATGTGAATTAAGTGATGAGCAAAGGGCGGAAACCAACCTTGAGCTTCCGCCAGTTGTTTGTTCAGTTCTGCATTCGCATCTTTCAGAGTCCGGATATTTTCCGCCTGACTTAAGGTAACGCGGCGCTGAAGGGCAATGTTTTTGTGCAGCTCGTAATGCAGCGCCTGCTGTTCCTGTAAAATTAGACAGAGCAGGAGTAAAAATTCCGCCTGTATCAGTGGATTCCTTTAAAGCATTATTGCCGGAACCTTTCCGCCATCATGCTTGGGGGCTACTGCTTCAACTTAAAAATCTTTCCAGAAGTGATATTTGTCTAAGCATTTAAGCGCTAACGTGCATCTACATTTCCGCCTACATGCTTGGGGGCTACTGGGGAGTACCTTTTGCTTGCAGACGAGTTTGTCGAGGAACTGGCCGACGTTCTTCTTAAAATCCTGAATTTCCGATGTGGCGACATTAGGTTTCCCCCAGGCGTTGTTCAGCATGGCGTTGAGCAAGTCTTGTTCAAGCTCCCATTTCTCCGCCTCAGTAAGTTTATTGAAAAACTTAGTCGCGTATGCCTTGGGGGTGGAAGTGAGGTCAGTCGGATCTCCAAAATTCTTCGGAAACACGACAATATCGCCAGCACCGGCTCCGGCTCTTTCGGAAGAAGTGACTTCAGTTTCTCCTTGACCTTGCACTCCTGCTTCGTCTTGAGCAGGTCCTTTGTCTTTAGGATCTTCTCCGCCCACCTTTTCGCTGCTAATCGGAACAATTTCCGGTGGAGTATTGGCGGCAGGAGGGGGTGAACGATCAGCTTGAGAGGGGGACGCCTGAGGAGCAGTGTGAGATGTGCTTGGCGGAGCTGGAGTAGGGGGACCAACAGCCGGAGACTTTTTCATGTATTTGGTAATGGGCTCTTGGCTGGTGGTCCGGGTGGCGGCGGTACTTGGATTCCTACAAGCAAGCGAAGGGGTTCACATCATAAATAACTTCATCAAAATAGAGATGCACCACACTCGGAAACTTACGGGGCGCCGGGGATGATGGGGCGTGAGCGTTTGCCAGCTGTTGCCAGCATTTTCAGACGAGCTTGCTCCGCTCTCTTCGAATTTAGCGGAGGGGGCTTCACGGTTTTGGGCTTTTTGGCGGAGGCCTCGCCGCTGGCTCCGGCTTCTGAGCCGGAAGCTTTGGCGCGGGGACGCTTTGAAGGTCCAGGGGCCGCCTTGAGGGGTGCCTGTTCCTCTTCCTCTTCTTCGTCATCCGGAACCTCCTCCGCCCCGTCGCCGCTGACAGGAACACGAAGAATGGTGCGAAAGTTTTCCTCCGCCAAAGTATCGAGCTGGAAGAAATATGAGTATAAGTTAAAGTCAACATCCAAAAAACTTGTGAAGTTTGAAGTAACAAAGAAACAGAGCTTACCGGAGGACACTGGTCGTTTGTGTAGATATCCTTGATCAATTCCGGGACCGGTTGGCCCCGGCCTATCTTCACGAGCGTTTTGATTCTCCTTTTGAGAGAGTCAGCCGGAAGGTCGTGGCGGGAAGCCCGGAGCAGGTCGTCAGCCCCGGTGTATGCGCAGATTAAACGTTATGCCGCGTGGCTGGATCCGCCGGGTGAACCAGCTAAGGGTGAGTTGAGCTCCGGTTAGCCCGTCATGGAATAACCAAGATATTCTCTGCGCCGCTTTCTCCAGGATAGGAGTTTGAGCGAGCGAGGGAACGAAGCTCCAGCTTGCGAGTTCTTCCGGAGGCTCGTTGACGAACTTGGGCAGGCCGTCATGGATGTTCGGAACTGAAATGTTCTTTTCATAGAACCATCCGGCGTTCCAGACGGGACGGATTCGTGCGAATCATGTGGTGGATACATGCGTCCAGGTCGGAGCATAAACATCATGCTCCCACAGTTCACCATTGCTTTGTCTTTTGTTTCCTTCTTCACTCGGAAGAAAAACTGCCATAACTTGACATCCGGTCGGATTCCGAGGTGCCCTTCGCAAAGTGTTGCAAAGTTGGAGAGGAGGAGGTATGAGTTTGGACAGATGTTGTGAGGCTGGAGCCCATATGTGCTGAGGATGGAGAGGAAAAACTTCGAACAAGGGAGCGACAATCCGCGCTCCACCCAAGCTTTGGTCATAACCACTTCATCGGCTCCGGGCTTGGGGACGTCGGTGTCGCGTATGAAGCTCCAGTGGGCGGAAATCATACCCTCGTTCTGGAGCTCTCTAAGCTCCACATCGGTGGTTTCACAGGGCCACCATTGACCCCGTTCTCCTTCGCGGATCCGAGCTTTGGAAGCCCTCTTGTTTTCCGCTTCCTGCACTTTGGTTGCCATCCTCGCTTGACCTTCGAGTTCCTCTTGGAGTTCTTTGAGGGAGGGGATCCGGCCTGGAGTGGTGCTGGAAGATGCGGAAAATGGTTGAGCTAGCCGGATGTCGGAAACATATGGTGGAAGGAACGCAATGGGATCCGGGCAAATTGGTTCCACGGCACTGGGATCCGGGTTACTCGGAGAACTACCAGTGCTATGGGGAGAACCGTGAGGCATGCTTCCGGCTGCACCCATGCGAGCTAAGTTGAGTAACCGGAAAATCTACGCTACGACTACTTCTTCTTCTACAAGACCGGTGCACGTACCGGCAATGGCGCGACGGTCCGGCGAAGTTCCGGCGAAGTGGAGGTCGATGAGCTGGCGATTTCGAGCCTCCGATGACCACGAATCGGCGGCGGAGTTGATTTCTTGATCAACCGTGGCAATCTTGGTTGAAGGAGAGGCTTGAGGCGGCGGCGCGTGAAGCTCCCGTGAGGAAGGTTCGCCGGAGTTGAGATCCGTCGGGCGGCGCGGCGCGAGGAAGAAGATGAAGTGGTGAGGTGCGGTGAAAGAATGAAGAAATTACCGAGCCGCGGGGTGTTTATAGGCCACGCGCGGAGATTCGGGATTCGGATCCGACGGTGGAAACGGAACGGTCGCACCGTTGGATGGATGACACGTGTCTTAGGTCAAGTGCGGTAAAATGACGTGGAGGTAACTTAACCATGCGCTCCCGAAATTTCCGGCTAAAGGTTTGCATCTGCGAAAATTTAGCGCGGGAAATAAGGAGGTTGTGCGCGGGAAAAGCGGAATCTCCGTTGCAATACCCGATCTGAAGACGAAGGATTTCCGAGTGAATGAACCCGGAATCGAGTAAAAGTTTTGAAGCTCTTCAAGATTCTCTTCGGATCCGAGCTGAATGAAGTCGGAGGAATGATGAATCTCGGAGAACTTCGGGGGTATACTTTATGGGTATATCAACGGCATGGCCTAGATCCGGCAAGCCCGGGTGGCCCATAGTTGGTGGTGAGGCATGTGGCCCATCGGGCGGCCCAGTTGCTGAGATCCTGAAGGATGAAGTCCAGCCCGGGAACAGAAGCCGATCTAACCGACCCACGAAGGAGGCCGGATCCGTGGAGGCCATAAAGTATCCGGATCCAGGCCCAAGAAGGAAGGCGGATCCTTGACGTACACGGCAAGATATTGTACCGTAGTTAGGCAACTTGTGTTCCGGCTAGGACTCTCCATGTAAACCCTAGATCTGTGCGCCTATATAAGCCGGATCCCGGGAGCCCTAGAGGCACAACCACAACTCATTGTAACAACGCGAAAGCGCCCAGATAATTCCAGACAAGCAGTAGGCCCTGTCCTCGTGCAGGTGTTCCAAAGCTGGGTAACTCGCGTACCACCGTCCCGTGTGCACTCCGCCCTATGGCCCCCACTTCTTCTCCCCCTCGTGAGGATCCCTCCTCCGAGGTACCGTCGAATAGGCAACGACACTCGCGGCGCTTCTTGGTAAGTACCAACATACGGTATGCTGATCGTACAGAGAGCAGCCCGTTCTTTTCATAATGTCACGCCCAGAAATCGTCCAGCCTGCGTGTACTTAACGGTATTGAACGGATCACCTCGGCGTCCATGGGGAGGAAGAGCTCCTCGATCATATTCTCCTTCCAAGAAACGCTCGATGCACCAATGAGAGAGGACACCAACATGGGTGGGTCATCTGTCCAACACACCAGGGGACGTAGCGAGAAATCCCTCGGTAGCCAGTTTTGGTTCCAGATATTAGTACTCTGACCAGTCCCAATCCGCTTGATCAGCCCCTGCTTCATCACATCACGCCCCCCGATCAACGCTCGCCAAACATGAGATGGTGAGGACCCGAGTTGTGCCTCGAGAAATTCCTCATCTGGGAAATAGACCGCTTTTAGAAGCCTTGAGCTCAAGGCATCAGGGTTTTGTAGCACCCGCCACGCTTGGCGAGCAAGCATCGCCAGATTGAACAACTCGATATCCCGAAAACCCATACCACCGCTGAACTTTGGCGAACACATCGCCTCCTAGGATACCCAACTGGGTTTCCTTTTTCCATCTTTGCTCCCCCACCAGAATTGTCGAATCATCAAGTTAATAGTCAAGCAAACACCCCTCGGTAATTTGAAGTAGGACATGGAGAAGGTCGGAATCGCCTGAGCCACTGACTTTATTAGCACCTCCTTGCCCCCAGATGCCATGGTCTTCTCCAACCAGCCCTGAACACTCTTCCAAATGCGGTCTTTAAGATACTTGAAGGCCCCATTTGTCGATCTCCCAATATCAGAAAGCATCCCAAGGTACTTCTCGTTAAGGGTTTCATTTGGTACAGACAGGATATTCTTCACACTAGCTCGGCGCTCCTGAGGGCACCCCTTGCTGAAGAAAACTGAAGATTTCTCCAAATTGATGCATTGACCAGAGGCATCGCAATATTTGGTCAGTAGCTCCATTACTTCTGACGCTCCCTCACTAGTAGCTTTTACAAACATCAGGCTATCATCCGCAAACAGGAGATGGTTCACAGCTGGAGCGCTGGGAGCCACTTTGATCCCTTGGAGATGCGGTGATTGTCGACTTTGTTTCAAGAGGCCGGATAGGCCCTCTACTGCAAGTAAAAATAGATACGGGGATATAGGGTCGCCTTGGCGGAGCCCCCTTGACGGCCGAAACTCCTCCATGGGTGTTCCATTGAACAATACTGTAATAACCCAGAACATAGGAACAACGAAGGGTAGATTTAGAAATGGGATGTGCATTTCATCGCAAAACGAGGGAAATTTTCGCGCCTTATTGCAACTAAACCTAAGAGGGATCGAGGTTCTCTCTCATTTTTCACTTAGGGTTAGGCAATGTGAGTTAGGGAAATTTCGACATGATCTCTTTTGTATCTTATTGATTTGGGGAATGATTTCATTTGACAAGTGTTAATACATTTAACAATAAGCATAAAACAACATAAATATGAATTCACAATTCAAACACAACTTATGAATTCAAATGACTTTGAATTTCACATTGAATATTAAATACAATATTTAATTCAGAATAGAAATATTACATAAAGCAAATGCTCATAAACAAAAACTTGAGCTTTATTGATAATCAACACAGAATACATTGTCTTTACAATATTCTTGATACAAGAATTGATAAATAATAAACAGAAATGAAAAAGGAAAATTACAAGGTTGTTCTAAATTAAAACCTAGACTAAATTCTTGTGTGGTCATGTTCATCTTCAAAACCTGCAAAATAAAACACCAACACTAGACAAGGGTTATGTATTACACAGATATTCAGTTTGGACAGACACCAAGTGTCATGCACACTTGTGCTTGTCCAAAACCAAGGACAGCACCAGGATAAGAAGGAGCAGACCAAAATTGAGCGTCCATTAGGGGCTCAAGTTTCAGCATATGAGCACACTGCTCATGTGTGCTGTGCAAGCAACAGCAAGGCAATACACCAGCTTAGTCACCAGAGCAAGCCATGCTTGTGTGTCATGGCAGGAACAAAAGTAGAGCTCATATAAAAGGGGCATAAACCCTAGCAGTAGTAACCAGTCGACCAGATAGGATTCACAGGATAAGGTAAGGTGAAGTTAACACAACATAGTTCATCCAGTTCTTGCACAAGAACAGAACCAACACACACAACCACTCTTCCACCAGAAATCATGGTGACCTGAGAAGATCATCCAAGACCTGGAGGTGAAGGGTTGTGATACAAACCACAAGTCTGCATCAACAAAACGTTTCTTTCTAGGAGCTGGAACAAGGTATACCTAGTTCCTGGAGAAGATCCGATGGATCTAATCCATAAATCATGCATGACATGGTCATGGGTTGAGCAGATGCTCAAAGGGTTAGTCATCACTTGGTTTCACCAAGGATTACTGTCAGTCTAGAAGCCACTAAGATAGAAAACATCCAGATACAGATCTTGTGCACAGAAGCTAGAAATCATGCACAGATGCACACACTAGCAAGATCTCATGCACAGATAGCACCAGTAGATTTATTGCAAGGATTAGCAGCTAACTAAGACTACACAGAATATCCTAAGCAAGTAACCATCAGATTCAACCCATTTTTCATCAAAAGCATCCACAGGGCATTCACCTTGGTGATTCCCAACTGTGGAGTTTGTTTTATTTTCACAAAGCCAACCAAATAGCCAAATAGGATGCAACCAGATGCAGTAGAAAACTACTGAGGTCACAAACCATCTCAGTATGCAAGCAAGGCCACACAGGCAATTTGAAATCATCACCACACAGGTTCAGTCAGAGATTCATATTCCAAAATGATTTTGGAATTCATTTAGGCAACAGCTGGAGCATTGAATCATAACCAAACATGGTTCATCAAGAATAACTGACAGAAATTAAAACTTGGTAATAGCATGACTTGCACAGAAGGATTACTGAAGCAGATGCTTCAGTAATGCCTATCTGGCTACCAAAACTATTGAACAAGTAATAATATAAGAATCAGCATATCAATTCATTCATAATTAATCCAACCAAGCATGAATTTATAACAAATCCATGCAGTAATTATACAGTAGCACGCTGTGAGGCAACACAAGCATGTATCAAGGCATCATAGCTTCTGGATTAAATCCAGAAGGCTATGGGGAGCCACAGGCCACACATACAGGATCATAAGCATGCTTGAGTAGCAGTAATAGAAGCAACCCATCCATTTAGCAAAAGAAGCCACAATAACCAAGCATATCTGATGATCCAAGAGATCAATTGGATCATGCACAGGCTACTGAGCACACCACCAGCAGCACAGGCCTAGTTATACACCTAGACAAGCATGGATAGCATGCCAGTAAGCACTAGCAAGCTCATAAGCATGAACAACATGGCATAGTAAGATCCTAGCATGATAGGGGCAGTAGGAAAGCAACACATGGCATGCACAATAAGCAAAGCAACACTGGCCAGTACCATTGAATGGTGAATTGGCCAGAGCTTGCAGAAAGGGGAAGCACAGGTAGTTTAGACAGCCGTAGCAAGGCTCTATACGATCACAGTATCATCAGGTAGCTTGAGAGCATGAGGTAAAGAAAGCACAGAGGCATGGGAGGCGCACAGGCATGGTGTAGAGAAGGAGGAGGAGCAGAAGACCTTACCCGGGGAGGCGGCGGCATGGCGAAGGCCCGCGCGGCCATAGAAGCTGCAAAGCCGTGGAAGTCGCCGGCGTTACACCGACGAACACCACCAGCAGCAGCACAAAGATGGAGACGACGCAACGGCGCTGCGAGCAGCACCCGCGCCCTGGCCGGTCTCGGAGGCGCACGCGTCGTCGGCGAGGACGAGCTCGTCGGAGATCCCCACCGCCCAAGGGCGATTCTCCACGAGATCCGAGGGGAGGCGATTCGCCGGAGAGGAAGCAATTGGGGAAACCACGCGGCAGATCGGTAGATCGTCGCGTGGTCCGCATCTGGTATGTGGCGAGGGCAGAGGAGCACAGAGATGGCCGGAGCACGGCGGCGGCCATGGCGGCGACGCCATCGCCACGGGTGTCGCCAGAGGTTAGGGTTAGGTCGAGCGTGTGAGAGAGATGAGTGAGTGAGTGAGCGAGCGAGGTGGACCGCTTCGGTGCCACCGACCCGTTATGGGGCACGCCTTAGTGGGCTGTCCCATGGGCCTTAGTAAGTGGGCTGGCCCAATAAGGGCCAGGGGGTATTTTGGACTTTTCACAATTTAGAAAAAGGCCAGAATTTCACCAATTTTTAGTAAATAAAATACAACTCTAAAAATCCATTAAAAATTGGATTGGTGAATGAAAAAATATTCTTAACAAGAATAAAATATGAAATAGAATTTAAGGACAAATTCAAATTTGTGAATTTTATGAATTTAAAATAAACATTTGGAATTTCAAACCATTATTTCCTTGTATTAATAAATCAAGGAAAATCCCAAATAAGTTCAAATACTTATTTTTAAATATTTCAAAAGGAAATTCTATTATTCCAAGTCATTTCTATTTGAAAAAGGTATTTTTCAACGAAAAATACTCTATTCCTCTTTATTCCAAAAATATAGAGGCAACTCTATTATTTCAAATTATTTTGGAATGAATAATGAATCACCAAGATAAAGTAGTTTTACTTTGAATCATTTTACTTTATGAGAATTAAAGTGGTTTACACATTAAAGCAATTACAAATTACTGCCAAAGGCATAAATCTGAACTCAACCCTAAAATTGTACTAACTCATTGGGGTAAAGGGATTCAACATAAAATAATACATCCATGATTGCATTATTTGGATTTTATAACATTGTCCTTACCGGACAATGATGCTTCTTTACAGAACCCGAGGTCCAGGTTCCATCCAACACATCGAACTGCACTACCTCGCAGTTCACAGGCAAGTTCACCCTTGCTCATGTCAATTTGAGTATTTTCTATTAATTTAATGCAAAGCTATATGACTTATCACTCCTGCATTAAAAATGAAATGTTACTTTTCCAATTATGAATATGACTATGTGGCTGGCAATGGAACCATGGTATGTGTTGATATGGTGGAGGTTCCATTGCAAGGGTACTATTCATCTAGGACTAAGTACCAACGCCGTCCAGTGATTCTAGCGCCGCATACGCGTTGACCATAAGATCTATAATGGCTCTGGGGAAGTCAGCTGTATCTTTTCCCTCCTGCACGCCAACGGACTTGATAGAGCCTGGCGGGGTGTTGGAGATAACACTGCCGTAGGTTGGGAAATCCTTTAAAATCCCCATCCGGACGTTTGGATGAGAGGCTCTACCGTCTATGAGGGATTGTCCATAGTACACCATGGGTAAAGCCGTATGATCGGGAGATGTCTACCGGGGTGTACGGATGGACAAAAGGGTGGGTTTGCAGGGTCGCGGAGAAGGCGGTGTGGGCTTGGATCTTTATACTGGCCTCACACCAAGGAAGTGTGAACGGGGGCAAGTCCCTGCGGTTGGCAAAAAGGGTGAGATCTCTTATGGGAAAAGTAACGCACCTCTGCAGAGTGTATCAAATTGTGGCTGTCACTCCTTGTTCCGGGAAGGAACTGCGAACGCGGCAGAAAGGAACTCCGTGAAGTTCTAGTCAACCTGTGAAGACTGACGGGCATAGTTTTCCTAATAAAAGCAACCTTTTGAAGAAATGTTTTCAAAACATGCATTTGACCTGAGATTTCCTGATCAATGGTCGTAGCTAGTGCATCAAACACCTTTTACTCTTTTCGAACTTGCTGAGTACCTCTGTACTCACTTTCTTTCGACACCCTTGCTAGACTGTGATACGGAAGTGGAGGCCATCGCCGATGGAGCACCAGAAGGAAGCTACGAGCTGGTCTACGAGGAACCTGATCTTACCGGAGGAGTTGAAGGAGTAGACTATGGGATAGTCTACGGACTCGATGGCACGGAAGTGGAGGAGTAGTGATATACCCTAGCATCATAGAGCCGAGCAACGTAGAACTTACCTAAATAAGTTGTTGAGCTCTTTCATCTATAGTTATAAGTTGTAATCGTACTTTTGTAGTATCTTAGGGTGTTCTCATAGGACCCGTGAGAATACCAACTTGTTAAGACAATGTTTGTAATAATATATGGAGTGTTATGACCTGCAATGTTTCTGTTGTACCACTCTGAGGGATATGGCAATTTGTGAAGAAGTCCCTTCACAAAGATCATATCAACGACTTGTATACTACAACATGCAGTGGTATGCTGGGTCACCGCAGCTGGTATCAGAGCAAATGTTGCGACCTTAGGTTGGAAAAACCTAGTATAGGGAAGAAACATGTAGGAGTCTAGTAGAAATAGTAAAGGATTCTCTAGAAGTATGGTGATTATTCACTTGAGAATAGCAAAACCATATATTTTAGTGCGATAATTCTTTGTTATAGCTATTATAATACATCATCACTACTAATATTCTGCTTTTGTATACAGCCATAATGGCGTACACGTTTCCTAAGAGGACTTTGAGGAAAGTTGAGGGTTGGCTCGGTGATTATGATGGACCAATTACAGCTCTCCTGTGTGGGATGCTGAAGGAACTCCATTGTGAAACTCGAATACCTGTTCTCAAGTATACCTATTATGACGGAGAGATCCTAACCAAGTGCAGAGTCTCGGTCCAACTACCGGCGCAACTGCTGATGAGTCGTATAATGCCGTACGGTGAGGCCAAAACCATCACCACAGCCTATCACATGGCCCTATTCAAGGCAATCCTTGAGATACGGCAGCATAAATCAGTAGAACTGCTATGTTCAGAATATTCTCATATACCTCATGCCGAGGAAGATGAGGATCCCACTCTGAATCATCTGGTGTTGGCACACAGAAGTCCTGAAGCTGCAGCACAGCACATGGACAGCTGTAAGTCTTTATTGACCACGATGTACCTTTTACACATGAAGATGGTGGGTGAGATTGACCACATGCTAGCTGAGTTCACGGACCCTGATAAAGTCCAAGCTCGGATGCATGATCTGAGGGCACAACCCCAATACACAACACCCTTCTTTAGCCTCAACAGCCCTGTAGATTTGAGTGACCAGTTGCCCAAGAGAGATCCACTTACACCCAACTTTGTCCCACACTATCCACACGTGTCAGCATCGTATGATACTGGATATGGGGGAGATCATTCATGGAACTTAAACTGCTCGGAGTCACCGATCGAGAACTCGACGGGTTGGCGTTTCGGGGAACCTTTCGGAGATGAGGAGGAGCCGATTCCATGTGATACAGGAGATGAAAGTGGTGGGGTTAACCAATACGTTAACCAACACTACGGGCAGGAAGAGAAAGGTACTGATTCCATTTCTTTAGACTTGGAGATGGGGTTATCTAAACCATCGCAGTACGAAGAAGGTGAGAGCTCTGGAGTCAAGAAGAAGAAGAAGAAGAAGATGAGGGGGCAGGTGAATAGAAACCCTTCATGGATGACGGAAGAAGGAGGTATGTATCCTACTGGGGATACATACGAGTCATTGTCTAGCTACTTAGGCATGACTGATCTCTGTCTCGGCACTTCGTCCGATTCAGATTACATACCTACTGGAAGGACCTTTGTTCCGGACGGTGTCCGGAAGACAAGTCGCTGTACCGGATGGACCCCAGGAATGTATGCGGAGGCGAATGAAGACGATGAGGAGTAGAGCTCCAAGGAAGAATAAAGTAGTATAGGTGGTATTGTAATAGAATGTATTTTAAATTCCGTTGGCTTGGGCTTGAAGCCAAATAAGTGGTTATATATGTACCACATGTAATATATGTGTGTATGTTATGTTATATACGGTGTATATACATAATAAATGTTTGTTTTGGATTTGCTTCTTGATTTCATTGTGTGACTAGTTCTGGGCAATGAGTTGAGCTCAGAAAACATTCGCATGGTGTAAGTATGAGTAATCGCTCTTTGTTACAGGACTAGGGGGAAATGGCGTTAGTTGAAACCGAAGAGGCTCGGAGAGAGCGGGAGGCAAGAGAAAAAGAGGAGGCAGATGCAGCAGCTAGAGCGGAGAATGCACCACCACCACACCCAATGATGCATCCAGATTTCCAACAGTACATGAGAGCAATGGAAGAAGATAGGAGGAGGTATCAGGAGAGTCAAAACAAGAACATGCAAGATTTCTTTACCCACGTCATCAATGATAGGGGTAATGAAGGCAAGGGAGTAACCTTATCAGACTTCCAGAATGCAAGACCACTACCTTTTGCATCAGCCCCAGAACCAATGGATGCAGAAGACTGGCTCATGGACACGGAAAGGAAGTTGAAGACCGTTGGATGCAATGATGAAGAAAAGATTCGGTATGCCACCTATCTGTTGTCAGGACCAGCAGCATCATGGTGGGAGAATCTTGTCGCAGTACACCCTCCAGAAAAGGTGTTCACCTGGGAGGAATTCAAGAAGAAGTTTCGGGATGCCCATGTTCCGGAGAGCGTGGTGGAGCTGAAGAAGAGAGAGTTTGACGAGCTACATCAGAATACTGCACCTATTATGCAGTATGTTCGAGATTTCAACAGGTTGTCAAGATATGCACCTGAGGAAGTGGACACTGAGGAGAAAAGAAAGAAGCGATTCATGAAAGGCATGAATCCATACATGAAGATGCAATTGAGGTTGGCACGGACTGCAGAATTCCAGGAACTGATTGATTCGGCAATCACTTTCGAGGATGACTACAGGCAGGTTCAAGAGGATAGGAGGAAGAGGGCTCGTATCGAGCCAAGGAAGTACCTAGTCAGTAAACCAAACCCAGATCGGAGTTTCAAACCACGATTCCGACCTACTGGTAATCAGTATAACCGGGGAGGTCAGAATCAGAACCCAAGGAACCAGATACTCTGTCATAATTGTGGACAGAGAGGACATGTTCAGAAGGATTGTCAGAAGCCCAGGATCATATGCTATGGTTGTGGGAAAGAGGGACACATCAAGCCAGAGTGTCCAAACAAGGCGTCATGGAGTGGACAAAGCTCCGGAGGACGAGGTGGAGGTAACAACAACAACAACAACAACAACAACAACCGCAACTACATCATTTCTTGCACGGGAATTTGTGGAAAAATTCGGGCTTAGATGTTCTAAGTTAGAAACCCCTATAACTGTCCTATCTGCGGGGGGAACGATCTTAGTAACCCACGTGAAAGAAGCACAGGTCATCACCATATGTGACTGTGTGTATTTCGCGGACCTATTCATTATTCCCATGAAGGACATATCAGTCATCCTAGGGATGGATTGGTTGACGGAGAATGGAGCAGTAATCAACTGTGGAGACAAGACAGTGTCACTCCGCAACTCCATAGGAGGTCAGATAGTGTTTCAAGGAGACAAATACACTCAGTTGGAGATAGGATTGGAGCTGAATAGTCTGAAGGAGGTGAAGATTGAAGATATCCCTGTAGTGAATGAGTTTCAAGATGTATTTCCCAAGGAACTACCGGGAATGCCACCCGATAGAGAGATCGAGTTTACCATAGATCTGATTCCAGGCATAGCACCAATAGCTCAACCACCATATAAGATGGGACCAAAGGAGTTAGTGGAGCTGAAGGCTCAAATAGATGAACTGGAACAGAAGGGATTTATCCAAGAAAGTGTGTCACCATGGGGTACACCAGTTATTTTTGTGGATAAAAGAGATGGAGGAAAGAGAATGTGTGGAGATTACAGGAATCTTAACAATGTAACCATCAAGAACAAGTATCCTTTACCAAGGATACAAGATCTTTTCGATCAAGTTCAAGGAGCTGGAGTCTTCTCAAAAATAGATTTAAGGTCAGGATACCATCAAATCAAGATCAAAAAGGAAGATGTACCAAAAACAGCGTTTGTATCAAGATATGGACACCATGAATACTTGGTTGTACCATTTGGACTAACAAATGCACCAGCTATTTTCATGAATTTGATGAACAAGATATTCATGAAGTACTTGGACAAGTTTGTGATAGTGTTCATTGATGACATTCTAATCTACTCCAAAGATAAAGAAGAACATGCCAAGCATTTGAAGATAGTTCTGCAAATATTAAGGGAACATCAGCTATATGCAAAGTTCAGCAAGTGCAAGTTTTGGTTAGATAGTGTTGAATTTCTTGGACATGTCATAACCAAAGAAGGAATAGCAGTGAATCCAAGCAAGGTTCAGTCAGTATTGGAATGGAAGTCACCTAAAAATGCTAAGGAAATCAGAGGATTCCTTGGTATGGCAGGTTATTATCGGAGATTCATTGAAGGATTTTCGAAGATTGCAGGGCCAATGACCAAGTTACTCAAGAAGAATACCCCATTTGTGTGGACTGATGAGTGTGAAACCAGTTTCCAAACACTCAAGGAGAAGTTAACCACAGCACCGGTGTTAGCAGTTCCGGGAAAGGATTACACGGTGTATTGTGATGCTTCCAAGAATGGACTTGGATGTGTTCTAATGCAAGATCGTAAAGTGATAGCTTATGGATCAAGACAACTAAAGCCACATGAACATAACTACCCAGTACATGACTTAGAATTGGCGGCAGTTGTTTATGCTCTGAAGAGTTGGAGACAATTTCTCTATGGATCCAAATGTGAGTTATATACGGATCATAAAAGTTTGAAGTATTTCTTTACTCAAAAGGAATTAAACATGAGACAGAAGAGATGGTTAGAGTTGATTAAGGACTATGAACTGACAATCAACTATACACCAGGCAAGGCTAATGTAGTAGCAGATGCTTTAAGCAGGAAGAGTACTGAGAACCAACCTACGGAATGGGAGATTCCAAAAGAACTTCGGAAAGAACTAGAGGAAGCTCAGATTTTGCTTATCCAAGGTGATACAGTGGGAAGCATAGCAACCATGAGAATCATGGATGAGATGTATTCAGACTTGAAATATGAGATTATTAGAAAACAAGTGGATGATCAATTTATTCAAGAAGAAATCAAAAGGATTGGAGAAGGTAAACCATCGGAATTCAATCTCGGGGAGTTTGATTCTCTATACTTTCAGAAGAGAATGTGTGTACCGGATGATCCGGAAATAAAGTCAATCATATTGAAGGAAGCACATGAAACCCCTTATTCAATACATCCGGGAAGTACTAAGATGTATATGGATTTGAAGGAAATGTTCTGGTGGAACAACATGAAAAGAGAGATAGCTCAATATGTCTCTGAATGCCATACATGTCAGCGAGTGAAAGCAGAACATCAGAGTCCTGCTGGATTACTCAAACCTTTAGAGATACCAGAATGGAAATGGGATGAAATCGGAATGGATTTCGTTACTGGTCTACCAATGACTAGTAAAAAGAAGGATATGATATGGGTAATCGTGGATAGACTTACCAAGAGTGCTCATTTTATACCAGTAAACCAGAAAGATGATTCTGAAAAGCTGGTAAACATATATGTTAAAGAAATAGTTAGCAAGCATGGAGTACCAAAGAAGATAGTCTCAGATCGAGGTTCGATCTTCACATCAGCATTTTGGAAACAACTCCAGGAAGCTTTGGGATCCAAGTTGGATTTCAGTACAGCATATCATCCACAAACCGGAGGACAAACCGAAAGAACCAATCAGATACTTGAAGACATGCTTAGAGCTTGTTGATACGTCCAATTTGCATCACTATTTTATATCATAATTTGCTGTTATTCATTGATATATTTCATATTGGGACACAATACTTATGTTATTTCATCTATTTTGCATGTTTCATCATTATTGGAGGATCGAACACCGGAGCCAGGATTCTGCTGGAAAAAGCACCGTCAGAACGCAATATTTCGGAAGATCAACTGTGGAAGGAAATTATACCAAAAATCCTATTTTTCAAGATGACGAAGGAAGCCAGAAGGAGGAGCCAGGAGGAGCCAGGGTGGGCCCACACCCTAGGGCGGCGCGGCCCAGGCCCTGGCCGCGCCGCCATGTGGTGTGAGGGCCCACGACCCCTTTCGCCTCCTTTTCTTCGCCAAACCCTTCGTCCCGAAGACCTAAGCCACACAGGAATCCTCACGAAGGGTTACAGCCGCCTCTGCGGGGCGGAGAACACCAGAGAGAAAAGAGCTCTCCGGCGGGCAGGAATCCGCCGGGGAAATTCCCTCCGGGAGGGGGAAATCGACGCCATCGTCACCGACATCGAGCTGGACATCATCACCATCACCATCATCATCATCTCCACCATCATCACCGCCGTCATCACCGCTGGACACCGTCACCGCCGTAGCAATTTGGGTTTGATCTTGATTGTTTGATAGGGGAAACTCTCCCGGTATCGATCTATACTTGTTGTTGATGCTATTGAGTGAAACCATTGAACCAAGTTTATGTTCAGATTGTTATTCATCATCATATCACCTCTGATCATGTTCCATATGATGTCTCGTGAGTAGTTCGTTTAGTTCTTGAGGACATGGGTGAAGTCTAAATGTTAGTAGTGAACTATGGTTGAGTAATATTCAATGGTGTGATATTTAAGTTGTGGTGTTATTCTTCTAGTGGTGTCATGTGAACGTCGACTACATGACACTTCACCATTTATGGGCCTAGGGTAATGCATCTTGTATTCGTTTGCTAATTGCGGGGTTGCCGGAGTGACAGAAACCTAAACCCCGTTGGTATATCGATGCAGGAGGGATCGCAGGATCTCAGTTTAAGGCTGTGGTTAGATTTATTCTTAATTACTTTCTTGTAGTTGCGGATGCTTGCAAGGGGTATAATCACAAGTATGTATTTAGTCCTAGGAAGGGCGGTACATTAGCATAGGTTCACCCACACAACACTTATCATAACAATGAAGATTATTTAGCCGTATGTAGCGAAAGCACTAGACTAAAATCCCATGTGTCCTCGAGAACGTTTGGTCATTATAAGTAAACAAACCGGCTTGTCCTTTGTGCTAAAAAGGATTGGGCCACTCGCTGCAATTTTTACTCTCGCACTTTACTTACTCGTACTTATTTCATCTGTCATATCAAAACCCCCGAATACTTGTCTGTGAGCATTTACGGTGAAACCTTCATCGAAACTGCTTGTCAACACCTTCTGCTCCTCGTTGGGATCGACATTCTTACTTATCGAAGATACTACGATACACCCCCTATACTTGTGGGTCATCAAGACTATTTTCTGGCGCCGTTGCCGGGGAGTGAAGCGCTATTGGTAAGTGGAATTGGTAAGGAAAACCTTTACTGTTGTGCTGATTTTATTTCTGCCTGCTGCCATAAGTCATTATGGAGAGTTCTTCTCTTCAATTTCTATTTGGGAAATCTACTACTACTGCAACGGTAGTAGATGAGGCGCCAGGTGAGGAAGTGATACCATATAAAATACCTATGAAAATTATTGAACGTGTTATGGATAACCGCTATGAAGGGGATGGAACTGTCCACCCCGGTGATCATTTACTGTTTTTGCATGAATTATGCGGGTTATTCAAATGTGCAGGTATTGCTATGGATGAAGTGAGGAAGAAATTATTCTCTTTATCGCTGTCCGGTAAGGCGGCGCATTGGTATAAATTACTGGATAATGGGGATTCTCTTGAATGGAATGATATTGTGCCCCGGTTTTATTCTAAGTTCTATCCTCCAAGTGAAATTCATAAGGATCGGAATCGCATATATAATTTTTGGCCTCATGATGGAGAGAGTATTGCCCAAGCTTGGGGGAGATTGAAGTCTTTAATGCTCAAATGCCCCATTCATGAGCTTCCTGGTAATGTTATTATTGATAATTTCTATGCAAGACTTTCTTTTCAAGACAAGACCTTGCTGGATACTTCTTGTTCTGGATCATTTACACGCAACAAAGAAGAGTTTAAAAGGGACCTTCTTGATCGAATCCAAGAAAATACTGAAGGTTGGGAGAACGACAAGGATAGAGAATCCGGTATAATTTATGATTATAAATGCATTGAAGCTTTTATGGATACTGATTTATTTCGTAATATGAGTGCTACATATGGTCTTGATTCCCAAGTTGCTGTAAATCTTTATAAAGCTTTTGCCTCTCATTATGAATTGCCTAAGAAGAATTTTGATAAGTATCATGAACCATATAAAGATAAAATTGATTCATCTATTAATAAATGTGCTGTAGTTGAAACTGCTGATCATGTTATTCCTGAAGCTTATATTGAAAAAACTCCTTTCCCTGCTAAAATGAAGGAGTACTCTGTTATAAATAGTGCGGTTCATAAAAGTGAAAAGAAACCTAGAGAACCTGAAGAACAAATAAAAATTGAACCTGCTGTTGCAATAGTTAAAGATCTTGTGACTGAAAATGTTGAGGATGGTCATATTATTTTCTGTGAAGATGCTTCTAATATTGTTTCACATCCCAATAAACCCAAACAAGCTAGTGTTCCTATGCTATCTGTTAAAATTGGTGATCATTGCTATTATGGATTATGTGATATTGGTGCAAGTGTTAGTGCTATTCCGTATGAGCTTTACACGGAGATTATGCACGAAATTGATTCTTGTGAACTTGAAGATATTGATGTGGTTATTCAGCTGGCTAATAGAGAAACTATTTCACCAATTGGTATTGTCCGAGATGTGGAAGTTTTATGCGGTAAGATTAAATATCCTGCTGACTTTTTGGTACTTGGTTCTGCTGCTAGTGATTATTGTCCTATCATTTTTGGTAGACCTTTTCTAAATACTTGTGGAGCTATTATAGATTGCAAGAAAGAGAAAATTTTGACTAAATTTGCTGGTGAATCTTATGAGTTTAACTTCTCTAAATTTACTAAAACTCCTTATAAAGCTGATTTGCCTAGTAATGATTTTAAAATGGAGCAGTGTGCATCTATTGTTCTTGTTCCTAACAATCCTTTGCAGCAACATTTGGAGGATAGCGAGAGTGAAATTTTTAGGAAAGAAAGAGATGAACTTGAGGAGATTTTTCTTCGCCAACCTATTCTCAAGCATGATTTACCGGTGGAAGATTTGGGTACAACACCGCCACCAAAGGAAGATCCTGTTTTTGATTTAAAGCCTTTACCTGATAATCTTAAATATGCTCATATTGATGATAAGAAAATATATCCTGTTATTATTAGTTCTAAGCTTACAGAGTTTGAAGAAGAAAGGTTATTGGAAATATTGAAGAAGCATCGAGGCGCTATTGGCTATACTCTTGATGATTTGAAGGGGATTTCTCCATCTATTTGCCAACATGCTATTAATATGGAAGATGATGCAAAGCCTGTTGTTGAACCTCAGCGTCGTCTAATTCCGAAGATGAAGGAAGTGGTAAGGAATGAGGTATTAAGACTTCTTGAAGCTGGTATTATATATCCTATTGCTGATAGTAGATGGGTTAGTCCTGTACATTGCGTTCCCAAGAAAGGAGGAATGACTGTTGTGCCTAATGATAATGATGAGCTCATTCCTCAAAGAGTAGTTGTAGGGTATAGAATGTGCATTGATTTTCGAAAAGTTAATAAAGTTACTAAGAAAGATCATTACCCTTTACCATTTATTGATCAAATGCTAGAAAGATTGTCTAAAAATACTCATTTTTGCTTTCTTGATGGTTATTCTGGGTTTTCACAAATTGCTGTTAAAGCTAAAGATCAAGAGAAAACCACCTTTACTTGTCCCTATGGAACTTATGCTTATAGACGTATGCCTTTTGGTTTATGTAATGCTCCTGCTACTTTTCAAAGATGCATGTCTGCTATTTTTCATGGTTTTTGTGAAAGTATTGTAGAGGTATTCATGGATGATTTTTCCGTTTATGGGAATTCTTTTGATAGTTGCTTGCGAAACCTTGATAAAGTTTTGCAGAGATGTGAAGAAACTAACCTTGTTCTTAATTGGGAGAAATGCCACTTTATGGTTAATGAAGGAATTGTATTGGGACATAAAATTTCTGAGAGAGGTATTGAAGTTGATAGAGCTAAAGTTGAAGCAATTGAGAAGATGCCCTATCCGAGGGATGTTAAAGGTATTCGTAGTGTTCTTGGTCATGCTGGGTTTTATAGGAGGTTTATTAAAGATTTCTCCAAGATTTCAAAGCCTCTTACTAATCTTCTTCAAAAAGATGTACCATTTGTTTTTGATGATGATTGTAAGGAAGCTTTTGAAACTCTTAAGAAAGCCTTAACAACTGCTCCTATAGTTGAACCTCCTGATTGGAATTTACCATTTGAAATTATGTGTGATGCTAGTGATTTTGCTGTAGGTGCTGTTCTTGGACAGCGAGTAGATAAAAAACTGAATGTTATTCATTATGCTAGTAAAACTCTTGATGCTGCTCAAAGAAATTATGCTACAACTGAAAAGGAATTATTAGCGTAGTCTTTGCTTGTGATAAATTTAGATCTTATATTGTTGATTCAAAAGTTACTATTCATACTGATCATGCTGCAATTAGATACCTTATGACAAAGAAAGATGCTAAGCCGAGGCTTATTAGATGGGTACTTCTTTTGCAAGAATTTGATTTACATATTGTAGATAGGAAAGGTGCTGATAATCCTGTTGCTGATAATTTGTCTAGATTGGAAAATATTGCTTATGATCCTGTTCCTGTTAATGATAGTTTTCCAAATGAACAATTGGCTGTGATAAAGGTGAGCTCGCGAGACAGTCCTTGGTATGCTGATTATGCTAACTTTATTGTTTCCAAGTACTTGCCTCCAACCTTTTCAGCTCAGCAAAGGAGGAAATTCTTTTATGATTTGAGGCATTATTTGGGATGACCCACACTTATATAAAGAAGGAGTGGATGGTATTATGCGAAGATGTGTCCCCGAATATGAACAACAAGAGATATTGAGTAAATGTCATGGTAGTGCTTATGGAGGACATCACGCCGGAGAAAGAACCGCGCAAAAAGTTCTACAATCAGGTTTTTATTGGCCAACTCTCTTCAAGGATGCGAGAAAGTTTATTCTATCTTGTGATGAATGCCAAAGGGTTGGTAATATCTCCAGACGCAATGAAATGCCTATGAATTATACTCTTGTTATTGAACCATTTGATTGTTGGGGATTTGACTTCATGGGACCTTTTCCCTCTCAGAAGGTAACACGCATATACTTGTTGCTGTTGATTATGTTACTAAATGGGTGGAAGCCATACCTACAAAAAGTGCTGATGGTGAGACCTCTTTAAAAATGCTTTTAGATATTATTTTTCCTAGATTTGGAGTACCTAGATATATTATGACTGATGGAGGTTCTCATTTTATTCATGGAGGTTTTAGAAAAACTCTTGCTAGGTATGGTATTAATCATAGAATTGCTTCCGCTTATCATCCTCAAACTAGTGGTCAAGTAGAATTATCAAATAGAGAAATTAAATCTATTTTGGGAAAGACCGTTAATAAAACTAGAAAGAATTGGGCTAGTAAATTGAAGGATGCACTGTGGGCTTATAGAACTGCTTATAAAAATCCCATGGGAATGTCACCTTATAAAATGGTTTATGGGAAAGCTTGTCATTTACCTTTAGAACTAGAGCACAAAGCTTATTGGGCTATTAGAGAATTAAATAAAGATCCTAAACTTGCCGGTGATAAGAGGTTGTTGCAATTAAGTTCTCTAGATGAATGGAGAAGTGAAGCTTATGAAAATGCTAAACTCTTTAAAGAGAAAGTTAAAAAATGGCATGATAGAAGGATTATCAAAAGAGAATTTAATGTTGGGGATAAAGTCCTATTGTATCGGTCTCGTCTCAGATTCTTTGCAGGGAAATTACTTTCGAAATGGGAAGGACCATATGTTGTCGAGGAGGTGTATCGCTCAGGAGCAATCAAGATTAGCTCTCTCCAAGGCAATGCTACGCAAGTGGTGAATGGACAAAGACTCAAGCATTATATCTCGGGTGATTCTTATAATGTTGATGTTGATATTATTCAAGTGGAAACACCGGAAGCTTTCATCAAAGGACAAATCGACAGTCCGCCAGAACTCGACTTTGAATAGGTAACAGTACTGGTAATGAAAAGTACGCAATTTACTTTCCGAACAATATTTTCGCTGTTTTTGGAAAATATGAGAAATTACGAGTTCGAAACGGAGTGGAAAGGACGCACGAGGGCGTGGCACCATAGGCCGGCGCGGCCTGACCTGGGCCCGCGCCGACCTAGGGTTTGGCCACCCCGTCGCCCCTTTCCGACTCTGGTTCGATCTGGTACTTTCCTTTTGTCGAGAAAATTTTTGCTATATAATCCCCCGGACCCCTGGAGGTCCGTATATCGTGTTTTCGACGTGTTTTGTTTCGAGCTGTTTCTGCCAGGATCTGTTTTTAGTCTAGAAGCACCATGGTCTCCAAGAACAAGGGCAAGGAGTTTCCAGATGAAGAAGATCGAGATCTTGGGTGGAAAGAGGAAGACAAGGACGTCAAGGAAGAGGATGAAGAAGAGGTGGAGGAAGATTCGCGCGCACACCCGCGTGCTACCATTGCAAGCATCAAGGTGGTGGACAACACTTTTAGTGCAAACAAGAGCGCAAGAATTCGCACTGGAGGAGCGGTTCCACGTCATTATCTAGCTCCGAAAACATCTCCATCAGGCACTCATCACCCCTTCCACAATCTAATTTTCAATAATCAAATTGAAGGGACTCCCAAGGCAGCATTGCCTAGCCAGTGGGATATAGATCGCTCTAACACTGCAGGAGAAAAGGAGCCTGAGGCTGAAGAGTGGGGAAATAACTCCAAGAGCTGGGACTCGCCATTAGACAGACTCTCTAACCGCGTCGAGCACAATTCAGAGATGATTCGCAATCTCATATACAGGATTGACGAGCTCCAGGAGCTTATTGAGAAGCTTGTCAGGAATTCATCACCACCATCGCCGAAGGAGTAATTCATCATCGGTATTGGCATCCCCTTGGTTTGTTCCAAGCTTGGGGAGTGCCGCGGTATCACATTATCACTACCTTTTACTTTTATTGTCAAGTAGTGTCATATCATGAATAGGGAAGTTATCGTATAAGATGGGTTGCGTTTGGAAGTATCTCTCCTTTAGTTGTCTATGTATCCCTTGGTGTGAGTTATCGATATGGAATATTAATGAGAAGTCTTATCATTTACATATTGCACATCTTATTTTAGTTTGCAATCTCTATGATTCATCTTGTTGTTAGTATTGGTATCACTTTGGGAGCATTGAATAAATCTATTTGGTTTTGGCAAACTTAGCATTGGTCAATAGCAACAACACTTTGAGGTTTAAATAGAAAAGAGAAATACATGTAGATGTTTCATTGTCTTTCTTGTTAGCTCATAGCTCATTATTCTGAAGTTAAAATTGTTTGTGCTTACAAGGAAGATGCATGATTGTTTCTATCATATGTATATTTGTTTGTTTCCCTCGACTCTTATGCTTGCTAATTAACCTTGCTAGCCAAAGACCTGTACTGAGAGGGAATACTTCTCGTGCATCCAAACCTTCAACCAAACCTATGTTATTTGTGTCCACCATACCTACCTATTACATGGTATTTTCTGCCATTCCAAGTAAATACTTCATGTGCTACCTTTAAACAATTCAAAACTTAGTATCTCTTATTTGTGTCAATGTTTCATAGCTCATGAGGAAGTATGTGGTGTTTTATCTTTCAATCTTGTTGGGCAATTTCCACCAATGGACTAGTGGCTTCATCCGCTTATCCAATAATTTTGCAAAAAGAGCTGGCAATGGGATTCCCAGTCCCAAATTAATTAAACTAAATAGACACTCCTCCATGGTATGTGATTGATGGACGGCACCCGAAGGATTCGGTTAGCCATGGCTTGTGTAAGCAAAGGTTGGGGGAGTGTCATCATCATCATAAAGCTAAAATAAAAGGCACTCCTTCATGGTATGAGATTGTTGGCAGGCACCCGAGGATTCGGTTAGCCATGGTTTGTGAAAGAAAGGTTGGAAGGAGTGCCACACAAAATGAAAATATTATGGGAGCCGCTCTTAGGAGGTTGTCTGGCAAGGGGGTTAGAGTACCCGCTACCAGTCGTTGACAACAACAAACACCTCTCAAAATGTTACTTTTATTATCTCTATATGATTTCAAAACTGAAAGAGCTCTAGCACATGATTTAATCCCTGCTTCCCTCTGCGAAGGGCCTATCTTTTACTTTATGTTGAGTCAGTAAACCTATTTCTCTCCATCTCAAGCAAGCATTTGAGTAGTTGTGATCAAACCATTATATTGTGATTTGCTACATCATGTCTTTTATTCTTCCTTGTTTAGTACAAGTTTTATCTGAATGAATATAGCTTTGCAAGTTATCAATGATTATGAAGAGACCATTATGATTGAGTATGCAAGTTGTGCATTATAAACTTTAACATGAGAGCGCTGCTCAATAAGATAAATATAATCTATTAATTGTTCTCTGACCAAGAACGAAGTTTGCCATCACCAATTATGATTTCTCATGCACCTTTACTTGTGATTACCTTATACTTGTTTCAATATGAGTTATAAGAGGTTGTTTACTATAATGTCCTGTGTGAATGAATATGATGCTTCTTGTCCGTATTCTATTTATCGACTCTTCACTCCATAAACATGTGGTCATGTCTATTGAGTTCAGTTTCGCTTGGGGACAAGCGAAGTCTAAGCTTGGGGGAGTTGATACGTCCAATTTGCATCACTATTTTATATCATAATTTGCTGTTATTCATTGATATATTTCATATTGGGACACAATACTTATGTTATTTCATCTATTTTGCATGTTTCATCATTATTGGAGGATCGAACACCGGAGCCAGGATTCTGCTGGAAAAAGCACCGTCAGAACGCAATATTTCGGAAGATCAACTGTGGAAGGAAATTATACCAAAAATCCTATTTTTCAAGATGACGAAGGAAGCCGAAGGAGGAGCCAGGAGGAGCCAGGGTGGGCCCACACCCTAGGGCGGCGCGGCCCAGGCCCGCCGCGCGCCATGTGGTGTGAGGGGCCCACGACCCCTTTCGCCTCCTTTTCTTCGCCAAACCCTTCGTCCCGAAAACCTAAGCCACAGAGGAATCCTCACGAAGGGTTACAGCCGCCTCTGGGGCGGAGAACACCAGAGAGAAAGAGCTCTCCGGCGGGCAGGAATCCGCCGGGGAAATTTCCTCCGGGAGGGGGAAATCGACGCCATCGTCACCGACATCGAGCTGGACATCATCACCATCACCATCATCATCATCTCCACCATCATCACCGCCGTCATCACCGCTGGACACCGTCACCGCCGTAGCAATTTGGGTTTGATCTTGATTGTTTGATAGGGGAAACTCTCCCGGTATCGATCTATACTTGTTGTTGATGCTATTGAGTGAAACCATTGAACCAAGTTTATGTTCAGATTGTTATTCATCATCATATCACCTCTGATCATGTTCCATATGATGTCTCGTGAGTAGTTCGTTTAGTTCTTGAGGACATGGGTGAAGTCTAAATGTTAGTAGTGAACTATGGTTGAGTAATATTCAATGGTGTGATATTTAAGTTGTGGTGTTATTCTTCTAGTGGTGTCATGTGAACGTCGACTACATGACACTTCACCATTTATGGGCCTAGGGTAATGCATCTTGTATTCGTTTGCTAATTGCGGGGTTGCCGGAGTGACAGAAACCTAAACCCCGTTGGTATATCGATGCAGGAGGGATCGCAGGATCTCAGAGTTTAAGGCTGTGGTTAGATTTATTCTTAATTACTTTCTTGTAGTTGCGGATGCTTGCAAGGGGTATAATCACAAGTATGTATTTAGTCCTAGGAAGGGCGGTACATTAGCATAGGTTCACCCACACAACACTTATCATAACAATGAAGATTATTTAGCCGTATGTAGCGAAAGCACTAGACTAAAATCCCATGTGTCCTCGAGAACGTTTGGTCATTATAAGTAAACAAACCGGCTTGTCCTTTGTGCTAAAAAGGATTGGGCCACTCGCTGCAATTGTTACTCTCGCACTTTACTTACTCGTACTTATTTCATCTGTCATATCAAAACCCCCTGAATACTTGTCTGTGAGCATTTACAGTGAAACCTTCATCGAAACTGCTTGTCAACACCTTCTGCTCCTCGTTGGGATCGACATTCTTACTTATCGAAGATACTACGATACACCCCCTATACTTGTGGGTCATCACTTGTGCTCTGAACTTTGGAGGCTCATGGGAGGACCATTTACCTTTGGCGGAATTCTCCTATAACAATAGTTATCAGAGTAGCATCCAGATGGCACCGTACGAAGCATTGTACGGAAGGAAGTGTAGATCACCAATTTGTTGGTTTGAAACCGGAGAGAACAAGGAATTTACACCGGACTACATCAAGGAGAGACAAGGAGTCATCGAGGTGATCCGGAATAGACTCAAAATAGCTCAGAGTCGTCAAAAGAGTTATGCCGACCTAAGAAGAAGAGATTGGGAACCAAAAGTAGGTGACATGGTATATTTAAAGGTTAGCCCAATGAAAGGACTTAAGAGGTTCGGAGTGAAAGGAAAGTTAAGTCCTCGATATATAGGACCATTTAAGATACTCAGTCAGAATCGAGGAACAGCTTTTGAGTTGGAATTACCGGCGCAACTAAGTCAAGTTCACAATGTATTTCATGTATCACAACTCAGAAAGTGTTTAAAGGCACCGGATGATCCCATCACCTATGAAGAAATAGAATTGCAATCTGATCTAACTTATGTGGAAAGACCTGAAAAGATCTTAGAAGTACAGTGGAAGAAGTTAAGGAACAGAGCAATCAAATACTGCAAAGTTCAATGGCAACATCATCCTGAGCGAGAAGCAACTTGGGAGACGGAAGAAGAACTCAGGAAGTCTTACCCCGAGATGTTCAGGTACCAATCTTAACTTCGGGACGAAGTTTCTGTTAAGGGGGAGAGGCTGTAATAACCCAGAACATAGGAACAACGAAGGGTAGATTTAGAAATGGGATGTGCATTTCATCGCAAAACGAGGGAAATTTTCGCGCCTTATTGCAACTAAACCTAAGAGGGATCGAGGTTCTCTCTCATTTTGCACTTAGGGTTAGGCAATGTGAGTTAGGGAAATTTCGACATGATCTCTTTTGTATCTTATTGATTTGGGGAATGATTTCATTTGACAAGTGTTAATACATTTAACAATAAGCATAAAACAACATAAATATGAATTCACAATTCAAACACAACTTATGAATTCAAATGACTTTGAATTTCACATTGAATATTAAATACAATATTTAATTCAGAATATAAATATTACATAAAGCAAAAGCTCATAAACAAAAACTTGAGCTTTATTGATAATCAACACAGAATACATTGTCTTTACAATATTCTTGATACAAGAATTGATAAATAATAAACAGAAATGAAAAAGGAAAATTACAAGGTTGTTCTAAATTAAAACCTAGACTAAATGCTTTGAAGAATTCTTGTGTGGTCATGTTCATCTTCAAAACCTGCAAAATAAAACACCAACACTAGACAAGGGTTATGTATTACACAGATATTCAGTTTGGACAGACACCAAGTGTCATGCACACTTGTGCTTGTCCAAAACCAAGGACAACACCAGGATAAGAAGGAGCAGACCAAAACTGAGCATCCATCAGGGGCTCAAGTTTCAGCATATGAGCACACTGCTCATGTGTGCTGGGCAGCAACAGCAAGGCCATGCATCAGCTTAGTCACAAAGCAAGCCATGCTTGTGTGTCATGGCAGGAACAAAAGTAGAGCTCATATAAAAGGGGCATAAACCCTAGCAGTAGTAACCAGTCGACCAGATAGGATTCACAGGATAAGGTAAGGTGAAGTTAACACAACATAGTTCATCCAGTTCTTGCACAAGAACAGAACCAACACACACAACCACTCTTCCACCAGAAATCATGGTGACCTGAGAAGATCATCCAAGACCTGGAGGTGAAGGGCTGTGATACAAACCACAAGTCTGCATCAACAAAACATTTCTTTCTAGGAGCTGGAACAAGGTATACCTAGTTCCTGGAGAAGATCCAATGGATCTAATCCATAAATCATGCATGACATGGTCATGGGTTGAGCAGATGCTCAAAGGGTTAGTCATCACTTGGTTTCACCAAGGATTACTGTCAGTCTAGAAGCCACTAAGATAGAAAACATCCAGATACAGATCTTGTGCACAGAAGCTAGAAATCATGCACAGATGCACACACTAGCAAGATCTCATGCACAGATAGCACCAGTAGATTTATTGCAAGGATTAGCAGCTAACTAAGACTACACAGAATATCCTAAGCAAGTAACCATCAGATTCAACCCATTTTTCATCAAAAGCATCCACAGGGCATTCACCTTGGTGATTCCCAACTGTGGAGTTTGTTTTATTTTCACAAAGCCAACCAAATAGCCAAATAGGATGCAACCAGATGCAGTAGAAAACTACTGAGGTCACAAACCATCTCAGTATGCAAGCAAGGCCACACAGGCAATTTGAAATCATCACCACACAGGTTCAGTAAGAGATTCATATTCCAAAATGATTTTGGAATTGATTTAGGCAACAGCTGAAGCACTGAATCATAACCAAACATGGTTCATCAAGTACAACTGACAGAAATTAAAACTTGGTAATAGCATGACTTGCACAGAAGGATTACTGAAGCAGATGCTTCAGTAATGCCTATCTGGCTACCAAAACTATTGAACAAGTAATAATATAAGAATCAGCATATCAATTCATTCATAATTAATCCAACCAAGTATTAATTTATAACAAATCCATGCAGTAATTATATAGTAGCACACTGTGAGGCAACACAATCATGTATCAAAGCAGCATAGTTTCTGGATTAAATCCAGAAGGCTATGGGGAGCCACAGGCCACACATACAGGATCATAAGCATGCTTGAGTAGCAGTAATAGAAGCAACCCATCCATTTAGCAAAAGAAGCCACAAATAACCAAGCATATCTGATGATCCAAGAGATCAATTGGATCATGCACATGCTACTGAGCACACCACCAGCAGCACAGGCCTAGTTATACACCTAGACAAGCATGGATAGCATGCCAGTAAGCACTAGCAAGCTCATAAGCATGAACAACATGGCATAGTAAGATCCTAGCATGATAGGGGCAGTAGGAAAGCAACACATGGCATGCACAATAAGCAAAGCAACACTGGCCAGTACCATTGAATGGTGAATTGGTCAGAGCTTGCAGAAAGGGGAAGCACAGGTAGTTTAGACAGTCGTAGCAAGGCTCTATACGATCACAGTATCATCAGGTAGCTTGAGAGCATGAGGTAAAGAAAGCACAGAGGCATGGGAGGCGCACATGTAGGATAACGTTGCATAGAAAACAAAAATTTTCCTACCGCGAACACGCAATCCAAGCCAAGATGCAATCTAGAAGACGGTAGCAACGAGGGGATGATCAAGACTAACCCTTGAAGAGATTCCAAAGCCTATAAGAGTAGGCTCTTATTGCTGCGGTAGACGATCACTTGCCGCTTGCAAAAGCGCGTAGAAGATCTTGATCACTATCGGTTCCGGCGCCACGAACGGGCACCTCCGTACTCGGTCACACGTTCGGTTGTTGATGAAGACGACGTCCACCTCCCCGTTCCAGCGGGCAGCGGAAGTAGTAGCTCCTCTCCGACAGCACGACGGCGTGGTGTCGGTGGTGGTGGAGAAATCCGGCGGAGCTTCGCTAAGCGTGCGGGATGTGGTGGAGGAGAAAGACCGCTAGGGTTTGGGGAGAGAGAGGGGTTGGGCGCCGGCCCTCTAAGGGGTGCGGCCAAGGCTGAGCCAAAGAGTGGCTGCCCCCTCCCTCTCCTCCTCATTATATAGGTGGAAGCCCCAAGAGTTCTAGTCCAAGTCTTCGAATAAGACCCCAACACTAAAACCTCCCATATGTGGGAAACCTACTCAAGGAGGGAGTCCCACTCAAGGTGGGACTCCCACCTTTCCTTGAGGTGGGGTGGCCGGCCACCTCTAGGTGGAGCCCACCTGGGACTCCTCCTTTAGGGTTTGGCTGGTCAAGCTTGTGGAGTCCTTCCGGGACTCCACTTTCCATAGTGCGTTTCTTCCGGACTTTTCTAGAACCTTCTAGAACCTGCCATAAATGCACCGAATCATTTCCAAACTTGGAATATGACTTCCTATATATGAATCTTATTCTCCGGACCATTCCGGAACTCCTCGTGATGTCCGGGATCTCATCCGGGACTCCGAACAAATATTCGAACTCCATTCCATATTCAAGTTCTACCATTTCAACATCCAACTTTAAGTGTGTCACCCTACGGTTCGTGAACTATGCGGACATGGTTGAGTACTCACTCCGACCAATAACCAATAGCGGGATCTGGAGATCCATAATGGCTCCCACATATTCAACGATGACTTTAGTGATCGAATGAACCATTCACATACAATACCAATTCCCTTTGTCACGCGATATTTTACTTGTCCGAGGTTTGATCTTCGGTATCACTCTATACCTTGTTCAACCTCGTCTCCTGACAAGTACTCTTTACTCATACCGTGGTATGTGGTCTCTTATGAACTCATTCATATGCTTGCAAGACATTAGACGACATTCCACCGAGAGGGCCCAGAGTATATCTATCCGTCATCGGGATGGACAAATCCCACTGTTGATCCATATGCCTCAACTCATACTTTTCGGATACTTAATCCCACCTTTATAACCACCCATTTACGCAGTGGTGTTTGGTGTAATCAAAGTACCTTTCCGGTACAAGTGATTTATATGATCTCATGGTTATAAGGACTAGGTAACTATGTATCGAAAGCTTATAGCAAATAACTTAATGACGAGATCTTATGCTACGCTTAATTGGGTGTGTCCATTACATCATTCATATAATGATATAACCTTGTTATTAATAACATCCAATGTTCATGATTATGAAACTAATCATCCATTAATCAACAAGCTAGTTTAAGAGGCATACTAGGGACTTCTTGTTGTCTACATATCACACATGTACTAATGTTTCGGTTAATACAATTATAGCATGATATATAAACATTTATCATAAACATAAAGATATAAATAATAACCACTTTATTATTGCCTCTAGGGCATATCTCCTTCAGTCTCCCACTTGCACTAGAGTCAATAATCTAGTTTACATTTGTAAAGATATAACACCTTGGCCTTCTGGTGCTTTATCATGTTTCGCTCACGAGAGAGGTTTTAGTCAACGGATCTGACATGCTCAGAACCGTATGTATTTTGTAATTCATTTGCGTCTCAACGCATCACTCATTTCCAAATGAGTCGGCATTAAATATGTTTGGTCTTCTGGTGGAACCTTAATTCCGCGGTCTGAAATATGTCACTAATATTGTCACACACAATATAGCTTCAAAGTTCTGACACTATCGGAACTACACCAAGTTCTCAAAGAACTTCTTGACTCAACATCCTCAGTCATTTGTCAAAACAAATGACATACTCTGCCTTCGTTTTGTAGAATCCATCACAATATTTAGAACTCTTCTAAATCTAACATAGACAACTTCTAGTTCATTGTGCTACCTTTAAAACAACACTTAGTCTAATTTGAGATTGAAATTCTATTTTATATGTGACAAAACAAATATCGGTGTAACACCTTACAGCGATTTGTTTGTCATTTCTTCATACAAAAATATATATGTATATCCTTAGTTCTTCTAAAGTACTCAAGGATATTCTTACTGTCGTCCTATGATCATCTTATGAATCATTCCGGTATATGCTCATAACATTTTAGAGCACAAGATATCTGATTTTGTACATTTTATTTGTGATCTAAAATCACTCATGTATTTTTACTCATCGAGTGTCAGATACACTCAAGTCTTGTTAAACCTTCACATGACAAGAACATTTTCTTAATATTTCTATATTGAACTATTTCAATATCCATTATATGTACTTTGACTTAAACTTATTATGTGTTTCAATCTATCTTCATAGATCTTGACATTAAATATGTTTTAGTCCATATCCTTTCATTGAAGTTAATTTTCAATGAAACCTTTTAATCAAGTATGTAATTACATTATTTATAACCAACTATATGTCTTCTACATAAGTATTATAAATATGTCTCAGCGCTCCCACTTAATTTCTTGCAAATGCAAGCCTCTTCATCGTCTCTGATGAAATCAAAAACTCTTTGACTATTTCATCCAGTGAAGATTCAAACTCCGCTATACTTACTTCATCAAATTGAAGTTTGTATACTTATCTAGTATTCCCCGGACCAGCAAAACTCTTGGTTGTATCTTGTATACACCTTTTAATACATACTTCTGATAAGTAATGTATTTTGCCATCCTACTAGCATATCTCATAAAATAAATATGTAGTGATTACTAGAATAATCCATATAGACTATAAGCATTGCTACGGAAGATCTAATCTTATCGTAGTCAACTCTTTGAACTTTGTCGTAAACAATTTTTCGACAAGTCGAGCTTCTTTAAGGATATTCCATCCAAGTCCATCAATTTTATAGATCCATTTACTTTCAAAAAGTATTTATCTATCTTGGATTTCATGGCATATAGCCATTTTAACGGAGTTAGGGCCCATCATAACTTCTTTGTTTGTAGTTGGTTTATCATTGTTCAAAATCAATCCTTTGTTCACAAATCATTTATTTGATCACAAAGTAAACCATACCTACAAGGTTCAATATGTACTTCGATCTCCATGGCTAAAACACTTTGTAGTCATGGGAGCCATGATCGTCGTGGCCGCTTCCGAAACCAATTCCGATGCTGCGCTACTCTGATCATTATGCTCAGGTTCATAAACCTTATCAAATTATATTGTCCTCCCACTCAAAAACTTCACTAGAAACAATTTCTCGGAAATAAGAAACATTGACAAACACTTTTGTCTTTGTCTCGTGGGAAGAATTCCCAATTAAATCTCTAGGATAACCAACAAAGACATTCATCCGATTTTGGTTGTAATCTCTTAGACCAAAATTTAAAGAAAGGACTATTAGGGTTTATACCCATGCCATAACTTGTATGGTGTCATTTCATCGGATCATGATGATGCTCTATTCAGTGTAAAAGCGGTAGTCACTAAAGCATAATCCACAAAAATATAATGACATCAATATTTTATCTCATCATTGACCCAACAAGTATTGGATACATCTCTTGGATACTTCTTCATCACTATGATACTCCAAGAAACGTGAGTTGTAGAACAATTTCATAACTCTCTTAGATGTTCGCTAAAACTTGTAATTCAAATATTTCCACCATGATCCAATCATAGATATTTGACTTTTCTATTACGATGATTTCCACTTCATGCTGAAATTTATTTGAATCCTATTCAAATGTTTCAAACTTTTCCTTATTGAATATATCCACATATATACTCAATTCATTGTTTGAAAGTTTTCATGAAGTAGCAGAATCTCCCGCACAACCTATGCCCAGTGAACCACATACATCATAATGTATTTTTCACTAAGTTAGTTGCCCGTTCAACTCTTGGCCTATGAACGGTATTTCAGTCATTCTCTTTAGAAAAGATTTGCAAGCGCCAAACGATTCAAAAATCGAATGACTCCAAAATCCATTTGCATGGAGTTCCTTCATGCGTTCCTTTCTAACATGACCTAAATGGCGGTTCCACAAATAAGTGGAATTCAAATCATTTGCCTTATGGCATTTTAGCATCAGTTATGTATGTGTGTTTCACCATTAAGATTTATAATAACTTATCCATCGTATATGGAGTAATGTCATAATTTGAACAACTCATTGTTTTCATTTGACCAGAGCAAAATAACAATTATTAAGTTCTTTATTATAAATTCTAAGGGCTAGATAGAATGCCAACGACGAACATAATAACACTTTATTTTGTTCCAGACGTGCATTCTTATCATATTCCTTGTCAGTCACTTAGGCCATTGTATTCTTGTATTGCGTTGTTTTGTATGACACTTCATACCAACCAATATAGTACTAATACCCAAGAATTTCATTGTGTGACTTAACTAGGAATACAACCATAACATGTATATCATTTATATACACCTGAGCTAGACTTTCTAGTCTTTTCTTTCTTTTTGCCAAAATATCTTTTGCAGTTTCTCTTTTAGCTTTCCTCATTATTCAGAAAAACACTTCAACATCAACAACTTCTAGGTTTGTTGGTCAAATACCAACAACCTTGAGGTTCTTACTTTGAAGTTGATCATCATATGATAAGTGTTCTAGATTTCACATATTAGTAACTATGATGAACAATTTCACTCATAATTTTATCCATCAATTCATGACAACTTTTTGAGACCATGTCTGTACATGCTAGGCTCATAAAGTTTAACCTTAGTATTCGCATGTGCAAATCAGGCTTGCACCCATTGTAAGCACACGTAGAATCTATAACACCCGATCATCACGTGATGCTTCGAAACGACGAGTCTTAGCAACGGTGCATACTAAGGATGATAACTTCATGGATATGCGAATATCATTAGTGCCCCAATAGTTGGAGGATTGTGACGCCTGGCGTCTTCAACCTTCATACATTCCCATAAAACTTATGAGTTTATGTAGTCTCACCAAATTATATTCTATCATCTTGCAATAAGGTCTTAGATATCACATATATCTCGTACCTTGATTATTTCTGAAAACTAAATTTTCAGCTCCTTACTTTTCAAACAGATTTGAACTTCAAGTTTCACGGAGACAAGATAACTTTAGGTACTAATTGAAACCATAGCTCTCTGAATCAACAAAGTGAGTTTCACTAAAAGTTTGCAATAGGACTTAATCATTTCTTGATTCATTAACAATACGGTACCAATCCGTAAAGTTTCTAGTCAGATTTTAACAGTATTTCTATCTCAATAACAAGACTAGCGCATAGTAGTAAACGGATGCCAATACTACAAAATTAATTCAAAATACTACTCAGACTATGTTTATGATAATTAGTTCATGTTTTAATCTAATTACTAATGAACTCCCACTTAATACAACATCCCTCATAGTTGTAAAGTGGTACACGATCCAAATCCACTACACCAAAACCGATCATCACGTGAGATGATGTAGTTTCAATGGTGAACATCAACATGTTGATCATATCATCCATATGACTCGTGTTCAACCTTTCGGTTTCCGTTGTCCCGAGGCCATGTCTGTATGCTAGGCTCAAGCAAACCCAAGTATTCCGCGTGTGCAACATGGCTTACACCCGTTGTATGTGAATCGTTGAATCTATCACATCCGATCATCACGAGATGCTTTGAAACGACGAACTGTTAACGGTGCATACGAGGGGAGAACACTTTATTATCTTGATATTAATGTGAGGGATCATCTTATAATGCTACCGTCGCGATCTAAGCAAAATAAGATGCATAAAAGGATTAACATCACATGCAGTTCATATGTGATATGATATGGCCCTTTAGTCTTTGCGCCTTCGATCTTCATCTCCAAAGCACGGACATGATCTCCATCATCAACGGGCATGATCTCCATCATCGTCGGCGTAGCGTCAAGGTCCATGGCGCCGTCTTCATGGTTGTTCACCTCATGTAGCAACTATTACAACTACTTTGAAATACTACTCAACATGAAATTTAAAGACAACCATAAGGCTCCTGCCGGTTGCCACAATACAATAATGATCATCTCATACATATTCATCATCACATCATGGCCATATCACATCACCAAACCCTGCAAAAACAAGTTAGACGTCTCTAATTTGGTTTGCATATTTTACGTGGTTTAGGGTTTTCGAGTAAGATCTAATCTACCTACGAACATGAACCACAACGGTGATACTAGTGTTGTCAATAGAAGAGTAAATTGAATCTTTACTATAGTAGGAGAGACAGACACCCGCAAAGCCTCTTATGCAATACAAGTTGCATGTCGAACGAGGAGCAAGTCTCATGAACGCGGTCATGTAAAGTTAGCCCGAGCCGCTTCATCCCACTATGCCACAAAGATGCAAAGTACTCAAACTAAAGATAACAAGAGCATCAACGCCCACAAAACCATTGTGTTCTACTCGTGCAACCATCTATGCATAGACACGGCTCTGATACCACTGTAGGATAACGTTGCATAGAAAACAAAAAATTTCCTACCGCGAACACGCAATCCAAGCCAAGATGCAATCTAGAAGACGGTAGCAACGAGGGGATGATCAAGACTAACCCTTGAAGAGATTCCAAAGCCTATAAGAGTAGGCTCTTATTGCTGCGGTAGACGATCACTTGCCGCTTGCAAAAGCGCGTAGAAGATCTTGATCACTATCGGTTCCGGCGCCACGAACGGGCAGCACCTCCGTACTCGGTCACACGTTCGGTTGTTGATGAAGACGACGTCCACCTCCCCGTTCCAGCGGGCAGCGGAAGTAGTAGCTCCTCTTGAATCCGACAGCACGACGGCGTGGTGTCGGTGGTGGTGGAGAAATCCGGCGGAGCTTCGCTTAAGCGTGCGGGATGTGGTGGAGGAGAGAAACCGCTAGGGTTTGGGGAGAGAGAGGGGTTGGGCGCCGGCCCTCTAAGGGGTGCGGCCAAGGCTGAGCCAAAGAGTGGCTGCCCCCTCCCTCTCCTCCTCATTATATAGGTGGAAGCCCCAAGAGTTCTAGTCCAAGTCTTCGAATAAGACCCCAACACTAAAACCTCCCATATGTGGGAAACCTACTCAAGGAGGGAGTCCCACTCAAGGTGGGACTCCCACCTTTCCTTGAGGTGGGGTGGCCGGCCACCTCTAGGTGGAGCCCACCTGGGACTCCTCCTTTAGGGTTTGGCTGGTCAAGCTTGTGGAGTCCTTCCGGGACTCCACTTTCCATAGTGCGTTTCTTCCGGACTTTTCTAGAACCTTCTAGAACCTGCCATAAATGCACCGGATCATTTCCAAACTTGGAATATGACTTCCTATATATGAATCTTATTCTCCGGACCATTCCGGAACTCCTCGTGATGTCCGGGATCTCATCCGGGACTCCGAACAAATATTCGAACTCCATTCCATATTCAAGTTCTACCATTTCAACATCCAACTTTAAGTGTGTCACCCTACGGTTCGTGAACTATGCGGACATGGTTGAGTACTCACTCCGACCAATAACCAATAGCGGGATCTGGAGATCCATAATGGCTCCCACATATTCAACGATGACTTTAGTGATCGAATGAACCATTCACATACAATACCAATTCCCTTTGTCACGCGATATTTTACTTGTCCGAGGTTTGATCTTCGGTATCACTCTATACCTTGTTCAACCTCGTCTCCTGACAAGTACTCTTTACTCGTACCGTGGTATGTGGTCTCTTATGAACTCATTCATATGCTTGCAAGACATTAGACGACTTTCCACCGAGAGGGCCCAGAGTATATCTATCCGTCATCGGGATGGACAAATCCCACCGTTGATCCATATGCCTCAACTCATACTTTTCGGATACTTAATCCCACCTTTATAACCACCCATTTACGCAGTGGTGTTTGGTGTAATCAAAGTACCTTTCCGGTACAAGTGATTTATATGATCTCATGGTTATAAGGACTAGGTAACTATGTATCGAAAGCTTATAGCAAATAACTTAATGACGAGATCTTATGCTACGCTTAATTGGGTGTGTCCATTACATCATTCATATAATGATATAACCTTGTTATTAATAACATCCAATGTTCATGATTATGAAACTAATCATCCATTAATCAACAAGCTAGTTTAAGAGGCATACTAGGGACTTCTTGTTGTCTACATATCACACATGTACTAATGTTTCGGTTAATACAATTATAGCATGATATATAAACATTTATCATAAACATAAAGATATAAATAATAACCACTTTATTATTGCCTCTAGGGCATATCTCCTTCAGGCATGGTGTAGAGAAGGAGGAGGAGCAGAAGACCTTACCCGCGCCTGGAGGCAGAAGCTATGGCATGGCGAGGCAGTGCCCGCGCGGCCATAGCAGCTGCAAAGCCAGGGAAGTCGCCGGCGTTACGCCGACGAACACCACCAACAGCAGCACAGCATGGAGACGACGGCACAGGCGCTGCGAGCAGCACCCGCGCCCGGTCGGTCTCGGAGGCGCACGCGTCGTCGGCGAGGACGAGAGCTCGTCGGAGATCCCCAATCGCCCAAGGCGATTCTCCACGAGATCCAGAGGGGAGGCGATTCGCCAGGAGAGGAAGCAATCGGGGAAACCACGCGGACAGATCGGTAGATCGTCGCGTGGTGGTCCAGATCTGGTATGTGGCGAGGGCAGAGGAGCACAGAGATGGCCGGAGCACGGCGGCGGCCATGGCGGCGACGCCATCGCCACGGGTGTCGCCAGAGGTTAGGGTTAGGTCGAGCGTGTGAGAGAGATGAGTGAGTGAGCGAGCGAGGTGGACCGCTTCGGCGCCACCGACCCGTTATGGGGCACGCCTTAGTGGGATGTCCCATGGGCCTTAGTAAGTGGGCTGGCCCAATAAGGGCCAGGGGGTATTTTGGACTTTTCACAATTTAGAAAAAGGCCAGAATTTCACCAATTTTTAGTAAATAAAATACAACTCTAAAAATCCATTAAAAATTGGATTGGTGAATGAAAAAATATTCTTAACAAGAATAAAATATGAAATAGAATTTAAGGACAAATTCAAATTTGTGAATTTTATGAATTTAAAATAAACATTTGGAATTTCAAACCATTATTTCCTTGTATTAATAAATCAAGGAAAATCCCAAATAAGTTCAAATACTTATTTTTAAATATTTCAAAAGGAAATTCTATTATTCCAAGTCATTTCTATTTGAAAAAGGTATTTTTCAACGAAAAATACTCTATTCCTCTTTATTCCAAAAATATAGAGGCAACTCTATTATTTCAAATTATTTTGGAATGAATAATGAATCACCAAGATAAAGTAGTTTTACTTTGAATCATTTTACTTTATGAGAATTAAAGTGGTTTACACATTAAAGCAATTGCAAATTACTGCCAAAGGCATAAATCTTAACTCAACCCTAAATTGTAATAACTCATTGGGGTAAAGGGATTCAACATAAAATAATACATCCATGATTGCATTATTTGGATTTTATAACATTGTCCTTACCGGACAATGATGCTTCTTTACAGAACCCGAGGTCCAGGTTCCATCCAACACATCGAACTGCACTACCTCGCAGTCCACAGGCAAGTTCACCCTTGCTCATGTCAATTTGAGTATTTTCTATTAATTTAATGCAAAGCTATATGACTTATCACTCCTGCATTAAAAATGAAATGTTACTTTTCCAATTATGAATATGACTATGTGGCTGGCAATGGAACCATGGTATGTGTTGATATGGTGGAGGTTCCATTGCAAGGGTACTATTCATCTAGGACTAAGTACCAATGCCATCCAGTGATTCTAGCGCCGTACATATCGCGTTGACCATAAGATCTATAATGGCTCTGGGGAAGCCAGCTGTATCTTTTCCCTCCTGCACGCCAACGGACTTGATAGAGCCTGGCGGGGTGTTGGAGATAACACTGCCGTAGGTTGGGAAATCCTTTAAAATCCCCATCCGGATGTTTGGATGAGAGGCTCTACCGTCTATGAGGGATTGTCCATAGTACACCGTGGGTAAAGCCGTATGATCGGGAGATGTCTACCGGGGGTGTACGGATGGACAAAAGGGTGGGTTTGCAGGGTCGCGGAGAAGGCGGTGTGGGCTTGGATCTTTATACCTGGCCTCACACCAAGGAAGTGTGAACGGGGCAAGTCCCTGCGGTTGGCAAAAGGGTGAGATCTCTTATGGGAAAAGTAACGCACCTCTGCAGTGTATCAAATTATGGCTGTCACTCCTTGTTCCGGAAGGGAACGAACGCGGCAGAAAGGAACTCCGTGAAGTTCTAGTCAACCTGTGAAGACTGACGGGCATAGTTTTCCTAATAAAAGCAACCTTTTGAAGAAATGTTTTCAAAACATGCATTGACCTGAGATTTCCTGATCAATGGTCGTAGCTAGTGCATCAAACACCTTTTACTCTTTTGAACTTGCTGAGTACCTCTGTACTCACTTTCTTTCGACACCCTTGCTAGACTGTGATACGGAAGTGGAGGCCATCGCCGATGGAGCACCAGAAGGAAGCTACGAGCTGGTCTACGAGGAACCTGATCTTACCGGAGGAGTTGAAGGAGTAGACTATGGGATAGTCTATGGACCCGATGACACGGAGGTGGAGGAGTAGTGATATACCCTAGCATCATAGAGCCGAGCAACGTAGAACTTACCTAAATAAGTTGTTGAGCTCTTTCATCTATAGTTATAAGTTGTAATCGTACTTAAGTAGTATCTTAGGGTGTTCTCATAGGACCTGTGAGAATACCAACTTGTTAAGACAATGTTTGTAATAATATATGGAGTGTTATGACCTGCAATGTTTCTGTTGTACCACTCTGAGGGATATGGCAATTTGTGAAGAAGTCCCTTCACAAAGATCATATCAACGACTTGTATACTACAACATGCAGTGGTATACTGGGTCACCGCAAATACCGAGAAGGATACCGATGAAACCAGGCTCATGATGAGATCCACCCATCTCCGGGAGAAGCCCATGCGTAACATGATTGCCCGTAAATAAGACCACTCAACTCGATCATAGGCATTCCGCATATCAAGTTTTAGAGCACAGTGCTGATGTATCTTGGCTCCGTTTCTCTTCATAAAATGAAGACACTCGTATGCAGTAATAATGTTGTCCGTGATTTGTCATCCGGGTACAAAGGCAGATTGTTCCTCGGAGATAATCTCGGGTAAGAACACCTTCATTCTATTTGCAAGAACCTTGGATGCTATCTTGTAGATCACGTTGCATAGGCTGATAGGGCGGAATTGTCCTAGCTCCTCTGGTGTCGCCACTTTCGGAATGAGAACAATAAAGGTTTTATTGATACGTTCTGGACTCTCCTCACCTTGCAGGATTCGGAGGACAGCCCTTGTCACCTCTCCTCCACAAACGTCCCAGTGCTTTTGGAAGAACTGGGCAGGGAAGCCATCGGGTCCCGGCGCCTTAAGCGTGAACATCTGGAAAAGCGCATGTTTAATCTCCTCATCCCCATAGGCGGCGAGGAGCTGCTCATTCATCGCTGTTGTGATAGTTACTGGGACAGCATTGAGAACCTCTTCCATCCCCGATGTACCCTCCGATGTATACAAAGATTTATAGAAATCCGTTGCCATATGGCCAAGTTCAAGCTGGTCTTCCGTGAACGAGACATCTGTACGTTTCAGGCGCGCAATTCTGTTTGTCTTCTTCCTCTTGCTCGCTCTCAAGTAGAAGAACCGCGTGTTACGGTCTCCCTCTGCTAGCCACTGGATACGCGAGCGTTGTCGCCACATCACTTCCTCCCTGTGTTGGTGTTCGACGATCCGTTCGACCACCTTAAGCTCCTGGTAGCTTGGACCAGCCCTATCCGATGACAAGCGTAGATGAGTCAGTTGCCGACGTAGGTCCCTTAGCTCACGGCGGACAGAGCCAAACGTGTCATGGACCCAATCCGACAGCGATTGTGATAACCCTTTCAGCTTCCTTTCCAAACCATGCATAGAGGTGCATGTATCTAGACGCCATTCCCTATCCATCAATGGCTTGAAGTCCTGGTGGGTCTCCCACATGGCCTCATACCTGAACAATTTCGCCTGGAGAGGGGGTTCCATGATAGGCTCAAAACGAAGCAAGATAGCCGAATGCTCTGACGCTGCCGCCGTCAAGTGTTGAAGAGCAGCCAGTGGGTAGCGCTCACACCAGCTGGAGGTGGCAAGAGCCCGATCCAAACGCACACGGCAGTAAGATCCTCCTGCTACCTCCTTCTCAAATGTCCAAGGCGTACCCGTGTAGCCAAGGTCCATAAGCTGACACACATCCACAGTTTCTCTGAAAGCCTGTATCTGGGTGTTGCTCCTTTCGTTGACACCCATATGTTCCTCCCGTAGAAGTACCTCGTTGAAATCTCCTATGCACAGCCACGGTAGATGAGACGGTGCCTTAATGAATTTAAGCATGTCCCATGTCTTATGCCGTTCTCTCACTTGGGCCTCGCCGTACACACATGTAAGACGCCATGGCTCCTCCGAGGAAGTAGAGACAATCGCGTCAATATGGTACTGAGAGTAAGGTAAAATTTAAATCTTTATTTCACTAGTAAATTGCCCGTGCGTTGCCACGGGTAACAAAACAGGAATGAAAACAAAAATGGCGAAAATACAAACATCAATCATCACTTACCATCCCAAAAAGATGACGCACACTTAGTCTTAACTCCAGTACTCCGTACATAAATAGATTCAAAGTAAGAGTTCATACACAAGAACATAAACTAATACAGTCTACGAAAGTCTACGGTCCACACTTTTGAAAAAATAATATGTACTTCAGGTGCACGCCTAAACTCCTCACCCCAAATCCACCCCTGGTTCCATGAAATGCTTAGAGCAGGCCGACCCACACGTGACCCTTGGCATTTCTTGCAGCATCATTGACTACTAAAATAGAGTTGATGTCCACAAAACATTTATTTTGCCAAATATATGTATATACTTCAAAAGAGTAAACTATGATTAAGAAAGTAAAAGTGACAAATATTTCAGCTATGATGTATGGATATATTTGTAGACGATGTTCTTCGTGTACATACCAGTTAAACCCTTCTTTTTGCTATCATAGGGAACATAACCGTGCATCGGAAACAAAAGATAAAAAAATCTTGAAGACAACAACATATTTACAAAAATAACAATATAAGTATGTCGATAAAACTGAAATCGCTCTCCTGTTTGGCACTCTGCACACAAATAGAGTATGACTATGGTCATGATTTTCGATTGAGTCATGGTCAGCAGTTGCAAGTCTAACCCTAATCCTCTTTGTTGTGTGCGTGAGTTTTCTGTCCTTCACATTTCTTTTTAAATTTTGTGGTTTTCTTTTTTGGTCAAGTTGACGTAGGAAGCAAGCTTTGAGAAGCGGTGGTGAATGGAGGGGTTTTGTTCAAGTTTACAACATTCCTCTTCAAATACAGTTCTACAAATGCACTTCCAATTTTCTCTTAAGAAAATTCTCTTAAATGTTATTCAAAACAATAATAAACTATGTTTAAAATTTTAATTTAATTTCTTGGATATAGATTTCTTCCAGTTAACTGAAAACTTGGGCTTTCGATACCGTGAGCTATAGTTGTAAGACAAAGGAATGCCAATAATTAGAAAAGTCAGGCTTATGTATCACATCTACCAACAAAGAAAATAAAGCACAAAACCCGGGAAACCATGCTCTTCGTGAGCAGCAATCTGTGACAGCCAAAATGTAATGCTTTCACAGCTCTTTTCCACTTCGTATGATTATGGTATAGGATATTTAAACCAGCATAGTAGGGTATTTAAACCAGCGTAGATGCATGTAAAATCATACAATTTCATGTTCTTGCCCATCCTTGGGGTCATGGAACATTCAAATATCAAGTTATGCGAGAAGTGATTTTGGCTCCCGAGATCCAGTGATCTCGTCATTTTAAAAAATTTAAAAGATATTATTACAAGTTACTAAAAAATATGAAAATATTTCTGGAGATTGTCTGTGATACATCCCACAATCATGCAAAATCTCAACCCAAAATTATTTTTATTTTGTGCAAAACAAAAATGACAAAATCTGATATGTTTTGTCGATTTGAAAATGACTACTCAAAGCTACATTTTTGTCATTTTTGTGAAAATCAGAATATAAACTATTTCAAATTGATTCTTTACACATATGTGAGATACATCATAGACTATATGCTGATTTGTTTTCAGAATTTTTTGAAACTCAAAAATATGATTTTTGATTTTTATAAAAACGAGATCACTGGTGGCCATGTGCACCAGATCTTTGTCCCAAGTTATGGGAGTTTAGGACATGCTCCCAGATGCATTGAAGCAAATAGAGGCCTTCTTCATGCTTTCCCATTATTTCATAAGTCAATGCATATTTCAAAGAGAGGCCTTCTTCATGCTTTCCCATTATGGGAGTTTAGGACATACTCCCAGATGCATAAGCAAATAGAGGCCTTCTTCATGCATATTTTAAAACGAGATCACTGGTGGCCATGTGCACATAGATGGTACTATTGTTAGTTAGATACTCAGGTTAACTAAAAGATCTATGACAAAAGTTCCACAAGTCAATGCATATTTCATAAGCCATCATTATATCTTGGCATTCAATGACAAGTGAAACCAACAATTTCTTCAGGGTTAAAGCACATCATTTTACCTGCTCAGTCGTTGCATATGAGCCATCATGAGATTTTTTACGAGACAGTGCTCCCCAGTGATGTAAAAAATGATTGACCTGCCAAATAAACAGTTAAGTGTTAGAAGGCATCAACTGAATATTACTTCTAAAATTGGGTCAGGTAGGTATAACACGGGTTGTCCACCACAGATGTGAATTTAAAGTTGAGATAAAGTTCAGAGGTTAGAGAAAAAAATAGGCTGACATACTCCTTTCTCAAGAAGAAAAAGAGTACCACACATGAGGAGGCAATATTGCATGGTAGAGGAGCAGCAGATATTCAGGAAAATAGGCTCTCATACTCCTTGGTCATAGGCCATCCTCTGATTTAGCTAGCAAATTTTCACCATGAGTAGCGCTAATCTGGTATTTATTGCACAGCAAGGAACTAAAAGCAAGCTCAGTAAAAGAATAATGTTCATGCAAAAAAGAACTGGACAAAACTTGCACATGCATTAGCGGATTAGCCCCATCCTTTGGGACATCAGAGATCTGAACAGTTTCTACTTACTCCTAGCAAGCATGGCGTGACCCCGCACTCATTTATCTCGGCATAGACCGGCCCTTTGCTCTATCCCGCCTCATGTGTCCTCCTTTATCCCTCTAAGCAGACCGTCTTCTACCTTTGGTCACCAACGTGGCTGATCCCATCCGGCAATTGGACGAGGAAAATATCAGAGCTGCATACAATTTGTATTAGTATCACAAACTACAAACACCAGATGATTCTAAGGAAAATAATCCACCGTTTAGTTCAACTATGAACAAATGGTACGTGAGTTTACAGTAGAATTCATTCCCTGATGCTCGCTTTCCTAGGTGGACATGGTGGTAGTTCCATACACATAAAGCCGCAAGTGCAATCAACCAAAGGAGATGTTCAGGTTTGCCAATAGCATATATATATCTGAGGAAAACTCAGAGTAGAGTAATCCATTTTACTACAGAACTCAAAACTACAGAAAGCATAAAGATAAACTGTAAAGACTAACTCCAGATGCATGATCCAACTAAGTGAAGATATCTGCTGCATATATATATATCAAGCCTGATATATTAGAAATCTAATAAGAACTTAAGAAGAGAGAGAAAAGGGGTACCACACAATCAGAATACGACAATACCACTGTTTGTAATTCATGTTCAGAAAGTATGGAGAGATTGATGCAATACTTGAAATACATTGGTCAAATAATAACTGATAGAAAAGGACACATAGCCGAATGTATGATTTACATGTAGGAGGCATCTTTCTAATTTTTAGTACACAAAATCGAAACTGAATACTCAAGAGAATAAAGGGATCGGGACTTCTATTTTGTAGCACGGTACATCGGCTTCTCATATATGATAAGTTGTTCAAAAAACGAATCTCCATTTACGATTTTGTTGAATCTTAAATACACTGATTGACCTATATTTTCACTATTAAAAATCCATAGATGTTATGCAGGATGAAGGAAAATTTGTGAACCATAAGTGCTGAAGGCTGTATTTTTCCCCCCGAAATGGGGAATCGCCCAGCCTCTGCATCAATAAGTGCTGAAGGCTGTATATATATATATATAAAAGAGGAAACAAATTGTAGTTACCTTTCTGAAGAATACACATCTTACAGCAGCAACATTTGAACGGCAATCAACAATGGAATTAGTCATTGATCCATACAGTACTCAAGGAAATTTAAAGCAAAAGATAAAGAGAGGGTATCACGTAGAGCCCTGGAAAAGAAAGCGACATACCATAGGAGGGGACGTAAGATCTGAAAATAAGCCTGCACCTTGTCTTGCCCATCATCCAACGCTACAACAGACAGTCATCCCGCATGTTAATAGTTAGCGAAAGACCTAATCCAAATCCACTGACACCAAATCAAAGATTCAATGATTAAATGCTAAGATGAGGCATGCCTTGACAATGGCCTGGATGAAGTTTGTCATGCAAATATTTGTGAGCGGGTGCTGTGCTGCCGAAGCAACAAAGAATAAGGAGCAGGATAACTATGTGTTTCAGAAAGATAGGATTGCAACCGACATGGAGGAGGAGAAGAGAGAACTCACTGCCAGCAGATGGTTGGTGAGGTTGCCGGCTGCAGCAGGTCGAAGTGGTGGCCGCCGGTAGGAGAAGCAGCTCTGGGACGTGATCGGCGGCAGCAGTTCGTGGACGTGGTCGCCGGCAGCAGCACCCCGGGCATGCGACCACCAGCTCACATCCGTCCCACCATCATTCCTGCGCCGCGGTTACCTTTCTCCTCCCGCGTCACATCTGTCGGCCGCGACCGTCGCCGAGCGCCATCGTCGACCTCGTCGGCCATCAGGGCCACACCTATCCCTTGCCTCGTTATCCCCTAGCCACTTGCTAGCCGTGGCGCGGCCGGCCACGGGAGCGAGCGCGAGCATGGAGGCCGGCCGGCAAGCGCGTATGCTCCGTGGTCACCAGTAGGAACGGAGGCGGCGGCGCGATTGGATGGAGAGGCAGGGAGGCGCACGACTGTGTCCTGGGATTGTGCGTTGAAGCCTTGACGGATACGGGCCGTGATTTCTGGGCTTGGCCCGTTGCGGGGCGTGGAAGTCGGACGAAAGGAGCGACGCAGCGAGGAGTACGACCAAAATCTTGACGTATTGGTATGGTGGCAGAATAAGGAACACATTCGTCCTTTTTAAGTAGTGTAGATGTAGATAGGATTGCAACCGACATGGAGGAGGAGAAGAGAGAACTCACTGCCAGCAGATGGTTGGTGAGGTTGCCGGCTGCAGCAGGTCGAAGTGGTGGCCGCCGGTAGGAGAAGCAGCTCGGGACGTGATCGGCGGCAGTTCGTGGACGTGGTCGCCGGCAGCAGCACCCCGGGCATGCGACCACCAGCTCACATCCGTCCCACCATCATTCCTGCGCCGCGGTTACCTTTCTCCTCCCGCGTCACATCTGTCGGCCGCGACCGCCGCCGAGCGCCATCGCCGACCTCGGCCATCAGGGCCACACCTATCCCTTGCCTCGTTATCCCCTAGCCACTTGCTAGCCGTAGCGCGGCCGGCCACGGGAGCGAGCGAGCATGGAGGCCGGCCGGCAAGCGCGTATGCTCCGTGGTCACCAGTAGGAACGGAGGCGGCGGCGCGATTGGATGGAGAGGTGGGGGGAGGCACACGTCCTGGGATTGTTGATACGTCTCCGACGTATCGATAATTTCTTATGTTCCATGCCACATTATTGATGATATCTACATGTTTTATGCACACTTTATGTCATATTCGTGCATTTTCTGGAACTAACCTATTAACAAGATGCCAAGTGCCAGTTTTCTGCTGTTTTTGGTTTCAGAAATCCTAGTAACGAAATATTCTCGGAATTGGACGAAATCAACGCCCAGTTCCTATTTTGCCCGGAAGCATCCGAAACACCCGAGAGCCGCGAGGGGGCCACAGGGCCCCGGATGATAGGGTGGCGGGCCCCCCCCGGCCGCGCGGCCCTATGGTGTCGTCGCCCTTCGACCTTCCGACGCCGCCTCTTCGCCTATATAAAGGTCCCAGACCTAAAACCTCGATACGGAAAAGCCACGGTACGAGAAACCTTCCGAGCCGCCGCCATCGCGAAGCCAAGATCTGGGGGACAGGAGTCTCTGTTCCACGCCGCCGGGACGGGGAAGTGCCCCGAAGGCTTCTCCATCAACACCACCGCCATCTTCATCAACGCTGCTGTCTCCCATGAGGAGGGAGTAGTTCTCCATCGAGGCTCGTACCGGTAGCTATGTGGTTCATCTCTCTCCTATGTACTTCAATACAATAATCTCATGAGCTGCCTTACATGATTGAGATTCATATGATGATGCTTGTAATCTAGATATCGTTATGCTAGTCAAGTGAATTTTACTTATGTGATCTCCGGAGACTCCTTGTCCCACGTGTGTAAAGGTGACAGTGTGTGCACCGTGTGGGTCTCTTAGGCTATATTTCACAGAATACTTATTCACTGTTATGAATGGCATAGTGAAGTGCTTATTTATATCTCTTTATGATTGCAATGTGTTTTGTATCACAATTTATCTATGTGCTACTCTAGTGATGTTATTAAAGTAGTTTTATTCCTCCTGCACGGTGTAATGGTGACAGTGTGTGCATCCGTGTTAGTACTTGGCGTAGGCTATGATTGTGGTCTCTTGTAGATTGCGAAGTTAACTATTGCTATGATGGTATTGATGTGATCTATGCCTCCTTTCTTAGCATGAAGGTGACAGTGTGCATGCTACGTTAGTACTTGGTTTAGTCGTGTTGATCTTTCATGCACTCTAAGGTTATTTAAATATGAACATTGAATTGTGGAGCTTGTTAACTCCGGAGGGAGCTCTTGTAGCCCTACGCAATGGTGTTCATCATCCAACAAGAGTGTAGAGTATGCATTTATCTATTCTGTTATGTGATCAAAGTTGAGAGTGTCCACTAGTGAAAGTCTAATCCCTAGGCCTTGTTCCTAAATACTGCTATCGCTGCTTGTTTACTGTTTTACTGCGTTACTACTGCTACCATATTACCACCATCAACTACACGCCAGCAAGCTATTTTCTGGTGCCGTTACTACTGCTCATATTCATTCATACCACCTGTATTTCACTATCTCTTCGCCGAACTAGTGCACCTATTAGGTGTGTTGGGGACACAAGAGACTTCTTGCTTTGTGGTTGCAGGGTTGCATGAGAGGGATATCTTTGACCTCTTCCTCCCTGAGTTCGATAAACCTTGGGTGATCCACTTAAGGGAAAACTGTTGCTGTTCTACAAACCTCTGCTCTTGGAGGCCCAACGCTGTCTACAAGAATAGAAGCTCCCGTAGACATCAAGCTATTTTCTGGCGCCATTGCCGGGGAGGAAAGGTAAACGGTACTCACACTCCGGATCTCGGCTACTAAGCTATTTTTCTGAAGCTATTTCCTTTAGATCCTGCAATTGCATCTTTTTGTTTCTTGTTTACACTAGTTAGGCCTAATGGAAAACAACACAATGAGAGATCTTTATGAATTTTATCTTGAATTAGGACATGATGTGTTTGAAGAGAGAATTAAAAAACCCATGGAACTTATGCATGCTAATGGGAATGTTATCAGTATGCTTTGAACACTATTGTTGCTAATGCTATGGAAAATTCTAAGCTTGGGGAAGCTGGCTTTGATGAGCATGATATTTTTAGTCCCCCAAGAATTGAGGAGAAAATTTACTTTGATGATACCTTGCCTCCTATATTTGATGATGAGAATAATAATGATAGCTACTTTGTTGAATTTGCTCCCACTACAACTAATAAAATTGATTATGCCTATGTGGAGAGTAATAATTTTATGCATGAGACTCATGATAAGAATGCTTTATGTGATAGTTATATTGTTGAGTTTGCTCATGTTGCTACTGAAAGTTATTATGAGAGAGGAAAATATGGTTGTAGAAATTTTCATGTTACTAAAACACCTCTCTATGTGCTGAAATTTTTGAAGCTACACTTGTTCTATCTTCCTGATCTTGTTACTTTGCTCTTCATGAATTTATTTGTGTACAAGATTCCTTTTCATAGGAAGCATGTTAGACTTAAATGTGTTTTGAATTTGCCTCTTGATGCTCTCTTTTGCTTCAAATACTATTTCTTGCGAGTGCATCATTAAAACTGGAGCCCATCTTAATGGCTATAAAGAAAGAACTTCTTGGGAGATAACCCATGTGTTTATTTTGCTACAGTACTTTGTTTTATATTTGTGTCTTGGAAGTTGTTTACTACTGTAGCAACCTCTCCTTATCTTAGTTTTGTGTTTTGTTGTGCCAAGTAAAGTCGTTGATAGCAAGGTTGATAATAGATTTGGATTACTGCGCAGAAACAGATTTCTTTGCTGTCACGAATCTGGGTCTAATTCTCTGTAGGTAACTCAGAAAATTATTCCAATTTACGTGAGTGATCCTCAGATATTTACGCAACTTTCATTCAATTTGGGAATTTTCATCTGAGCAAGTCTGGTGCCCTTTTAAAATTCGTCTTTACGGACTGTTCTGTTTTGACAGATTCTGCCTTTTATTTCGCATTGCTTCTTTCGCTGTGTTGGGTGGATTTCTTTGTTCCATTACCTTCCAGTAGCTTTGGGCAATGTCCAGAAGTGTTAAGAATGATTGTGTCACCTCTGAACATGTGAGTTTTTGATTATGCACTAACCCTCTAATGAGTTTGTTTCGAGTTTGGTGTGGAGGAAGTTTTCAAGGGTCAAGAGAGGAGGATGATATACTATGATCAAGAAGAGTGAAGAGTCTAAGCTTGGGGATGCCCCGGTGGTTCATCCCTGCATATTTCAAGAAGACTCAAGCATCTAAGCTTGGGGATGCCCAAGGCATCCCCTTCTTCATCGACAAATTATCAGGTTCCTTCTCTTGAAACTATATTTTTATTCAGTCACATCTTATGCACTTTGCTTGGAGCGTCGGTTTGTTTTTGTTTTTGTTTTGTTTCAATAAAATGGATCCTAGCATTCACTGTATGGGAGAGAGACACGCTCCGCTGTAGCATATGGACAAGTATGTCCTTAGGCTTTACCCATAGTATTCATGGCGAAGTTTCTTCTTCGTTAAATTGTTATATGGTTGGAATTGGAAAATGCTACATGTAGTAATTGGTAAAATGTCTTGGATAATTTGATACTTGGCAATTGTTGTGCTCATGTTTAAGCTCTTGCATCATATACTTTGCACCTATTAATGAAGAAATACATAGAGCTTGCTAAAATTTGGTTTGCATAATTGGTCTCTCTAAAGTCTAGATAATTTCTAGTATTGAGTTTGAACAACAAGGAAGACGGTGTAGAGTCTTATAATGTTTACAATATGTCTTTTATGTGAGTTTTGCTGCACCGGTTCATCCTTGTGTTTGTTTCAAATAACCTTGCTAGCCTAAACCTTGTATCGAGAGGGAATACTTCTCATGCATCCAAAATCCTTGAGCCAACCACTATGCCATTTGTGTCCACCATACCTACCTACTACATGGTATTTCTCCGCCATTCCAAAGTAAATTGCTTGAGTGCTACCTTTAAATAATTCAAAATTTATCACCTCTTATTTGTGTCAATGTTTTATAGCTCATGAGGAAGTATGTGGTGTTTATCTTTCGATCTTGTCATTTACTTCGGACAGACTTTCACCAATGGACTAGTGGCTCATCCGCTTATCCAATAATTTTGCAAAAAGAGCTGGCAATGGGGTGCCCAGCCCCAATTAATTAACTTGCATTAATAATTCTCTTCACATGTTTTGCTCTGATCTATCAGTAAGCAACTTAATTTTGCAAATAGACACTCCTCCATGGTATGTGAATGTTGGAAGGCACCCGAGGATTCGGTTAGCCATGGCTTGTGTAAGCAAAAGGTTGGGAGGAGTGTCATCCATAAATAAAGAAAAACTAAACTAAAGTACATGTGTAAACAAAAGAGAAGAGGGATGATCTACCTTGCTGGTAGAGATAACGTCCTTCATGGGAGCCGCTCTTGAAAGTCTGGTTGATGAGGTAGTTAGAGTGCCCACTACCATTCGTTGACAACAACAAACACCTCTCAAAATTTTATTTTTATGCTCTCTTTATGTTTTCAAAATCAAAGCTCTAGCACAAATATAGCAATCAATGCTTTCCTCTTTGAAGGACCTTTCTTTTACTTTTATGTTGAGTCAGTTCACCTATCTCTCTCCACCTCAAGAAGCAAACACTTGTGTGAACTGTGCATTGATTCTTACATACTTGCATATTGCATTTGTTATATTACTCTATGTTGACAATTATCCATGAGATATACATGTTACAAGTTGAAAGCAACCGCTGAAACTTAATCTTCCATTGTGTTGCTTCAATGTCTATACTTTAAATTATTGCTTTATGAGTTAACTCTTATGCAAGACTTATTGATGCCTGTCTTGAAAGTGCTATTCATGAAAAGTCATTGCTTTATGATTCAGTTGTTTACTCATGTCATTACCATTGTTTTGATCGCTGCATTCATTACATATGTTTACAATATGATCAAGTTTATGATGGCATGTCACTTCAGAAATTATCTTTGTTATCGTTTACCTGCTCGGGACGAGCAGAACTAAGCTTGGGGATGCTGATACGTCTCCGACGTATCGATAATTTCTTATGTTCCATGCCACATTATTGATGATATCTACATGTTTTATGCACACTTTATGTCATATTCGTGCATTTTCTGGAACTAACCTATTAACAAGATGCCATGCCAGTTCCTGTTTTCTGTTGTTTTTGGTTTCAGAAATCCTAGTAACGAAATATTCTCGGAATTGGACGAAATCAACGCCTGGTTCCTATTTTGCCCGGAAGCATCCAACACCCGAGAGCCGCGAGGGGGCCACAGGCCCCAGATGATAGGGTGGCGCGGCCCACCCTGGCCGCGCGGCCCTATGGTGTCGCCGCCTTCGACCTTCCGACTCCGCCTCTTCGCCTATATAAAGGTCCCAGACCTAAAACCTCGATACGGAAAAGCCACGGTACGAGAAACCTTCCAGAGCCGCCGCCATCGCGAAGCCAAGATCTGGGGGACAGAGTCTCTGTTCCGGCACGCCGCCGGGACGGGGAAGTGCCCCGGAAGGCTTCTCCATCAACACCACCGCCATCTTCATCAACGCTGCTTCTCCCATGAGGAGGGAGTAGTTCTCCATCGAGGCTCGGGGCTGTACCGGTAGCTATGTGGTTCATCTCTCTCCTATGTACTTCAATACAATAATCTCATGAGCTGCCTTACATGATTGAGATTCATATGATGATGCTTGTAATCTAGATGTCGTTATGCTAGTCAAGTGAATTTTACTTATGTGATCTCCGGAGACTCCTTGTCCCACGTGTGTAAAGGTGACAGTGTGTGCACCGTGTGGGTCTCTTAGGCTATATTTCACAGAATACTTATTCACTGTTATGAATGGCATAGTGAAGTGCTTATTTATATCTCTTTATGATTGCAATGTGTTTTATATCACAATTTATCTATGTGCTACTCTAGTGATGTTATTAAAGTAGTTTTATTCCTCCTGCACGGTGTAATGGTGACAGTGTGTGCATCCGTGTTAGTACTTGGCGTAGGCTATGATTGTGATCTCTTGTAGATTGCGAAGTTAACTATTGCTATGATGGTATTGATGTGATCTATGCCTCCTTTCTTAGCATGAAGGTGACAGTGTGCATGCTACGTTAGTACTTGGTTTAGTCGTGTTGATCTTTCATGCACTCTAAGGTTATTTAAATATGAACATTGAATTGTGGAGCTTGTTAACTCCGGCTTGAGGGAGCTCTTGTAGCCCTACGCAATGGTGTTCATCATCCAACAAGAGTGTAGAGTATGCATTTATCTATTCTGTTATGTGATCAAAGTTGAGAGTGTCCACTAGTGAAAGTCTAATCCCTAGGCCTTGTTCCTAAATACTGCTATCGCTGCTTGTTTCTGTTTTACTGCGTTACTACTGCTACCATATTACCACCATCAACTACACGCCAGCAAGCTATTTTCTGGCGCCGTTACTACTGCTCATATTCATTCATACCACCTGTATTTCACTATCTCTTCGCCGAACTAGTTGATGGCGTGTATTTCACACGTTCGTTGGGCAACCCCAAGAGGAAGGTATGATGCGCACAGCAGCAAGTTTTCCCTCAGAAAGAAACCAAGGTTTATCGAACCAGGAGGAGCCAAGAAGCACGTTGAAGGTTGATGGCGGCGAGATGTAGTGTGGCGCAACACCAGGGATTCCGGCGCCAACGTGGAACCTGCACAACACAACCAAAGTACTTTGCCCCAACGAAACAGTGAGGTTGTCAATCTCACCGGCTTGCTGTTACAAAGGATTAACCGTATTGTGTGGAAGATGATTGTTTGCAGAGAAAACAGTAAAACAAGTATTGCAGTAGATTGTATTTCAGTAAAGAGAATTGGACCGGGGTCCACAGTTCACTAGAGGTGTCTCTCCCATAAGACGAACAGCATGTTGGGTGAACAAATTACAGTTGGGCAATTGACAAATAAAGAGAGCATGACAATGCACATACATATCATGATGAGTATAGTGAGATTTAATTGGGCATTACGACAAAGTACATAGACCGCCATCCAACTGCATCTATGCCTAAAAAGTCCACCTTCAGGTTATCATCCGAACCCCTCCAGTATTAAGTTGCAAGCAGCAACATTAAGTATGGTGCGTAATGTAATCAACAACTACATCCTTAGACATAGCATCAATGTTTTATCCCTAGTGGCAACAGCACAACACAACCTTAGAACTTTCTGTCACTGTCCCAGGTGTCAATGCAGGCATGAACCCACTATAGAGCATAAGTACTCCCTCTTGGAGTTACAAGCATCTACTTGGCCAGAGCATCTACTAGTAACGGAGAGCATGCAAGATCATAAACAACACATAAGCATAACTTTGATAATCAACATAACAAGTATTCTCTATTCATCGGATCCCAACAAACGCAACATATAGAATTACATATAGATGATCTTGATCATGATAGGCAGCTCACAAGATCCGACAATGATAGCACAATGGGGAGAAGACAACCATCTAGCTACTGCTATGGACCCATAGTCCAGGGGTAGACTACTCACACATCACACCGGAGGCGACCATGGCGGCGTAGAGTCCTCCGGAGATGATTCCCCTCTCCGGCAGGGTGCCGGAGGCGATCTCCTGGATCCCCCGAGATGGGATCGGCGGCGACGGCGTCTCGGAAGGTTTTCCGTATCGTGGCTCTCATCGGGGTCACGGAGGCTTTAAGTAGGCGGAAGGGCAGGTCAAGAGGCGGCACGGGGGCCCCACACCACAGGGCCGCGCGGCCAAGGGGGCCGCGCCGCCCTAGGGTTTGGCTCCCCCGTGGCCCCTCTTCGTCTCTCCTTCGGACTTCTGGAAACTTCGTGAGAAAATAGGCCCCTGGGCTTTGATTTCGTCCAATTCCGAGAATATTTCCTTACTAGGATTTCTGAAACCAAAAACAGCAGAACAAACGGCACTTCGGCATCTTGTTAATAGGTTAGTTCCAGAAAATGCACGAATATGACATAAAGTGTGCATAAAACATGTAGATAACATCAATAATGTGGCATGGAACATAAGAAATTATCGATACGTCGGAGACGTATCAGCATCCCCAAGCTTAGTTCTGCTCGTCCCGAGGTAAAACGATAACACAGATAATTTCTGGAGTGACATGCCATCATAATCTTGATCATACTATTTGTAAAGCATATGTAGTGAATGCAGCGATCAAAACAATATGTATGACATGAGTAAACAAGTGAATCATAAAGCAAAGACTTTTCATGAATAGCACTTCAAGACAAGCATCAATAAGTCTTGCATAAGAGTTAACTCATAAAGCAATAATTCAAAGTAAAGGTATTGAAGCAACACAAAAGAAGATTAAGTTTCAGCGGTTGCTTTCAACTTGTAACATGTATATCTCATGGATATTGTCAACATAGAGTAATATAATAAATGCAATAAGCAAGTATGTAGGAATCAATGCACAGTTCACACAAGTGTTTGCTTCTTGAGGTGGAGAGAAATAGGTGAACTGACTCAACATTGAAAGTAAAAGAATGGTCCTCATAGAGGAAAAGCATCGATTGCTATATTTGTGCTAGAGCTTTGATTTTGAAAACATGAAACAATTTTGTCAACGGTAGTAATAAAGCATATGCATCATGTAAATTATATCTTATAAGTTGCAAGCCTCATGCATAGTGTACCAATAGTGCCCGCACCTTGTCCTAATTAGCTTGGACTACCTGGATTATCACCGCAATACATATGCTTTAACCAAGTTTCACAAAGGGGTACCTCTATGCCGCCTGTACAAAGGTCTAAGGAGAAAGCTCGCATTTGGATTTCTCGCTTTTGATTATTCTCAACTTAGACATCCATACCGGGACAACATAGACAACAGATAATGGACTCCTCTTTTAATGCTTTAAGCATTTGACAACAATTAATTCTTTTCTCATTAGAGATTTGAGGATGTTTGTCCAAAACTGAAACTTCCACCATGGATCATGGCTTTAGTTAGCGGCCCAATGTTCTTCTCTCACAATATGCATGCTCAAACCATTCAACTCAGTGTAGATCGCCCTTACTTCAGACAAGACGAACATGCATAGCAACTCACATGAAATTCAACAATGAGTTGATGGCGTTCCCCAGAAACATGGTTATCGCACAACAAGCAAATTAATAAGAGATAAAGTGCATAATTACATATTCAATACCACAATAGTTTTTAAGCTATTTGTCCCATGAGCTATATATTGCAAAGGTGAATGATGGAATTTTAAAGGTAGCACTCAAGCAATTTACTTTGGAATGGCGGGTAAATACCATGTAGTAGGTAGGTATGGTGGACACAAATGGCATAGTGGTTGGCTCAAGTATTTTGGATGCATGAGAAGTATTCCCTCTCGATACAAGGTTTAGGCTAGCAAGGCTTATTTGAAACAAACACAAGGATGAACCGGTGCAGCAAAACTCACATAAAAGACATATTGAAAACATTATAAGACTCTACACCGTCTTCCTTGTTGTTCAAACTCAATACTAGAAATTATCTAGACCTTAGAGAAACCAAATATGCAAACCAAATTTTAGCATGCTCTATGTATTTCTTCATTAATGGGTGCAAAGCATATGATGCAAGAGCTTAAACATGAGCACAACAATTGCCAAGTATCACATTACCCAAGACATTTATAGCAATTACTACATGTATCATTTTCCAATTCCAACCATATAACAATTTAACGAAGGAGAAACTTCGCCATGAATACTATGAGTAGAAACCAAGGACATACTTGTCCATATGCTACAGCGGAGCGTGTATCTCTCCCATAAAGTGAATGCTAGGATCCATTTTATTCAAACAAAACAAAAACAAAAACAAACCGACGCTCCAAGAAAAAGCACATAAGATGTGGCCGAATAAAAATATAGTTTCAGGGGAGGAACCTGATAATGTTGTTGATGAAGAAGGGGATGCCTTGGGCATCCCCAAGCTTAGACGCTTGAGTCTTCTTGATATATGCAGGGTGAACCACCGGTGCATCCCCAAGCTTAGAGCTTTCACTCTCCTTAATCATGTTGCATCATACTCCTCTCTTGATCCTTGAAAACTTCCTCCACACCAAACTCGAAACAACTCATTAGAGGGTTAGTGCACAATATAAATTGACATATTCAGAGGTGACACAATCATTCTTAACACTTCTGGACATTGCATAATGCTAGTGGACATTAGTGGATCAAAGAAATTCATCCAACATAGCAAAAGAGGCAATGCGAAATAAAAGGCAGAATCTGTCAAAACAGAACAGTTCGTATTGACGAATTTTAAAATGGCACCAGACTTGCTCAAATGAAAATGCTCAAATTTAATGAAAGTTGCGTACATATCTGAGGATCATGCACGTAAATTGGCATAATTTTCTGAGCTACCTACAGGGAGGTGGACCCAGATTCGTGACAGCAAAGAAATCTGGAACTGCGCAGTAATCCAAATCTAGTACTTACTTTTCTATCAACGGCTTAACTTGGCACAACAAAACACAAAACTAAGATAAGGAGAGGTTGCTACAGTAGTAAACAACTTCCAAGACACAAAATAAAAACAAAGTACTGTAGGTAAAAACATGGGTTGTCTCCCATAAGCGCTTTTCTTTAACGCCTTTCAGCTAGTGTGTATCAAGTAACATCGAGAGATGAAGCATCAACATCATAATTTGTTCTAATAATAGAATCATAAGGTAACTTCATTCTCTTTCTAGGGAAGTGTTCCATACCTTTCTTGAGAGGAAATTGATATTTAATATTACCTTCCCTCATATCAATAATAGCACCAACAGTTCGAAGAAAAGGTCTTCCCAATATAATGGGACAAGATGCATTGCATTCAATATCCAAGACAACAAAATCAACGGGAACAAGATTATTGTTAACGGTAATGTGAACATTATCAACTTTACCCAAAGGTTTCTTTGTAGAATAATCAGCAAGATTAACATCCAAATAACAATTTTTCAGCGGTGGCAAGTCAAGCATATTATAAATTTTCTTAGGCATAACGAAAATACTTGCACCAAGATCACATAAAGCATTACAATCAAAATCTTTAACCTTCATCTTAATGATGGGCTCCCAACCATCCTCTAGCTTTTTAGGAATAGAGGCTTCGCGCTCTAGTTTCTCTTCTCTAGCTTTTATGAGAGCATTTGTAATATGATGCGTGAAAGCCAAATTTATAGCACTAGCATTAGGACTTTTAGCAAGTTTTTGCAAGAACTTTATAACTTCAGAGATGTGGCAATCATCAAAATTCAAACCATTATAATCTAAAGCAATGGGATCATCATCCCCAATGTTGGAAAAAATTTCAGCAGCTTTATCACAGGCAGTTTCAGCAGTTTTAGCAGTTTCAGGCAGTTTTTCGCGCTTTGCATTAGAAGTGGAAACATTGCTAACACCAATTCTTTTATTAGTATGAGTAGGAGGTGCAGCAACATGTGTAGCATTAGCATTACTAGTGGTGGTAATAGTCCAAACTTTAGCTATATTCTTCTCTTTAGCTAGTTTTTCATTTTCTTCTCTATCCCACCTAGCACGCAGTTCAGCCATTAATCTTATATTCTCATTAATTCTAACTTGAATGGCATTTGCTGTAGTAGTAATTTTATCATCTAAATCCTCGGGTTTAGCAGCCATTTTATTAATTAAAGAAGATTGTGATGCAGACATGTATGAGATTCGGGTTTCAGCACTAGCAAGTTTAGTTTGCAACCCCGAGATTTCCCTATTCAGATTTTCAAGTTGATTTCCTATATTCTTCAACAAGGTAGATTGCTCATTCATAATTTTAGTAAACAATTTATTTTGCTCATATTGTGATTGCATAAAACTCTTGGTGGATCTTTCAATTTCTAACATCTTTTCTTCATTAGGTGAAGCATATCTACCATAAGAGTTACCATTAGCAGAGTATGGCCTAGAATCATTGTGATTGTTATTTTTAATGAAATTTACATCAACATATTCTTTTTGAGCAACTAATGACGCTAACGGAACATTATTAGGATCAATATTAGTCCTACCGTTCACAAGCATAGACATAATAGCATCAATCTTATCACTCAGGGAAGAGGTTTCTTCAACAGAATTTACCTTCTTACCTTGTGGAGCTCTTTCCGTGTGCCATTCAGAGTAGTTGATCATCATATTATCAAGAAGCCTTGTTGCTTCACCAAGAGTGATGGACATAAAGGTACCTCCAGCAGCTGAATCCAATAAATTCCGTGAAGAAAAATTTAGTCCTGCATAGAAGGTTTGGATGATCATCCAAGTAGTCAGTCCATGGGTTGGGCAATTTTTAACCAGAGATTTCATTCTTTCCCAAGCTTGAGCAACATGTTCAGTATCTAATTGTTTGAAATTCATTATGCTACTCCTCAAAGATATAATTTTAGCAGGGGGATAATATCTACCAATAAAAGCATCCTTGCATTTAGTCCATGAATCAATACTATTCTTAGGCAGAGATAGCAACCAATCTTTAGCTCTTCCTCTTAATGAGAAAGGGAACAATTTTAATTTTATAATGTCACCATCTACATCTTTATACTTTTGCATTTCACATAGTTCAACAAAATTATTGAGATGGGCAGCAGCATCATCAGAACTAACACCAGAAAATTGCTCTTTCATAACAAGATTCAGTAAAGCAGGTTTAATTTCAAAGAATTCTGCTGTAGTAGCAGGTGGAGCAATAGGTGTGCATAAGAAATCATTATTATTTGTGGTTGTGAAGTCACACAACTTAGTATTTTCAGCGTTGGCCATTTTAGCAACAGTAAATAAAGCAAACTAGATAAAGCAAATGCAAGTAAACTAATTTTTTGTGTTTTTGATATAGCAAACAAGATAGCAAATAAAGTAAAACTAGCAACTAATTTTTTTGTATTTTGATATAGTGCAGCAAACAAAGTAGTAAATAAAACTAAGCAAGACAAAAACAAAGTAAAGAGATTGAGAAGTGGAGACTCCCCTTGCAGCGTGTCTTGATCTCCCCGGCAACGGCGCCAGAAAAGAGCTTGATGGCGTGTATTTCACACGTTCGTTGGGCAACCCCAAGAGGAAGGTATGATGCGCACAGCAGCAAGTTTTCCCTCAAAAAGAAACCAAGGTTTATCGAACCAGGAGGAGCCAAGAAGCACGTTGAAGGTTGATGGCGGCGAGATGTAGTGTGGCGCAACACCGGGATTCCGGCGCCAACGTGGAACCCGCACAACACAACCAAAGTACTTTGCCCCAACGAAACAGTGAGGTTGTCAATCTCACCGGCTTGCTGTTACAAAGGATTAACCGTATTGTGTGGAAGATGATTGTTTGCAGAGAAAACAGTAAAACAAGTATTGCAGTAGATTGTATTTCAGTAAAGAGAATTGGACCGGGGTCCACAGTTCACTAGAGGTGTCTCTCCCATAAGACGAACAGCATGTTGGGTGAACAAATTACAGTTGGGCAATTGACAAATAAAGAGAGCATGACAATGCACATACATATCATGATGAGTATAGTGAGATTTAATTGGGCATTACGACAAAGTACATAGACCGCCATCCAACTGCATCTATGCCTAAAAAGTCCACCTTCGAGTTATCATCCGAACCCCTCCAGTATTAAGTTGCAAGCAACAGACAATTGCATTAAGTATGGTGCGTAATGTAATCAACAACTACATCCTTAGACATAGCATCAATGTTTTATCCCTAGTGGCAACAGCACAACACAACCTTAGAACTTTCTGTCACTGTCCCAGGTGTCAATGCAGGCATGAACCCACTATCGAGCATAAGTACTCCCTCTTGGAGTTACAAGCATCTACTTGGCCAGAGCATCTACTAGTAACGGAGAGCATGCAAGATCATAAACAACACATAAGCATAACTTTGATAATCAACATAACAAGTATTCTCTATTCATCGGATCCCAACAAACGCAACATATAGAATTACATATAGATGATCTTGATCATGATAGGCAGCTCACAAGATCCGACAATGATAGCACAATGGGGAGAAGACAACCATCTAGCTACTGCTATGGACCCATAGTCCAGGGTAGACTACTCACACATCACACGGGAGGCGACCATGGCGGCGTAGAGTCCTCCGGGAGATGATTCCCCTCTCCGGGTGCCGAGGCGATCTCCTGGATCCCCCGAGATGGGATCGGCGGCGGCGGCGTCTCGGAAGGTTTTCCGTATCGTGGCTCTCGACCGGGGGTTTCGTCACGAGGCTTTAAGTAGGCGGAAGGGCAGGTCAAGAGGCGGCACGGGGCCCCACACCACAGGGCCGCGCGGCCAAGGGGCCGCGCGCCCTAGGGTTTGGCTCCGTGGCCCCTCTTCTCTCCTTCGGACTTAAACTTCGTGAGAAAATAGGCCCCTGGGCTTTGATTTCGTCCAATTCCGAGAATATTTCCTTACTAGGATTTCTGAAACCAAAAACAGCGAAAACAAGAACGGCACTTCGGCATCTTGTTAATAGGTTAGTTCCAGAAAATGCACGAATATGACATAAAGTGTGCATAAAACATGTAGATAACATCAATAATGTGGCATGGAACATAAGAAATTATCGATACGTCGGAGACGTATCACTAGTGCACCTATTAGGTGTGTTGGGGACACAAGAGACTTCTTGCTTTGTGGTTGCAGGGTTGCATGAGAGGGATATCTTTGACCTCTTCCTCCCTGAGTTCGATAAACCTTGGGTGATCCACTTAAGGGAAACTTCTGCTGTTCTACAAACCTCTGCTCTTGGAGGCCCAACACTGTCTACAAGAATAGAAGCTCCCGTAGACATCAATTGTGCGTTGAAGCCTTGACGGATACGGGCCGTGATTTCTGGGCTTGGCCCGTTGCGGGGCGAGGAAGTCGGACGAAAGGAGCGACGCAGCGAGGAGTACGACCAAAATCTTGACGTATTGGTATGGTGGCAGAATAAGGAACGCATTCATCCTTTTTAAGTAGTGTAGATTGTTCCAAAAGATTGCCAGACCGCCACTACGGCCCGTACTACTTACAGCAAAAGCATTGTCATAACCCAATGTGTTTGCTAGACTTTCCACCCTAGACTTATGAAGCTGCGTCTCCACAACACAAAGAATGGATGGGGCAAATTCTCGCGCAAAATCGCGAAGCTCGCGAACTCTCGCAGCGTTGCCAAGTCCGCGACAGTTCTAAAGATAAGTACTCATTGGTCCCGGCGGTGCTCCGTCGCGGAGCCCGCCGATCCTGTGGTTTGCTTGTCCTTCTTTGGTGTAACATGCTTCTTGGGCCGTTTCTGTTCCCTCACCGATGGAGGTGGCGGTGGCGTGCCCGCCCTTGTCTCGTACCCCTTCTTCCCCTCCTCAGCCTCAAAAGGCAGATGTCTATGTGCCCCATTATTCTCAGCTGGCTCGATCACTCCATCGCTCTTCCATTCCAACATCAACGGCGCGCGGCTGGAGGAGCTTGCTTAACCGGACTCACCTCTGTCAGTTTTGCCTCCGTTGAGTTCCTCTTACGAGTATCCTGGATCAGTGGTATTTCGCCTCGTCCACGTCCAGAGTGATGAGGACATCCCTACTACACCACTACCTCCGTCATTGATAAATGAAGATGAACCTGGTGTGAAGCTCAAGTCCAATGAAGTTCGGATTGGACCAATTACAAGGGCTCGTGCGAAGCTACTTAAACAACAGGTGAACTTGTTTCTAAACGGTACTTTGATTGATGAGAACTTTATACTGCCTAAGTCCTATTACTTATGTATCATCATCAAGGGACGAGCGTCGCACGAGGAGTAGAGGAGCAGCTGGACATGAAGACGGACGTCAAGATGGACGTGAAGCTGGACATGGAGCTGGACATGAAGATATCTCATGGTCGCGCGAGGGAGGAGCGGGAGGCATGCGCGAGAGGAGAAGACGACGTCCAGGCCGGTCCAGCACCGGTTAGACCGGCCTCCAGACCGGCCAGCCCGGTCCCTGGCCCGGTTGACCGGGCGCCAACCGGATGGGATGCATCGTACCGGGCAAAACCGGAAAGTTGCGAAGTTTCCGGTTGCCGCCCGGTTGACCGGACGCCAGACCGGCCGATCCGGTCCCTGGCCCGGTTGACCGGATTCCAGACCGGATTCGTCCGAGTCTGTCTCGACCAGATCTATTCTGGGTCGTTATTCTTGTATCTTTTCGACCAAGTCGTCCCGGACGCCTATATAAGTGCCCAGGACGCCCCCTAGTTGCTTTAGACCACGTTTAAGATAAACCCTAGTTCTTAGTTGTTTGCTCTAGCAAAACTATTGAATCCCTACACCATATTGCTTGATATTGTGTAGATCCTGAAAAAGTCTTGTGTGATCTGCTGTTCCATTGGGAATTAGACGGTTGCAACTTACCGCTTCGTGGTCGGCGGCTACGTGCGCAAGTGTGTGGAGTTGCGAATATCTTGCAGGGTTGAGAGCTGTTGCATTGGCGACAGGGATCAATCGAGAGATCTCGTTGCGTCATACAAGTTACCAATCACTTCATCGTCGTGTTTCTCCGCTGCCATCACCCCGTGATCATCATCACCACCGTTGCTTACTGAGAAGATCGGGCCACCCCATATCACAGAGCGTCCAGTGCCACGGCCACCACGGGTCCCCTCACGGCCCCCGCCTCGACTATGCATGCCAGCTCCACGGCCTGCCCCTGGAGGAGCATTTTCCCGCCCCTGGGGCCTTGCTTGATCACCTGCATTCAGGAGCTGCGCGCGGTTCCAAGCTGTATCGGCGAGCAGCCATTTGCCAAAACCCTCCTGAACACCAGTATGCTCTCCTGTCCCGCATTCCTCCTTGACGTGACCCAAATGGCCACAAATAGCACAGAAGCGGGGGATTTTCTCGTATTTCACCCGCATCACCACTACATCCGCCCCTTCTGGCTTGATTGTTACGAAGCGGGTGAGCTCCCGGCGAACATCCAACCATACACGGGCGCGTACAAACACTCCACCACTCATCTCCACGGAGATAACCTCACCAATATTGGCAGCCAATTCCTCCATAATCTGTCTCTTGCGAAACAGCTCCGGGATGTCATGGATTTGAACCCAGGCTTGGATTCTATTCAGAGGCACCGACGAGGCCTTGCAACACCCATCGTATTTTCTCAATCAGTAGGCCATGATCTCGGAAAATCCAAGGCCCCTGCTCCGTGATCCGCTGCCAATCGCCCATGCAACGGGCTTGCACTAAGAACCTGTTATCCTCCTCAAGATCGCGGAAAGTCACTTCCTGCGCAGGAGCCCACGCAAATTCCATCGTCTTCTTCATTGAAGCCGCACTAAAGGTTTTGGACGACAGAAGGCGCATCACCGCCATCCACTTCGTGCCTTCCTTGAGGGCTTCCACCTCCTCCTTTGCAACAGAGATCCCACCAATGTCTGCTCCAGACAACTTCAGACTTCGCAGCAGTTCTTCCAGCGAGGCAGATGCCCCCAACCCCCCAGGTTCACCACTGCCCTCACCCGATTCCCGAGTCACTGCCATGATCCAGATCGCTCCAACCCTAGATCGAGAACCACCAAGGCCGGGTAGTTGGACCAGCCAACCCCTTGATCACCCCGAGCGATCCACCAAACGGAAGAGAGAGAGAGGAGATCGGAGCACGCGGGAGAGATGTCTTCTCGCCGGAGATCACCGATGATCACCGTGAGAGTAGGAAACCCTAGTCGCCCGTCGGTCGCCTAGGTATTTTCCGGCCGCTCCAGGTGTACGCGTCTCCCCTTATTTCATCTTCAACCAGATTTAGCCACGAGCTTGAATCTGATTTAGCCCACTGATGGAAAGATTGTTGGCTATGTTGGGCCAATTTCAGCCCATGGCACGTGCAGTCGGAGGCCGGAGCTGATCCATCTACCGCTCGACCACTGCACTCGTCCTCCTTTTTCCTTTGAGTAAACCGCACTGGCGGTCCCAATTCTTTGCTCATGCCTTCACTTTAGTCCCTATTTTTTGAAATTGCACATTCAGGTCCTAAATCTTTGGTTAGTTGCTCACCCGAAGTCCTATTTTGGTCTGACCCACGTTGACCTGCCCGCGTGGCGTTTGACCACTGCCACGTGCATAGGAGGCTACCAGCTGGACTTGCAAATTTGCAAAAATCCCCCCTTCTGTATATTCCTTTCCAAACCATGGTCCTTCTCCTCTCAAGATCTAAACCGGCCCAAGATCTCTGACCCGGAGCGACAAAGCTCGCTCGCGCGCTTGCTTCGGTCAGGTGTCGCACACGCTAGTGGTTTGGGTGGCTGGTGCCGGGGAGGGCGCCGCCGGCGGCACATGGGCCTAGTAGGGTGCGGTGAGCGAGGAGGGCAGAGGATGGGATGGTGGGATGCAGGAGGCAGGGGAGCACGATCAAGGGCGGCAGGGTTCGATCCACTACATCGGAGTTGCTTTGATGGTCGGCGTTGTCGAACCCAGAGGCGGCGGCATAGGAAGAGCCTATATCAGCTCCCCTGAGGCCCTCTCCCAAGGCCACAGGCAGGGCTGCCGGCTGGTGCGGCGCCACCTAGTCTGAAACTTGCCGTGCAGCCCACCAATCGCGTCTCTAGCTCTGCGTCGAGCAACGTGTCAGGCGAACGCCTAGATCGATCCAACAACAACACCTCCTACGCGGATTGCAGGGGAGGGCAGGACGACGTCGATGCGGGGTGCACGGGAAAGCTGGTAGCACAAGGGGACGGACACGAGGTCAAGGCCAGGAGAGAAGTGCACCGGCGGTGGAGGGGAAGACAAGGATGTGAGTCAGGGCAAGGCTAGTTCAATAGGACCGAGTTTTGGAAGAAATACAATCTGGGGGGTCTATTTGCAAATATGCATGTGACTGATATTCCTCCTGGGTCCCACTTGTCGACGTGGCGCTGGTAAACGTTGGTCTGACCGGTTTAGGACCTGGGATGAATCACTTATGCAAGATTTAGGACCTCGACGTGCAATTTCAAAAAATAGGGACTAAAGTGAAGGCACGAGCGAAGAATTGGGACCGCCAGTGCGGTTTACTCTTTTCCTTTCTCTCCCCCAAAACCCTACACCACGTCCAGCGAGGAGGAGGGGAGCAGTGAACCCCACCTCCCGCCGCCGCCGCCGCCGCCATGGCGCTCCGCCGGATCAACCCGAGCAAGAAGCCCCTCCTCCACCTTCCCCGCCCCTTCTCCTCGTCCTCCTCCTCCAACCCCACCTTCCCTCCTCCTCCACCGCTGCAGTCCGACGACCCCGACGCCTCCCCCCGCCCCCTCCCCCGAACAGCGGTGAGCCCCCGCAGAGGCCCTCGCTCTTCAGCGACCTCCGCGAGCGCCTGCGGTCGTCCCCGGCGCCGCCCCCACCGCGGCGGATCCCGACCAACCCGCCCCGTCCCACCGGGCAAGCCGCCGCGCCCCTCGACGACATCCGGCGCAGCCTCGAGTCCTTCCGCGCCGCCTCCCGGAACCCCGGCGGCGCCCCGTCGATGCCGACGCCGCCCCTCTTCTCCAGCGGCGGCGGGGGCACCCCGTCGTTCCAGGACCTGCTCAGGAGCAGCGGCCCCCCGGCGGCCCGCCCCCCCAACGCCGACGGCGCCAAGCCGTTCGCCTTCGACTTCACCACCCTCGGCGAGGGCCTCCGGAAGATCGACCCGCGGCAGCAGCAGAAGCAGCCGCCCAAGGAGTTCCTCTCACCGACGTCAAATGGCATCTTCGCCAAGGAGAGAGCCGGGACAGAGGCGGACGATCCGGACGCTGCCGTCATGCTCTACAACACCTACACCTACGAAGCCCTCGGGAAGGAGCTCCAGGAGCTGCGGCCGCCGGGCGCGGGGAAGGACCGCAAGGACTGGTTCTCTCTCCAGGAGCTGCAAGGGCGGATCGCCAAGCTCGCCGCGAAGGACAAGGACACGCGGCTAGGTGGGCAGTTCGATGCTTTGAAGCAGAGCATGAGGAACATCGAGAAAACAGATAAGCAGAAGGCCATCAGAAACAGTAATCTCATCTGGCCTAGCACTGATTCTTTTCCTTTCTTTCCATATAATTCTCAACTGAGCTTGTATTGTCTTGTGCTTGACCGGGAGCAGTGGGTGGAATGTTTTCGATTGCAAACCTTACTGGGAACCCGATACCGGAGTACCTGAGTCAACCACCCCAGGAGGAGTTGCTAGAGAGGGTGAGATTATCCCTTTTTTTCCTAGTATTTCATCTCTTGTCTCTGCTCCGAGGGTGCATTGCCTGATTATCGTTCGCTGCCTCTCCAGTATTTCCATCCCGACCACATGTCAGGCGAAGAGAAGATGAAATTGGAGCTTCAGAAGGTGAGGGACGAGTTCAAGATGTCCGAGAACGACTGTGGTTCTGCAAGAGTCCAAAGTAAGTATCTTACCCTTTATACTTGCATAATACCAGAAAACTGTGATACACATCTGAACACAAGTAGAATATGCTGACTTGCCAATACCGTGTTTCAATGCTGTGTCTCTCCCCCATAACTAGTCTAATGTTGTTGATGAGTAGTGAATGTTTAATATTTGATCACTTTTCTGTTCGGAAAAGAAGGCAGTCATGATTTGATACGACTCGAAGACCAAATTTCCTTGAGTAGCTGATATAGGCTATGCTAAATGTCGCAGTAAAGACTTTTCAGAATCTTCACTTGATAACCTAGTAGTTTTGTCAACTGTAATACAACTGAGAAATGGTCCAGTTAACTTCAATTGTAGACATGGTTCAGTGAACTTCAGCATTACATTTTTTGTGCGTTAACAGGTTTTTTTCCCCATATTCTTCTGTAGCTAGTAACTGATTAGTGAGAAAAGAGGTCTGGCTGATAGAATATATGTTTTCAAATTCTGGTTCTTCTGTACTTTGGTTAGTGCAAGTTTTGCCCTACTAAATAGATATCATTAGACCTGTCAGCTGTCACTTGAAAGATTCACTCTATTCTCGAGGTCTTGAGCAGTTCTTCTAGGCTTGCTGGCAATCTTGTTTTGTTATGCTTAACATTGTTAGAAGCAGCTTGTACATGTATTCCTGGAACTAAATACCTTTGAGCTCTCATGTATTTTCGCCCTCTATTCTCGAGCTCTTGAGCAGTTCTGATATATATTTTGTATGTAGAGCATTTCATACTCTTTGCTTGCATCTTCACTATGCACATGGTGCATGTTACTGATAGTATGCATGTCTTTGTTTTTCAGTAGCGCAATTAACACTAAAAATCAAGCATCTGTCATCTGTTTTACACAAAAAGGTATGTGCAATGTTTCATTTCTCTTATCCATATCATGCCGTATTTGCTCTTTTAACTAAACACCACTTTTGGAATCGTATGGACTTCATTCAGTTCGGTCAAGTGACCTGTGGACTTTATTGTTGTGGTGATGCAGGACAAGCATTCTAGGAAGGGTCTTCAGGATATGGTTCAAAGGAGGAAGAAATATCTCAAGTACCTACGGCGAACTGACTGGGACTCGTACTGCATGGTCCTCTTGAAGCTGGGGCTCCGCGACATACCTGAGTACAAAGCGCCTGACTACAAGAAGACCCAGCCTACCAAGGCCCAGTCTAAGAAGAGCAAGAGGAAGAGAAAGATGAAGACGTAGAGCCAGTGAGACAGATTTGGCGATTGATTAGTTTTCCACACTTCTCTTTTGGCTGTCAATTGCATGGCAATAGAATCCATCAGAGAGAGGGTCGAAGTTGGAGCATCGCATTCCACCTCGCCGGAGTCGGCGACCTCGGGGCTCTTCGCGGCACAAAAAACGGTGGCTAAAGAGCCACCGGCAAGCAAAATACCTAGGGTGAGGGGTGCAGCGGTCGCTGCCGCCGGAGATGAACAGGCTGCGGCGGAGCTTAGATGGAGGCCGGGAGCTCTAGAGGACCGGTGGAGGTGGAGCTTTGGGGAGGGCAAGGCGGCCGCGGGCAGTGGAGGTATTCATCTTCTCCGGAGGTGTTCGTGGTGGGGCGGCGGCGGCGCTCTTCATCTTCTTCGGCGGTGGCGGCGTCGGCCCTCTCCTCACCCTAGGGGGGAAAGTTGTCACAAAGATGATTGATAGTTTTTTTTGTTGTTGCCACGAGCTTGAATCTGATTTAGCTCACTGATGGAAAAGATTGTTTGCTATGTTGGGCCAACTTCGGCCCATCGCACGTGCAGTCCGGAGCTGATCCATCTACCGCTCGACCACTGCACTCGTCCTCCTTTCCCTTTCTCTCCCCAAAACCCTACACTACGTCAAGCAAAGAGGAGGAGGGGAGCAGTGAACCCCACCTCCCGCCGCCGCCGCCATGGCGCTCCGCTGGATCAACCCAAGCAAGAAGCCCCTCCTCCATCTCCCGCCGCTCCCTCGTCGTCGTCCTCCAACCCCCCTCCTCCATCGTCGTAGTCCGATGACATCGACGCCTCCCCCCCGAACAGCGGCGAGCCCCCGCAGAGGCCCTCGCTCTTCAGTGACCTCCGCGAGCGCATGCGGTCGTCCCCGGCGCCGCCCCACCGCCGCGGATCCCGACCAACCCGCCCCGTCCTGCCGTGGCCCCCGCCGTGTCCCTCGACGACATCCGGCGCAGCCTCGAGTCCTTCCGCGCCGCGTCCCGGAACAGCGGTGAGACCCCGCAGAGGCCGCAAAACCAATTGAGCTTTTCAGATTTTGTGATTGGATTCTGAACTAAGAGCATCTCCAACAGACGCGCTATATAGGCCGCGCGGCATAAAAACGTCCGATATAGCGCGCGGGACAGAATGTGGCGCTCCAGCAGGCGCGGTAAACGGCGCGGCTGTAAAATTTTTAGGGCGCGCGGCTTTTTGCACAATCCGGAGCGGCATATCTGGCGCGTCGGCTACAGCGCGCGGCATCGCTCGTCCAAGCGCGAAAAAGCCAACGGCTGGAAAATTCCTCCCCACGCCCGCGCCTTCATTTCCCCACCTACCGCCGGCGCGAAATCCAGCCGCCGCCGGTCGACTCCGCCGCCGCCCCCGCTTCTGCGCGCGGGGTAGTGGGTATGATCCATTGTTAGAGGACCGGCTAGATTTTGGGATCAAGAATGCCTTTGGTATATCATGACCGCGTGTGTAATCATGCACAACATGATTATAGAGGATGATCGCGGAAAAGATGTGGATCATACCCACTACGACTTGATGGGGGTTCCCGTGCAAGTGACGAGGTCCGCACATAGGATTGCCCGATTCATTGCCTCATACCATGCCATTCGGTGCAACGACACACATGATGAGCTTCAAAAAGATCTCATGGAAGAATGGTGGAATTGGAATGGACAACAATAGTTGCATATTTGTTGTATTTGTTTGAAAACTATGTGTTGTATTGTCTCAAAACCATGTTGTATTATTGTATGTTGGACGTGTTGTATTAGGTGTGAAGTATTGTTGTGAACAATGTATTGTATTTGGATGGTACAATATATTTGTGAATTTTTATATATTGTTTGATCTTCTTGGATGCATACTTGTGTGTGTTTGTTGTTTGCGCCGCGCTCGCGCGCTGCAAAATGGCGCGTCCGGCGGAGGTGCTATTTTACCGCGCCAACGCGCGCTGCAAAATGGCGCACCCGGCGGAGGAGAAATCGATCCGGCGCGCGGCAACGGTTTAGCGCGCGCAGATTTTTGCTTTTGGCGCGCCGCGATATAGCGCGCCTGCTGGAGATGCTCTAAGCCCTATAGGGTTACCGTAGGAATTTTGGGCCCCAACGGCCGCACGGGCCGCACTCCCATGGGCGGTGGGCCCAGGCCTGTTGGCCACACCCTCCAAGTCAAAAGAAAAAATTGAGACAGGGAATTTTTACGGTAAACATATGAAATATAGAAATGATGGGTTTGAGTGTGTTTTGGTTCAACCTAATTAAACATACTTATTGCATAGGGTGTGGATTTACTGCACCTACGTGCTCAGAGTTTTGTAGTACTAGTTACGTGCATTCTACATATATACCTCTATGAATATTCTAAATGATATTGCATATGAACAAAATAAAAATATTGCATGTGGAGTTTTTTATGTTGCAATGCTCAGTCTGTTTACACCTCACATTTAAGTGGTCACGGAGGGTTGGATCTTCTCATCCGGGCAATTGTCTTGCACCATCTTTATTCCTTTAATTTAACATGTATGATAGTTTCTACCATTTTCCATCAAAATTAAATGACAAGTTGAACAGGTTTTGATGGTCTTCTACGATTTGACTAAAGTACTTTTATGCCACATGCTTATCATATGTTGTGAGAAGAAATCAAGATATTATAAATTAATTGAACAATATGAAGGTGTATTATGAAGACAATCTTCCCTTTTGAAGCTGTATGTTATGCTTTTTCCTCTGGCTATGGTAGATTAAAGATTTAAAGATCAGATTCGTGAATAATCTCTCTAAGGGTGGTACTGTCTAATTCATGTGGTTTCTTAGTAATAAGGTGCTTCTTACTAACGACAATTTAGCTAAACGGAAGTGGAATGTGTGTTAAAAATGTTATTTTTGTGATTCTACAGAGACCGTTAACCATTTGTTCATTGGCTGTTCATTTGCAAAAATAATTTGACATATGATATACCTCTCTTATAACATTCCTCCACCAGCTAATGTTACTAATATGTTTGGTAAATGGTTTAATGGAGTACCAAAGACTGATAAGCAAAAGATTCGTATTGGCGTTTCTGCGCTTTGTTGGTCAATATGGACAAGCCGCAATGATATTATATTTAACAGACATTCTGGTACTAATTTTTTGCAGGTTAGCTGGCGTGCTGCTCATTGGATTCAACAATAGGCTTTCCTTCTTCCACTGGAGTTGCGGGAGAATATAGTTACTGGATGCAATCGGATACTAATGGTTGCTCAGGACTTCTTTTTCCAGGCTACTGGGTGGCGGCATCTTAATAGAATAGCAAATGGATAGCTTTTCTATAGACCATGTCTTGTTTTGGTTGATACTAGTATCGACTTTACCTTTTGATTAATTGTAATGGTTGAATTGTGTTGAACTCGTACTTTTGGTTAATAAAACAAGTCGTGTGCATCTATTGATGCAGAGGCCGGGGCGATGCTCCCTTATCGAAAAAATCAGACTGAGTCTGCTAAAAATATAAAGATCTCATGTTAACCAACCCACATGTATAGTTCAATACGATCGCAGAACGCATACCAGCGTGTAAGAAAAATCGATTATTATGCAACACTTGCGTATAATTAGCAGCATTACATACGTAGACGATGCAGCACGAACAGGTGGATAATGTATCCAAAATCCTAATAATTGGTCGTACTCCCAGACGTACGTACAGATTACAGAAGCATTGTAGTGCCAATGCGTACACTTGCCAAGTTGCCATATATATGTGCAGAGGCTCGTTCCAAGTTACCAAGTGCCATTTCTTTGTTCAGCGGCTTCAATCTATTTATCTATATAAGGCATGATTTTAGATGTGCAATCAACCAGCTCAATCCAACATTGGCTCAGAGAGAAGCGCTGAAGGGAAGATCAAACAGCCATGTTGTCTGTTACTCAACTACTGCTTCTCATGCTGTGCATCTGCCATTCTGCCATTGCTCGAGCAAGGCTGGATGATGCGCTGAAGGCTGAAGCCGTCTGTGCCCAGCCACAAGGTGCGTACACAGCATTATCCACATGCGATTTCTGATATTCAAGTTGTAATCGTCGTTGTTTGCAGTGAGTCCATCGTCGTCCAGTGGCGCCACGGTGCGGTTAAGCCACCGGTATGGCCCGTGCTCGCCGGCACCGTCCACTGACGAGCCAACCATCACGGAGCTGCTCCAAAGCGACCAACTCCGAGCCAATTACGTCCAGCGGAAGTTCTCTGCTGGGAAGAACGGCACCGAGCCATCGGACCTCACGGTGCCGACCACTTTGGGATCCGCCCTCGGCACGCTGCAGTACGTGATCACCGTCGGCATCGGCTCCCCGGTGGTGATCCAGACCATGATGGTCGACACCGCCAACGACGTGTCGTGGGTGTACTGTCGCTCCTCCAACGGGTCGACGCTCTTCGATCCCAGCAAGTCCACCACCTACGCCCCGTTCTCCTGCACCGCCCCGGAGTGCACGCAGCTCGGCACCCGAGGCAACGGCTGCGCAAACTCCGAGTGCCAGTACAATGTCGACTACGCTGCGGTCGCCAACAGCACCGGAACGTACGGCTCCGACACGCTGACGCTGACCAGCTCCGAAACCGTCACCAGCTTCCAGTTCGGCTGCAGGGAGAACGAGGGCGTGATAGCCGGCAAAACCGACGGGATCATGGGGCTCGGCGGCGACGTGCAGTCGCTCGTGTCGCAGACGGCGGCCACGTACGGCCAGGCCTTCTCGTACTGCTTCCCGCCCACCAATGCCTCATCCGGGTTCCTCACGCTCGGCGCGCCGAGCAGCATGGAGGGCTTCGTGTCGACGCCGATGTTCAGATGGGGAACCGCGCCGACGTTCTACGGCGTGCTCCTACAGGACATAGCCGTGGACGGGAACCTCCTCAACATACCGCCCTCCGTCTTCTCCGACCGGTCGGTGATGAGCGCCGGCACCATCATCTCGCGGCTGCCGCCGCCGGCGTACGCGGCGCTCTCGACAGCGTTCAAGGCCGGCATGACCCAGTACACAGCGGCGCCGCCCAGGAACATACTGGACACGTGCTTCGACTTCACAGGGCTGACCAGCATCACGATACCGAGCATTACGCTGGTGTTCGACGGCGGCGTGGCCGTCGACCTCGATGGTAATGGGATTCTTATCGCCGGCTGCCTTGCATTCGCTGCTGCCAACACCCCAGACGGTGTCCCTAGTATCATCGGCAACGTGCAGCAAAGGACGATCGAGGTGCTGCTCGACGTCGGCCAGAGCGTCGTTGGGTTCCGGCGAGGCGCCTGCTGATCACGCATCTTCGGTAACTGCACCATATACTCTCTCCGTTCTCTTTTGATCTACATTCTAAAAAAAATCAAACAAATTAGTAGTGCATTTGCTAATTTGTCTGTTTTTTCTTAGAATGTAAACCCAAAGAGAACGGAGTGAGTATGTGATTGCGACTTGCGTGGTAATGGTCGCGAAGGGCTAGCTTCTATGTACGAAACAATTGAGTTTCAGTCGTTTTGGATTGACCGGGCTTTTAGGGTTAAACCAAAATTCCTTCCAATCCAAACAGACTGAGTCGTATTAGAGTGCACCCGACAAGCTCTAGACGGGTTATATTAGTCGACTACTACCGGTTTGAATGTGTTATTTTGTGACAGTTGCATGATGCTATGCTTCGTTAGTTAAGTTGTTATAAGTATTTGGTATGTAGCTCGGTCTTCGTTTGCAGTTTTCGGCTATGGTTAAGACTTCATAGGCGGGTGTGGCTTGTAATAAGATGCTTTCTTGAATGCACATGTTTTCACAATTTTGCTTCATATATATTTTGTGATTAAAGCCAAGATCAATTCAACCGTGGTTCTCATATATATTTCATTTCATACTATTTGTTCATTACTCTTATGCCATTAGCCCCCTAGCCTTCATCTCTCACTATCAGTGTCGGCCCAACATAGTACTTTCTGATCTCCATGCATTTCACCGCTTCACCCGAAATTCCCGCTGATGTACTCCAGCTTGGTAGTTTCGACCACTTGTTCAGTGTTGAGCCCTGAGATTTGACGGCGGACTTGAAAAACCACCTACAGATGCTTTAGTTAAACGGAGAGAGTACAATAGAAGAACAATGCTTTCAGTGCAAAGTGTACATACCATATATTAAAAATAACTCGTGGCACTAGGTCCATGATGCTAATTAGTACGTCAAATCAGGGTCGGGGTCAGTATTTGACCATAGGAGAGGCCAAGAATACAACTACCACATAAGAAATATTACCCAAGAATATACTAAATATTGAATATATCGGCCATACTGAACTAAACTATAACATTTATATTAGTCTGACTATAGATTTACGCTCACGCGGGCCATCGAACATGTAAACTTTCAATTCGTATATTTTATGTCAATTTGTTCTCGTCCATTATTCAGTTAGTTGGTTATATAGGTCTATCTTAACTAGATCCTTTAATGTTGACATAACAATCTGACTTTGCAGGTAAAAAAAAGTCTGGCTTTGCCAAGGGACTACAAAACCAACCCATTAACATATCATGCACGATGAGAGACGATCTAAATAAAACCTCTCAACTAATTGTTAGTATGTGAAGTTCTTCCCCGAATTAGCTCCGATGCATAGGTGTGAGGTGTGTGTGTGATAGAGAGATAATCTGGTACAATAGATGAGAGTTTAATGTTGTTTTCGGTTGTATTTTGGGATGTAATTGTGTGGATATGGTGCAGTGGAGGGGAATTTATTGTGGTTTTGAGTGCATTCTGGGATATGGTACCATGTTTGGCGGGGATGAGATAGTAGCACACAAATACACAAATTATATACATTATATACATGTCAAGGTATAATTCTTCCGCATTTTTTTATTATGACACTTCGTTTTTTTAGCAGACAAACCAACCTTTACAAAACGTTTGAAAAAAGAAGCCCTTGAAGATTTACCTTTTCTCTCACATCATCCATGGGGTACGATCCACTAACAAAAATACTACTCTCTCCGTTTCAAAATTCTTATCATGTTTTCAATAGTTTAATTAAACTTTAGGACAAAAATTATAAAACTGATAGACTACCGCACTGGCGGAGCTTCACGGGGGGCGAACCTGGGTGATCACCCCCCTAGCAAAAATGAAAATTTCAGCCTACCCCTTGATACATTACTCATACGTCCCTTCTTTTACCTGGCAGGTTTTCTCTCTTGACTCCTACACTTGGATGCAGACATGGCCATGGGGGTTGGCCAGTGGCACGGTTGGTGGCAACGGAAAGCCATAGATTGATCGATGGTTGCGGCTCGTCTATTTACATCCATCTCTTTTGATTTTTCTTTTAGTTCTAATTCTTACATCTTATAGTTGGGGCAAGTTCTAATTAGGTTCTAAATCATGAAGAGGTATAACTAATTAACTAAGAGGATACTTCTATGAAAAATGCAGCAGCGAAAAGAATCGAGTAGGATTGATGACGAACAGTCAAACTCTATGGTTGAGTAATACTTTGGTATAGTTCCTTTTTTGTTTTGAAGTAGCTTATATATATTGATAATTCGAAAAATAAGCTACTAATATTTATTGATGTTAAAAATACATTTTGTAAGATATTCTATATTACGATTTGGCAAGCAAAAAAATATGCATGCCATTTTGCATCTTCGCCCCTCCTAAGATTTCGTTCAAGCTCCCGCACTGGACTACCGTACCTTTTCGTATCTGAAAAGGTGTCGCGCTCATATGTTATCCAAAGGGAATGCAAAGAACGGGGTTCTTGTCTTTGTGACGACTAGTAATCATGTACGTGCAATGCACGTATTTTCTAAAATAAATTATCAAAACCTATATAGAAAAAACAAACTATCAACCATTTTGATCATAGTTGCTGAGCTGTCCAATTTTCATTTTACATATATCAAAGTTCGGAGCCTTATCATTGTGATTTTCACATTGCAATATTTTTGAAATTATGTGAATTAAAATAGGCTAGGAGTCTATAAAACATCATAACCTATTATTCATATACCAGGACAAAATATATCTACCTCTTATTATTCGCCATGTTATGGTACGCTAATAAGTTATAATTGTACATTACAAAATGTTGAAACTTACAAAACAACTCTTGATATAAACATTTGAAATTCATATAGCATTACAACAAATACATGCTTGAAATAGCTAATTTCTCAACAAATGACAGATGTAAAAGAAGCCACAAATAATTGCTATAATATAGATTGGTACTGTGTTTTGGTTCTAGTTTCTGTCCCAACCGATAATCTTGAGCTTCATGCGCCTTTGAGCGTGACATCGTTGGCGATTGTCAACTCAATATCCTAACACATCGATGCCTCTCTAACAATTCCGAGGGAGGAGCACATATGCCAGTTACTGAGCGATGAACAATGATTCTACAAACATCATTGAGTGATGTTCACGTAGCAATAGCCTTATCAGTTTCTACAATCCCTAACACATGTTAAATCATAGTAAATATTCCTTCTTTCCTAGCATGTGGAAAGAGATAACTTCAAATTACCAGTTATTGCTTACAGAATCAGTCCAGAATATATTAAGCCTGCATGTTGTATGGAAACAAAAAAAATGTTGTGAGAAAATGACTTGGGCAACGATTGAGTTCTTCCCTCCTGTAAACTACTACGATTTTTTTTTAAAAGAAAAAAACAAATTGTTGATGATGTGCAAGTTACTGCAATTCTTACGATCCACTTGCATTTGCATGGAAATATGAAGGTGAGTTAATTCGAACATCGCAAATTTAACCTTTTTCTAATATTGTACAGAAGACAAAACAATGAATCTACAATATCAGTTTGGTATATTATACTCGCTGCAGATTATCAGTAGTTACCTACTTCAGTATTGCGATGATGGTATTAACTTGCCAAATGGAAAGGGTATAATACTCGGAGTAGCCTTACTCAAGGCAGACCGAGCTACCAGTACGTCCTGGAAAAATAAAGTAAACTGAAACCTGGTTAGATACGTTACTCTTGAATCGTGCTTCAGTTACATCAGGCTAGCAGCTCACTTGCAGGTCACAATGTAGACAATGCAGATATTCCCGTTTCCCCAAAACAATACTCCTACTATTGTGGATTCATAAACTCCGCGAGATGCGTCCAACAAGCAAGTATAAATCATGAGGAAGAAATAGATAAAACCCTTCTTTTCACTGCTTCAGCCTGTACCAATATTCAAGACCAAAACAATACTACCGTTAGTATCAAAGATTTTTCTAATTATTCGTTACAAAATTACAAGATACTATTAAACAAGAAAAAGAAGGGTTGAAATTAGGGGGCAGACTAACCTTCCTTAAGGCCGGTTAACTTTAACGACTTCTTCTTTTGCAGGTTTATCCTTCTTGGTGTACTGTCAGGCACGCTGCTCACACCCTCAACTGTAAAAACCATGAACAAGATTAAACCACAATTAACAAATGCATCCCAGCAGAGGATGGGCGGAGGCTGCCTGCGCATCAGCGGGCGGGCGGAGGGACGGTGATGATGGTGCATGGCTCCCCGGCGAGCGGCGGTGCCGGCAGTTTCTTGTTTGGAGGAGTGTGAAGTGTGCACACTTGACTGCGGGACCACGCAGGGAGGTGCTGGCGTCGCCCGGCCGCAGCGTGCGAGGGGTCCGATCTGGAGACGGAGCGTCGGTCGGCTGCGTAGCAGGGCGGCCGGAAGAATCGCGTGCAGGGCGACGGGAAGGCGGCGATGTGGGCAGGGGCCGGGATGGCAGGTGGTGGCCACGGGACGGGTGAATCGCGGCGATCTAGAGGTTTGGGCGAGTCTTGCAGCAGGAGACGGTTTGGCGTGGGCAGGGACCATGGATTAGTCGTGGGGAAGGTGATTAACTGGCGAGCGGACAACGTTGTGCCGTCAAACACGGGAATAATATCCACCGTTCGATAAATCGATCGTACGACCCTGATTGTCCGGATCAGCCTCTCTGGGGCTTTTATTAGTAGTAGATATTAGTAGTAGATAGATGGTGTCGGGATAACAACCATTGTCCACTGACGAATGAAATGAGCCCGTGTTGCGGAGCAAAAGAGTCGTCCATCTTTTTCTCCAGGTCCCACACTTTGTCCACGATGACTTTGGCGCACCGCTCGGGTCAGATTAGAGCATCTCCAGCCGTGTCCCCCAAAGCGATTTGGGGCGCGTCGGACAAAAAATGCGTTCCAGCCGCGTTCCCCAAAACCCATTTTTGTCCGGCGCGCCTCGATACGGTGTCCGGCGCCCCGAGCCCGTCCCCGTCCCACCAGGGACGCCGGACACACCGAAAAGCGAGGCGGGGAGTGGCGGGGCCGAGCCGTCAGCGGCACAATTAATTTTAACCTAACCGCCGCCTACCTCGCAACGGAAATTATTGGCGCGCAGCGACGGTGCAGTTCCCGCAGCGACGGTGCAGTTCCCCGAGAGGCGCAGCGACGCGTCCCGTCGCGCTTAGCTCGCGTGCCGGCGTTAATGAGCGCCACCGCCATCCGCCTCCTCCGGCCTATAAAAGGGCGCCTCTCATCGTCCCTCTCACACACAAACCCTAGCGCCTCTCTCCCAAACCCTAGCCGCCACCATCTCTCAACAAGACTCAACGCTATGTCTGGTAGAGGCGGAGGCCGATCTCGCGGCCGTGGCCGTGGTCGTGGTCGTGGCCGCGGCATAGCTGAACGCTCGTCGTCGCCTCCCACGTCGTCGTCTTCATCGTCGGAGATGGACGTGGAGCCGGACGTGCTGTTCGAGTTCGTCCTCGTCCTCAAGGGCGACCCGCGCGGCATCCAGAGGCTGCCGGACTCCTTCACCGAGTACGTCGGCGGCGTACGCCCGCGCAAGATGCATCTGCGGGAGGCTTCATGCGGCTACTACCGGTGGATCGTTGACGCGATCTACGACGCGCGCGGCAAGATGTACCTCGACATCGGCTGGGAGAAGTTCGCGCGCCACCACAGCCTCGAAGCCGGCTTCATCCTCCTGTTCTCCTACTTCGGCAACGGGGACATGAGCGTCAAGGTCTTCGACGAGAGGCGCTGCCGCCGGGACTACCACGGTGACAGGGACTACCACGGCGACAACCGAGGAGGACGACCGAGTGTTGTTTCTTCGCAGCGAATACGTGCACGGAGGTTTCTGCCTGTTCGCCTCATCGGTAGAACCAACAAGGGCACCATCCTCCCGCTGGATTTTCCAGTTTAGGTGACTGGGTGTGCCCTCGAGTGTTCTTTCTTAGCAGCGAACACAGAAAACCTCCGATGCACGGCCTAGTTAGGTTTAGTTTATTTGCAATATTTTATATTTGTGTCCACCACGGTTCCAACTATATATTAGTTTGTGGAAACCACGTTCCCAATTATGTATTAGTCTGTGAATATTGAAATAAAAATGCCAAAAAGTATTTTAAATGTTTGGGGGGACGCGGCTGGGGAGCGACGTCCCCCAAACGCGGCACGAACAAAACACGTCCTCCAAACGCTCAATCCGGCGCGGTTTGGGGGACGCGGCTGGAGATGCTCTTACGTCCAGGTCCAGAGCAGCCGCTAGCAAACGAAGAGTGTGGTGGCGCCCTCCTAACTCTCCACCGGTTATCGATCATCAGTTGCACGTCCAGTCATTGACCGCGACACACAAAAATCAAACGAATGGTGTCGAGCGTCAACACGCCTCTCTCTGGTTAGCTCGATTATTCCCCGCTGAAACTGTATTCCATGATCTACATCCACCAACCAAAGAACCTAGCTAGCTAATCATCGTGACTGCCCGTATGTGTCTACCTTCTCGTATTCGTACACTACACGTACACGGTGTACCATGTAAGTATGTTCGTTTATACACCTACATACTCCTAGTGTCATCAAAGGTCAAAGAATCGACGAGTGGACGGATCAGCACTCAGCAGGCGCCGGGCATGAACCCGACGGAGCTGCCGTCGAAGCGCACGGCGACGGAACGCTGCTGCACGTTCCCGAGGATGGCCGCGTCGCCGTCGCCGGCGTTGGGCGCGAACGCGAGGCACCCGCTGGACAGGATCCCTGGCGCCTCCAGGGCGAGCGTGGCGCCGCCGCCGAACGCGAGCGCCACCGTCGGCAGCGTCACGGCGTCGTACCGGCTGAAGTCGTAGCACGTGTCGAGGATCCCGATGGGCGGCGCGGACGGGTACCCGTAGCGCGCCATGGCGGTGCGGAACGTGGACCTGAGCGCCGCGTACGCCGTGGGCGGCAGCCGCGTGACCACCGTGCCCGTGTCCACCACCGTGCCGCCCGCGAACACCGACGTCGGCACGCCGCCCACCGCCTGCCCGCCGACGCTGATGCCGGTCAGCATCACCATGTAGAACGTCGGCGCGTTCCACGCCGTGAGGAGCGCCGTGGTGGCGAACCCCGCCGCGCTGATCGGCGCGCCCAGCGTCAGGTACCCCGTGGAAGTCTCCTTGGGCGGGAGGCAGTAGGAGAAGACCCCGCCGTACGCGCTCGACGCCTGCGACTTGAGGGACATGGACTGCCTGCCGAGGGCGAGCAGCCCGTCGATGCCGGCGAACAGCCCCGTCTGCGCGTAGCCGCATCCGAAGAGGAACGGCTGCACCGTGTTGCCCGGGGACAGCGTCAGCGTGTCGGAGCCGTACACGCCGGTGGTGTTGGAGCCGTCGCCGTAGCTGACCACGTACCTGCACTGCGACGAGGAGCAGCCCTCCCCGAAGATCTCCAGCTCCAGGCACGCGTCCGCGGCGCAGGGCACCGCGGAGTAGGTGGACGACCCCGCCGGGTCGAAGAGCGGGTCCTTCTGGCTGTAGCACGCCGGCGGGGCGTAGGGCTTGCACTGCACCCACGACACGTCGCTGCCCGTGTCCAGCTCCACCGTCTGCGGCACCCCCGGCGTGCCCAGGCTCACCGTCACCACGTACTGCAGCGTGCCGATGGAGTACCCCATGGTGGCCGGCACCGTCGCGGGCCTGGAACTGGCAGTCAGCTTCAGGTTACCGCGCGCGCCGGACACCCTCCGCTGGATGTACTCCGCGCGGCGCTGGTCCGCGCGTAGCACGTCGGCGAACGGCGGCCCCGGCTGCACCGACGACCGCGACGGCGCGCACGGCCCGTGCCGGTGCGCCAGCCGCAGCACCGCCGACGTGCCGTTGATCAGCTGCCGCGGCGCGATCGCTGCAAACCGCAAAGAATTCGAGCCAAGAAACTCAACCACTCTGCCCAAAAGCTACTAGCTACTAGCTAGCTAACTCCCTCGTTAAACAACTCGTGGACAGAGAAAAGCTAGCCGATCGCTACCTGGCCCGGGATCGTCGCAGGTGGTGCCCGACGCCGCGAGGCTGGCGGCGGAGACGGTGACGTAGCTCCCCGCCCCCACCCTCGCCGCGGCAACATGGCGGGGCAAGAAACCGAGGGCGCCGGCGGCGAAGAGGAGCCATGACAGGAGAAGGACGCGGTGCAGCTGACTAGGGGAGACGACGAAGGCGGCCATGGCGGACGCGATCGACGGGGACAAAACGCGGCGCCTAAATAAGGCGGACTGATTGGCTGCCCGCCCGATTCATTCCACCATCATATCGGGCATGGAATTTGGAATTCTTCCGTCCTGTAGCGGGGGTAGGAGGAGTTGCTGCTTTGTGTGTGATAGTGCTTGGTGCCTGGTCTTCTCCACTCCCCACCGAAACAGAGCTCTGAACGCGACGTAGGCGGGTCTTGTTTCGGTACGATCCCAATCCCAATCCCAGCTACGAATGGGACGGTGGTTGCCTCTTGCACGCGCGTCTGGTACGTATGCACAAGTACGATTTGGGTCGTTCAAAAAAAAAAAGTACGATTTGGGATCCATAACTGGAGAATGCGGTGGCTGGCATCGGCGTGACGTTCACGAGAGCATGGTTCGCCAGTTTCAACACAGTCAAGCAGAATAGTGTGGAAGTTAGGCTTCATTCAGTAATTGGGAATTTTGCTAGGGTTAGGTTCATGCAAACTTAGGGATGTTGACTTCTAATTTTTTTAGATTTATGTTGACTTCTAATTGATTGCACATGACTAACATACAATCAAGATTAATCAACCAAAACATCATTTGCATCGCTAAAACTTAATTTGATTAATAAAACTTATCTCACACATTAACTATGCATGTTTAGAGAACTCATAGCCCACATTATTGTTATGCCAAACACTAAATGGGACATATGAATTAATGTACTTTCCTAAACCGTAAACTACCATCCTTATTATGGTCAGTATATCGTATTAGCGTACTAGTGCTAATAAACGAGCCATCTCAAAGCATTGTTACGCATAGCATGAAGTAATCTATGTTGATTGTTTGTTTTTGATTATCTAGTCTCCAATACATTGCACTTAAGAACCGTCATGACACTGCATCACAGACACATCGCAATTCTTGTCAGAACTGGTACAATCCTAATTTTATGTCTACAAAAATTCGAAATAAATAGTATTAATTTATGCTAAACTATTATACTTAAAACTTTTTTTAGCAAGCTACAGTCTTAGCGACTATAAATTGTGGTTTGTTATTTTACATTGTTAACCACGTACCAAAGTTTTCAAATATTAGTTATAGTGGTGTTTGTTATATAATTGTGTGAAAAATACATTCATTGTGCATATTTGGACTAATTTTGTACCATTATTCCCTTCACAAATTATTTACATTTGCATGAACTATGTGTTAGTATACATATTTATAGTAGACATCTATCAATCATATCATATCATCCTATCTGGAAATATCTAAAAAGTTATTTTGTGAGCGGGTAAGGATATTTATAGAAACCTCCATAGCATAAACTGAAACTCTAGAGTATAAGTAGAATTGCTGGTAAGATTCGTAATTGTTTTTTCATGGTCACATGTGTTAGTCGAGTTATAATAGATTCAATTTAAGTTGAAAATGTGTTTATATTGTGTACTTTGTATACTAAGTAATCTTCGATAATAGTAGTCACCGACTAAGAAATAATTATAATGCATTATACATGTTTTGTGTTCAAACGATTTTGTTGGAGATATGCTAAATAGGTGGCGCACAAATGGTGGTTAGCCCTATGACCTAACTAAGCGGTCCAGTTGGTGATTAACCAAGGTGAAGAGTCCAGTCAGTGACACAGGTGTGACAAATAATTAGACTTCAAAGAAAAGTGTGGTAAATTTTAAAATTCACCAACCAACGACGTAACGTGTGCCAACTCGGCACATCCAGCCAATTGTGTTGGATATGTTTAGAATGAATGATTGAGAGAATCAAGTCTAGATTTTCATTGATGATTTAGGGGCTTATATACCCCTGGAACAGACGCCTTTGATGGCGGTTTACAAGGTTGCGTACAAGGTAAGTGTCTCTTCGCTTAAGGCGGTTGGACAAATTCTAACTGCTAAAAATTAGCCTAATGCTAATGCTAATTATTCCTAACACTCCCCCTTGGACAACGCCATTCTTGAAAATGTCTTATATAATCTTGAGGCATCTTTCTGCATAGTCTTGAGAGTGCTCTTGTGCATTCATGTTGATGTCCTTGTAAACAACACTGTTCTTCATAAATTCTATCATCTTTGAAATTCTTCATCTTTAGAATCTCTCCCCCAAAAACCCTGTGGGAGAAAATATGAGGAGAGTTGTATTTGATATGTCGTTAAAACTCCTTAAAACCCTTTAGGAAAAATAAGGAGAAAATTATACAACATATAAAGATTGTCGTCTCCTTGAGAACTCATATGAGGAAAACCTTGATAAGGAAAAATCTCATTAGTGAGTTTAGAGATCAATAATATGCCTTATATACTTCCCTTAAAAACCCCAATGGGGAAAATAGGAGGTACGACATATATCTTGTGTAAATAGTGCAAATAGTGCAATATGATGTGCCACCGAAAACTCCTTTAAAACCCAATGGGAAAAATATAAGGAGAAAACAATGTGGCATATCTTAACACTTGTATTTATATTGTCTCATTAAAAACCTTTTATGAGAAACCATTAGGGAAAACTCATTAAGGGAAAAAGAGTACAATATTAATGATCATTACTGGGTTATAATTGGGAGTTTTACTCCCCCTGAACTTTGCAAATCTAAAAGTTGTCTCACACCATCCATGAACTTAAATTCATGAATATGGGAATCTGTAAAACACTGTGAATAAATCTGTTAGATTTTCACATGATATGTTTGCAAAATGTTTATCTCCCTAGTTTGGGAAATATTAATTTAACCCTTATGCATTTGAGCAATACAAGTGGTTTTATGTAATAGATAATGGTAGGTGATTCAATTGAATCTTAACCACATGATTTTGAACGTGGTTATGAGGCCATTAGAGTCTATTTCATAGACTTACTTTAGAAGGCTCTTTCATTTGAATTCAGTCTATGATATGGCATTCTCGGGATCGGGTAATTATAGCCAATGTAGATTACACAATGGTCAAATCTTGATATTTCTAAGGGAATTAATCAAGATCATTTGTGCCTTAAAGATATCAGAGGATATTACTTACACCAACCTTTTAGTTGGGGTTTGTACTTTAAAGTAGTTGGTAGCAATACATTTGCATCCGTGATGTAGTTTGTATTGAGATATGGAACAAGAGGTCCAATAACATTTCATCACTACTACAATGTATGGATGAACTTGTATCCCTGTTAAGGATAGTGTGACCATATGTATCTTTGATTTGATTTATCAATATTTAATTTCTCCAAAACTTTATGGACATGTAAAGACTGATAGATATGTATTCCGAAGGAATATACTCAAGTTATAAACTTGGTTAATACTTGGTTCAATCCAAATCTCCGTCTTGATATGATTGCAAGGACCTTTCATGTATATTATAAACTTTGATGATAAAAGCATTGATATATACAAAGGTCATGTAGAATCCAATTAGGGATTTTGTTTATGACTACATATAAGCAATCATCATTGTACGAGTAATCCTTTATAAGAAGGATCTCTTATAGTCAATTGTACCACACAATTTGTGTTTGACTATTTTAAGTCATAGAGTGACTTTTGTATTATTACACATATGTTGCGATTTAATTTTGGATTTGGATTTATAAGTCTTAAGGACTTTAATATAGATATCCAAATTGAGTGACCCATATGATTATGTAATCACTACATCCATCAGCTACATGGATAGTTTATTTATAATTGCCAATAATATTAGTATCGAAACATAATTCCACTTATACCAATATGGTATGTTACATCATATATAATTGATGTCGGGTCTCTGCGTGAACCCTTGTGCTACAAGCCTCACTTTTTCACCACCTCATTGTTTTTTTGTTGTTAACAAAAAGTCATTTGTCTTCCAGAGGGAAGGTGCTTATGAGGAATAGGTATTACAATGGTAAATACCTCCCTTGTTGAGTGAGTGCTATTCTTATTCAATTGCCTCCTTCTAGTTGAACCAACATATGAGTGCATTAGGCACTCTGCCATGGACTTTGGTTCAGGGCCCTAAAGGTTTTAGCAATTTTAAGAATAAATATATTTGTCGACAAAATGTAGTCTTTGTTGTATGATTCTGTTGAATCGATAAGATTTGTGGAAATGTGATTAAAATATTTGAACTTCTCGTGATTTCCCATAACAATGGAGTCAAGGTGTTTCGATGTCCCAACACTTAAAATTATGTGCACATTTGTGCTGGGTTTGGATGATGAGCATCCACTATGTGTTATTCAACTTGAGGTTGAACTACATTTACTTGTTGAGGATATAATTTCCTCTGTTCCGCGGAAGCATGTGAGAATTTATATCTCATGTGGCCAATTTTCTCCCCCTTTTGCTCTCATTTTGGAGGAAAATGGTTACATTAGGTAACTTCAATCTTTTGGCACATTGGTTGCATGCATAATATTATTTTGTGACATATTTGTCACGAGTAAATGTATGTGGCAGATTTGCAATGTGTTGCAAATTTATGACTGAACTTATTGTTCAGATTTTCAAGTACGTGAATATAAGGACTGAAAGTCTATGACATTTATTATTTATTTATCGGCATTCTTTGTGGTACTAATCTCCCCCTAATGCCGAAAAATGTCCTTATTGCAAATGCAATCAACGTACGGACTATCAATAACTCCCTTGTTAGGGTCTTGAGGTATTTGACGGATAAAAAATTACACCTCAGTTATTTATCACATAGATCCCAAATTGATGTGATGGTCCATGATGTACGTTGGGGTGGTGATACCGGTATATAACCGAATTATCGCAGATGGGAAATACTTGTTTGATTTCCACGTACTTACTGCAAGGGAAAGCAGTATGATAAGCAGCTGTAGTGATCTAGATTAGATCTACGGCGTGTAAGACCGCATATCTCCAACAATATGTTGGTATATCAAAATTTTGTTGCAGTGGTCATTTAATTAGTTTGATTCTTTTGACAAAGAATTTAGTTGCACTATTCTGGGTATGTACATGCATGTACTTAGTAAAGTCACAAATGCTCGTGAAAACAATATTAGTATTGGTTTAACCAATATGTTATAATATTTTGCTCTTAATTTGATAATTTGAGCAAGTAAAATCATGGATTTGTGGAGATTAAAGACCCATGTAAGACCATCCACTAGATGTGTCTATCAATACCATGAAATACTTATATGACCCAAATAGTTGTTGAATAGTCAACAAGTATCTTCTTGAATAAGTTCAAGAAATTTAAGTGGAGTGTGAGAGACTTAGAAACAAAATTCTCATGGCACATTAGGTGCTCATAAAATCTAATGATTTGAGAATTTTGCAACTTTTAAGTTGTGACCAACAAAATTTCACTAATTTTTCGCATTATCCCTATAATGGGTGATCAGGCGATTATGAAAAATCTTAAATTCATCAAGATCCAAAAAATTAGTTTCGACGCAACAAAGTTTAGTATGAATTTACTTCATACATTGAAATATCATGTATGAGAAACATGATATTAATGAACAACATACCACATTTAGTAGTATGATTATAGGCTAAATGATATATTGGGATAGTCATGAGACAAAATGAAGTCCCAAAAGTGTATTGGGAATTTTATTCCACAAGAAAATACATATTGTGAAGGAGTGCATCTCCTAACAGAGTGGACTTATGTTATTTTATCTTCACTTTACATTGATTTCTCATGGTTCTTTTGTGACCATTGAGATTCTTAGTATTTTGAGTACTAAAATGAATTTCAGGTATTGATATATCACCCGTAGGGTGTAGCACATGAGTCTTCATATGAAGATATGATATATTATTATCCTGAAATAAATATGATAATATATTGTATTATCATCAAACAAAATGTAAAGTGTTTTCGAGGCTTTGAATCACATCTTCATATCGACTGTGTGATCACAAAATATCAACTTGGAGTTGATTCTGTAGACACCAGAAAGAAAAACTACAATGTACTAGAAATACTCAAAAGTGATTGAGAAACTATTAACATTGTGTTTACATCATATATCTTCTTGATGGAGATTTTAAGAGAAACATATATTTAACCAATTTCTCTCATCTGATGTGAATTTAATGAATCCCATTGATGGATATTCTAGCCATGTGCTGCAATATGATATTATCATGCAACTTATTTACTATGATAGTAAATTAAAATTAATGAAAATGCTTCCACTGAGCATTTTAATGGCCGAGGTAATTTCGTAATGACCATAGGGTAGACATTCAACTTTGAGACATTAAATGATACTAATGTCATTGCTTTGGACTTCATCCCCAAAGTGATGGGAGATGTTATATTCACCGCCAAACATAGATGTCTATTTTGACATTGGTTATTCATGGTGAATATGATTGTCACCATATGATGTTGAACCTATATAGTAGTTTTCTGAGAAACTCAATCAATATTATGTATGCTAGACTTTGTCTTGATAGACATATCACACAAAAATGTTATTCCATGATGCAGGCTCCATAGTTTTGTCAAATACCAATGTGAAAGAAGCAAGAACTAATCATGCATGAATTGTTTTTACTATGATAGTAAATTATATTTTGTTAAACAATAAATATGCTCTTGATGAACAATTTGAATATTAAGCTGATGCTTTTGTGTCATATAAGTGTGTGAACCTTAACTGTAAGTTAAACATTGTAGATAATCTTCACACTTATGGAGTACATCTCTCATTAATAATGGTGGATAATCAAATATTAAATTTGAAGTAGTCACATATTTTATTGGCAATTGTATCTCAGATTTTAAATGAGAATTTCACAAGAAATTTTGATTTAAATTGCAAAATAAAAGTCGTTATACTCAGAAGAGCATGTTATAGAGGATGATGTAGAGAGAATATTGAGTGTGCCTCAAATTCCTCATGAACAAGATCTAGAATATAAGCAAAATATTCTTTTGCTATAGTGTTACCGCATTAGTACATGGAAATGCAAAAATGTTTAATGACATTAGGGCCTTGCATGTAGCCAGATTGTTAAGCAAAGTAACACATAAATCTGAAGACTAGTATGCATATTACATTCAGCCTTCCGGTCTAGCATGTAGTATACTTTACTCTAAAGCCAGTGGCTTATAAAGTATAAAATATAATAACCAGGATGTTGAAGTGCTGAAATAATAAGCTTGAATGCTAAAAGAATGAGGATGTGGCTAAGTTGTAAAGTCCCGTAAGCCAGAGGACTTTAGTACATTTCGCACAAATGTAATGACTAATATTTCATTGTACATTCAACCTGACGGTCTAACAATGAAAAGTAGGAGTTCATACGTAAGTATTGTGAAGAAACGAGAGAGAAGCGAGAGAGAGTGAATGAATTGGATACTTTATTGATTGTGACTGCAGGCTATATATAGTAGCCGAACAGTCGGGTACAACGTCGGTTTACAAGTGGTCACGTCCCTTCGCAGAGGACACGGTGACGGTTCAATACATGTAGCGGTTGGACAACACACATAACTCTAACTGCTAGGTAGTTATGCTAAGGAAATCCTAACTGCTCTATTATTTCCTAACACTCCCCCTTGGACAACGCTGTCTTCAAAATCTTATATGTCTTGTAATTATCCATAGCATCTTGAATGTGAACGTCCTGATAGTCCTTAATCTTGTAAGAACTTGATTTTCTTCAATCCAAGTATGTCCTCCAAAAATCCTGTGGAAAAATAAAAGGAGAATATAGAAATCCGATATACCGTTGGTATAATAATTGTATCACTAGAACCTATATGAGAAATCCGTTGGAGAACTCATAAGGAAAAATACAATATATTGTTATCGGATCATAAATACTAAGTTCAGTCCTGGGAAATTTCTCCCCCTGAACTTTGCAAATTTCTAAGTCGTCTCATACCAATACCATAAATGCATTTTTGAAATGCAGCTGCTGGTAAAGACTTAGTGAACAAATCTGCAAGATTGTCACATGATTTTGTTTGCAAAATATCAATTTCTCCATTTTTCTGTAATTCATGAGGAAAGAACAGTTTTGGAGCAATATGTTTTGTGATATTACTTTTAATATATCCCATATGCATTTGAGCAACACATGCGGCATTATCTTCATAGATAATAGTTGGTGATTCTAATGAACCTATGCCGCATGAGGTCTGGATATGGTTAATCACTCTGCGAAGCCATACACACTCACGTGAAGCTTCATATAATGCAATTATTTCAGAGTGGTTAGTGGAAGTTGCTACTAGAGTCTGTTTAGTTGACTTCCATGAGATAGCAGTTCCACCGTATAAAAATACAAATCCAGTTTGTGATCTAGCATTATGGGGATCAGAAAGATAGCCGGCATCAGTATAGCCAGTCAAAGTCATATCTTGATTCTTCTTATAGAATAAACCAAGATCTTTGGTACCTTGTAAATACCTGAAGATATTTTTCACTCCAGCCCAATGGCGTTTTGTTGGAGCTGCACTATGTCTAGCCAGTAAATTTACTGCGAAGGCAATATCTGGCCTAGTACAATTAGCAAGGTACATTAGTGCTCCTATCGCACTAAGGTATGGAAACTCAGGTCCCAATACTTCTTCGTTATCATCCCTAGGTCTAAAAGGATCCTTTTCCATATCAAGGGATCTAACGACCATGGGTGTTTTGGATGGATATGATTTATCCATATTGAATTTTTCCAAAACTTTCTGAATATATGCGGGTTGATAAACGAATATTCCTGAGGGAAGATGCTCAAGTTGTAAACCTAAGCAGAATTTGGTTTTTCCCAAATCCTTCATCTCAAACTCCGTCATTAAATGATTGCGTGCTACAGATATATCTGCCGCGTTACCAATGATGTTGAGGTCATCAACATAAACTGAGATGATGCAAAATCCTTTTGAGGATTTCTTAATGAAAACGCATGGGCAATCATCATTATTTGAGTATCCTTTCTGAAGAAGGAACTCACTAAGCCGGTTATACCACATTTTACCCGACTGCTTTAAGCCATAGAGTGACTTTTGTAATTTTACACAATACATGTTGCGATTTGTGTTTGGATTAGGGATTTTAAGTCCATCAGGGACTTTCATATAAATATCCGCATCGAGTGACCCATATAGATATGCGGTCACTACATCCATTAACTGCATTGATAAATTCATTTGTACTGCCAATGATATTAAGTATCGAAACGTAATTCCACTCATTACAGGAGAATATGTATCGTCGTAGTCGATACCGGGTCTCTGCGTAAACCCTTGTGCTACTAGTCTCGCTTTATATCTCACCACCTCATTATTTTCGTTCCTTTTTCGAACGAAAACCCATTTAGCTCCCACAGGGAAGACTTTTTGAGGAGTAGGTATTACTTTAGAGAATACCTCTCTTTTATTAAGCGAGCGCAATTCTGCCTCAATTGCCTCCTTCCATTTAGGCCAATCTGAGCGCTTCAGGCACTCTTTCATAGATTTTGGCTCTGGATCCAGTTGAAGGGTTTTAGCAATTTTAGAGGAGAAATATGTGTCGACAAGTGTAGTCTTTCTATTGTATGATTCTCCCGAATCGATATAGTTTATGGAAATTTCTTTAATTTCTTCAGGCACCGTGTGATTTCCCATAACAACGGCGTCTGGTTGTTTCGATGTCCCAGCATTAGAATTTGTGTGCACATTTATGCTAGGTTCTTGATGTTGAACATCATCTTGGTGTCTATCAACTTCAGGTTGATTTGCATTTACCATCATAGATTTCCTTTGTTTCCGCGGTGGCTTTGGAGAAGCCTTTTCCCTTGAGACCAGATTTCTCCCCCTTTTATTTGCAATTGGGAGTTGAGTAGTTTTAGTTGGTACCTCTACTCGTTCTGGTGCATTGACTGTAGGGATATATGATTTAGTGACACCTTTGTGATCAGTAAATGCGTCTGGCAAGTTATTTGCAAAGTGTTGCAAATCTATTATTCTCTGAACTTCAGATTCAGATTCTTTAGTACGTGGATCTAAGGATTGGATGCCTGTTACATTCCAATCTATTTCCTGGCATTCTTTGTGGTTTGTTTCTCCCCTAATGCCGGGAAATGATCCTCATCAAAAATTGAATCAGCGTACCGGGCTGTAAACAGGTCCCCTGTTAGGGGTTCTAAATATTTTATAATTGACGGAGATTTATATCCCACATAGATTCCAATTTTTCTATGGGGGCCCATGGAGGTACGCTGCGGTGGTGATATCGGTACGTATACAGCGCAACCGAATTTTCGCAGGTGGGAAATACTTGGCTGATTGCCTCGTACTATTTGAAATGGGGAAGTTTCATGATATGCAGTTGGTCTGATTTGCATCAGATCTGCGGCGTGTAAAACCGCATGTCCCCAACAAGAGGTTGGTAAATTGCAATTCTGCAATAATGGTCTAGCAATTAATTTGACTCTTTTGATTAAAGATTCAGCCAATCCATTTTGAGTATGAACATAAGGTACAGAATGTTCTAGATGAATGCCTAAGGCCATACAATAATCATTGAATGCGCGTGAACTGAATTCAGCCGCATTATCCATTCTTATTGTTTTAATCCTGTGTTCAGGATGATTTGCTCTTAATTTGATAATTTGAGATATTAATTTGGCAAAGGCATGGTTACGTGTTGATAATAAACACACATGTGACCATCTAGTAGATGCATCAATTAGCACCATAAAGTACCTAAATGGTCCAGATAAAGGTTGTATTGGACCACATATATCTCCTTGAATTCTTTCAAGAAAATTAAGTGACTCATTTTTAACTTTGAGGTAGGATGGCCTAATAATTAATTTCCCGGTAGCACATGCGGTGCATACAAAATCTGATGACTTGGGAAATCTTTTAATTGGTAAATTATGACCAATAGAATTGCTTATAACTTTTCTCATCATACCTATTCCAGGATGACCAAGGCGATCATGCCAAGTCTTGAATTTATCAAGATTTTGAAAAATTATTTTGTACGCAACATAAGGTACGGGTTTAATGTATGTAAAGTATAATCCGGAAGAAAATGAAGGGAATTTTTCAAGAGTTTGTTCCTCATATCCGTCGCTTTTTGTTAAAAGCAAATATTCTTTCTTATCCATCTTAACAGTTTTAAGATGGAAATCATTTGATCGGATATCTTTAAAACTTATAAGGGTACGTGTTGATTCAGGATACAAGAGTGCATTCTGAATTACAATTGTAGTACCCATAGGGAGTGTGAATGTGGCTCTTCCTGAACCAATTATGGCTTTGTTACTCCCAGTTATAGTCATAACATCTTCCTTTCTCTTAGTGAGAGTTTGGAAGTATTTAGTTTCCCTTAAAATTGTGTTAGTGGTAGCACTATCCACTAAACATAATTCTTCTTCCATCGAATTTTTTTCCGTAAGATTTCTAAAACAGAAAGAGAATATATCAGAATAAATTTATTTTATTCATATATTCATCAAATTACATACATAGTATTTATATTACAAATTCAAATATAAATACATTACAATATTATGTCTGATTCACATAATACAATACATGTAGTCTGAAAGACTTTATTCTACTTGTTGTTATACAATATATAACACATCGTAGTATTTGAATAGCTAAGTGACATCAATTGTTTAGGAGATCAATTGAGGTCTCCAAAAACATCTTGGGTGTAGTCCACAAGCATGTCTTCATCGAGGATGATGTTGTCCTTTGGTTTGAATTCTTCAATAGCACTTTGAGAAGGACTAGCTTGAGGGTTGTCTTCAATGGCATTGAAGTGAGCTTCAGCCTTATTTCCATGAACTTGCTTCCTTTTTCCTCCATACTTCATGTATAGATCCACTAGGTGCTTGGGAATACGACATTTGTTTGTACGATGATTCGCACATCCACACCTTTGACAAACTTGAGAGTTGTCATTTTGAACATTTTTCTTGAAATGACCTTTCCCCTTAAATTGACCATTGGTCCTTTGACCATTATTCTTCCACTTTCCCTTGAATTTTCGGAAGTTCCTCTTACGGTTTCCGAATTTATTAGTAAAATGAGCATTAGCATGTGCTTCAGGGATCGGCATGGCACCCGTTGGGCGAGCATTGTGATTTTTCATGAGAAGTTCATCATGCTTCTCGGCCTGAAGTAATGTGTATATAAGCTCAGAATACTTCGTGTATTTGTGTTGACGATATTGCTGTTGCAATATCCTCATCGAGGGATGGAAAGTGCATAAGGTTTTCTCGATTAAATCTTCATCTGAAATTTGCTTGTTGCAAAATCTCAGTTTGGAGTTAACTTTATGCACGGCAGAATTATATGCCGCAACGGACTTAAAGTCATGGAACCTTATGAGAGACCATTCTCTCTCGGCTTCCGGCAACATAACCGCTCTTTGTTGGTCATATCTCTCCTTGAGGGAGTTCCATAAAGCTAGTGGATCCTCCTCCATCAAATATTCATTTTTTAAATCGGGATGGAGGTGGTGCCTTATGAAATGTAATGCCGCATACTTTGCCACTTGGGGTATTTCTGGAGCATTTTCGGGGGGTGCGATAATCACGGGACCAAGGCCACGACCATTTAAATTTATTTTCATATCCATGGCCCATGATAGATAGTTACTTCCATCAAGTTGTAGTTCTTGAAATTCTTTTTTACTGATGTCACCCATTTTTCCTGCATGTATGATCATGCATTTAATTAATTTTACTTGATAGTAAAATTTATTTTGGTAAGCAACAAATTTGTTCTAGAGGAACAATTTGAACGCGGATGAATTTAGAGCATGGGATAAAATTGTTGTACCAAATAACATGTTATAATATGCTAGAGGCAAATATATTAATAACATGTCATGTACATATTGAAATTCAAATAGACATAAGGTCTAGAATCTGTATTTACAATACGATACTTGCACACTGAACTAAGTACGAACTGATGTTCCTAAGTACTGCACAACTATACACATACAATACTGTAGTGGCAGGTATGAAGCTTTCTAGAAATATAATGATGAAAGCAAACATGTTATTTATTTAATGCTAGAGCGGCACGTAAGGCCTTTTGGCCCACAAGCCTTTGTCAGGCACCGCTTGGAGCATTGGACCAGCAGGTCAAAGAGGATCGATCGTCTCGTGAGGAGTGGATAACCACCAGTTCGTCTCCTCCTACCACCGCTCCTCTGCTCCATACGAGTGCCCACAGGTAGTTCCATCAGCGGCGGCGGCAGGGGCCATCCGCGGAGGAGAGGCGGCTGCTGGTGGCCTCGTCGATGCGGAGTACTCCATTTTCGTCCGTGAAGCCGAGCGCCGCAGGCGACCATGTTCCTCTGCGGATGCCGACGGGGCGGGCCGCCATGGCTGCGGCGAATCGGCGGAGGATGACGCGTGCTTCCGGCGAGGGCGTCGGGAGTGCGAGGACTGGCTCGTCTTCCTCTTTCTCCGGCGCTGGGAGATTGAGGTCGGGGAGCACCGGGGCGGCCGGCGCGGGAGCCACGGCCTCGACCTCCTCCATCGCTGCCTCCGGCTGGATCGCGTTGGGTGGCGCGAAGAACTCCGGCACGGGGTCGTAACCCGGCGGAGCAAAGTGCGCGCGGTCCTCGTCGGAGGGCGTCGGGGAGGCATGGCTGAAATCCATGCCGCATGCAGTAGTACATCGTCGGAGGCGATGCCGGCGGTGGCGGTGGCACCAGGAGTTCCTCGTCGCCGAAGTCGCGCTCGGGGTCGTCGACAAGCCAGCCGGCGCTTGGTCCGCCCAGCAGCCACTCCATGGGTGGAAGGGCGAACTCCGGCGGCACGGGCATCAGTTCGTCGATGTCCGCGCTGACGTTTGAGGCTGAGGCCTCGTCTTCGTACACTGCATCAACCACTTCTTCGGCAGCGACCGCCGGCGCGGCGACGACGGCCGGTTCGGCAGCGACCACCGGGGTTTGTTCCCGGCGCATAACAGCCGTGGTGCTTGGCCCCGGGTCTCCAGGGGTGCGGTGGCGCCGCATCCAGTGGCGGTTGTGGTGCTGGGGCGTCCGCCGGTTGCTGCGGAGGCGGTTGCTGCGGAGGCGACGGCGGAGGCCACCACCACGGAGGCTGAGGCCTCGTCTTTTTCCACCGCGTCGGGGTACCCAGCGGTTGCCGCGGTGGCGGAGGCCACCATTCCAGTCTGGGCGGCCATGACGGCGAGGGCCGAAGTACCAGTGGCTGTGGTTCCGGCGAGTGGCAGTGCGAGCGGAGGCCCGGCGAGGATGGTGTTCCCTTGCCACAAACCGAGCGAAGGAAAAAGCGAGGTCTGAGATGGAAGACATCTTTTTACTCACCTTTCTGTCTCTTCTACTGTGGCCTATTGCTTTTGGCAGGGCGCGTGCATGATAACGTGTGAAGAAACGAGAGAGAGTGAATGAATTGGATACTTTATTGATTGTGACTGCAGGCTATATATAGTAGCCGAACAGTCCGGTTTACAAGTGGTCACGTCCCTTCGGAGAGGACACGGTGACGGTTCAATACATGTAGCGGTTGGACAACACACATAACTCTAACTGCTAGGTAGTTATGCTAAGGAAATCCTAACTGCTCTATTATTTCCTAACAAGTATTATGAAGATTGAGGTTAAAACTGAAAATGAACGAAGGGATAAGGTTCACTATCGTTATCCTCTTTGCTGTGTACAGGAATCAATTGATCCATCCATTTCTGGATAGCTATACACAGAGTTCATTGTTAGTGTAGGTTCGTGCAGCCAGGGGACGCCGCAGGCGGCGAGCCCATCGATTTGATGCCCCATCCGTGATGGGAGGAACCAGGCAGAGGGCCGTGTCCGCGCGCGCCGCCGTACTGTGAGGGCTGAGCCGAAGGCTTCGTGGCGCGCCGCCGTTGAAGGTCGCCTTCGTCGCGCGGCGGCCACTTTCTGGCAGGAGCAGGCCGCGCCGTGAGCCGCCGCCTCTCGTAGCGTCTTAGGCGGCTGCGTCGCTGGGAGCCGCAGGCTCGGGTGCCGGCGTACCTTGGCATCCGCGCTCAGTGGAGCGCCGCCGGGCGTGTTGGCCCTGCGTCGTGTCCGCCTTAGGCGGTATTGCCGCGGGACTGAAGCACCCCTCGTCGTCGTCTTATGGCGGAGGAGCGCCAGTTTCCGTGACGAGCCCGAGAGGAGCATTGTCGGGAAATGGCATGGGGGCCGGTTGTGGGCAGCGCCGCGCTGCGATGATTCGTTCTGCGTTGGTCCTCGTCGGAGGATGGGCCAACGAGCACGCCGTGGCCACCGGCGATGCTGCCGATTGCGAACGGAATTTGATGCGGTATCGATTCCTTACCTTCCTTCTTCCGTTCTAGGAATTTGCTCTTGTCAGAGTTCTACGTACGTGATAACGTGTTTAGAATGAATGATTGAGAGAATCAAGTCTAGATTTTCATTGATGATTTAGGGGCTTATATACCCCTGGAACAGACGCCTTTGATGGCGGTTTACAAGGTTGCATACAAGGTAAGTGTCTCTTCGCTTAAAACGGTTGGACAAATCCTAACTGCTAAAAATTAGCCTAATGCTAATGCTAATTATTCCTAACAGGATAGAAGTCGTGCTAACACGAGTTCAATGTGCCTCGTGCTAGCAGAGTCGTACACAAGGTTTTCAGTATCAGGATACCATGTGCCTCTTTTATTGTATCTTAGTAGCACAATACTGAGATTTATTTTTTAAATATTTTTTATGTACATATTTAAAAAAATACCTCAAAAAAATTTAAACATAATTTTTAATTTAAGTTTTGACCGTATTCCATGTCCTTTATAGAGATTTATCATGTAAATGTTGCATTTATATGTTGAATAAAGACCAATGTCCAATATATGAATGAGTATAGCCAACTATAAATCCATAAAAAAATAAGATTGATGCCCATATATGTACCAAAGTTAGTACATATACAAATGGCTAGTTGAGTGATTTTTGTCGCATACAAACTCCACTTTTATTCACATCTCACATAAACTAATGATACTTGTTTTATTTAAGCTTCATCTTGCGACTCTAAACCCAAAAAGTTCTCTTCTGTTTACCACATTTTCATGTGTCGATGTGACTTATTTTCTAGCATAAGTGTGGGAACGTATAGTAACAATTTTGTATCAAGGTACTAAATTAAGATAGCATGATAAGTATCACAATACGGTTAAGACTAGATGGACCAAACGCGCTTTGCTGTGCCCGTTTTGAACTACTGGCATTTAGATTTTTTGTTGTTGTTGTGATATGTATGCTTTGCAGCAGGAAGACGTCTAGGCATGTGCACCAACATCAAGTAGACACCTAGAAGCAAAGCGAACCAGAACGCACAGCCAGAGACACACAAGCAAGAAGAAACGCGCCCAATTTGAAGCCTGAACCTAACAGCCGTATATGATCCATCTGAATAAAAATCATCCAGTTATGCATCATGATATAAAATTAGTCATGCGAACTTGTCGCACTCATAAAACTTCAATACAACAAAAGCACCTTATAATTATGCATCATCTTCATGTAAAACTGCCTCAATTTGCTAAGAGCTAGCGCCGGAAGTAGTTGGTTGATTTATCCAACTAAAACTACATTTACCAAAAAAAAAAAACAGTCCACATCAAATTCCTGAACGGTCTCTTGCTCATACTGTATCTATTATGAACGATGAAGCTCGGTAACTAGATGGGTACGTGCGCACGCACAGAGAAATCGACGCGTGTCTAACGCCGTGCCCCGCATCTGTTTGCTTTAATCGATTTCTGTCTCTCTCTCTCCACGAGTGGCTCTGCGCCCATTCCTTATCCTCTCCCTCTCTGGCTCTGATCCCTCCGCTCTCTCATCTTCCTCCAAACCGCGTTCAGGAGAAGCAACTGATGGCGTTGCCCTTCCCTTTGAGAGACCGGCGGCGCAAGCCTTGCTCATGGTGAGGAGAACGTGATGGGTTGTCTGCCGCTCTGTGTAGGGTGCCTCCTCGTTTCCTTGCCCACGGGAACTCGCCAGGGGAGCCGCCGCCATCAGGCTGGCCGTCGAGGGAGGCCGCCTCCATCGAAAAAGCGCCGGGGGAGCCACCGCCATCAGGCTGGCCGTCGAGGGTCCTCCGGCCGTGCCCTTCGCCTGTCCCCCGTGCGGAGCAAGCTACGGCGGCGGCGGCCATCAACGCCATCCAAGTCGAGCCCCCCCTCGCGCGAGACACCCCTGCCTCTCTCCTGGACCTCGTCGTCGGCTGATTCTCGTAGAGAAGCAGCTCCAAGAGAGGTGGGCGGTCTCGTGCTCCAGGCGGCAGGCGCGGGCGGCCACGGCGGTGATCTTGCGGGCCACCTCCATGGGGGAGCGTTACGCGATGATGAGCTCCTGGCCGACAGGGCCTCCACCGGGCCCATACGGAGGGCGGCGGTCGAGATTAGGGAGGGCGGCGTTCAAGCAAGGCCTGCATCGACGCTCACCAGCAGCCCGCCTTGCCCCTTTCCACCTCAATCGCTATCTTTCTCCTGCGCTAGGCTGGGTGGTTGCTCTTAATCAGGTAGTTTTCTTCACGATTAACTTCCGGCTGTTCTGTATTCCTCTGAGATGTAAACAGAGATTAGTTCCTTTTTTCTTTGATTCGCTTTTCCTCTACTTGTTTTTTCGATCTATATAAGACTGGCGTTCAAGGAAGAAGAAATCCCCACGGGAAGATCACCCAGTCAGCCGCACTGCCACAGTGCCGCAAGCAAACTTGTGTGAATTGCCGTCCAGCTAGGGCCCTCTGCCTGCAAGAAACTTGTATGGATTGGACTGTATTTCATGGTGTTTTTTGTCATTCTTTGGTTTGGAGAACTCGATTAGTTCTTCATCTGTCTAGACAGAAAATTTTAGAAATTTAATAGTTCTGCTTTACCCGGTGTTCTTTTATTTAATGAATGGCTACGGGAGATACTAATCAGCTTTGTATTTGATTTTACGCTGGAGTAGAGTGCTTAGTTAACTAGGTTGGATACGGGAATAGGTTGAAGCAATTAGATGACGCACAGCCATTGACCAATCCTCTCGTGTGGGGAGTCGTCTGGCTCGTGCTCTATCCCCTGGATCGAGAGCTTATTTGTTTTGTTGGTTCGACAATCACGTACCTGCGTGCAATCTATCACCAAATGAAAAAGGGAGACCCACAAGCTTAGTCTAGCTATCTATCGCGAGGATTTACGTTCTAAACTGTCAAAGGTAGGTAGCTGGAAGACGATCTACAGTGCTCAGAATATAACTAGACTAACATCCACAGTACACACGCGCTTCTTTTCTACCCACGGGTCCCACCCAGGCTGTCAGAAGGCAGAACCGAATAGAATAAGCAGATTTCACGCCGTTGCATTGCCGTTTGTGTAGTCACAATCCTATAGCAAATCCAACGGTAGAGAGAGGGTGCACACCTACCCATGTGATCACCAAATCCACTCTCGAATCCCACTTTTTTATAATGAAAACTTCAGGAGCACTGGCATAACTTCTTATAAATAGTAATGCCGGCTAACGAAAGGCTGAGAAAGAGCATTAGTTATACTTTTTAAAGCTATTAAGACAGTTAGAAAGGCAATAGGGAGGATTTTAGGCTCAGAACACCTTACCAATCGTTTATGCCTTGGTGGGAGATTCCTCCGTATTTATCTATGTGGATGCTATCGCCATCCAAATTTGTACACTAAGACAATGATATATATGCAATTAGAGAGTAAAGCCCCTCTACTTGAACCATCTACCAGTCTCGAAAAGATTAAATTACTGGTCATCAAATTTACCTATAATGACTAATGAGAGAACTGTCAATAAGATAGGAGTTGCTTTCATGCATTTTACTCTCTAAAGAAATGTTCGGAGTTAAAATACATCACACGCTTTGCTGCGCCGAAATATATTTTGACACATACATCAAAATATGTTGTCTAAAATGTATTTCCACTATTTTGAAAAAGAATTATTTCACACTTGAGATATATATACAATAAAACAGTACAGAGAACATGTCCAGTTTTTACACAAAACGTGTCTACCTCTTCTCTGCACTATTGCCAGCTCATTCTAACATTTTGCCCAATTTCCCCTAAATAAACATCTAATCGTAACTATTCATCACATCTACGTCCATACCCTAGCTGCAAACTTGCTCCGATAATTGTAGACTACTTACCCCTGGTCTATGGCTTAAAGAAAAATCTTCTACTTGATTGCTCTTAATACAATACAGATAATGAAATTGCAATGTTCTTGTACAGTTCATTTTTCTAGTGCAAGGGGGTGGTGCAAATACATAGAAGATTGCCTGCTGTTCACATTCTGTCTAACTGGCATGTCTAAGGACTCTTCTAACTATGTGTTTATCCGATGACATTTAATATGTTCAAAAGCTAAAATAAAATAGTTGACACTGAATTACCAAAAAAGAAATGAGCGCCACACATACATCTCATGGGGGTTCTACTGCGCAGAGCAAAGTTTCCCAGATTCCTTAATGGTATCATGTCTCTGAAAGATGGAAAAATGGTGTAGTCTAAACGATCCCGTACACAGCAGAATAATTTGTATCCCTTCCAGTGAAAATTATATGGAATAGATTAGCAATCCACCTTAAAAGATGTACAAAGAACACAATCTATAACTGCTTGATTACAGGATAAACATGATAACATAATCCATGGTAGCAATTTCGGTCGGGCAGTACCTATGATCATATTGTATATAAATAAAATTCAATCAATCAATGGTGACACAACCAAAAACATAGATTCGTAAGCTGTTACCTATCACTCTATCAGGATAGAGTGTAGTTACTAAGTTACAATTATCTTCACTGTTATGCCACCTTAGTGTCATACCGTTAATTCCTTCATTTAATTTGTTTTTTGTCAGTCCTACTATTATCCTATTACCAGTACCAGGCTGAGATATCAAGAGTTAAGAGAAACCATAGCGAAGCCCAGGATGGAGATGACAAATCAAATATGTAACATGTGAGTATCAGACTATCAGTTTTTAGAAGTAACACAATGGTTCATCACATTGTTGACCTAACCATCAGTCCTCTATAACACATTAGAAGGTTTCAAATATTATTTGTAAAGGTGCATCATTATCTTTTGGGCACTCATGGCCATCAAGTACAACTAAACAACCTTTTTCCAATCTGCACAATTGACTAAAACTAAGCACCTTTGCACCAGTGACTATAGAGCATCCTGTCTAGAGGCACCAATACCTTGCACCATAAGAATAAGAAAAAAAAACTTTTTCAAATGTTCTGACAGGCAGCAAGGTTCATATGGGAAAATCAAGCTTGTGACATGTGTATTTTTTTAAGCAGTAGCATAATGGTTCATCAGATTTTAGAACAAATCAACTGTGAGAGAACATGTTTATTCCCCCACAAAAAAAGAGAACTTGTCAATTAGTCAATTATCATTTAGAAAGGCACATCTGTAACCATGGCCTCCTAGCATAGTTAAACCCAGTGTTCAAATAGTTGACTAAAACTAAGCACCTTCGCATCAGCGAGATGGAGAACAAAAAAAATCGCAATAAATTCTAATTATCATCATGTTCCTGTCAATTTATATTAAGAAAAAAGATCTTCAACTGCTCTAATCACCGGACATAAACCATAAATGACATTGATTGTCCTCTTATATCTAGTCAAAGAAGTATAAAAGTACCTGACATTTATTTATCTTGACCGGAAGTAGTAGATAATTAGCATGCAAAAATTCGGTGACAACCAAACTGAACAACACATGTCACATGAGACTAAATTTAGATATCCAATAGAGATAATGAGGAAATAAGGCGACCACTTAAAGAAAGATCTATAGCAATAAGAAGAACACCTCCAAATGCACTGAGGATGCATAGGCCACAGAGGCAGGAGAGCCAAAGGGTCATTGGATCGAGTACCAGCTCACAGGCAACTAAACGTGAGCAAGGGTTGTGTGATCACAAGAGACGGCAAAACTCAGAGATTCCGGTCGATCTGACCACTGCACAATTGGATCAGGAAGAAGCATTGTGCGCTTGTTGGCTCCCCGACCTACCGCAGCTCGTAACCATATTGTTTCCGGAAGACAGGCACCTAGTGTTCTGCTGCAGCCAAATAATATTGGTGAAGAGTACCAAGTTATGATGGTCAACAGAACCCATCAAACTTGAATTACATACTAAATTCCAGAGTTTGTTGCTTTTTGCCAAGATCACACCTCGACATGCATTTGCATGGAAAGAGACAATAAAAAAGAGATATGCTCAGTGTGAAATTGATGCAAAAACTTTATGCTGTATATTATCAACAACTTAAGACTCCGACATGCCTGCAATATGAAGGATTACGTTGCTGCCAGAGTGCTCGCCAACGCCAACAGAAAGTGTGGGTCGGGAGGAGATGGTGTGGCTCTACGGTGGTGCAGAACGTCTGGAGAACTCCCATAATCATTTATGGCATTATCTGTTTAACATGCCTGCACAAAACATATGATGCTAGTGCTGTGTATTCCTTGGCACCAAGGAGGACATCCATTAGCGAAGCACATGAGCATATCAAAAGGTATTTCTAACCAAATCCTTGCTATTGTCAAGAAACATATTTGATTGCTAGAAAAGTAGTTGAAGTATTTAAATAGTATATATCCTAAATGTACATCATGCCCTATTCTGGTACTAATTTACAGAAGGCATGTCAACTAATTTGTGGTTCACCGATGCAGCATGCTGAGTCTTCTACAATAACCAAACTGCATCAGAAGCAAACACTTTGTATCGTTTCTAGCTCCAGAGGGTAGATAAAGAGGTATGGAAGTATACCCAAATTAATATACTTTCAAAGCGAATTATCAACCTAGCTCCGTAAGTGGAATGGAATGATGCACATACAGTTGCTTAGTTTAACTACAAAAAACAACGATTCAAAGAAGCAACCAATTCCTGATAGTGCTCGTCGTCACAGTAGACAGTACTACAATAGTGTGAAAAGCCAAATTTCTGGTAATCTACTTCATGAAGAAAAAACTACCCTCCCGGCCGATGCTCAAACCATGTGAAGAGAAATACACATATATTGGCTTGTATCACGACATGTCTACAACTAAATAAATCTCAATTATTCATGAACCAGACCCCTCTGCTATATCTATGCAGAAATAGACAATACATGAACCCAAACTGTATATGTTATCATAATATACAGCAACCATCAATAGAAAATAGACCAAAATGCACCACACGGATCAATGTGGAAGGAGCGCACTACAATACTGTGGAACTTCACAGAAAATAGGCATAAAAAAAACAGGAAAGAGATTGCATCACCGTGCTGAATGGAGAGGAGACGGCGTCACCTTGCTGATGGAGAGATTGTTGGAGCTGAAGGAGCGCTGTTGGCGCCGGAGGAGATGCGGAGCTCTGCCCCCACGCGATGGCGCTGGATCGTGGTGGGGGTACTGGGGACACGGTGACAGCGGCGGTCGATTTTCCGGAGAGACCTGAAGATGGCCGGACAGGGCAGGGCGAGAGAGGAGTCCACGGGAGCTCTTTCCGCCATCAGAGGGGACGCAGAGGCCGCCGGCGGCGGTACAAAGACGGGGACGGCGGCTGCACAACTATTGACGGCCGGAAGAACACTGGAAGATCTTGAGAAGCGGCGCCCGGACTCCTTTCCCATGCAGCAGAAGCACCGTTGGCGGTCCATCCCCGGCGGCGGAAGAGACGAACCCTAGCTGCTTCTGTTTCTTTTTCGGAGTGTACAAGAAAACACGACGGCGCCGCTCGCCCTCCCTACGCCCTCGCCTGAAGGCTGAAGCCCGGGTGGTCCTCCGCCGCTTCGCGTCGGCCATGGTGGTCCGCCCCGCCGGAATCCGTGTCGGGACATGGTGGCCTGAGGCTATCGGCCTCACCGGCCAAGCCGCCGAGCTCCGCCACAATGAGGCCGCCCCCCACCTTCCCTCCTCCTCCGCGTAGGGACCCAGCCGCCGCTGAGTTGCCGGCCACGGGAGCCTGATGCAGGGCGGCGGCATCGTGAGGATCAGGGGAGGACCGACGGTCGCGCCTTCCCAATTCCCTTTGACCACATGGTCCGAGCAGTGGGCCAAATAGTACACACGTATACGAAGGAACCGACTATCTCGCTGTAGGCCCAGTGATAGCGACAACCAAATTCACCTCAGAAGCTGGGAACCTGGGAGCTTAGAGCATCTCCAGTCGCGTCACGTCCCTGTGTGCGCAGGATCAGCGTTTGGGGGCGTATTTTTCTTAGCGTTTGGGGGCGTAGCTCCGCGTCCCCAAACGCCGCCCCAATCGAAATTCAAATAGATGCATTCAAAGAGATCGTTCCCGGATTCGTCGCGATCAGTAGCGGATCGATCAAAGTACTCGATCATATTACAGACCGGTGGTGCATGCAAATTAGAAGAAGGGGAAGGGGTTGGGCGACGGCGTCGTAGTCGACGCAGGCCCGTCGAGCACGATGACCTCGTCGCGATGCTGTTCTTGTGCATGGTTCGTCTGCTCAGCGTCGCCGACGCAGAGGCCGCGCAGTGTGCAGAAGACGCGTCAGCTCTTGCCATTTGAGCCGATGCCCCGCCGGGGGCAGCGCGTCGCCGCCGCCATTTTGGTTTCGATGTCGTCGAGGATCTGGCTTTGAAGAAGTTGTGCGCCGCTCGCGTCCGGGGAGATATTCCCTCTGTCGACGTTCTCAGCAGGGACATGTCGTCCGCGTTTCTTGAGCTCCACTTCTCCTCTTGCCTCTTGAGCAGCTCGGCCCACCTTTGGTCGGCCTTCTTGTCGCGGGAGATAAAGGTCGAGGAGACGTCGGCGAGGCATTTCGTGATCGACGCCGCGTCTTCTCGACGACGCAGCGTCGGCCAATGCGGCCTTGGCAGCCTTGTTGCCATAGGGCGCCCTGTCGGTTGCCAGCGGCGCGTCCAGATCAATGGCGTCCTTCCCGGACGCGACAGCGCGTCAACCGCCATTTCTCATTCCCTTTGAGCTTGCTATAGCAATGCATCAGCGCGAACGGCTTATGCCCATCCGAGTTCCTCGCGTACATATCCATGGCCCTATCAAACTAACCAAAGGAAGCAGAGTCTGAACACAATGTAGGCGCTACGGATTATGGAAGAAAGAGTCGTACCAGTTGGGCGACGTCGGCGCCGCTGTCGCCTCTGGTCTCTAAGTCCTTGGTACCCATGGAAGGAGTTCACCGACGCCTGGATGATGGCCCATCGCGTCGACATTGCCTTCTGGCTCCTCTTCATTGGCACTTTCTGGTAGTCGTTGTTGATCAGCTTGCGCTCATCGAACTCGGCCTTGATCCTCGCCCAATACTTCCCGATTTTTTGGTTGGCGCCGATGATGGAGTCATGGCTCACCGTCGCCCACGACTCGCACAGACAAAGATCTTCCAGAGGCGTCCACTTCGGGCCTCGTGTGCCCGATGCCTTCTTCTTCTTCTTCTTCTTCGTCCTCACGCCCTCCGCGTCTACCTCCACGAGATCATCGTCACCGGCACCCTCGTCGTCCTCTTCCTCGCCGCCCTCTTCGTCCTCATCGTCGTCCTCCTCGTCGTCCTCCACCCCATCCTCTTCCTCGTCGTCCTCCTCCTCAACCCGTCGTCCTCCTCGCACCGGCGCCGTCGTATTCGAGCGGACCCTGCGGCGGTGAAAGGGCCGCCGTCGGACCGGGTCCTGGCTGCTCGTGCGCCGGGGTAGAGGTTGTTGGGGTTGAAGCCGCCGTGCGGCGCGCATCGTAGTGCGGCGACAAGTTAGGCGTCACGCACCCGGGAGTGTCGGAGGGGCCGTCGTTGTAGAAGGCGGATGACGATGGAGAGAAGACTCCGGAACGTACACCGTTCGTACTATATGGGCTCGCGTTGGTGGCGGCGATACACCGGCCATTATGTGATGGTGCTGGCGCGCCGCCGGAGCCTTCTTCTCCAGCTCCGCCGCCCTCCGTCCTTTCCGCTCCGCCGTCGATAGCTTCCGGCGCAGGCAAATCTTGCTGCCATTGATCGTCGGTCCATCCTTCAGGCTTCTTCTTCAAAGCCGGCGCCTTCCGCGGCCTCGTGAATGGCGCTGTCGCCCCTTTCGTCCCATTGCCCGGCGGCTTCTTGGCCGCTTTCTTCGCCATCTTTTTCGGGGCTATCGGCTGCGCCATGTGGAGAGGGTAGCGCCGGCGGGTGGACGGCGGGTGGACGGCGGGAGGGAGAAACAAATCGGCAGGATAGGAGAAATGAATCGGCGGCGGGATATGTTTTGGGAGGCCTGAAATGCGCGGCGGTATAGGCGCGATTTGGCGGGAGCGGCGGGATTTGGCGGGAGTGTGAGACGAATTTTCCCTGTGTGCGGCGACGGGTCGGGCCCGCGTCGGTTCGCCTCGCTTTCGTTGTGTCCGGCGTCCCGGTGCGTCCCCTGTGGGACGGGGACGGGCTCGGCGCCGGACACCGTATAGGGGCGCGCCGGACAAAAAAGGGCTTTGGGGGCGGGTGGAACGCATTTTTGTCGGCGCGCCCCAAATCCCTTTGGGGGACGCTTTGGGGGACGCGACTGGAGATGCTCTTAGGGCATCTCCAATCGGCCGACCCAAACGGACGCGCTGGTCCGTCCGTTTTGGGCCGTTTGTGTGGCCGCCCGGACACGCGGACAGCGCCCGCGTCCGCGTGTCCGTTGGGTCGCACGCGGCGACCCAAAGAGACGCCACGTGGTTCGTCTTCGTTGCGCGGCGCTGCACCATGGCAGGCCTCGACGGGACAGCCATGGTGAGCGGTGGAACGCGCGGGAAAGATCCCGCGCGCACCAAGGTTCCCGCGCGCGCGAAAACTCCATTGGCGCGCGCTCGCGCCCAAGTTTCCGGCCAGACCGCCGGCTATAAAAGACGGCGGCGGTCTCACACAGACCGCATCATCGTTCTCTCCCCCTCCACCTTCTCCGGCGCCATGCCGCGCACCCTGCAGGCCACGTGGGCCAAGCTCTCCCGCGGACGGAGGAGGAGGAGCGCGCGGACTCGCGGTGGGTCGCCGACGACGAGGCGCTCCGCGTCGCGGCGGAGGCGGCGGCGAAGGAAGGGGATGCGGAGATGGTGGAGGCGGCGCAGACGGATGGCACGAGACCGCGGACGGCGGTACGAGGCCGCGGAGGAGGCGGCCGCCGCGGAGGTCCGTCGACGAGGAGGACCTCGCGCGCGAACATCAACGCCGCCATCGAGAACGTCTCGCCGACCTCACGCGCGTGACGAAGGAGCACGGAGCCACTGCCGGGCCGGCCCGCCGATTGGCGACCTCCTCGGGCGGAAGAACGAGCTGCTCGCTATGCGAGCAGCCCGTCACCTCATCCGAGATGCCCTCGCCCTAGCGGCTGCTGCGTCGGCGGAGCGCGGCGGCAAGAGCGCATGCGCGGCGCACAGGGAACCACGAAGCCCGGGCCGCGGCCGCGTCGCTGGAGACGCACCGCGTGGAACGCGGCCTGCGGGCTGGAGCTATGCGGGAAGCGGATGGTGTCGCAGCAGGAGGCGGAGCGCGAGCGCGCCCGAGGCGCGCAGACGGAGGAGGATGAAAGCCTCCGCCGCCGCCGCAGCCGCCGCACCACCCAGCTCGTAAGCTGGAGTGGAATCCTCACGCGTACAGGCTGCCCGCGTCGAGTGAAATCCACGGCCCCGACGGCGAGCCGGCGATGAGCCGCCGGCGAGGCCGCCGGCCCCGTACGTAGTAGGATAGAAGTAGTAGTTAAAAAAAAATGTAATGGGTTCTTTTTAATGAAAACAAATGTTTATGTCTATGACACGCGGGCCAGGAGCGGACAAGGGACGGACGCGAGCGACCAGTCTTTCGCGTCCGCGGCCCCAGATTTGGCCGGTTTGCGTCGTTCCGGACGCCGCGGTCATCCGTTTTAGGGATGGGTCCGCGCGCTGGGCCGAGTTTTTGTCCATCTGGACCCATCCGGACGCGCGGGCGCGGGATGGGTCGCCCCGTTGGAGATGCCCTTAGTGCTCTTTAGGCATACTACCATATTAATATGTCATCATGATACGTGTCGATTAGCAGCAGACGCAACACCATATTCTGCAATATCATAAAATCGTAAGTACTAAATATGTATTCGGAATAGATCCTTAGAGCATCTTCAACGGCCCAACATTTACGATCAGGCGGTCGAAATATGCGTCTGTACCTAGACCCAACGGCCGATGCATAGTGACTAGCTTGTCCATCGAGATCCAAACGTGACCCAAATTTGCTCCTCGGGCGGATGTTGCGCGGTCGCGCTCGCTTCTTTCGTGGACATGCCTGACTGATAACTGCAAGAACACAAATCAATTGTAGCTAGTTTTGAAATAAAAGTATTGAATCACGAGGAGCTACTAGTTAGGGTATTAATGTCCCTTGTTACTATCTATTAAAGATTACTTGTAAATTGTTTTCTAATCTCAAAATGTTTTAAGGGGATGGTTGTAATTGTTTGAAAATAATAAAGCAATAAAAAGCATTATAGGAAATAGGTTGAAACTTAATATGACAAAATGTTCTTAGGGATTATTGGATCCACCTCTAGTATTAGGATTCATGTTAATCAAGATGAACTATACTTTAATCATATTGTGTGTGTGAGATCATCGTAATAAGATGCGCCCAGAAAGCCATCGGTCATCGCATCTCTAAATAACAAGAGGAGCTAGTTTTCTGCAAGCCACATATTGACTATTGCTATTAAAGGTTTTACCCCGTAGTTATCGATATGAGCTTGGTGAGTCCCTCTTATCCCCCTTATCGATGTGTCAAAGTGCCGATACGGTAATGTCACTTCTCGTCGTTCACTTTACCACACTTCAAAGGGTAGTTTCCTCTCGAGACCATAAGGCAAATATTACTTAGTGCACAACACATAACATCAAGAGAGAGAATTAACACACATTAATACTTAAAACCATAAATCATTTTTAATTCATCTCATATTCTTGCTAGGGTTTCTCCATCTCCCAAGAACTAATTGAACTACTCACACATGGAAGCAATCAAAAACATCATCATAATCTTATAGAGGGGGTGAAAGGAATGGAACGCATTCGAATATAAATTTACAATAGCAATCAAGATTACAACTATGGTTGGAGATGAATGACGTTGGTGGTGCAGCGGTTGATGATGAAGGGGATGATGCATTGTCCTCCGAGGATCCACGTAGCAGCCCGGATGTTGTCTTCTCCAAAGTTCCTTCTCAGCTTCTCTAGATCTAATCTGGGCCCTGTTTCTATGTTTTGTGGAGTTGTGTGTCTCGGATATCCGTGCCGTCTGCGCCAGGTGAAAGTATTTGACGAGGCGGTGCTTCTGGCACGTCGTAGGAGCGGCTGGTACGGGCGGGCTCTACCCGTACCGATGCCCGCTAAAGTTACTAAAGTTGTCCTCGCATCCTCGATCCTTTTGCCCAGGTGCATAATTAAGTGCTAAAATAATTTCTACCACGTCAAAATACCAGAAAATGACAGTTTTCATTGATATTTTGGCATTGCCTTATTATTTCAAGATCACGGTGAAATACAAAAAAAATCCTACTACTATTCAATGATAACTTAACGAAATATCGCTATAAAAACATGCTAAAATGCACTCGTCAGTGACCAGGATCGATGCGTCTTCTTAGCCGGCGTGACCAAAGGCTGAACTCAAGCACAACAATTACCGGGGAAGAGCAACCGCCGGAATAGACCGCGGCGATCGACGCACAAACTCATAAACCGCCGTGGAAGAACAACTGCAGTGCTCTTCGATTTTTGTGCCACCATTCATTTCGGTTCAATAAAAGCCCTACGTCTGCGCATTCGGATCTCCAACCAGCCACCGCCATTCATCGATGTCACCGACATCGACGACATGAGCAACCTCTCTTTGCCATCGGACTCCGAAACCGAGGGAAGGCCACTGGGATGGAGACAATGGTGGGAAAGAACTGCCACAACGAGCAGATCTAGCTCCCCACCGAGCGCGATGACCAAGAGGAGGAGGAGGAGGACACCATCGTCGACGATGGCCAGAAGAATGGGGAACTCCGTCGCCGACGATGTACAGAAGGAGGAGGGGAACACCATCGCCAACTACGTCCAGGAGGAAGAACCAGAAGAGGCCTTGTGGGCTCGGCTAGAGGTAGAGGAGGCGACGAACAGGAAGAAGGAGGCAAGGCCGTGGGCGAAGGTTGAGGCGCAGCCTGTTGTGGGTTTACTTCATGGGTGTACCATCGACAGTGCCTAGATCCGGCAAGCCCGGGTGGCCCACAGACGGTGATGTGGCATGTGGCCCATCGGGCGGCCCAGTTCCTGTTGATCGTAAAGAATGAAGTACAGCCTAGGATCGGGGAGCCGGATCCTAACCGACCTTCGGAGGAGGCCGTATTCGTGAAGGACCATGAGGAACCCGGATCCAGTACGACGTAGATGGAAGGCGGATACTTGACGTACACGGCAAGATATTGTACCGTAGTTACGCAACCTGTCCGGCAGGACTCTCCATGTAAACCCTAGATCCGTGCGCCTTTATAAGCCGGATCCCGGGAGCCCTAGAGGCACAACCACAACTCATTGTAACAACGCGAACGCGCCCAGATAATTCCCGACAAGCAGCAGTAGGCCCTGTCTTCGAGCGGTGTTCAAGCTGGGTAAATCGCGTACCTGTCCCGGGACTCTCCGCCTATGGCCCCTACTTCTTCTCCCCTGAGGGATCCCTCCTCTCGGAGTTCCGTCGAATAGGCACCTGCTGCGCCCACCGTGGGGCCGGCGGCGTGCGGAGGCCGGAACCGGGAGGGTTCCGCCATGGGAAGCTACGACGAATCCATCGCTGTGGGGCGTGTCCTTTATGCCGGGAACTTTCCGATTGTCCCTCAGGATGAGTGCTGGATTTCGGCTAGGACCGACCCCATCAAGCTCTCCATCGTCCCGCTTGGCGGCATTCACATCTTCATCGGCGAAACCGTCGATCCCGACGGAAACGCTTTGGTAAGTAACGCGCGACCGGCCGAGCAGGACGCATCGCGAAAATCCGATCTGGGATGCTGGAGCTTCCTACGGAAGATTCCGCCTTAGATCGGGAAAAATCAAAACCCACCCAATCCGCCCCTGAGCAGGAAACAACGGTGGAAGACCAATGCATATTGGCCTGGGTCTCCCAGGTGTTAGAGAAAAAAGGTGTCACTTCGTGCACTTCCTCGCACATACGCCGGAACCTCTACTCCTCAGGAGGGCAGGGACCCATGCAGTTGAGGCTGCCGAGGAATGGCTGCCCGTTCTGTTGATGTTCCATGCTAGTTTTATGACAATACCTACATGTTTTGCTCACACTTTATAATGATTTTATGCGTTTTGACACTAACCTATTAACAAGATGCCGAGGTGCCGTTCTGTTTTCTGTGTTTTTGGTCCGAAAAAGCTGTTCGGCAATAATCTCGAGAATTCGACGAAACAAAAGCCAAACCTCCTATTTCTCCGAGGGACACACGGAGCCGGAAAGGCAACCCGGGGGGAGGCCCACTGCCTCCAGACCACATGGGGCGCGGCCTAGGAGGGGGGCACGCCGCCCTATGGGGTGGGCCCCCCGGGGGCACCCCCTCGCGCCGCCCTTTCGCCTATATATTCCTCGCGACGCGAAAACCCTATATCAATCAATCATATTCCAGAAAGACTCCAGGGGCGCCGCCGCCATCGCGAAACTCCGTTTCGGGGTCAGAATCTCTGTTCCGGCACGCCGTCGGGATGGGGAAGTGCCCCCGGAAGGCTTCTCCATCGACGCCACCGCCTCCATCATGCTCCGTGAGTAGTTCCCCCATGGACTACGGGTTCTAGCAGTAGCTAGTTGGTATTCTCTCTCCCATGCACTTCAATACAATGATCTCATGAGCTGCCTTATGATGGCGTGTATTTCACACGTTCGTTGGGAACCCCAAGAGGAAGGTATGATGCGCACAGCAGCAAGTTTTCCCTCAGAAAGAAACCAAGGTTTATCGAACCAGGAGGAGCCAAGAAGCACGTTGAAGGTTGATGGCGGCGGGATGTAGTGTGGCGCAACACCAGGGATTCGCGCCAACGTGGAACTGCACAACACAACCCAAGTGCCCCAACGAAGCAGTGAGGTTGTCAATCTCACCCTTCTGTAACAAAGGGTTAACCGTATTGTGTGGAAGATGATTGTTTGGAGAAAATAGTAAAACAAGTATTGGCAGATTTGTATTTCGAGTATAAAAGAATGGACCGGGGTCCACAGTTCACTAGAGTGTCTCTCCCATAAGATAAAAGCATGTTGGGTGAACAAATTACATCGGGCAATTGACAAATAGAGAGGGCATAACAATGCACATACATGGCATGATAAGTATAGTGAGATTTAATTGGGCATTACGACAAAGTACATAGACCGCCATCCAACTGCATCTATGCCTAAAAAGTCCACCTTCAGTTATCGTCCGAACCCCTTCCAGTATTAAGTTGCAAACAGCAATTGCATTAAGTATGGTGCGTAATGTAATCAATAACTACATCCTCGGACATAGCATCAATGTTTTATCCCTGGTGGCAACACACCACAACCTTAGAACTTTCATCCTTGTCCCAGTGTCAATGCGATGAACCCACTATCGAGCATAAATACTCCCTCTTGGAGTTACTAGCATCAACTTGGCCAGAACTCTACTAACGGAGAGCATGCAAGATCATAAACAACACATATGCAATAACTTGATAATTAACATAACATGGTATTCTCTATCCATCGGATCCCGACAAACAACATAGAGTATTAATAGATGATCTTGATCATGTTAGGCAGCTCACAAGATCCAACAATGAAGCACAATGAGGAGAAGACAACCTTCTAGCTACGCTATGGACCCATAGTCCAGGGGTGAACTACTCTCTCATCACTCCGGAGGCGACCATGGCGGTGTAGAGTCCTCCGGGGAGATGAATCCCCTCTCCGGCAGGGTGCCGGAGGAGATCTCCTGAATCCCCGAGATGGGATTGGCGGCGGCGTCTCTGGAAGGTTTTCCGTATCGTGGTTTTTCGCATCGGGGGTTTCGCGACGGAGGCTTTAAGTAGGCGGAAGGGCGGAGTCGGAGGGTGACGGGGGCCCACACCATAGGCGGCGCGGCCCCCTTGGCCGCGCGGCCCTATGGTGGCGGCGCCTCGTCGCCCCCACTTCGTATCCCTTTCGGTCTTCCGGAAGGTTCGTGGCAAAATAGGCCCCTGGGACTTGATTTCGTCCAATCCAGAATATTTCGTTACTAGGATTTCTGAAACCAAAAACAGCAAACAGGAGGCACTTCGGCATCTTGTTAATAGGTTAGTTCCAGAAAATGCGAATATGACATAAAGTGTGCATAAAACATGTAGGTATCATCAATAATATGGCATGGAACATAAGAAATTATCGATACGTCGGAGACGTATCAAGCATCCCCAAGCTTAGTTCTGCTCGTCCCGAGCAGGTAAAACGATAACAAAGATAATTTCTGAAGTGACATGCCATCATAACCTTGATCATACTATTTGTAAACATATGTAATGGATGCAGCGATCAAAACAATGGTAATGACATGAGTAAACAAGTGAATCATAAAGCAAAGACTTTTCATGAATAGTACTTCAAGACAATCATCAATAAGTCTTGCATAAGAGTTAACTCATAAAGCAATAAATCAAAGTAAAGGTATTGAAGCAACACAAAGGAAGATTAAGTTTCAGCGGTTGCTTTCAACTTGTAACATGTATTGAAGGAGATATGCTCTAGAGGCAATAATAAAGTGGTTATTATTTATATCTTTATGTTTATGATAAATGTTTATATATCATGCTATAATTGTATTAACCGAAACATTAGTACATGTGTGATATATAGACAACAAAGAAGTCCCTAGTATGCCTCTTAAACTAGCTTGTTGATTAATGGATGATTAGTTTCATAATCATGAACATTGGATGTTATTAATAACAAGGTTATATCATTATATGAATGATGTAATGGACACACCCAATTAAGCGTAGCATAAGATCTCGTCATTAAGTTATTTGCTATAAGCTTTCGATACATAGTTACCTAGTCCTTATGACCATGAGATCATGTAAATCACTTATACCGGAAAGGTACTTTGATTACATCAAACGCCACTGCGTAAATGGGTGGTTATAAAGGTGGGATTAAGTATCAGAAAGTATGAGTTGAGGCATATGGATCAACGGTGGGATTTGTCCATCCCGATGACGGATAGATATACTCTGGGCCCTCTCGGTGGAATGTCGTCTAATGTCTTGCAAGCATATGAATAAGTTCATAAGAGACCACATACCACGGTACGAGTAAAGAGTACTTGTCGGAGACGAGGTTGAACAAGGTATAGAGTGATAGAAGATCAAACCTCGGACAAGTAAAATATCGCGTGACAAAGGGAATTGGTATCGTATGTGAATGGTTCATTCGATCACTAAAGTCATCGTTGAATATGTAGCCATTATGGATCTCCAGATCCCGCTATTGGTTATTGGTCGGAGTGAGTACTCAACCATGTCCACATAGTTCACGAACCGTAGGGTGACACACTTAAAGTTGGATGTTGAAATGGTAGTACTTGAATATGGAATGGAGTTCGAATATTTGTTCGGAGTCCCGGATGAGATCCCGGACATCACGAGGAGTTCGGAATGGTCGGAGAATAAGATTCATATATAGGATGTCATTTTATGTGAATTAAAATGATCCGGAAGGTTCTACGGAAGGTTCTAGAAGGTTCTAGAAAAGTCCGGAAGAAATAAGGATGGAAGGTGGAGTCCCAGAGGGACTCCACCCACCTTGGCCGGCCAACCTAAGGGAGGAGGAGTCCCAAGTGGACCGGCCACCCCACCAAGGAAAGGGGGGAGTCCCACTCCCCCTAGGTTTGGACACTTGGAAGGTTTTGTTGGGGTCTTATTCGGACTCTTTGACCTAAACCTTGGGGCCTCCACCTATATAAAGAGGGGGAGAGAGGGGCTGGCCGGCCACTCAAGCCACCACCATGGCCGCACCCCTCAAGGGTGCCCTAGCCGGCGCCTCTCTCCCCAAACCCTAGCGGTCTCTCTCCTCCACCACATCCCGCACGCTTAAGCGAAGCTCCGCCGGATTTCTCCACCACCACCGACACCACGCCGTCATGCTGTCGGATTCAAGAGGAGCTACTACTTCCGCTGCCCACTAGAATGGGGAGGTGGACGTCGTCTTCATCAACAACCGAACGTGTGACCGAGTACGGAGGTGCTGCCCGTTCGTGGCGCCGGAAGCGATCGTGATCAAGATCTTCTGCGAAGCGGCAAGTGAACGTCTACCGCAGCAACAAGAGCCTCATCTTGTAGGTTTTGGAATCTCTTCAAGGGTGAGACTCGATACCCCCTCGTTGCTACCGTCTTCTAGATTGCATCTTGGCTTGGATTGCGTGTTCACGGTAGGAAAATTTTTGTTTTCTATGCAACGTTATCCTACAGTGGTATCAGAGCCGTGTCTATGCATAGATGGTTGCACGAGTAGAACACAATGGTTTTGTGGGCGTTGATGCTCTTGTTGTCTTTAGTTTGAGTACTTTGCATCTTTGTGGCATAGTGGGATGAAGCGGCTCGGGCTAACTTTACATGACCGCGTTCATGAGACTTGCTCCTCGTTCGACATGCAACTTGTATTGCATAAGAGGCTTTGCGGGTGTCTGTCTCTCCTACTATAGTGAAGATTCAATTTACTCTTCTATTGACAACACTAGTATCACCGTTGTGGTTCATGTTCGTAGGTAGATTAGATCTTACTCGAAAACCCTAAACCACGTAAAATATGCAAACCAAATTAGAGACGTCTAACTTGTTTTTGCAGGGTTTGGTGATGTGATATGGCCATGATGTGATGATGAATATGTATGAGATGATCATTATTGTATTGTGGCAACCGGCAGCCTTATGGTTGTCTTTAAATTTCATGTTGAGTAGTATTTCAAAGTAGTTGTAATAGTTGCTACATGAGGTGAACAACCATGAAGACGGCGCCATGAACCTTGACGCTACGCCGACGATGATGGAGATCATGCCCGTTGATGATGGAGATCATGTCCATGCTTTGGAGATGAAGATCGAAGGCGCAAAGACTAAAGGGCCATATCATATCACATATGAATTGCATGTGATGTTAATCCTTTATGCATCTTATTTTGCTTAGATCGCGACGGTAGCATTATAAGATGATCCCTCACATTAATATCAAGATAATAAAGTGTTCTCCCCTCGTATGCACCGTTGCCAAAGTTCGTCGTTTCGAAGCATCTCGTGATGATCGGATGTGATAGATTCAACGTTCATATACAACGGGTGTAAGCCATGTTGCACACGCGGAATACTTGGGTTTGCTTGACGAGCCTAGCATGTACAGACATGGCCTCGGGACAACGGAAACCGAAAGGTTGAACACGAGTCATATGGATGATATGATCAACATGTTGATGTTCACCATTGAAGCTACATCATCTCACGTGATGATCGGTTTTGGTGTAGTGGATTTGGATCGTGTACCACTTAACAACTATGAGGGATGTTGTATTAAGTGGGAGTTCATTAGTAATAAGATTAGAACATGAACTAATTATCATAAACATAGTCTGAGTAGTATTTTGAATTATTTTTGTAGTATTGGCATCCGTTTTCTACTATGCGCTAGTCTTGTTATTGAGATAGAAATACTGTTAAAATCTGATAAGAAACTTTACGGATTGGTACCGTATTGTTAATGAATCAAGAAATGATTAAGTCCTATTGCAAACTTTTAGTAAACCTCACATTTTTGATTCAAAGAGCTATGGTTTCAATTAGTACCTAAAGTTATCTTGTCTCCGTCAAACTTGAAGTTCAAATTTGTTTGAAAAGTATGGAGCTGAAAATTTAGTTTTTAGAAATAATCAAGGTATGAGATATATGAGATATCTAAGACCTTATTGCAAGATGATAGAATATTATATGGTGAGACTACATAAACTCATAAGTTTTATGGGAATGTATGAAGGTTGAAGACGCCAGGCGTCACAATTCTCCAACTATTGGGGCACTAACGATATTCGCATATCCATGAAGTTATCATCCTTAGTATGCACCGTTGCTAAGACTCGTCGTTTCGAAGCATCACGTGATGATCGGGTGTGATAGATTCTATGTGTGCATACAACGGGTGCAAGCCAGATTTGCACATGCGAATACCAAGGTTAAAACTTTATGAGCCTAGCATGTACAGACATGGTCTCAGAAAGTCATCATGATACAATGGATAAAATTATGAGTGAAATTGTTCATCATATTACAAGGTTACTAATAGTGAAATCCGGAACACTTATCATATGATGATCAACTTCAAAGTAAGAACCTCAAGGTTATTGGTATTTGACCAACAAACCTAGAAGTTAATGATGTTGAAGTGTTTTCTGAATAATGAGGAAAGCTAAAAGAGAAACTGCAAAAGATATTTTGGCAAAAGAAAAGAAAAGACTAGAAAGTCTAGCTCAGGTGTATATAAATGATATACATGTTATGGTTGTATTCCTAGTTAAGTCACACTATGAAATTCTTGGGTATTAGTACTATATTGGTTGGTATGAAGTGTCATACAAAACAATGCAATACAAGAATACAATGGCCTAAGTGACTGACAAGGAATATGATAGGAATGCACGTCTGGAACAAAATAAAGTGTTATTATGTTCGTCGTTGGCATTCTATATAGCCCTTAGAATTTATAATAAAGAACTTAATAATTGTTATTTTGCTCTGGTCAAATGAAAACAATGAGTTGTTCAAATTATGACATTACTCCATGTACGATGGATAAGTTATTATAAATCTTAATGGTGAAACACACATACATAACACTGACGCTAAAATGCCATAAGGCAAATGATTTGAATTCCACTTATTTGTGGAACCGCCATTTAGGTCATGTTAGAAAGGAATGCATGAAGGAACTCCATGCAAATGGATTTTTGGAGTCATTTGATTTTTGAATCATTTGGCACTTGCAAATCTTTTCTAAAAAGAATGACTAAAATACCGTTCATAGGCCAAGAGTTGAACGGGCAACTAACTTAGTGGAAACATACATGCTGATGTATGTGGTTCACTGTGCATAGTTGTGTGCGGGAGATTCTTCTACTTCATAAAAACTTCCAACAATGAATTGAGTATATATATATGGATATATTCAATAAGGAAGAAGTTTGAAACATTTGAATGGATTCAAATAAATTTCAGTATGAAGTGGAAATCATCGTAATAGAAATCAAATATCTATGATTGGATCATGGTGGAAATATTTGAATTACGAGTTTTAGCGAACATCTAAGAGAGTTATGAAATTGTTCTACAACTTACATTTCTTGGAGTATCATAGTGATGATGAAGTATCCAAGAGATATATCCAAACTTTGTTGGATCAATGATGAGATAAAATATTGATGCCATTATATTTTTGTGAATTATGCTTTAGTGACTACCGCTTTTACACTGAATAGAGCATCATCATGATCCGTTGAAATGACACCATACAAGTTATGGCATGGGTATAAACCCTAATAGTCAACCAAAATCGGATGAATGTCTTTGTTGGTTATCCCAGAGATTTAATTGGGAATTCTTCCCACGAGACAAAGACAAAAGTGTTTGTCAATGTTTCTTATTTCCGAGAAATTGTTTCGAGTGAAGTATTTGAGTGGGAGGACAATATAATTTGATAAGGTTTATGAACCTGAGCATAATGATCAGAGTAGCGCAGCATCGGAATTGGTTTCGGAAGCGGCCACGACGATCATGGCTCCCATGACTACAAAGTGTTTTAGCCATGGAGATCGAAGTACATATTGAACCTTGTAGGTATGGTTTACTTTGTGATCAAATAAATGATTTGTGGACAAAGGATTGATTTTGAACAATGATAAACCAACTACAAAACAAAGAAGTTATGATGGGCCCTGACTCCGTTAAAATGGCCATGCGCCATGAAATCCAAGATAGATGAATACTTTATGAAAGTAAATGGATCTATGAAATTGATAGACTTGGATGAAATATCCTTGAAGAAAGCTTGACTTATCGAAAAATTGTTTACGACAAAGTTCAAAGAGTTGAATACGATAAGATTAGATCTTCCGTAGCAATGCTTATAGTCTATGTGGATTATTCTAGTAATCACTACATATTTCTTTCATGAGATATGCTAGTAGGATGGCAAAATACACTACTTAACAGAAGTATGTATACAAGATACAACCAAGAGTTTTGCTGGTCCGTGGAATACTAGATAGGTATACAAGCTTCAATTGGATGAAGTAAGTATCACGGAGTTGGAATCTTCACCGGATGAAATAGTCAAAGAGTTTTTGATTTCATCAGAGACGATGAAGAGGCTTGCATTTGCAAGAAATTAAGTGGGAGCGCTAAGACACATTTATAATACTTTATGTAGGTGACATATAGTTGGTTATAAATGATGTAATTATATACTTGATTAAAAGGTTTCATTGAAAATTAACTTCAATGAAAGGATATGGACTGAAACAAATTTAGTGTCAAGATCTATGAAGATAGATTGAAACACATAAATAAGTTTAAGTCAAAGTACATATGATGGATATTGAAGTAGTTCAATATAGAAAAATTAAGAAAATGTTCTTGTCATGTGAAGGTTTAACAAGACTTGAGTGTATCTGACACTCAATGAGTAAAAACACATGAGTGATTATAGATCACGAATAATATGTACACAATCAGATATCATGTGCTATAAAGTGTTATGAGCATATACCAGAATGATTCATATGATGATCATTGGACAACAGTAAGAATATCCTTGAGTACTTTAGAAGAACTAAGGATATATATATATATATATATTTTTGTATGAAGAAATGACAAACAAATCGCTGTAAGGTGTTATACCGATATTGGTTTTGTCACATATAAAATATAATTTCAATCTCAAATTAGACTAAGTGTTGTTTAAAAGGTAGCACAATGAGCTAGAAGTTGTCTATGCTAGATTTAGAAGAGTTCTAAATATTGTGACGGAATCTACAAAAGAAGGCAGAGTATGTCATTGTTTTGACAATGACAAAGGATGTTAAGTCAAGAGGTTCTTTGAGAACTTGGTGTATTTCCGACAGAGTCAGAACTTTGAAGCTATATTGTGTGTGACAATATTAGTGACATATTTCAGACCGCGGAATTAAGGTTCCACCAGAAGACCAAACATATTTAAGGCCGACTCATTTGGAAATGAGTGATGCGTTGAGACGCAAATGAATTACAAAATACATACGGTTCTGAGCATGTCAGATCCGTTGACTAAAACCTCTCCTGTGAGCGAAACATGATAAAGCACCAGAAGGCCAAGGTGTTATATCTTTACAAATGTAAACTAGATTATTGACTCTAGTGCAAGTGGGAGACTGAAGGAGATATGCTCTAGAGGCAATAATAAAGTGGTTATTATTTATATCTTTATGTTTATGATAAATTTTTATATGTCATGCTATAATTGTATTAACCGAAACATTAGTACATGTGTGATATATAGACAACAAAGAAGTCCCTAGTATGCCTCTTAAACTAGCTTGTTGATTAATGGATGATTAGTTTCATAATCATGAACATTGGATGTTATTAATAACAAGGTTATATCATTATATGAATGATGTAATGGACACACCCAATTAAGCGTAGCATAAGATCTCGTCATTAAGTTATTTGCTATAAGCTTTCGATACATAGTTACCTAGTCCTTATGACCATGAGATCATGTAAATCACTTATACCGGAAAGGTACTTTGATTACATCAAACGCCACTGCGTAAATGGGTGGTTATAAAGGTGGGATTAAGTATCCGGAAAGTATGAGTTGAGGCATATGGATCAACGGTGGGATTTGTCCATCCCGATGACGGATAGATATACTCTGGGCCCTCTCGGTGGAATGTCGTCTAATGTCTTGCAAGCATATGAATAAGTTCATAAGAGACCACATACCACGGTACGAGTAAAGAGTACTTGTCAGGAGACGAGGTTGAACAAGGTATAGAGTGATACCGAAGATCAAACCTCGGACAAGTAAAATATCGCGTGACAAAGGGAATTGGTATCGTATGTGAATGGTTCATTCGATCACTAAAGTCATCGTTGAATATGTGGGAGCCATTATGGATCTCCAGATCCCGCTATTGGTTATTGGTCGGAGTGAGTACTCAACCATGTCCACATAGTTCACGAACCGTAGGGTGACACACTTAAAGTTGGATGTTGAAATGGTAGTACTTGAATATGGAATGGAGTTCGAATATTTTTCGGAGTCTCGGATGAGATCCCGGACATCACGAGGAGTTCCGGAATGGTCCGGAGAATAAGATTCATATATAGGATGTCATTTTATGTGAATTAAAATGATCCGGAAGGTTCTACGGAAGGTTCTAGAAGGTTCTAGAAAAGTCCGGAAGAAATAAGGATGGAAGGTGGAGTCCCAGAGGGACTCCACCCACCTTGGCCGGCCAACCTAAGGGAGGAGGAGTCCCAAGTGGACTCCCCACCATGGTGGCCGGCCACCCCACCAAGGAAAGGGGGGAGTCCCACTCCCCCTAGGTTTGGACACTTGGAAGGTTTTGTTGGGGTCTTATTCGGACTCTTTGACCTAAACCTTGGGGCCTCCACCTATATAAAGAGGGGGAGAGAGGGGCTGGCCGGCCACTCAAGCCACCACCATGGCCGCACCCCTCAAGGGTGCCCTAGCCGGCGCCCCTCTCCCCAAACCCTAGCGGTCTCTCTCCTCCACCACATCCCGCACGCTTAAGCGAAGCTCGCCGGATTTCTCCACCACCACCGACACCACGCCGTCATGCTGTCGGATTCAAGAGGAGCTACTACTTCCGCTGCCCGCTGGAACGGGGAGGTGGACGTCGTCTTCATCAACAACCGAACGTGTGACCGAGTACGGAGGTGCTGCCCGTTCGTGGCGCCGGACGATCGTGATCAAGATCTTCTACGCGCTTTTGCAAGCGGCAAGTGAACGTCTACCGCAGCAACAAGAGCCTCATCTTGTAGGTTTTGGAATCTCTTGAAGGGTGAGACTCGATACCCCCTCGTTGCTACCGTCTTCTAGATTGCATCTTGGCTTGGATTGCGTGTTCACGGTAGGAAATTTTTTGTTTTCTATGCAACGTTATCCTACATGTATATCTCATGGATAATTGTCAACATAGAGTAATATAACAAGTGCAATATGCAAGTATGTAGGAATCAATGCACAGTTCACACAAGTGTTTGCTTCTTGAGGTGGAGAGAGATAGGTGAACTGACTCAACATAAAAGTAAAAAGAATGGTCCTTCAAAGAGGAAAGCATCGATTGCTATATTTGTGCTAGAGCTTTTATTTTGAAAACATGAAACAATTTTGTCAACGGTAGTAATAAAGCATATGAGTTATGTAAATTATATCTTACAAGTTGCAAGTCTCATGCATAGTATACTAATAGTGCCCGCACCTTGTCCTAATTAGCTTGGACTACCGGATCTTTGCAATGCACATGTTTTAACCAAGTGTCACAATGGGGTACCTCCATGCCGGTACAAAGGTCTAAGGAGAAAGCTCGCATTTTAGATTTCTCGCTTTTGATTATTCTCAACTTAGACATCCATACCGGGACAACATGGACAACAGATAATGGACTCCTCTTTAATGCATAAGCATGTGGCAACAATTATTATTCTCATATGAGATTGAGGATATATGTCCAAAACTGAAACTTCCACCATGATTCATGGCTTTAGTTAGCGGCCCAATGTTCTTCTCTAACAATATGCATGCTCCAACCATTAAGGTGGTAGATCTCTCTTACTTCAGACAAGACGGACATGCATAGCAACTCACATGATATTCAACAAAGGGTAGTTGATGGCGTCCCCAGAAGCATGGTTATCGCACAACAAGCAACTTAATAAGAGATAAAGTGCATAAGTACATATTCAATACCACAATAGTTTTTAAGCTATTTGTCCCATGAGCTATATATTGCAAAGGTGAATGATGGAATTTTAAAGGTAGCACTCAAACAATTTACTTTGGAATGGCGGAGAAATACCATGTAGTAGGTAGGTATGGTGGACACAAATGGCATAGTGGTTGGCTCAAGTATTTTGGATGCATGAGAAGTATTCCCTCTCGATACAAGGTTTAGGCTAGCAAGGTTATTTGAAACAAACACAAGGATGAACGGTGCAGCAAAACTCACATAAAAGACATATTGTAAACATTATAAGACTCTACACCGTCTTCCTTGTTGTTCAAAACTCAATACTAGATGTTATCTAGACTCTAGAGAAACCAAATATGCAAACCAAATTAGCAAGCTCTAAGTGTTTCTTCATTAATGGGTGCAAAGTATATGATGCAAGAGCTTAAACATGAGCACAACAATTGCCAAGTATCAAATTATCCAAGACATTTTAGAGTTACTACATGTAGCATTTTCCAATTCCAACCATATAACAATTTAACGAAGAAGAAACTTCGCCATGAATACTATGAGTAGAGCCTAAGGACATACTTGTCCATATGCTACAGGAGCGTGTCTCTCTCCCATAAAGTGAATGCTAGGATCCATTTTATTCAAACAAAACAAAAAACAAAAACAAACCGACGCTCCAAGCAAAGTGCATAAGATGTGACGGAATAAAAATATAGTTTCAGGGGAGGAACCTGATAATGTTGTCGATGAAGAAGGGGATGCCTTGGGCATCCCCAAGCTTAGACGCTTGAGTCTTCTTATAATATGCAGGGGTGAACCACCGGGGCATCCCCAAGCTTAGAGCTTTCACTCTCCTTGATCATATTGCATCATACTCCTCTCTTGATCCTTGAAAACTTCCTCCACACCAAACTCGAAACAACTCATTAGAGGGTTAGTGCACAATAAAAATTAACATGTTCAGAGGTGACACAATCATTCTTAACACTTCTGGACATTGCATAAAGCTACTGGACATTAATGGATCAAAGAAATTCATCCAACATAGCAAAAGAGGCAATGCGAAATAAAAGGCAGAATCTGTCAAAACAGAACAGTCCGTAAAGATGGATTTTATTAGGCCACCAGACTTGCTCAAATGAAAATGCTCAAATTGAATGAAAGTTGCGTACATATCTGAGGATCATGCACGTAAATTGGCTTAATTTTCTGAGCTACCTACAGGGAGGTAGACCCAGATTCGTGACAGCAAAGAAATCTGGAACTGCGCAGTAATCCAAATCTAGTACTTACTTTACTATCAAAGACTTTACTTGGCACAACAAAACTCAAAACTAAGATAAGGAGAGGTTGCTACAGTAGTAAACAACTTCCAAGACTCAAATATAAAACAAAAATACTGTAGTAAAAACATGGGTTGTCTCCCATAAGCGCTTTTCTTTAACGTCTTTCAGCTAGGCGCAGAAAGTGTAACTCAAGTAACATCAAGAGACGAAGCATCAACATCATAATTTGTTCTAATAATAGAATCATAAGGTAACTTCATTCTCTTTCTAGGGAAGTGTTCCATACCTTTCTTGAGAGGAAATTGATATTTAATATTACCTTCCTTCATATCAATAGTAGCACCAACGGTTCGAAGAAAAGGTCTTCCCAATATAATGGGGCAAGATGCATTGCATTCAATATCCAAGACAACAAAATCAACGGGGACAAGGTTATTGTTAACCATAATATGAACATTATCAACTCTCCCCAAAGGTTTCTTTTTAGCATTATCAGCGAGATTAACATCCAGATAACAGTTTTTCAATGGTGGCAAGTCAAGCATATCATAGACTTTCTTAGGCATAACAGAAATACTTGCACCAAGATCACATAAAGCATTACAATCAAAATCTTTGACTCTCATTTTAATGATGGGCTCCTGATACGTCCAAAACGTATCTACTTTCCCGAACACTTTTGCTATTGTTTTGCCTCTAATTTGTGTATTTTGGATGCAACTAACACGGACTAACGCTGTTTTCAGCAGAGCTCTGGTGTCTCATTTTTGTGCAGAAATCCAACTTTCGGGAAAAACCTCGGGATTTTGACGAAAGGGCCTATTTTCCCAGAATACTGACGGAGCCAGAAGGACAATTCAAGTGGAGGCCCGAGGGCCCCACACCATAAGGCGGCGCGGCCCTATGGTGTGGCCCCCTCGGCTAGCCTCCGACGCCCCCCTTCGGACTACTTATTCGCCTCGACCTAAAAACGCACGGGGAGAAGTCGAAGTCGCCAGAAACCCTCCGAACGCCGCCACATCGCGAAACTCCGTCTCGGGAGCCAGAAGTCTCCGTTCTGGCACTCCACGGGACGGGGAATTGGAGGAGATCATCGCCATCATCACCACCGACGCCTCTCCATCGACCAGCCATGTTTCCCCCATCCATGTGTGAGTAATTCCCCCGCTGTAGGCTAAAGGGGATGGTAGGGATTGGATGAGATTGGTCATGTAATAGTCATAAGATTGTTAGGGCATGGTGCCTAGTATCCGTAGATGTTACTTTTATGATATTGTTGCAACTTGTTATGCTTAATGCTTGTCACTAGGGCCCGAGTGCCATGATCTCAGATCTGAACATGTTATTGATTCATGAAGATATTCGTTGTTTATGATCTTACCTGCAAGTTGTATACACATGTCACTGTCCGGAACCAATGGCCCCGAAGTGACAGATCGGGACAACCGGAGGGGATGGTAGTGATGTGAGGATCACATGTGTTCACGGAGTGTTAATGCTTTGCTCCGGTACTCTATTAAAAGGAGTCCTAATATCCAGTAGTTTCCCTAGAGGCCCGGCTGCCACCGGCTGGTAGGACAAAAGATGTTGTGCAAGTTTCTCATTGCGAGCACGTACGACTATAATTGGAACACATGCCTATTGATTGATTAGTACTTGGATACCGTTTTATTATTATCTGCAAATGCCCTGCTTGATTGTTACATGAGTTTCTCTCATCCATGCAACGCCCATTATCCGTCCCCGTGCCTACAGTATTTTAATCCTGCTGTTTACTAAAATCACTACTGCTGTCTTTGTTACTCTCTGCTTGTTTTACTACTCTGCTATAAAGCTGACTCTGATAAACTCTTGCGAGCAAGTCTGTTTCCAGGTGCAGCTGAATTGACAACTCCGCTGTTAAGGCTTCCAAGTGTTCTTTGTCTCCCCTTGTGTCGAATCAATAAATTGGGTAATACTTCCCTCGAAGACTGTTGCGATCCCCTATACTTGTGGGTCATCAAGACTATTTTCTGGCGCCGTTGCCGGGGAGCATAGCTTTATTTGGAAGTTCACTTGGATTGATATTGTTCGCTGCAAATTCTCCATCATGGGTAAACCTCGCGATACTAAGGTCGCCATATTACCATCCACTACAAGAAAAGGTACAACTCTGAGTACCTCTGCTGCTCTTGATTCACCATCTGTGATTGATAAACTTGTTTCACCACCACATGCTTCACATGCTGGTACTTCTGCTGAATCTGAAAACTCTCATAATACTGATAATATTTCTGCTGTGCTTGATGATAGTGGTTCATTGGGAACTTTTCTAGATGCTACAATTGCTAGGTCTAGACAAATTGAAAATACTGAAACTCCTAATGTTACTACACCTGTTAATTCACCTGAACTTGAATACTCTAGTGATGATCTTGATGAAGATTATGTGGAACTTGATGATGATTTTATTGAAAAATCCAATGCTACTACTGATGCAAGAAAAATTAAAAAGTTGCTTGCAGAACATGCTGTTAGATATAAACTGTCTCCTGATCCTAAATTTGCCACATCTCCTATAAACATTAAGGATAAAGATTATGATTTTTCTCTTGATCTATCTCATATAGCTATTGTTGAGAAAACACCCTTTTGTGGTACTGAAAAAGAAAGTGCTGTTGAACACATGACTGAGTTATCTACTCTGAGTAGCTTGTTTTCTGATGATGTTAAGAAGCGTACTTACTTTGTTGCTAAAATCTTTCCATTCTCATTAAAGGATGACGCTAAAACTTGGTATAATAGTTTGCCACCTAGTTCTATTAAAAGTCCAAAAGAATTGCTTAATGTTTTCTTCCGGAAATACTTTCCTGCTAGTGCTCAACATGCTGCTTTGCAGAGAGTTTATAATTTTGATCAGGGAGATGAAGAGAAATTGCCTGAGGCTTGGGCGAGATTTTGCTCTCTTATTAGAGCTCTGATTTAGAAAAGCATGATTTACTTGATATATTTTATAGTGGACTAACCATTGAGTCTAGGGCATACCTGGATAGTTGTGCTGGTTGTGTTTTCAGGAAAAGAACTCCAGACGAAGCTGAAGAATTATTGGCTAAAATAAGCCGGAATCATGATGATTGGACTACGCCTGAACCAACTCCAACGCCAATAGTGAAGAAGAGGGGTTTAATTAAATTGAATGATGAAGATATGAGGGAAGCCAAGAAGTCTCTCAAGGAGAAAGGTATTAAATCTGAAGATGTGAAGAATCTACCTCCCATAGAAGATATATGTGAGATAATTCCCCCTTCATCCATGATTGAGGTAAACTCCCTTCAACGCTTTACTAGGGAAGATATTCCGTATTCAAAACCTCCTGCACAATGCTTAGATGAGTTTGATAATTATATTGTTAAGCAAGAAAATTTTAATATGAGAGTAGAGAATCATCTAATGGAAAATTCTCAAGCTATTAGTCAATTGCATGATATTGTGGAGAGAACCTCCAATGATGTTAAGATGCTTGTTAAACATTTTCATATGGTTCAAACTCAAATTGATCAACTCACTAAAGTGCAAAATGACTTGTTGGGAAATAATGCTAAAGAAAAACATGCTTATGAAGTAACAACTAGAGGTGGTGTCTCTACCCAGGATCCTCTATATCCTGAAGGGCATCCCAAAAGAGTTGAACAAGATTCTCAACGAACTAAAACTAGTGCTCCATCTAGGAAAAAGAAGAAGAAACATAAAAATGTTGTAGAATCCTCTGAACCTGTTAATGATCCTAATAGTATTTCTATTTCTGATGCTGAAACTGAAAGTGGTAATGAACATGATAAAGATAATGATAAGAATGATACTCCTGATAAAGAAGAGGTTGAAAAAGAACCTGAAAAGCATGCTAAAAATAAAAAGTATACTAAAGAAGATTTTATTGCTGAGAAACATGGTAATGAAAGAGAACCTTGGGTGCAAAAGCAAATGCCTTTTCCTGCTAAGAAACTAAAATCAAAGGAAGAAGAACACTATAATAAATTTTGTGATTGGATGAAACCTTTATTCTTGCAAATCCCTTTGACTGATGCTATTAAATTGCCTCCTTATTCAAAGTATATGAAAGATATTGTTACTAACAAAAGGAAAATCCCCAATGAGGAAATTTCCACTATGCTTGCTAATTACTCTTTCAATGGCAAAGTTCCAAAGAAGTTGGGCGACCCAGGTATACCTACTATTCCTTGTTCTATTAAGAATAATTATGTTAAAACTGCTCTATGTGACTTGGGAGCCGGTGTTAGTGTTATGCCTTTTTCTCTTTATAAGAGACTTTACTTAGATAAGTTGATACCTACTGATATATCTTTGCAAATGGCTGATAAATCTACTGCTATTCCTGTTGGTATATGTGAGGATGTTCCTGTTCAAGTTACTAATATTGCTTGATATTAACTGATTTTGTTGTGTTGGAAATGCCTGAAGATGATAATATGTCTATTATTCTTGGGAGACCTTTTCTTAACACCGCAGGGGCTGTTATTGATTGCAATAAAGGAAAGGTTACTTTCAATGTTGATGATAAGGAACACACCGTCTATTTCCCCAAGAGGATTGAAAAAGCGTGCGGAGTTAATACTATTTCTCATGTGAGAACTATCAAAGTTGGAACTATCGATTGTCCTATATATGAGCCTAAAGAAGAATATCAAACTCTTGTGATTGGATCCATATCAATACAATTCAAGGTAACATGATTGATTTGAGGTTTATTTCTTCATATGCTATGTAAAATTTATTTGGTGGCAAGACTTGATCAACCTTGTTAACAAATACCTTTTATATGCATAGAGGAGGTAAACAACATTTCTTTCTTTTCTTCCTCCACTTGCTTTAGTTGCTGTAGCATTTTTAATTTGCAAAGTTTCTTAGTTGATTAGAGTTTTCAAAAAATTTCCTGGCCAGTAATAATAAACTTAATACCCAGAAATGTGCATTTTTCAAAGTTTTCAAAAATTCGCGAAAATTACACCGTTGGTCCTATTTTTCGACGAGGCACCTGGGAGCACCAGAGGATGACCTGTGGGGCACCACAGGGTGCCACACCACAGGCCGGCGCGGCCAAGGAGGGGGCGCGCCACCCTGTGGTGTGGGCCCCTCCTTGCCCCATTCTTCATCTCTTTCTCCCAGCATCTTCTCTCTCCCGAAAAAACTCGAACCAACTTTCTCTCACTCGCGTTTTTGCTCAAGAGCTCAGGATTTTTCGATCTCTTTGCTCAGCCCAGATTTCTGTTTGAAATTTGGCACATTTGCTCTCCGGTATGTGACTCCTTCGATTATCCAAGTAGAATTTTGTTTGGTGAAGTATATCTTGAATATTTTGCTGCTGTAGGTAACATGTTTAGTGAGCTTGCATGCTTGTTCTAAGTGGTAGAAACTAGTTTTGATGCATGATTAGTACTCTAGCAAGTTCCTATGGTAGTTTCCCTCAATTATATGTCACCAAATCAAGTTTTATATTGTTTGTTGAAAAATTTCAGAAAATGGAAGGGAGTAGCACCAACAAGAATTGGAGGTGCAACAGGTCATGAGAGTTCACCGGGAAGAAGGAGTATACCCCGCTTATTATCCGTGTGTGGATTTTATGAGAGGTGCAGGGATCTTGCAAGACGTTCAAAGATTAATCTCTCGTGCAGGATTGGATGATTTTGTTGATGGGGAACCATGCCAATATGTGAAACTGACTATGTCAGTAGTGCAGGATTTTAAATTCAATTGGTCACGATCTAACCCCATGGTTCAGTACAAAATTTATAATAAAACTGTCAACTTGCCATTCAGTGATTTTTGTGCAGCAATCAGAGTGCCGCAATGGGGATCATGCGAGAAGATAAAGGGATCGCCGCAAGAGTTCTTGGACCTCTTCAAGATGATTTGTCATGGAAGAAGTTTCTCAGAGGATGATGGTAAAATCAGTAGTATTCATTTCCCAGCTATTCGTTACTTCGCTTATTTCATTACCAAGTGCGTTCTAGCGAGGAAGAATGGAGGTAAATTAACTATCCCTGATCTAGCCTTTCTAGCTGCCGCATTACAAGGTAATAGGACTTATAACTTGGGAGCTTTGATGGGAGTGGTGTTTTGGAACATGGGAGCATATGCTCCCTATATTTTGAAATGCATGTTACATGTATTTTAAATTTCAAAAAAATTGAAACAAATCCGCACGTACATCTTCATGTGCTACGCGCTCACAAAGTCGTTTCATAAAAAATGAACTTATCATGTGACGTGTGTAAAAAAGACAAAATTCAGTGCTGAAAACAATGCTTTTCACAGGATAAGTTTTCTCTTTTTTACATAGGCCACAAAAAATATTATTTTTTCGTGAAACTTGACGCATACACATATATTATGGAGATGTACATGTAGAATTTTTTGTCAAAATTTTTCCACACTTCGAAATATGTTTTGTTGGTAGAGGGAGCATACGCACCCGGGAGCCGAATTGAATTTCCGAGCTTTGATAGCCAACAGACTTTCTACTAATCGTGAGAGGGGAGGAATTTGTGGAGGTCTCATCACCTCTCGTTTATTAGCCATGCATAATGTAGGACCTCACCGTCTTGATGTTCAGCTCCCCTTAGAGAAACTTGACATAGCTTCCATGATTAAACATGAATTTCTTTCTGATTCGTCTAATTTAGGAAACCTGTCTTACAGAATAACATTTTACAAGAAATCTTGGACAAGGACTAAGAAAGTTGAAAAATTAGTAGGATTGCCTGCACCTTCTCTGTTTAACCTTGATTCCAGGGAGGATTGGTCAGTCACGGAAAGTGCAGTTAATGCATACATCGAGGGAGGAAGCCATCGTGCACGAGACAACACGGATGAGGTCGAGGAACACCTCGACTCGTCATCCGATGCAGCAAGCTCTTCGCATCCACAAGCTGGGTATGAGGAACCCCCACGCTTTTCTTCTGCATCGGTACCTTATTATGACTACTCCATGTATGATCCACCGGCGTGGAACCCCGACCCTCGATGGGATTGAGCTCCACTTAGGCCAAAAGCCTAAGCTTGGGGGAGGTATACCGGCATCACTCATTCTTTGCATATTATGATTGCTGGATACTTGTATATACTTGTTTAGTTTGTTTGAGTGGTTTTCTAATGAGAGGAAGATGATATTTGGGGAAGTGCTGCCTGAAAACAGATTCTGGGCTGTTACCGTAAAAATTCGTGCGCACAGCCAGAACGTTATTTTGCGAAGCCAATTTTTGTGCATGTTCCCCAGGTTGTTATCTAACTTTCATTAGTTGAACACTTTTCGAACTGAGCAACGTAAGATTTTTGTAAAAATCGATTTCTGTACTGCTGTCAGGTTTTGGCAGATTTCTGCCATCTCGCTTTTCTGTGTTTCTTTTAGTTTGCTATTTCTTGCTTTCACTTTGTTTCTTTCCCAAAACACAAAAAGACCAAAAATATTTCTGTTGTTTCTCTTCATCATTTGTTTATCTTGGTTTCTTGCATTTGTTTCGCTTTATTTGCTATTGCTAGTTTGCTATAAGAAAACCCAAAAAGATTTTGCTTTGTTTGCTTGTTTCCTTTTGTTCTTGTTCTCAAATTCGAAAACACCAAAAATATTTGCTGTTCTTCTTTGGTTTGTAAATTTCATTATGAGTTCAATGGTCTTCGGTGGCTGGAGCGTGGTTTTCATTTCATATTATCCAAGCTACACAAGTGAAAAGGCAATAATGACGATCTACGACAATCTGATTGTGGTGAGAGGCTGGTATGAACTCTATTTGTTTTCATTTTTGTACATATACTCATCCATGTGAGCATGCTTAGTTGGTTCATGTGAGGTATATGTCATTTAAGAAAGTCTAGTAGTTCATGATCTCTCATGTTTAGCTCCAATTTATTAATATGAGTAGCATGTCATGGATGTTTGCTTGCATTGTTTTATTCATAGATAGGTATGATATTGTGGTATCCTCCTCTGAATAATTCATTTATATCGACTTGGCACATGCTCACGCATGCATATGACTGAACAAAATTCAATTAAGCCTCCATGATTTACATTGCTTCAGAGTTCTTGTGTCACTTTTATGCCTCCGTTAATTTATTTTGCCGCAAGCATGATTATGACAGTTATTGCTCTCTTGATTTGTCGCTCCCTAGTCTTTTGCTAGCCTTCACTTGTACTGAGCGGGAACGCTGCTCGTGCCTCCAAACACATGAAAACCAAGTTATTCCAAAGTGTCCACCATAAATACCTATGCATGGCATTTCAAACCATTCCAAGTAAATTCTCATGCGCTACCTTTAAAACCTTCAAAATGCTTCTCAATTTGTGTTAATGTTTCATAGCTCATGAGGAAGTATGTGGTGTTTAGCTTTCAACCTTGTCATTTACTTTTGACGGACTCTCATACGGACTAGTGGCACATCCGCTTATCCAATAATTTTGCAAAAAGAGCTGGCAATGGGATTCCCAGTCCCGAATTAATTAATTTAAATAGACACTCCTCCATGGTTTGTGATTGTTGGACGGCACCCGAAGGATTCGGTTAGCCATGGCTTGTGTAAGCAAAGGTTGGGGGAGTGTGATACGTCTCCGACGTATCGATAATTTCTTATGTTCTATGCCATATTATTGATGATACCTACATGTTTTATGCACACTTTATGTCATATTCGTGCATTTTCTGGAACTAACCTATTAACAAGATGCAAGTGCCGGTTCCTGTTTTATTGTTTTGGTTTCAGAAATCCTAGTAACGAAATATTCTCGGAATTGGACGAAACGAAGACCCGGGGCCTATTTTTCCACGGAGCTTCCAGAAGACCGAAGAACACGAAGTGGGGCCACGAGGTGGCGACACCACAAGGCGGCGCGGCCCGGGGGCCCGCGCCGCCCTATGGTGTGGCCCCTCGTCTGGCCCCCGACCTGCCTGCCAAAGCCTCCGTCGCGAAACCCCTGAGGCGAAAAACCACGATACGGAAAACCTTGCGAGACGCCGCCGCCGCCGATCCCATCTCGGGGGATTCGGAGATCTCCTCCGGCACCTGCCGGAGAGGGGATTCATCTCCCGGAGGACTCTACACCGCCATGGTCGCCTCCGGAGTGATGAGTGAGTAGTTCACCCCTGGACTATGGGTCCATAGCAGTAGCTAGATGGTTGTCTTCTCCTCATTGTGCTTCATTGTTGGATCTTGTGAGCTGCCTAACATGATCAAGATCATCTATCTGTAATACTCTATGTTGTGTTTGTCGGGATCCGATGGATAGAGAATACCATGTCATGTTAATTATCAAGTTATTACATATGTGTTGTTTATGATCTTGCATGCTCTCCGTTTCTAGTAGAGGCTCTGGCCAAGTTTTTACTTTTAACTCCAAGAGGGAGTATTTATGCTCGATAGTGGGTTCATGCCTGCATTGACACCTGTGACAGAAAGTTCTAAGGTTGTGTTGTGCTGTTGCCACTAGGGATAAAACATTGGCGCTATGTCCGAGGATGTAGTTGTTGATTACATTACGCACCATACTTAATGCAATTGTCTGTTGCTTTGCAACTTAATACTGGAGGGGGTTCGGATGATAACCTGAAGGTGGACTTTTTAGGCATAGATGCAGTTGGATGGCGGTCTATGTACTTTATCGTAATGCCCAATTAAATCTCACTATACTTATCATGTCATGTATGTGCATTGTTATGCCCTCTCTATTTGTCAATTGCCCGACTGTAATTTGTTCACCCAACATGCTTTTATCTTATGGGAGAGACACCTCTAGTGAACTGTGGACCCGGTCCATTCTTTTAATACTGAAATACAAATCTGCTGCAATACTTGTTTTACTGTTTTCTCTGCAAACAATCATCTTCCACACAATACGGTTAATCCTTTGTTACAGCAAGCCGGTGAGATTGACAACCTCACTGTTTCGTTGGGGCAAAGTACTTTGGTTGTGTTGTGCAGGTTCCACGTTGGCGCCGGAATCTCGGTGTTGCGCCGCACTACATCTCGCCGCCATCAACCTTCAACGTGCTTCTTGACTCCTACTGGTTCGATTAAACCTTGGTTTCTAACTGAGGGAAACTTGCTGTGCGCATCACACCTTCCTCTTGGGGTTCCCAACGGACGTGTCAACTACACGCATCAAGCAAATTTCTGGCGCCGTTGCCGGGGAGATGCTGCAAGGGGAGTCTCCACATCCAATCTCTTTACTTTGTTTTTGTCTTGCTTTATTTTATTTACTTTCTTGTTTGCTGCATTATATCAAAACACAAAAAATTAGTTGCTAGCTTTACTTTATTTGCTATCTTGTTTGCTATATCAAAAACACAAAAAAATTAGTTACTTGTTTTACTTTACTTAATATCATGCATGTTTTTATTTCACTAGTTAAGCATAATGGAAAACAACAAAAATATGAGAGATCTTTATGAACTTTATCTTGAATTAGGACATGATGTGTTTGAAGAGAGAATTAAAAAACCCATGGAACTTTATATGCATGCTAATGGGAATGTTATTACTATGGATGCTTTGAACACCATTGTTGCTAATGCTATGGAAAATTCTAAGCTTGGGGAAGCTGGCTCTGATGAGCATGATCTTTTTAGTCCCCCAAGCATTGAGGAGAAAATTTTCTTTTATGATTACAATATGCCTCCTATATATGATGATAGCCACTTTGTTGAATTTGCTCCCACTACAACTAATAAAATTGATTATGCTTACGTGGAGAGTAATAATTTTATGCATGAGACTCATGATAAGAATGCTTTATGTGATAGTTACATTGTTGAGTTTGCTCATGATGCTACTGAAAATTATTATGAGAGAGGAAAATATGGTTGTAGAAATTTTCATGTTACTAAAACACCTCTCTATGTGCTGAAATTTTTGAAGCTACACTTGTTTTATCTTCCTATGCTTGTTACTTTGCTCTTCATGAACTTGTTTATTTACAAGATTCCTATGCATAGGAAGCATTTTAGACTTAAATGTGTTTTGAATTTGCCTCTTGATGCTCTCTTTTTCTTCAAATACTATTTCTTGCGAGTGCATCATTAAAACTGCTGAGCCCATCTTAATGGCTATAAAGAAAGAACTTCTTGGGAGATAACCCATGTGTTATTTTGCTACAGTACTTTGTTTTATATTTGAGTCTTGGAAGTTGTTTACTACTGTAGCAACCTCTCCTTATCTTAGTTTTATGTTTTGTTGTGCCAAGTAAAGTCTTTGATAGAAAAGTAAATACTAGATTTGGATTACTGCGCAGTTCCAGATTTCTTTGCTGTCACGAATCTGGGTCTATCTCCCTGTAGGTAGCTCAGAAAATTACGCCAATTTACGAGCATGATCCTCAGATATGTACGCAACTTTCATTCAATTTGAGAATTTTCGTTTGAGCAAGTCTGGTGGCCTAATAAAATCCATCTTTACGGACTGTTCTGTTTTGACAGATTCTGTCTTTTATTTCGCATTGCCTCTTTTGCTATGTTGGATGAATTTCTTTGATCCACTAATGTCCAGTAGCTTTATGCAATGTCCAGAAGTGTTAAGAATGATTGTGTCACCTCTGAACATGTGAATTTTTATTATGCACTAACCCTCTAATGAGTTGTTTCGAGTTTGGTGTGGAGGAAGTTTTCAAGGATCAAGAGAGGAGTATGATGCAATATGATCAAGGAGAGTGAAAGCTCTAAGCTTGGGGATGCCCCGGTGGTTCACCCATGCATATATTAAGAAGACTCAAGCGTCTAAGCTTGGGGATGCCCAAGGCATCCCCTTCTTCATCGACAACATTATCAGGTTCCTCCCCTGAAACTATATTTTTATTCCGTCACATCTTATGCACTTTGCTTGGAGCGTCGGTTTGTTTTTGTTTTTTTGTTTTGTTTTGAATAAAATGGATCCTAGCATTCACTTTATGGGAGAGAGACACGCTCCGCTGTAGCATATGGACAAATATGTCCTTAGGCTCTACTCATAGTATTCATGGCGAAGTTCTTCTTCGTTAAATTGTTATATAGTTGGAATTGGAAAATGATACATGTAGTAACTCTAAAATGTCTTGGATAATTTGATACTTGGCAATTGTTGTGCTCATGTTTAAGCTCTTGCATCATATACTTTGCACCCATTAATGAAGAAATACTTAGAGCTTGCTAATTTGGTTTGCATATTTGGTTTCTCTAGAGTCTAGATAACATCTAGTATTGAGTTTTGAACAACAAGGAAGACGGTATGGAGTCTTATAATGTTTACCATATGTCTTTTATGTGAGTTTTGCTGTACCGTTCATCCTTGTGTTTGTTTCAAATAACCTTGCTAGCCTAAACCTTGTATCGAGAGGGAATACTTCTCATGCATCCAAAATACTTGAGCCAACCACTATGCCATTTGTGTCCACCATACCTACCTACTACATGGTATTTATCCGCCATTCCAAAGTAAATTGCTTGAGTGCTACCTTTAAAATTCCATCATTCACCTTTGCAATATATAGCTCATGGGACAAATAGCTTAAAAACTATTGTAGTATTGAATATGTACTTATGCACTTTATCTCTTATTAAGTTGCTTGTTGAGCGATAACCATGTTTCTGGGGACGCCATCAACTATTCTTTGTTGGATATCATGTGAGTTGCTATGCATGTCCGTCTTGTCTGAAGTAAGAGAGATCTACCACCTTCATGGTTGGAGCATGCATATTGTTAGAGAAGAACTTTGGGCCGCTAACTAAAGCCATGATTCATGGTGGAAGTTTCAGTTTGGACATATATCCTCAATCTCATATGAGAATAATAATTGTTGCCACATGCTTATGCATTAAAGAGGAGTCCATTATCTGTTGTCCATGTTGTCCCGGTATGGATGTCTAAGTTGAGAATAATCAAAAGCGAGAAATCCAAAATGCGAGCTTTCTCCTTAGACCTTTGTACAGGCGGCATGGAGGTACCCCATTGTGACACTTGGTCAAAACATGTGCATTGCAAAGATCCGGTAGTCCAAGTTAATTAGGACAAGGTGCGGGCACTATTAGTATACTATGCATGAGACTTGCAACTTGTAAGATATAACTTTCATAACTCATATGCTTTATTACTACCGTTGACAAAATTGTTTCATGTTTTCAAAATAAAAGCTCTAGCACAAATATAGCAATCGATGCTTTCCTCTTTGAAGGACCATTCTTTTACTTTTATGTTGAGTCAGTTCACCTATTTCTCTCCACCTCAAGAAGCAAACACTTGTGTGAACTGTGCATTGATTCCTACATACTTGCATATTGTACTTGTTATATTACTCTATGTTGACAATTATCCATGAGATATACATGTTACAAGTTGAAAGCAACCGCTGAAACTTAATCTTCCTTTGTGTTGCTTCAATACCTTTACTTTGATTTATTGCTTTATGAGTTAACTTTTATGCAAGACTTATTAATACTTGTCTTGAAGTACTATTCATGAAAAGTCTTTGCTATATGATTCACTTGTTTACTCATGTCATCACCATTGTTTTGATCGCTGCATCCACTACATATGTTTACAAATAGTATGATCAAGGTTATGATGGCATATCACTTCAGAAATTATCTTTGTTATCGTTTTACCTGCTCGGGACGAGCAGAACTAAGCTTGGGGATGCTTGATACGTCTCCGACGTATCGATAATTTCTTATGTTCTATGCCATATTATTGATGATACCTACATGTTTTATGCACACTTTATGTCATATTCGTGCATTTTCTGGAACTAACCTATTAACAAGATGCCGAAGTGCCAGTTCCTGTTTTCTGCTGTTTTTGGTTTCAGAAATCCTAGTAAAGAAATATTCTCGGAATTGGACGAAACGAAGACCCAGGGGCCTATTTTTCCACGGAGCTTCCAGAAGACCGAAGAACACACGAAGTGGGGCCACGAGGTGGCGACACCACAGGCGGCGCGGCCCGGGGGCGCGCCGCCTGGTGTGGCCCTCGTCGGCCCCGACTCGCCCTTCCGCCTACTTAAAGCCTCCGTCGCGAAACCCCCAGGCGAAAACCACGATACGGAAAACCTTAGACGCCGCCGCCGCCGATCCCATCTCGGGGATTCTGGAGATCTCCTCCGACACCCTGCCGGAGAGGGGATTCATCTCCGGAGGACTCTACACCGCCATGGTCGCCTCCGGAGTGATGAGTGAGTAGTTCACCCCTGGACTATGGGTCCATAGCAGTAGCTAGATGGTTGTCTTCTCCTCATTGTGCTTCATTGTTGGATCTTGTGAGCTGCCTAACATGATCAAGATCATCTATCTGTAATACTCTATGTTGTGTTTGTCGGGATCCGATGGATAGAGAATACCATGTCATGTTAATTATCAAGTTATTACATATGTGTTGTTTATGATCTTGCATGCTCTCCGTTTCTAGTAGAGGCTCTGGCCAAGTTTTTACTTTTAACTCCAAGAGGGAGTATTTATGCTCGATAGTGGGTTCATGCATTGACACCTGGGACAGTGACAGAAAGTTCTAAGGTTGTGTTGTGCTGTTGCCACTAGGGATAAAACATTGGCGCTATGTCCGAGGATGTAGTTGTTGATTACATTACGCACCATACTTAATGCAATTGTCTGTTGCTTTGCAACTTAATACTGGAGGGGGTTCGGATGATAACCTGAAGGTGGACTTTTTAGGCATAGATGCAGTTGGATGGCGGTCTATGTACTTTGTCGTAATGCCCAATTAAATCTCACTATACTTATCATGTCATGTATGTGCATTGTTATGCCCTCTCTATTTGTCAATTGCCCGACTGTAATTTGTTCACCCAACATGCTTTTATCTTATGGGAGAGACACCTCTAGTGAACTGTGGACCCCGGTCCATTCTTTTAATACTGAAATACAAATCTGCTGCAATACTTGTTTTACTGTTTTCTCTGCAAACAATCATCTTCCACACAATACGGTTAATCCTTTGTTACAGCAAGCCGGTTGACAACCTCAATTTCGTTGGGGCAAAGTACTTTGGTTGTTGTGCAGGTTCCACGTTGGCGCCGGAATCTCTGGTGTTGCGCCGCACTACATCTCGCCGCCATCAACCTTCAACGTGCTTCTTGACTCCTACTGGTTCGATTAAACCTTGGTTTCTAACTGAGGGAAACTTGCCGCTGTGCGCATCACACCTTCCTCTTGGGGTTCCCAACGGACGTGTCAACTACACGCATCAGATTGTCATCATCATAATAAAACTAAACTAAAAAGGCACTCCTTCATGGTATGTGATTGTTGGCAGGCACCCGAGGATTCGGTTAGCCATGGTTTGTGTAAGAAAGGTTGGAAGGAGTGCCACATAAACATGCAAATAATTCATGGGAGCCGCTCTTGAAAGTCCGGTTGGCGAGGTAGTTGGTGTACCCATTACCATTCGTTGACAACAACAAACACCTCTCAAAATAATTTTACTCCTGCTTTACAAATGAAAAGCTCTAGCGCATGTTAATCCCTGCTTCCCTCTGCGAAGGGTCAATCTTTTACTTTTATGTTGTGTCTCCATCCTTTCTTTGAGCACTTTCTTGAGAGCACAACTGTCATTCTTAGTATAATATGCTTGTCTCAAAATATAATTGATTGTGGTATAACTTTGATGCTTTTATCTTTGACAATCACTACTTCTAGTCTTTCTATGAACTCCAGAGGTGCCCGGGCATTTATGTTTTGCCAATCAAATACGGGCAAGCGAGATACCACTTTATCATACTCTCTTATGAACATTGCAATCCTGCTTATATACATGATTCATGATGCTTATTATTAATTGTTGGTACCTCTTCATGATTGACATAGCTGTTAGATGATCTTATTTGCATGTATCTTATTATGAACTGCTTAAGTATTAGCCATATCATGAGAATATATACATCATATGAGCAAATGTGTTCGTGAAAGTTCTTTTATCGCTCAGTTGTTAACTGAATTGCTTGAGGACAAGCAATAAGCTAAGCTTGGGGGGAGTTGATACGTCCAAAACGTATCTACTTTCCCGAACACTTTTGCTATTGTTTTGCCTCTAATTTGTGTATTTTGGATGCAACTAACACGGACTAACGCTGTTTTCAGAGAACGTTCTGTGTCTCGTTTTTGTGCGAAATCCAACTTTCGGGAAAAACCTCGGGATTTTGACGAAAGGGCTATTTTCCCAGAGAATGACGGAGCCAGAAGGACACCAAGTGGAGGCCCGAGGGCCCACACCATAAGGCGGCCCATGGTGTGGCCCCCTCGGCTGGCCTCCGACGCCCCCCTTCGGACTACTTATTCGCCTCGACCTAAACGCACGGGGAGAAGTCGAAGTCGCCAAAAACCCTCCAGAACGCCGCCACATCGCGAAACTCCGTCTCGGGAGCCAGAAGTCTGTTCTGGCACTCCGCCGGGACGGGGAATTGGAGGAGATCATCGCCATCATCACCACCGACGCCTCTCCATCGACCAGCCATGTTTCCCCCATCCATGTGTGAGTAATTCCCCCGCTGTAGGCCAAAGGGGATGGTAGGGATTGGATGAGATTGGTCATGTAATAGTCATAAGATTGTTAGGGCATGGTGCCTAGTATCCGTAGATGTTACTTTTATGATATTGTTGCAACTTGTTATGCTTAATGCTTGTCACTAGGGCCCGAGTGCCATGATCTCAGATCTGAACATGTTATTGATTCATGAAGATATTCGTTGTTTATGATCTTACCTGCAAGTTGTATACACATGTCGCTGTCCGGAACCAATGGCCCCGAAGTGACAGAAATCGGGACAACCGGAGGGGATGGTAGTGATGTGAGGATCACATGTGTTCACGGAGTGTTAATGCTTTGCTCCGGTACTCTATTAAAAGGAGTACCTTAATATCCAGTAGTTTCCCTAGAGGCCCGGCTGCCACCGGCTGGTAGGACAAAAGATGTTGTGCAAGTTTCTCATTGCGAGCACGTACGACTATAATTGGAACACATGCCTATTGATTGATTAGTAATTGGATACCGTTTTATTATCTGCAAATGCCCCTGCTTGATTGTTACATGAGTTTCTCTCATCCATGCAACGCCCATTATCCGTCCCCGTGCCTACAGTATTTTAATCCTGCTGTTTACTAAAATCACTACTGCTGTCTTTGTTACTCTGCTGCTGTTATTTTACTACTGCTACTATAAAACTGTTACTACTGATAAACTCTTGCGAGCAAGTCTGTTTCCAGGTGCAGCTGAATTGACAACTCCGCTGTTAAGGCTTCCAAGTGTTCTTTGTCTCCCCTTGTGTCGAATCAATAAATTGGGTAATACTTCCCTCAAAGACTGTTGCGATCCCCTATACTTGTGGGTCATCAGCTCCCAACCATCCTCTAGCTTTCTAGGAATAGAAGTTTCAAGTTTTAGTTTCTCTTCTCTAGCTTTTATGAGAGCATTTGTAATATGTTTTGTGAAAGCCAAGTTTACAGCGCTAGCATTGGGACTTTTAGCAAGTTTTTGTAAGAACTTTATAACTTCAGAGATGTGGCAATCATCAAAATCTAAATCATTACAATTTAAAGCAATGGGATTATCATCCCCAAGGTTGGAAAAAATTTCAGCAGTTTTATCACAAGCAATTTCAGCAGTTTTAGCAGTTTTGCGCTTTGCACTAGGAGTAGAAACATTGCCAACACCAATTATTTTACCATTGATAGTAGGAGGTGCAGCAACATGTGAATCATTAGCATTGCTAGTGGTGGTAATAGTCCAAACTTTAGTTACATTTTTCTCTTTAGCTAGTTTTTCATTTTCTTCTCTATCCCACCTAGCACGCAGTTCAGCCATTAATCTTATATTCTCATTAATTCTAACTTGGATGGCATTTGCTGTAGTAACAATTTTATTTTCAATATCCCTATTAGGCATAACTTTCGATTTCAAAAGATCAACATCAGAGGCAAGACTATCAACTCTAGAAGCAAGAATATCAATTTTATTGAGCTTTTCCTCAACAGATTTGTTAAAGGAAGTTTGTGTACTAATAAATTCTTTAAGCATAGCTTCAAGTCCAGGGGTGTATTCCTATTATTTTTGTAAGAATTCCCATAAGAATTAGCATAACCGTTACCATTATTATAAGGATATGGCCTATAGTTATTACTAGAATTGTTCCGATAAGCATTGTTGTTGAAATTATTATTTTTAATGAAGTTTACATCAACATGTTCTTCTTGGGCAACCAATGAAGCTAATGGAACATTATTAGGATCAACATTAGTCCTATCATTCGCAAGCATAGACATAATAGCATCAACCTTATCATTCAAGGAAGAGGATTCTTCAACAGAATTTACCTTCTTACCTTGTGGAGCTCTTTCCGTGTGCCATTCAGAGTAATTAATCATCATATTATCAAGAAGCTTTGTTGCTTCACAAAGAGTGATGGACATAAAGGTACCTCCAGCTGAATCCAATAAATTCCGAAGAAAAATTTAGTCCTGCATAGAAGGTTTGGATGATCATCCAAGTAGTCAGTCCATGGGTTGGGCAATTTTTAACCAAAGATTTCATTCTTTCCCAAGCTTGAGCAACATGTTCATTATCCAATTGTTTAAAATTCATTATGCTACTCCTCAAAGATATAATTTTAGCAGGGGGATAATATCTACCAATAAAAGCATCCTTGCATTTAGTCCATGAATCAATACTATTCTTAGGCAGAGATAGCAACCAATCTTTAGCTCTTCCTCTTAATGAGAAAGGAAACAATTTTAATTTTATAATATCACCATCTACATCTTTATACTTTTGCATTTCACACAATTCAACAAAATTATTGAGATGGGCAGCAGCATCATCAGAAAATTGCTCTCGCATAACAAGATTCAGTAAAGCAGGTTTAATTTCAAAGAATTCTGCTGTAGTAGCAGGTGGAGCAATAGGTGTGCATAAGAAATCATTATTATTTGTGCTAGTGAAGTCACACAACTTAGTATTTTCAGGGGTGGCCATTTTAGCAGTAGTAAATAAAACAAACTAGATAAAGTAAATGCAAGTAAACTAATTTTTTTGTATTTTTGATATAGAGTGCAAGACAGTAAATAAAGTAAAACTAGCAACTAATTTTTTTGTGTTTTGATATAATGCAGCAAACAAAGTAGTAAATAAAATAAAGCAATACGAAAACAAAGTAAAGAGATTGGGAAGTGGAGACTCCCCTTGCAGCGTGTCTTGATCTCCCCGGCAACGGCGCCAGAAAATATGCTTGATGGCGTGTATTTCACACGTTCGTTGGGAACCCCAAGAGGAAGGTATGATGCGCACAGCAAGTTTTCCCTCAGAAAGAAACCAAGGTTTATCGAACCAGGAGGAGCCAAGAATCACGTTGAAGGTTGATGGCGGCGGGATGTAGTGCGGCGCAACACCGGAGATTTCGGCGCCAACGTGGAACTGCACAACACAACCCAAGTACTTTGCCCCAACGAAACATGAGGTTGTCAATCTCACCGGCTTGCTGTAACAAAGGGTTAACCGTATTGTGTGGAAGATGATTGTTTGCAGAGAAAATAGTAAAACAAGTATTGCAGCAGATTTGATGTAAAAGAATGGACCGGGTCCACAGTTCACTAGAGGTGTCTCTCCCATAAGATAAAAGCATGTTGGGTGAACAAATTACAGTCGGGCAATTGACAAATAGAGAGGGCATAACAATGCACATACATGGCATGATAAGTATAGTGAGATTTAATTGGGCATTACGACAAAGTACATAGACCGCCATCCAACTGCATCTATGCCTAAAAGTCCACCTTCAGGTTATCGTCCGAACCCCTTCCAGTATTAAGTTGCAAACAACAGACAATTGCATTAAGTATGGTGCGTAATGTAATCAATAACTACATCCTCGGACATAGCATCAATGTTTTATCCCTAGTGGCAACAACACAACACAACCTTAGAACTTTCTGTCACTGTCCCAGTGTCAATGGAGGCATGAACCCACTATCGAGCATAAATACTCCCTCTTGGAGTTACTAGCATCAACTTGGCCAGAGCCTCTACTAATAACGGAGAGCATGCAAGATCATAAACAACACATATGCAATAACTTGATAATTAACATAACATGGTATTCTCTATCCATCGGATCCGACAAACACAACATAGAGTATTACAGATAGATGATCTTGATCATGTTAGGCAGCTCACAAGATCCAACAATGAAGCACAATGAGGAGAAGACAACCATCTAGCTACCGCTATGGACCCATAGTCCAGGGTGAAATACTCACTCATCACTCCGGAGGCGACCATGGCGGTGTAGAGTCCTCCGGGAGATGAATCCCCTCTCGGCGGGTGCCGGAGAGATCTCCGAATCCCCGAGATGGGATTGGCGGCGGTGGCGTCTCTGGAAGGTTTTCCGTATCGTGGTTTTTTGCATCGTGGGTTTGCGACGGAGGCTTTAAGTAGGCGGAAGGGCGAGTCGGAGGGCTGACGAGGGGCCCACACCATAGGGCGGCGCGGGCCCCCCCTTGGCCGCGCGGCCCTATGGTGGCGGCGCCTCGTCGCCCCACTTCGTATCCCTTTCGGTCTTCTGGAAGGTTCGTGGCAAAATAGGCCCCTGGACTTGATTTCGTCCAATTCCGAGAATATTTCGTTACTAGGATTTCTGAAACCAAAAACAGCAGAAAACAGGAACTGGCACTTCGGCATCTTGTTAATAGGTTAGTTCCAGAAAATGCACGAATATGACATAAAGTGTGCATAAAACATGTAGGTATCATCAATAATATGGCATGGAACATAAGAAATTATCGATACGTCGGAGACGTATCACCTTACATGATTGAGATCCATCTGATGTAATCAGTGTTGTGTTTGTTGGGATCCGATGAATTGTTACATTATGATCAGTCTATCTATAAAGTTTGTGAAGTTATTGTTGCTGCAATCTTGTTGTGTTTAATGCTTGTCACTAGTGCACGAGTGGCATGATCTTAGATTTAAGCTCTATAATTATTGCTTAGATTGTATCTACAAGTTGTTTGCACATGTCTATGTCCGGAACCCGAGGCCCCAGAGTGACAGCAACTGGGATAACTGGAGGGGATGGCTTAGATATGAGGATCACATGTTTTCACCAAGTGTTAATGCTTTGCTCCGGTGCTCTATTAAAAGGAGTACCTTAATTACAGTAGATTCCCTTGAGGCCCGGCTGCCACCGGCTGGTAGGACAAAAGATGTTATGCAAGTTTCTCATTGCGAGCATGTATGACTATATATGGAAAACATGCCTACATGATTAATAGACTTGATGTTCTGTCTTAATGCTATTTCAATCCTATCAATTGCCCAACTGTAATTTGTTCACCCAACACTTGTTATTGGAGAGTTACCACTAGTGTAGATAGCTGGGAACCCCGGTCCATCTTTCATCATCAAATACTCGCTCGGTCCTATATGTCATTAGAAGTAGTATCAACTATTTTCTGGTGACATTGCCTCTGTGTTACTGCTACTGCTGCTGTGTTACTGTTACTATTGCTCTCATATTACTGCTGCTTTCACATCACCCCTGTTACTAGTGCTTTTCCAGGTGCAGCTGAATTGACAACTCAGTTGTTAAGGCTTATAAGTATTCTTTGTCTCCCCTTGTGTCGAATCAATAAATTTGGGTTTTACTTCCCTCGAAGACTGTTGCGATCCCCTATACTTGTGGGTTATCAAGACTATTTTCTCGCCGTTGCCGGGGAGGCATAGTTCTACTCATAAGTTCACCTGGGGTTACACTCTACCTCTCTCTCTATTTTTATTTTATTTTGTTTTGCTTAGTTTACTTTTGTCTAGTTTATTTGTGCTTAGTTTATTTCTGTCTAGTATTATTTTGCTTAGTTTACTTTTTTCTAGTTTATTTTTGTCTTGTTTTATTTTCCCTATATACCCGAAAATCCATAAAAATTTGAAAAACCGAAAAATTAAAAACTGTTGTTATGGAAGAACCCACAACCTATTTGGAGCTTATTGAATTATATATGAATTATAGAGAATCAAGAAAGGGTAAAGTCATGAGTGTTGTGATAGAAAAATTGAATACAATTGCTAAAATCTTGCTTAAACGCCATGATATAAATTGTTGCTCTAAACAGGATACTAAACATCTTAAATTCCAATGTGGCTTTAGTGAAGAAGTTTTAATTATGAACTATCATTGGAATAACTATATTCATCTTGGGTTCGAAGAAGTAGAACAATTTGTTTTATTTATGGGAGCTTCTGAAATAGAATCCTTCATGTCTAAAAATTATGAAACCTGTGTTGCTTGTAAGGACCTTAAAGATTATGTCTCTTCTATCCTTGATTTTTGCATAGAACATTACAGCAATAATCCTTATATCATTGATTATAAAGAGAGACTCATTCTTACACAAGAATGCACTCACAATTTGCAGGAACCTGTGAAAGAAGAAATTGATGAACCTGAAAGCTCATTGGATGAAAAAGAGGAGGAGAGTGATGAACAAAAGGAGGAAGAATGGATTAGCTACCCATGCCAACCTTCTAATGAGAGTAACTCTTTATCTCTTACACTATTTGATTGTCCTCCATGCTTACCAAAGGAAGATGAATGTTATGTTCCTGTGGATTCTCTTGAAATATTTCCTATGAGTAAAACTTGTGAGAATAATTATGCTACTGTTATCTATGATAATCCATGCTATTTTGATAAATCTTATGATAATGCTTTGTTTGTGCCTGATATCGAAATGCATGGTACTAAAGAGTTTTGCTTGGCAAATTTTTATGATAAAGCTCTAGATGATGGTCCTATGTTACTTGATAATATTAATTGTACTACTAATGAAAATGGGATTGGAGGGATCTTGACTTTATTTAGGAGTCCCAAGTCTTTTGAGATTGATCAATCATCTTGTTATATAATTGATGAAAGTGGTTTTGAAAGTTTTGATCCTATTATTTTTGAGCTTGATAAAAATTATTTGTTTGTGGATCATGAAAAACATGCTTTATGTGATAGTTATATTGTTGAGTTCATTCATGAAGCTACTGAAAATTATTATGAGAGAGGAAAATATGGTTGTAGAAATTTGCATGGTACTAAAACACCTCTCTATATGCTTAAACTTTTGAAGTTACTCTTGTTTTATCTTCCTATGCTTGTCACTTTGTTCTTCATGAATTTATTTGTGTACAAGATTCCTATGCATAGGAAGTGGGTTAGACTTAAATGTGTTTCGAATTTGCCTTTTGATGCTCTCTTTTGCTTCAACTCTTATTTCCATGTGAGCATCATTAAAATCTACTGAGCCCATCTTAATGGCTATAAAGAAAGCACTTCTTGGGAGATAACCCATGTTTTTATTTTCCTACTGTTTTGTTGTGTCTTGGAAGTTGTTACTACTGTAGCAACCTCTCCTTATCTTTATTTTATTGCATTGTTGTGCCAAGTAAAGTCTCTAATAGAAGGTTGATACTAGATTTGGATTTCTGCGCAGAAACAGATTTATAGCTGTCACGAATTTAAGTAGGTCTCTCTGTAGGAAACTCAGAAACATCTGCGAAAATTCATGAGTGATCCTCAGATATGTACGCAACTTTCATTAGTTTGAGTTTTCTGATTTGAGCAACGGAAGTACCTCGAAAAAATCATGTTTACCTTCTGTTTTGACAGATTTTGTCTCTGTTTTTTGCATTGTCTCTTGTGGACTTTAAGTAAGGCTTTCTAGACGTGGAGAGCTGTAGCTAATGTTTTATTGAGTTCTTGCAATGTGTCACTACAGGGCTAAAGTGGATTAAATTTTTTGAGTACTAACCCCTCTAATGAAGTTTATGAGAAGTTTGGTGTGGCAGAAGTTTTCAAGGGTCAAGAGAGGAGGATGATATATGATCAAGAAGAGTGAAAAGTCTAAGCTTGGGGATGCCCCCGTGGTTCATCCCTGCATATTTCAAGAAGACTCAAGCGTCTAAGCTTGGGGATGCCCAAGGCATCCCCTTCTTCATCAACAACTTATCAGGTCACCTCTAGTGAAACTATATTTTTATTCGGTCACATCTTATGTGCTTTACTTGGAGCGTCTGTGTGCTTTTATTTTTGTTTGTGTTTGAATAAATTCGGATCCTAGCAATCCTTGTGCGGGAGAGAGATACACGCTCCGCTTTTTCATATGAACACTTGTGTTCTTCATTTTTCATATTCATGGCAAAAGTTGAAAGCTGCAGCACTTATTGTTATTTGGTTGGAAACAGAAAATGCTTCATATTGTCTTGAATAATTTGATACTTGGCAATTGTTTTGAGCTCTCAAGTAGATCATGTTTAAGCTCTTGCATCATGTAGTTTAAACCTATTAGTGGAGAACTACCGTAGAGCTTGTTGAAATTTGGTTTGCATGATTGGTCTCTCTAAGGTCTAGATATTTTCCGGTAAAAGTGTTTGAGCAACAAGGAAGACAGTGTAGAGTTTTATAATGCTTGCAATATGTTCTTATGTAAGTTTTGTTGTACCAGTTCATACTTGTGTTTGCTTCAAACAACCTTGCTAGCCATAGCCTTGTACTGAGAGGGAATGCTTCTCGTGCATCCAAAACCTTGAGCCAAAACCTATGTCATTTGTGTCCACCATAACTACCTACTATGTGGTATTTTTCTGCCATTCCAAGTAAATACTTCATGTGCTACCTTTAAACAATTAAAAAGTTATTATCTCCTTATTTGTGTCAATGTTTTATAGCTCATGAGGAAGTATGTGGTGTTTTATCTTTCAATCTTGTTGGGCAGCTTTCACCAATGGACTAGTGGCTCATCCGCTTATCCAATAATTTTGCAAAAAGAGCTGGCAATGGGGTTCCCAGCCCCAATTAATTAACCTTAACTAATAATTCTCTTCACATGTTTTGCCCTGATTCATCAGTAAGCAACTTAATTTTGCAAATAGACACTCCTTCATGGTATGTGAAATGTTGGAAGGCACCCGAGGATTCAGTTAGCCATGGCTTGTGAAAGCAAAAGGTTGGGAGGAGTGTCATCTATAAATAAAACTAAAATACATGTGTAAACAAAAGAGAAGAGGGATGATCTACCTTGCTGGTAGAGATAACGTCCTTCATGGGAGCCGCTCTTTGAAAGTCTATTTGACAAGGGGTTAGAGTGCCCACTACCATTCGTTGACAACAACAAACACCTCTCAAAACTTTACTTGTATGCTCTCTATATGATTTCAAAACTTAAAAAGCTCTAGCACATGATTTAATCCCTGCTTCCCTCTGCGAAGGGCCTTTCTTCTACTTTATGTTGAGTCAGTTTACCTACTTCTTTCTATCTTAGAAGCAAACACTTGTGTCAACTGTGTGCATTCTTACATGCTTGCTTGCACTTATTATATTACTTTGTGTTGACAATTATCCATGAGATATGCATGTTGAAAGTTGAAAGCAATTGCTGAAACTTAAATCTTCCTTTGTGTTGCTTCAAAACCTCTTATTAAGAATTTATTGCTTTATGATTTAACTCTTATGCAAGACTTTTTGATGCTTGTCTTGAAAGTACTATTCATGAAAAGTTTTTGCTATATGTTATCTATTTGTTAGCAAACTATAGATCATTGCCTTGAGTCACTTCATTCATCTCATATGCTTTACAATAGTATGATCAAGATTATGTTAGTAGCATGTCACTTCAGAAATTATTCTTTTTATTGTTTACCTACTCGAGGGCGAGTAGGAACTAAGCTTGGGGATGCTTGATACGTCTCCAACGTATCTATAATTTCTGATGTCTCATGCTAGTTTTATGACAATACCTACATGTTTTTCTCAATGATTTTATGCGTTTTACGACACTAACCTATTAACAAGATGCCGAGGTGCCAGTTCCTGTTTTCTGCTTTTTTGGTTCCAAAAGCTGTTCGGGCAATATTCTCGAATTCGACAAAACAAAAGCCAAACCTCCTATTTCTCCGAGGGACACACGGAGCCGAAAGAGCAACCGGGGGAGACAGCCTCCAGACCACATGGGGCGCGGCCTAGGAGGGCGCCACCCTATGGGGTGGGCCCCGGCACCGCGCCGCCTCTTCGCCTATATATTCCCTCGCGACGAAAAACCCTATATCAATCAATCATATTCCAGAAAGACTCAGGGCGCCGCCATCGCGAAACTCCGTTTCGGGGACAAAATCTCTGTTCCGCACCGCGGGGAAGTGCCCCCGGAAGGCTTCTCCATCGACGCCACCGCCTCCATCATGCTCCGTGAGTAGTTCCCCCATGGACTATGGGTTCTAGCAGTAGCTAGTTGGTATTCATTGTCCCATGTACTTCAATACAATGATCTCATGAGCTGCCTTACATGATTGAGATCCATCTGATGTAATCGGTGTTGTGTTTGTTCGGATCCGATGAATTGTTACATTATGATCAGTCTATCTAGAAAGTTTGTGAAGTTATTGTTGCTGCAATCTTGTTGTGTTTAATGCTTGTCACTAGTGCACGAGTGGCATGATCTTAGATTTAAGCTCTATAATTATTGCTTAGATTGTATCTACAAGTTGTTTGCACATGTCTATGTCCGGAACCCGAGGCCCAGGTGAAGCAACTGGGATAACTGGAGGGGATCGCTTAGATAAGAGGATCACATGTTTTCACCAAGTGTTAATGCTTTGCTCCGGTGCTCTATTAAAAGGAGTACCTTAATTACCAGTAGATTCCCTTGAGGCCCGGCTGGTAGGACAAAAGATGTTATGCAAGTTTCTCATTGCGAGCATGTATGACTATATATGGAAAACATGCCTACATGATTAATAGACTTGATGTTCTGTCTTAATGCTATTTCAATCCTATCAATTGCCCAACTGTAATTTGTTCACCCAACACTTGTTATTGGAGAGTTACCACTAGTGTAGATAGCTGGGAACCCCGGTCCATCTTTCATCATCAAATACTCGCTCGGTCCTATATGTCATTAGAAGTAGTATCAACTATTTTCTGGTGCCATTGCCTCTGTGTTACTGCTACTCTGCTTACACTATTGCTCTCATATTACTGCTGCTTTCACATCACCCCTGTTACTAGTGCTTTTCCAGGTGCAGCTGAATTGACAACTCAGTTGTTAAGACTTATAAGTATTCTTTACCTCCCCTTGTGTCGAATCAATAAATTTGGGTTTTACTTCCCTCGAAGACTGTTGCGATCCCCTATACTTGTGGGTTATCAAGACTATTTTCTGGCGCCGTTGCCGGGAGGCATAGCTCTACTCATAAGTTCACCTGGGGAGTACACTCCACCTCTCTCTTTTATTTTATTTTGTTTTGCTTAGTTTACTTTTGTTTAGTTTATTTGTGCTTAGTTTATTTCTGTCTAGTATTATTTTGCTTAGTTTACTTTTGTCTAGTTTGTTTTTGTTTTGTTTTACTTTTCTCATATACCCAAAAATCCATAAAAATTTGAAAACCGAAAAATTAAAAACTGTTGTTATGGGAGAACCTACAACCTATTTGGAGCTTATAGAATTATATAATAATTATAGAGAATCAAGAACGGGAAAAGTTATGAGTGCTGTGATAGAAAAATTGAATACAATTGCTAAAATCTTGCTTAAACGCCATGATATAAACTGTTGCTCTAAACAGGATACTAAACATCTTAAATTTCAATGTGGCTTTAGTGAGGAAGTTTTAATTAAGAACTATAATTGGAATAGCTATATTCATTTTGGGTTCGAAGAAGTAGAACAATTTGTTTTGTTTATGGGAGCCTCTGAGATAGAATCCTTCATTGCTAAAAATTATGAAACTTGTGTTGTTTGTAAGGACCTTAAAGATTATGTCTCTTCTATCCTTAATTTTTGCATAGAAAGCTACAGTGATAATCCTTATATCATTGATTATAAAGAGAGACTCATTAATGCACAAGAATGCACTCACAATTTGCAGGAACCAGTGGAAGAAGAAATTGATGAACCTGAAAGCTCATTGGATGAAAAAGAGGAGGAAATTGATGAACCTTAAAGCTCATTGGATGAAAAAGAAGAGGAGAGTGATGAACAAAAGGAGGAGAATGGATTAGCTACCCATGCCAACCTTCTAATGAGAGTAACTCTTTATCTCTTACACTATTTGATTGTCCTCCATGCTTACCAAAGGAGGATGAATGTTATGTTCCTGTGGATTCTCTTGAAATATTCCCTATGAGTAAAACTTGTGAGAATAATTATGCTCCTGTATCTATGATAATCCATGCTATTTTGATAAATCTTATGATAATGCTTTGTTTGTGCCTGATGTCGAAATGCATGGTACTAAAGAGTTTTGCTTGGCAAATGTTTATGATAAATCTCTAGATGATGGTCCTATGTTACTTGATAATATTAATTGTACTACTAATGAAAATGGGATTGGAGAGATCTTGAATTTATCTATGAGTCCCATATCTTTTGAGATTGATCAATCATCTTGTTACATTATTGATAAAAGTGGGTTTGAAAGTTTTAATCCTGTTATTTTTGAGCTTGATAAAAATTATGTGTTTATGGATCATGAAAGGCATGCTTTATGTGATAGTTATATTGTTGAGTTTGTTCATGAAGCTACTGAAAATTATTATGAGAGAGGAAAATATGGTTGTAGAAATTTGCATGGTACTAAAACACATCTCTATATGCTGAAAATTTTGAAGCTACTCTTGTTTTATCTTCTTATGCTTGTTACTTTGTTCTTCATGAATTTATTTGTGTACAAGATTCCTATGCATAGGAAATGGGTTAGACTTAAATGTGTTTTGAATTTGCTTCTTGATGCTCTCTTTTGCTTCAACTCTTATTTCTTGCGAGTGCATCATTAAAACTGCTGAGCCCATCTTAATGGCTATAAAGAAAGCACTTCTTGGGAGATAACCCATGTCTTTATTTCGCTACTGTTTTGTTGTGTTTTGGAAGTTGTTACTACTGTAGCAACCTCTCCTTATCTTTATTTTATTGCAATATTGTGCCAAGTAAAGTCTCTAATAGAAGATTGATGCTAGATTTGGATTTCTGCGCAGAAACAGATTTCTTGCTGTCACGAATCTGGGTATGATTCTTTGTAGGTAACTCAGAAAAATCTGCCAATTTACGTGAATGATCCTCAGATATGTACGCAACTTTCATTAGTTTTAAGTTTTCTGATTTGAGCAACGGAAGTACCTCTTTAAAATTCGTGTTTACTGGCTGTTCTGTTTTGACAGATTCTGTCTCTGTTTTTTGCATTGTCTCTTGTGGACTTTAAGTGAGGCTTTCTAGACGTGGAGAGCTGTAGATAATGTTTTATTGAGTTCTTGCAATGTGTCACTACAGGGCCAAGGTGGATTAAAGTTTTTTTGAGTACTAACCCCTCTAATGAAGTTTATGAGAAGTTTGGTGTGAAGGAAGTTTTCAAGGGTCAAGAGAGGTGCAGCTGAATTGACAACTCAGTTGTTAAGGCTTATAAGTATTCTTTGTCTCCCCTTGTGTCGAATCAATAAATTTGGGTTTTACTTCCCTCGAAGACTGTTGCGATCCCCTATACTTGTGGGTTATCACCCCGGAACAGCAGGAGGCTGCCAGAGATAGAAGCGCACCGGATCAGCAAGAGGAAGACGGAGACGTAGAAGAATCAATCTTGGGCAACCTCAGTCCAACTTCCGACTATGCTTCATCCATGAACACGGAGGAATTCGATCAAGCCTTGAAGGAGCTAGAAGGCGAAAAGGAAGCTGAGGTGGAATCTGCCCCACCTAAGCAGGTCCTAGCGACTATAACTGGGTTAGGCGAAGACGCTGACGAAGAAGCTCCCGCTGCAGCAGCCCTCCCGATAGTGTCCAATTTGGATACTCCGCCATCGCGACCTCGTCGCCGCGCTGCGTCAGAATCCGGAGAAGACAACTTTTCTGGGGACAAGGATTACCTGACCCCGGAAGAGCTCGTGGAGCAAGCATGCATAGGAGCCCTAGTTCAGACAGAAGTCCTGAACAAGCCTATAACTCCGGAGGAAGCTGCAGATCCAGTAGTCCTAGAAGCAACAAGAAGGGAGATGCTGGCTACCGCCAAGAAAATCTCTACCACCGCAGCTGCGATGTTGGAAGAAAGGCAAGAAGCTCAAGAAGTATTGGATAACTTCCGCCAAAGAGAGCGCGAAGCTGTTGACTCCTTGCAGAAGGCCAAAAAACTCCGAGAACATTGGGAGGCCAAAATAAAGGAAGCTGATAAGATCCGGCGGAAAGCCATTGGCCCCCGCAAGATCACCTTCGCAACCCCCTCCAATCTGCAGCCACTCACAACTCCAAAGGAGAACATGCAGAAGGCTGGAGCTTCGAACAAGAAGAATGAGGAGATCGACATCAACCACCTCCGCACGCTCGTCGCTTCAGCGGTGCAGCAACAGAGCAAGGCAGACACTTCACGCAAGTTAGAATCTAACCCACAGTTATGCGTTTCCACTGCGCAAAAGGACGCCTCCAGAAGCAAGCACCGCGACGACGAATCGTGCACCAGATCCTCCGAGCGCAGGAGGAGAACCAGAGAACACCCAAATCCAATCCCTGTGCCATCAAAGACACCTCCGTCAGATCCAAGGAAAGGAAAGGATGTGAAGTACACTGGTAGGGACAAGTACCGGAATCCATCACCTCCGCCCAACGGATACTCGCGTCCTCCACCTCCTCGCCGCCGTAGTCCAGCCGGAAACTCCAGACCCCATGGGCCTGGTGGAATAAACATCCGCGACAACGTGGTCCCTGGAGGAACAGAACAGAGCGCACGCCAGAACCCCGTTGGAGCCGACACGAGGAGCGCGACCCAGAGCCTCGCAGAAGCCGGAACAACGAAGGCAGGCAGCACCATGGTGAAGGCAGCCATCGAAGCCGGAGTTAGCAGCGTGAAGGACGAGGAGAATCAGAAGGCGGAAGCAAGAGGTCGCACCGGCCCCCTCGCAGATCTCACTCCCCACCACCTAGCGGTGGAGGTGGAGGCGGAGGTCCGGAGATCTCGCTCACGCTCAAAATCCCCCTACAATGGCTCGCGTGACGCGCGGGAACGTCTCAATGAATACAGATCTGACTACATCGGCCCAAAGTGCTTTGGCAGGATGATTCGAGAGGAACCAAAGCCAAGGATGAACCTCAAGCTACCCGGAAACCTGAAGCATTATGACGGCACCGAAAGGCCGGATACCTGGATCGAGGATTATTACAATGCAGTAACCTTCGCCGGAGGAACCCCTAATATCGCATGCCGCATGCTCCAGCTGTACCTTGTAGGTCCAGCCCGGATCTGGCTCAGCGACCTCGAGAAGAACTCCATCTTTTGCTGGTTCGACCTGAAGAACGCCTTCGAGAAGCACTTCAGGGGCACCTACAAAAGACCTGCCACGACAAGCGACCTACAGGCATGTATCCAGAAGAAGGGTGAAACATCAAGGAGCTTCCTCACCCGATGGTTGCAAACCAGGAACGAGTGCGAGAACGTCGACAACCGCACAACTATGCACGCCTTTATAGGTGGACTGCAGAGAGGAGGACTGCTGCGGCACAAGCTCAATTGCTTGGTCAATGCAAACAAACTGACTTTGGATGACATGATCACCATCTCCAGCGATCACACTGCCGCCGATGACGACGCAGGCGGAGATCTCGCAGCTACAGCAATTCCCCTGCATCAGCAAAACAAGAACCGTGATAACGGTAACATCAGCGGCACCAAGCGGAAAAATCCCCCCGATGACCAAAGAAGTGGCGGATCCGACTTGATCGCCATGGCTTTCCAACGCGGAGGTCAAGGAGGCGGAAGAGGCCGCGACCGCGGAGGCGGAGCCGGCAGGGGCCAGCAGCGTGGTGATGAGGTCACCGCTGCCGGAACCCGCGCCCCCCCCCCCAAACCTATGAGGAATACAGAGACATGCCTTGCTTAGCCCACATTGATCCGGCTACTGGCAAGTCCTCTCACACCAATCGCAACTGCAAGTGGGTCAATGATCTCAAAACTGACCCGGAAGCAGGATACAAGCGAGCCCGCAAGCACCGCCCACGCGGCAAAGGAGGCAAGGGCAAAAAAAAGGACAAGGAGGAAGACCGTTCCGAGGCGATGGATGAGGATGACGCTTCGCCGGATCCCAAGGAAGGATCCGCAGCTAACAAACCCAACCCCTTCGTCAAAAAGCGTGGGCGCGTACCACACCTTCCTCGGAACCCCAACAGTCCGTGCCAGCAAGTCAGCTCTCCGGATCCTGAACGCCACAGTTCCGGCTGTGCCGCAGACGTCAGGTGGTCGGAAACTCCGTGTACGTTTGATAGGCAGGATCATCCTACTGTCATTCCGAAAGAGTGCTACGCCTTGGTCGTAAGTCCCCGCATCGACGGCTATGACTTCTCCAAGTGCCTCATGGACGGCGGAGACAGCTTGAACATCATGTACCTGGAGACTCTGGAGCGGATGAACCTTACCAAGGAACAACTCAAACACAGCACCACTGAATTTCATGGTGTGGTTCCGGGTAAAAAGGAAAATTCCCTAGGCAGCATCAGACTCCCCGTGGCCTTCGGCGATATCAATAACTTTCGCGAAGAGATGATCACGTTTGAGGTCGTGCCCTTCGAGAGCTCCTACCACGTCATCTTCGGCAGGTCCACCTACCACAAGTTTCACGCAAGAGCGTGCTACATCTACAACAAGCTCAAGATTCCGGGTCCCAATGGTATGATTACCGTATCCGGAGACTACAAGAAGGCTCACGAGTGCGAGTTAGGCGAAGCCGCCTTCGCAGAGTCTATGATATCTGGAGAGGAGTTGCAAGGCTACAGAGCCGCGGTGGATCCAAAAGAGATGCACACCACCAAGAAGCAGATCTCCGAACAGAAAACTTCATCCAAGGTCGCGATAGAGACCAAAAAAATCGACTTCAAAGAAGGAGATACCACTAAACAGGTCTCGGTCGGAGCCAACATGGACCCCAAATAGGAAGACGCGCTCGTCGAGTTCCTCCGCGCTAACATGGATATCTTCGCATGGCAGCCTTCTGACATGTCTGGAGTACCCAGGGAACTCACCGAGCACTACCTCAACATAAATCAGGGGGCAAAACCGGTGAAACAAGCTATGCGACGCTTTGGAGATAAGAAGTGCCGCGCCATAGGAATGGAACTAGCAAAGTTACTAGAGGCGGGTTTTGTAGTAGAAGTTATCCATACTGATTGGGTCGCAAACCCCGTCCTTGTACCCAAAAAGAATTCTGAAATACTAAGAATGTGCATCGATTACTCCAGCTTGAATAAGCATTGTCCTAAGGATCCGTTCCCCTTGCCGCGCATTGACCAAGTCATTGATTCGACGGCAGGGGCGGAACTTCTGTGTTTTCTTGACGCATATTCCGGGTATCACCAGATCCGGATGAAGAAGTCCGACCAAAAGGCGACCTCGTTCATCACTCCGTTCGGCACTTACTGCTATGTCACCATGCCTTTTGGTTTGAAAATTGCAGGTGTCACCTACCAACGTACGATGCAGCGGTGCCTGAAGGACCAAATTGGCCGGAACGTACACGCCTACGTCGACGACATCACGGTCATGACCCGGAAAGGATCCGACTTGATCAGCGATCTCACAGAAACCTTTGAGAACCTCCGACAGTACAAGATGATGTTGAATCCGCTGAAGTGCGTCTTTGGCGTTCCAGCCGGAAAACTCCTTGGCTTCATCGTCTCTCATAGAGGCATTGAAGTTAACCCGGAAAAAATCATGGCAATCATGTGTATCAAAATGCCAACTTGTCTCAAAGATGTGCAACGACTAACTAGTGGTGTTGCAGCAATCAGTAGGTTTGTTAGCCGTCTTGGCGAGAAGGCGCTACCTTTGTACAAGCTGCTGAAGAAAATAGACAGATTTGTCTGGGACGACGCAGCAGATGCAGCACTTCAGGGGTTGAAGGAAATACTCACCTCCCCACCTATCCTAGCAGCTCCAGAAGAGTCAGAGCCTATGCTCCTTTACCTGGCAGCTTCCAACAAAGTCATCAGCCTCGTCATCGTGGTGGAGCGAAAGGAAGAAGGTCATGAGTATGGAGGCCAGTCTATTACATTAGCGAGGTTGACGGAATCCAAACAAAGATATCCTCACTTTCAAAAGCTAGCCTATGGCGTGTTCCTAGGTAGCAGGAAGCTGAGACACTACTTCCAAGAGCATCCAAGAATGCCGGTGAAAGGCTCCGCTGTCGACGATTCTTAACAACCCTGACGCAACAGGACGCACAGCTAAATGAGGCATTGAATTATCTGCCTTCGACATCAATAACAAAGCCAGGATTGCGATCAAGTCCCAGATCTTGGCAGATTTTGTCGCAGATTGGACAGAAGATCCGGATGCAGATCTGGAGCCGGAACCTGAAACATGGGTCATGCACTTCGATGGATCCAAGCAGCATCAAGGCTCAAGAGCCGGAGTCACCCTGAAGTCCCCTACCGGAGAAGAACTGCGATGCGTTCGCAGATTCACTGAAGCTACAAATAACATGGCGGAATACGAGGCTCTACTACACGGTGCATCGCTAAGGAAATTGGAATCAAGCACATCATCGCTGCGGAGATTCCGACCTGTGGCACAACAAGTAGCCGGAACCTGGAACGCCGAAACTCCGTCATGGCGGCTTACAGAGACAAAGTTGACGAGATCGCCAAATGCTTCCTCGATACGAAGTCAAGTACGTCGGAGAGACGATAACACAGCGAGATATGCTATCCAAGCTCGGATCCGGCAGGAAACCAATTTCGCCTGACATTTTCCTGGAGCATCTACGGATATCCTCGGTAAAGGGCGCTAACCCGGAAAACCCGGACATGGCAGTATCTCTGGCTAGGGAAGTGATGGCTATCATTCCGGCCTGGACACAGCCGTTCCTGGACTATCTCATTGATCGAAAGTTGCCGGAGGACGAGGTCCTCGCACGATAGATCATCAGACGAGCAAGATCCTACACAATAATTGATGGACAGCTCTACAAACGAAGTGCAAACGGGGTATTCATGAAATGCGTCTCCAATCAGGATGGCATAGAAATCCTCAGAGAGATTCATGCTGGCGATTGCGGGCATCACGCCGCTCCCAGGTCCCTCATTGCTAAAGCCTTTCGACAAGGATTTTACTGGCTCACAACTAAAGAAGATGCTGAAAAGTTAGTGAAAACCTGCCGAGGCTGTCAATACTACGCTACTCAACCAACTGCTCCAGCTCAGGAGCTCAAGACCATCCCTATCACATGGCCGTTCGCGGTCTAGGGGCTTGATATGGTGGGAAAGCTGAAAAAATCATCTCCTAGCGGTTTTGAGTACCTCTTGGTCGCTATTGACAAGTTCAGTAAATGGATCGAGGCAAAGCCAGTGAGAAAAGCCGATGGTGCTACAACACTAAAATTCGTCTGCAGCCTCGTAGTGAGATACGACATCCCACACAGCATAATCACAGACAATGGCACAAACTTTGCTCAAGGAGAATTGAAAGATTATTGTCATGATGTAGGGATCCAACTTGACCTAGCATCTGTGGCGCATCCACAGTCCAATGAACATGTGGAGCGAGCCAATGGACTTATACTAGCCGGAGTCAAGCCTCACCTTGAAGAACCGCTGCGTCGCGCAGCCGGAGCTTGGGCAGAAGAGCTAGATGCTGTTTGGTGGAGTTTACGAACTACCCCTAACAGATCCACAGGGTTCACCCCTTTCTTCCTAGTATACAGATCTGAAGCAGTACTTCCCTCCGACATCATCCACGATTCACCGTGAGTTTCCGCCTACAGCGAAGATACAGCTAACGAGGCCAGACAGCTATCTGTGGACTTGATCGAAGAAGCTCGGAACTTAGCTGACCAGCGTTCCACCATCTACCAGCAGAAACTCAGACGCTATCATAGCCGTCGAGTTCGGAACCGCTCGTTCGGGGAAGGCGACCTGGTCCTCCGCCTTCGACAGGTGAAAGCGCATAAGTTGCAATCTCCATGGGAAGGACCCTTTGTCATCAGCAAAGTGCTACACAATGGATCATACTACCTCGTCGATTTCCGCGAGAAAAAGATAGGCCTGCAAATTGGTACCGGAAACGAAAAAGAGAGGATCCGGATGACATCTATGATGAGACAGATCATCCCTGGAACATTGCACAACTACGTCCTTTCCACACTTAGCAATTTTTTTGAGTTACATACTCTGTAATAGTTATACATGATCAATGAAATAAAGCATCTGGTTCACTCTTTGAGTCTTTTACCTCCTTTATTTGTTCATTTTTAGATCGTGCATGTTTTCCGACTAAAACCGCAGAGCTGGATATTTCCGCCTAGGCGTGTATGAAAGTTGTGATTTTCAAAATCGTCCTTTAGGACGTGAGCTTAAGTTTTCTGGTGGAAAAATTTTCTATTGCGAACTCATGGATTCCTGGTAGCGATTTCCGGCACCTTGGCTGGAAGCTTGTTTCCGCGGTTATTGACGGATTTCTATTCGGCTTCGTTGCCGCAGGCGAGCGTTTCCGGCTAAATGTCTTCGGGCTCGTGGAAGGTCAAGTGAGCAAGCCAGAAAATTTGGAAACTAGCACTTGCTTTCTTAACAAACGAAACATGCATTCATAAGTTTAAAGGATCGCAGGATAAGTTTCCGCCCACATGCAATTGTTTCGTCCCTAGCTACTTAAAAATATTTAAGTCTTATTACAAACACACTCCGGGGCCAAAATGATGCTTTTCATTGTTTTTCAGGTTTTACTCGGAGACATGATCTTCGTCCTCCGAGGCCACGTACGCGGAAGCGTCGCCAGAATCTTCATCGGAACCTTAGTCGGATTGATCCGCGCTGGAGCCCGAGCCTTCCTCGACATCTTCGTCTTCCTCTTCATTTTCCTCTTCGGAGAAACCTTCGGGAAGATCGTACTTGTTGTACCAGAACGAGTGATTCACTCGCTCGACTAACAATCGATCATACCCTTGGGTCTCCGCGAGGGCGAGCTTGACGTTGGTGCCCTTGGGAACTCCGCGCGCGACCTCCGCCAGGTTCATTTCAGGGCAATGAGCTTTGCACGTTGCCAAGGTGAGAGAGGCGACCCCGCGGGCGGAAGACGCTTGCCAGTCCTTGATAAGATCCGGCACCATCCGCATAAGCTTGGTCATATCACGGTGGTTCCGGGTCTCTTCAAGCTCAGGGACTTGGCGATTCCGCGGCAGGCTTCGAAGAGATCGTTGATGGAATTCCGCGCATCTTCATAAGCTTCTGTCCGGGTGGCAGTCACCGGTTTCCATTCGAATCCGAGAGTCGCTGTAAAACAAAACGGTTAGTTCCCTCCGCGATAAAGGCAGAATCAATGTGAAGAAGCCGGAAAACAGCTATAAGTCCTTACAGAAGATCAGCTTGTCAATATCATTTGCCTCCTTCTCGGAAGTTTTTGCTTTGGAGACAAGCGTCTTTATCCGCGCGTTGTTCTTCTTCAGCTTGTCGTTCAGTTCCGCGATGGCTTGAGCATGCTTCTCTTCTCGTTCTTTTTTCTCCCTTGTTTCTTTTTCGGTGGATTCCTTGAGGAACTCTTGGAGAGAATCATGCTCGGCTTTAAGAACTTCAAGATCAGCGGAAAGCTCGTCGACGGAAGGTTTTTTGGCATGTTGTTCTGAAAGGCCAAAATAAAAAGAAACAGTTAGTTCAAAACAAATAGTTGCATTGCAGAACCTGGGGGCTAAGCCGAAATCATTACCTTCATAGTTCTTGAGGCGGGTCTCCAGGGTCGCGATAGACTTCTGGTTTTCCGCGTCCCTCTTCTGCAGCATCTCGATCTCTGTTTTCTGCTCCAGCACATGGGTGCGCAGATCTTCGTGCAGCTTTCGCGTAACCTGAGTAGCAGGTAAGAGTTAGTCGCAAATTCGAAATTCTGGGGGCTGGACGCGAAGCTAAAAATCCTTAGTGTGGAAAAATTTCGAGTTTCCGCTAAGGTACATAGTTAAAGACATTGGCTCACACATGTTATCCGGAAAATGTACAAACCAATGCTTGGGGGCTGGTGTTACCTGCGCACGTTCTTGTGTTTGGAAAAAAAGATTTTGAGATCGCTCTCAAGATCATTCAGCTCTTGTTGTTCCGTCTCCGCGGGTCCCCACACCTTGTCCATCATGCTGGAGATTTCCGCGTGGCGCTGTGAGAGGGGGACTTTCTGCAGGACCGGAAAAAGATGAGGATGCGTCTGGGGAGTGCCAGTGGCACGACTTAGGAGTAACTTCTTTTCGGCATCATCAGCCGGAGCTTCAGCCGAGGTAGCAGTAGGTTGTTTAGGCGGAGGTGTAGGCGAGGACGCGCCCTTGCCGGAATCGCCTTTGCCGGATTCGGCAGTTGGTTCCTCTGGGATATCATCAAGGTTGATGACATCCTTGGGATCCGGTTTGGCGGAGGAAGAGGCCTTGGGCGGAACCTCCACTTCCGGCGTAACAGGCACAGAAGCCGGAGATGGCTTAGCCTTTTTCTTGGGGTTCTTGGAGAGCTTGCTTCCGGAAGTTTTGCTGCATACAAGTAAAGGTGTAACACTTAGCAAATGCCTGGTTAAATGCTAGCAAAGGAATCTTAGGTGGAAAGCAAGTACTCACGAAGACGTCATAAAAAACTGGTCAATGATTGGCTGCAGCTGCTTGCTGGTGTCGATCTGCTTGAGGCGCTGCTTTTCCTTTTCCGCCCTCCGGGTAGCCGCGGCACTTGTTGTCTCGCGGGCGCGTTTCGGGGCAGGGCCGGAAGGAGCAGCGCTTTTACGCTTGGCGGGGCCTGATGTTTCAGGAACCTCCGCGTCGGAAGCAGCCTCGGGGTCGTTGGTGCCGAAGTGAGGGACTGTCCCTCAGGGACACGGATTAGAGTTCTGAGATCCTTTTCCTCGAGCTCCTCCAGCTGAGCGCATAAACACTTAGATAAATTTGCAAAGAATGGCGAAGGAGTTGGCGTTAGAACAAGAAGCGTATCGCGATCCCGGAGCCATTGACGTGGATGCCCTTGTTGCAGACGTGAATCCGAAGATCACGCGGAATCTTGATCAGGAGTCGGATCCGTTTGTCGATGGCGTCGGAGGAAAGGTTGTCCTTGGAGGCGCGCATAAGATCATCGCGCCCCGTGTAGTGAAACATCAAGCAGTCCCGATGCTGAAGGGGTTGGATCCGCTTTGTAAACCAGGACATTGTAAGGTCCTTCCCTGACAGCCCATCTTCCGTCAGTTTGCAGATCCGCCTAACAGCACGAGTCAGTTGAGGTGACTCGGAAAGATGCGGGCATTGCGTCCAGGCCGGAGTCTCGCTGGCGGGGCCATTTTTGAAGGCTGGCAACACCCTCGCGCTTGCCGGGTCGGAAATGTCCTTCAGATAGAAGAAGCCTCCGGACTAGTATCGCGCGGATTCGTGGCGGTCGGTGGGAGGATAGACGCGGCCAGGGCGGAGCTTGAACGTGATTGTTCCGCAGGTGGCCAGCTCCGAAGTTTTAGGAATCTTCTCCTTCTTGACAGAGAAGAAGTACTGGAAGAGGGAGAGTTCTGGGGTTACCCGGAGGTGGCCTTCGCACAGCGTCACATGGTTGTTGATGGCCAGTATGCTGTTTAGCGAGATGTTGTGCGGTTGCAGCCCGTACGCCTTTACAATTTCGGAGAAGAAAACGCTAGGCGGAAAGGAGAAGCCACGCTCGATGAGCGCCTTGGTCACCACCATTTCTCCGGCTTTGGGAGCTGGAGTCAATGAACCCGGAATCGTCCGCCAGGACCCGGGCTTCAAGAATCCTTCCGGCTCGAGGTTGCGGAGCTCGGTTTCCATGGTGGTGCAGGGCCACCATTTTCCTTTGGCTTCGCTGTCTCGCGCGCGAGCCTTGGATTTTTTGGCAGCTGCTTCCTCCGCCTTCTTTTCCATCTGTTCTGCCCCCAAGGATTCTTCCGGGTTGGCAGACGTCCCCTCGATGTTTTTGCCGGAATCCTTTGAGGGCTCCAGCTGAACTGGGACGAAAGGGGGAGGGGCGGAAGAGATAGGCGTCCCCATGATCGGCTCGGAGGAGGGAGGCGGAGTCGAAGAAGACATCTGTAAAGAAAATGCGAAGATAGCTAAACTTAGCCGGATCCAACGTTGATACCCTATTCATCCCTACCAACTACGGCGAGAAGACGAAGCTCTAAGGGCTTACCGGAATGGATTCCGCGGTGGTCGGAGTCGCCGGCGGTGAGGTTTTTCTGCGGTGGCTCGCTGAACTTAAGAACACGAAGAACAGCTCACTACGGCGAATCGGCTCCGGCGAACTTCCGGTGAACTCCGGTGCGGCGGAGGAGGAGCTCGGAGGCGGCGCTGTGCGAGAGGTGAAAAGGGGGCGAATGGGGTGATTAGGGGTGAACGGCGGATATTTATAGGCCGAGGGGAGGAGATTCGTGCTCCGCATCCTGTGGTCGGAACGCAAGCGTCGCGCCGTTGGATGATCGACACGTGTCAAAAACCTAAGCGGTGAAAATGGCTAAGGATAAGTTACCGCTCAAATCGCCCGAAAATGGCGCCAAGATTGGCGGAACCGTTATAACTTTTTGAGGTTCCGGGTAACGGTTTGAAAAGTTGTAAACTCTTGTTCAAGCAGGGGAGTAACCCGGAGACACTTTATAACAATGTTGTCGATGGATGAAGTCCCGCGGGATAAAGGTATTTTCCGACTAAAAGTTGGGAAAGACGATAAGATGAAGTTGGAGTTCTTCAAGTTTCCCCATGTTACCGAGATTGTCGGAAGCCACGAAGTTTTAGCAAGGCAGAAACAAGAGGTGAATATCGGAGAACTCTGGGGGCTACTGTTGTGGGTATACTTCATGGGTATACCATCGGCAGTGCCTAGATCCGGCAAGCCCGGGTGGCCCACAGACGGTGATGTGGCATGTGGCCCATCGGGCGGCCCAGTTGCTGTTGATCGTAAAGGATGAAGTCCAGCCCAGGATCGGGGAGCCGGATCCTAACCGACCTTCGGAGGCCGGATCCGTGAAGGCCCATGAGGAACCCGGATCCAGTACGATGTAGATGGAAGGCGGATCCTTGACGTACACGGCAAGATATTGTACCGTAGTTAGGCAACCTGTAATCCGGCTAGGACTCTCCATGTAAACCCTCGATCTGTGCGCCTTTATAAGCCGGATCCTGGGAGCCCTAGAGACACAACTACAACTCATTGTAACAACGTGAAAGTGCCTAGATAATTCCAGACAAGCAGCAGTAGGCCCTGTCTTCGAGCAGGTGGTCTGAAGCTGGGTAAATCGCGTACCACCATCCCGAGGACTCTCCGCCCTATGGCCCCTACTTCTTCTCCCCTCCATGAGGATCTCTCCTCTGGAGTTCCATCGAATAGGCAACGACACAGCCGGCTTACACCGACGACGAGGAAGACACCAAGGACGACTCGTCGGAGGGGGCACAAACTCATGGAACTCGACGAGCTCTTCTGAAGAGGTGACGAGCAAGAAGCGCCTCCGTGAAGATGATGTGGCAGTGCCCTCTAAGAAGAAGTAGATTGTTTATGTAATTTTTTTCTAAATAAGTTTGAACATCTATTTTCTCAGTTTGTATGCCAATTTTGTTTCAAATATTGCCCTACTTTGTTTTTGTATTTTTTTTAAAAGCTTGGGTACGCAAACGGGCAACCTTGACCTAGCGATAATTTCAGTATCCACGACCGACATAAACGGACGCTCGCAGCCATTCTTAACGTTCGAAGTGTGTCGGTCTGCTGGACACGCTTTAGTCTCAGCTTAACTTCGCCTCTTGTAGTTACTGATGCGATGAAAGCTGAGACGAGGCTTCCCTTTCGCCACAGGCGTGAGCCTTTCAGAAGACATGCCTGATGACGACATGTCGCAATGCTTGATACTATATTCGACGGCTGGTTGGTCTCTGGATTGTGCCAGTTATAGCAGATCTACATGACAACATAGATAATGTTGTGGTACATACGCCAAACACAGAATGCACAGAACATGTTGCTAAGACTGATTTAGCTTTGCACTACCATGTCGACTCTTTTTTTTCGCATGCAAACATTCCATTCAACTAGGTCTAGGAAGCGCTTTGGTCACGAGCTGCTACTAACTTACAGTGGAGATCGCACCCAGGTTTTGTGCAATCTGTTCAGTCGTCACCAAAGCCACACAGTACTCAAACTGTATGATAGGCATATGCTGATACTAATGTATGCAAACTGGAAGTTTACAGGTGCGGTAACAAGAAAGTAGGGTTTCTGATTGAACGTCAGATGTGTGTCCCAGGTTAAGAGCAGTGGCGGAGGAGCCATTCTGGCAAGCTATGGCGTCTGCCATAGCTTAATTTGGCCACATATCTTTGATTGGGTCAAGAATTATAGTTTGTAAGTCAAAGTTTTCCATCTTTTTGATCTATGGTGCCTCAGTTTGCCATACCAAAACTTTCGTTTGTCCTCCGCCACTGGTTAAGAGCACCACAATGTTTACACGGGCTAGACCACTAGAGGAGCCAATGCATCTTCACGGGTCATATTAATACTGTCACTACGCACTGGTAACTTTTTTCGACCAACACTGCGGTCGCACCTTGAGTTTCTTTTTCTTTTTGTCCAGAATGATGATAATCACTGGTCTTTGGATCCATTGATGCATGCACTCGTCCTTATAAAAAAAAAGTAAAACATGGGAAATGAAGAGCTAATATAATGGACTGAGATTTGGTGCACATGGACACGAGTGATCTTTTAAAAAAAAGTAATTAAAAATCAAATTTCGATGTTTCATAAAAATCTTAAAATAAATCATGATGTAGCCAGTATTGTATCCCACAAACGTGTAAACTTTCAACTGAAAATGATGTGTATTTTAGGCTACACAAAAATACAAAATATGTGGATCTGAGTATAGTGATTCAAATCTCCAAAAGAAATCAGACTTTGTCATTTCCTGTAGCTCAGAAAACAAAACATTTGTAATTGAGATTTTGTACATTGGTGGGATACATTATCAACTCCTTTTAGAATTTTGTTACATAAATTTGTAAAACATATAAATATAATTTTCGATTTTTTAATACGATGAGAGCACTGGTGCCTAGGATCTAAAGTGATTTTTCGTAATACAATCATCTTAAGAATTGCACGTCAGAACAACCGAGAGTCGAGAAACCCACACTTACACGCATTGCAATGTGGAGTGTGTACCACATATAGATCCATTGAACCGTCAAATCGAGTAGAAACTCTTCTTTTGTTACAAAAATGCCATTATTGAAATTCAAGATAACGTGACATAAATCATGATTACAAATGTTCACCCTAAAAGCATGTAACAGGGCATTTGAGAATCATGTGGTGAATAACTTTCATCCTCATTACAGTACCTTTTGACATATGTATTAAATAACTATCTTATCTTGAGGACACCTTGAGTTTCCACCACTTCTTACTACTATCATTTTAATTGTGTTTTGCAAAATTTATTTTTTGCTAGGATTGCCTCCAGGACAGGTATCAAATGCAGAGACATAGGTATCAAAATGTATCTTTTGTTAAGAGTAAGTAGGTTCATCTGGAGGACACCTTGAGTTCCCCAACAAATCTTAAGCGAAAGTCATGGTTATCATTAATGCCGACAGCTATCAGGCCTATGCCGAAGGCAAATGCGCCGTCGGCTTAGATCATGAGTTATGTAGTGATTTACTCGTCAGCCTACTATTATTTAACCAAAACATAGCCTTGTCCCTCCATTCCCAAAATACAGAGTATAAGATGTTTGCATATGATGGATAAACCAAATTTATACTTTTTTTTTTGGAAAGATGAATGTATATATCTTACAGTTACTAATTTTTCATCGGCCAGTACAGAACCTCCCAAAACTTACACTTCAACAGCCGTGACCAAGAACGTTCTACAGCTAGCCCCTTGCCGGAAAAAATAAAAGTTAAAAATAAATGATAGATAGCCAGAAAGGCTAAAGAAACGGACAGGCTCGTCATCTCATCTCCGATCAGAGCACCGGTGTTGCATGCTGGATGCATGCATACAGCATCGCGTGTCACAATCCTCTGAACATCAACGGCCTCGCGCCGACCAATCCTTCCCGCCCCATCTCCATTCCGCAATTCATCGGGCCGCCGGAGGGCATGGTGCGCCGCCGGCGAGCATCTGCAGTTATAGTGCTGCTCACCCCTTCCCGTGGCGCACCCGTCGGCGCGGCCATGGGAGGCGCCACCCTCTTGTACTTGCCGGACCACTTGGCCTGGACGTATCGCGCCCGCCTCCACGGCGGCACGTGCATGCCGGCGCCTCGGATGGACTCCGCCGCCGCCTCGCACATTACCGCGGCAACCTCCTTGAAAGCCTCCGGCGTCGCCACTAGCACCGGCGGGAGGGCGAGCAGGAGCTCCTGGTACTCGGCGCTGGGCCTCGCCGTCTCAAACTCCGCGGCGACGTTCACCTCGACTATGTAGCGAGACGTCGAAAAGCCTGCTGACAATACCACGTCCACGTACTCGTGGCTGCCTGCCGGGGAGCTGCTGCTTCTTTCCCACGACGATCGGCAGATACCTGCGCCCAATCACGAAAATAAAACGTCAATCCGTGTTGCTTATGCTTCGATGATGTAGAATTTTTTCTGAAGGAAATAGAGAACGCACTCGAAAATTAACTGAAAAAACCATCTGAAAGGAGGGCACGGGAACTCACCGGCATCGAACCCTCTCGCGCGGAGCCGCTCCGCGACGCGCTTCCTGACGCCTTCGCCGCCGGCCACGGCCATCCGTGCATCCACGACGGCGCGCTCCGCCTCGGCGCGGACCCGTGCCGCCGCCGCATCGGCGGTCGCATCTGCCAGCGCCGCTCGCAGCGTGTCTATCCACGCGGCAGCCCGCGGCGCCACGGCCTGCTTGGGGACGGCATCCTCGCCATATCCGTTGTAGAACTCGTCGACCAACTCAACCAGGCCGTCGTCGTCGACGTCCTCGCTCCCGGCGGGCGGCGAGGTGCTGCCGAAGAACGGGCCCCGCAGCCTCGCCCTCGCCGCCTCGTCCAGCGCCGCCGTGGCCTTCTTGTACGACATCGGTGACGCCTCCATCGTCGTAGCAAGCATATAGATGACGGATTGGAGAGACTCGCCGCCGCTGAGGCCGATCGGGAGTCGGCGACCGGTTTTCGCGAGCAGTTGCAAGTTTTTGGCGTGGGTGTATTTGCAGGGGCCGTCCGTTTTATATGTGTTTCGGCGAACGCGTAGGATGCGTCTAGGTTCGTTTCGCACAGCCATATACGTCCAGGTGCAATGTATCTGGGAGCACACACGGTACCCGTGTTGGCGTTGGGCACTATCAGTATCACTCAGGGCATTGGGCATTGGGCATTGGGCATCGCGCATCCGGATTGCTTGCCTCTTATGGTTTACGGCTGTTGAAAAAACAAATTACGGTAAAAGGAATACTGCAGAGTGCAGTAGCTTAAGGTCCATTGTGCTTCCAGATACACCATTACATGCTGGCATGCTGCTACTATGTTAGTAGCAGATCAATGAACTATACTCTAGATCAATGATGTTTAGCTCTATCTGAATTCTGCCGAAACAAAATGAATTGTCTAAAATATTGACCTATGCCGGAGTTCCTAAGATCTGTGATTTTAGTTATACTTATCAACCAATTTTGATCAGATGTTATCTCTTCCGGTTCGAAATATATAGTAGTACTTCATACATCTAGGTTTATTCAAATTTCATTATTGTTCAGTTCTTTGGTACAACAGTACTAGTTAGGTCCTCTTTGATTCAAAGGGTACTAGACAAATCCTCAGAAATATTTTCTATGTTGGTTATTGCATTCGTATTAATGAATCCTATAGGAGTTTAAGGAAAGACTTTCATGATTCCTGTAATACAATCAAATATACTGCCTCCATCACATACAAATTATGTGAGATTTGTCTAAATTCGAATGTATCTAGACACTAAATAGTATGTACATATATTCAAATTAATTTTGACAAATCTCAGACAAGTTTGATAGGACGGAGGGAGTATAAAATTATTGCTACCTATGTTTAAATTTAGATATATCTAGACACTCTTTAGTCTACAAATACATCTGAATTTACACAAACCTTCGATATCCTTTTATGAACGGAGTGAGTACTGCTTCTATGTTCAATAATATACGACGTTTTAGATATTTATATTTATAGAAGTTAACTTATGGACCAAAATAAAAAAAAACCTACACATCAAAACGTGTCTAGATAAAGTCTTAGTGAACGTAAAATGTATAAAATTTAATGGACATGACATTACGATCATTACATATTTTTTTCTTCAAATTCATGCGCCTTTAGAATCATGTGGGTTGAAGCTCGAATGGGGCTTAATTAGAATTTATCCATGCACAAATTATCTACTCTCTCCATTCTAAAAAAGAAGACTCAACTTTGACAAAATATGAATGGATGTATAGTGTAGATTTGTTTCAGTGTGTAGATATATGCATATTTAGACAAAATTGAGACATCCTTTTTAGACGGAAGAAGGAAAATATTGAAACAAGGTAAATAGGGTTGTGCAAAACTGGCTAAAAACCATGGCAAACCGGTTAGCAGGAGAAGTTAATTTCCTTTCACAAATCTAGTACTCCCTTTGATTCAAATTAATTAACTTAATTTTGCCTAGATATGGATGTATCTAGACGCGTTTGTTGACTAGATATATATATATATATATCTCAACAAAGTTGAATCAGTTAATATGAATTGGAAAGAGTAAAAAAAACTAAGCTAAACCGTTTTTGCTCATCCCTGGAGGCTGGAGGCCAACATAACCATGAAAGATAAAAGTTGCAGAATTCAAGTAGATCCCGGTGACACCAGATCAAATAAAAGTTGAACCCGAACACACCAACAAGTAGCAAGATGAACTATCGTTCTTTTTTTCTTCTTTCGAGAAACCACAATGAACGATTGTAGATTCCCCCCCCCAGACAGCTCTCAGCCTGCTACAGTTCTTGGCCTCCACCTCTTTCTCCGCCGGGCAGATTCGGAGCCACTCCGCCGGAATAGCCGGCCGGAGGCGGTGAAGGTGACGCGCCGGAGTAGTATAGGTTAGTCTAGGTCTTTCCTTTATCTAGATTTGCTGTTTACCCTTGTGGATTTTGGCTTGATGCCCGTGTTGAGGTGGTGGCGGTGGAGTCTGGGCTTCTCCATGCTGCTGGCGGCGGTGCTGCAGCTGCTCGTGGTGCTCCGGTGGTCGGAGCCAGAGGCGAGCGGCGGCAGGACGGCGTCATCCTCTCCAATAAAGGCCTTCTTCGAGTCTCCAGATCTGGGCAAGCTCGTCTTCGATCCCCCTCTCTCTAGCCACCGCGGCGGTGGAGATTGGGAGAGGATCTCCGACGACCCTGCTTTTGGCAGATCTGCGGGCTCCTTCTCTGGAGCTGATCTTCGACGAGCGAAATACACGGTGACCAAGCTTGTCACTGTGATCCATGGCCAATATGGTGGCCCGATTTCAACAACCTCCACGGCGGAGGCCCTCTCGGTCGGCTGCTGGAGCTCGACGGCACGAGGGAGACAAGTGGTTCGTCCCCGTCTCTCTGGTGATTGCCAGGGGCTTGACCTTTGCGTCGGCAAGGAGCGTTCGAGCATCATGCGCTCGGAATTCGGCGGTGACGCCTGGAGTTCGCCGGCGGCGCGTGGCGGAGATTACCCTGGACCCGATTGCTTTTTCTCCTTTTTGGTCAGGGTGGTTTTTGTAAAGTGGAAGGCCCTTTCTTCAAAGTTTAGGTTTATCTGGGCAAGAGTTGTAAAAGGGCTTTTCTGTAAAATGTACCTGCCACTTGGTTCAATATAAGAGCTCCACCGTGGTCTTCTGACCCCTTTTATGTTCAAAAAAAAATGAACGAGTGTAGGGGAAGTTTCGTGACCCCGCGACCTTTTCAAGAAAAGGACTTTCATTTTCTAAGATGACAGAACAGCTTTTGTTGAAGGCGAAGGGGCAAGGATCGCGATGGGTAATTTTATGGCGAAGAGGGGTCTGATGCACGGAGAAACCCGACAGGGGCGACAAACGACAGTGTAATTCGGCAAGATAATCGGTAAGCAGCATATCATGTTGTGTCAAGCAAAGCCACAGAAGCGCCCTCGCGTCCCGTACAATCTCAATCGTTCGGCTGTGGGAGTCTGGAAGCCGGTAATGCATAGCAGCATATGCTACCAAAGTTATGCAGGTAAAGAAATACAGTATAAGCCACTAACCAACCACTAGCGAGCGTTAACTGTTGAGTGCCTGAGTCTACTGCAATATAACCCCACAGCCACAATATCATTTGCCAGAACCATTTCTCAATCTGGTGAAATCAAAAACATCCAGCGACATATTCGATAGACCTAGCAGTAACATGCATCCGTAGCAAATGTAATGCAACCTGTCAAGTCATCTTAAGAGCTGTCCATCTGGTTATCAGTCGAAGTTGGGGCGCCATTGTTGTTCCCTGCAGGATTGACTCCCATTGAACCCTCGGCTCCAAAGGTAAAATTACTGGGAACATTGTTTGGGCCAGCTCGTTCGAAGATGGATGGCACAGGAGTCTGGTTGAATGCAGGCACTTGGATGTCGCCTGATGGTTTGGGGAAACCAAATCCGAGCGAAGGAAATGACTCAGTTAGAACTGCGGTCTGAGCTTGCGTGCCAGCGTTGGGTGCAAAGAGCTTCTGTTCGTACTCAGTAAGCTGGCTCTGAGAAGCTGTACAAAAGAACAATAACGTTACAATTAGCTTATGCGAACACATTTGGATCAAAGCCTTACAGTTTGAAAATGCAACAAAAAATATTACTGGCTGTATTTACTTGCTCAGCTCAGAAACAGACGACTTGATTGTACTTTTTAGTTAACAAGAATGACAATAACTAGGTGGGTGAAAAGAATATCTAAGTTTATTCTGTGGACGTGCCTAAATGAAGGAAACATGATCAATCTGCATAACAGGTCCTGAAAATATTTGATGCATTCAATGACAACACATACCTTCAAATTAACTAAAACGGCCAGTTGAATTTATCTTAACAAACCAATTTCACTCTATAAGTACTGCTAATGATACATTCAATGATAGCACATATCTGTTGACTGAATCAAGAGATTGGTCGAATTTATCTTGCCACAACAATTTGCTATGTATGAGAAGCCGCTATTAATGATCCAGGCAACCAAATACTACAATGGTTAATTGGCAAGGATTTTTCAATGCACGAGAAGAAACTTTGCTACTAAACTAACTACAAAGAATATGGAGTTACCTTCTGTTAGTTGGACCTGTGGCCGCCGATCTTTTACCCACTGGAAAGACGGTGCAAGTCTCCACCCTCTAGACTTCATCAAGAAGGCCGTTACCACAGCAGCTGACCTAAAAAAATGTGTTGGAGGGAAGTATTCGCCAATCAGTAAAGTGTTCCTGATAAGTAATTATCAATGAATCAACACAATGCTAACAACTACAACAAGCACCTGTTTTTCCCGGACATGCAATGGACAAGAACACGTGATTGACCTCTTTCACATTCTTCTGCAATTGCAGAGAAGGATGAGGTGAGACAAAACATCTTCATACATAGTATGAGAGCAAGGAGAAGGATATATCCTAGCTCAGTACTGGAAAAGAACAAATAATTGTGTTCCTATTGCAATAATCCATTTGTTCAATAATAATGTAAAGAACATGAGCAATGGAAAGAGTGGAGCGCACTAAACAAGCAAAGGCAAAGGCAAAGGCTGGGATGAAGCAAGACAAGGAGTCCTATGGTGTCAAATCTATTGGAGTGGATTCATTTCATACAAATGAATGGCGATTTTCACTAACTTAATGAATAATTTGCTCACTTCAATGGGGCCAGCTGACACCACTGCCTATAAGTAAGCTGGTGATAGAACTAGATATATAAAAAATAAATCTATTTCTTGACAAAGGCATGAAGAAATTTTAAGGGCGGTATGGTTTCAAAATTCGTGTTTAAACAATGACGGAAAGAGTGATACTACTAAATGAGAACTGAAAATACAGCATTTTAGGATTAGAGTGTAAGGAATATATGCTGAAAAAAAATAAAGCAGCAATGTCAGAATGACAAGGCAAAAAACAAAGGTTAGCAGTAGGCAACGGTCAATCTATTCTAGACCAAAATACTGAAAGCATAACATAGACAGTACCTAGAAACTGAGTAGCACCATCAAAATCCAAAGTTTTCTCATCTTGGAGGCAGTGATAAGTGAATGAATTCCGGTAAAGATTATGGCAATCTGGCACAGTCTGTTAAGCAGTACACTGTGAGTAACCTTCAACTTTCAAATGAAACATTGAAATAACAACAGGTAATGCTGACATGCTGAACCCCTAAACAACAAAAGACAGAATGACAGATAGGTACTATATAGTGATAACTGCAATACTGATCTCAGCAGTTTATCACGAGAATGTATTAAAATGAGGAACATCTTAGGCACAACAGGTTCGTGAGTTTCTCTCTTCATCAGTTTTCCCAGTTCCCCACTCGCAGGATGAACAGTGAATGGTGGAAAAGTTGTTTGTAACGTGCAAATAATACAAACACATGTACTACCTCTGTCCATAAACAAAGCGGTGTAGTCGCTTCTAGAAAACAGAAGCACAGAAAAACAATGACTGCCTCGCCTGTAGCCTCGCAAGAGAAACTGGCTTTACAGAGAAAATGACCAGCAAAAACCATTGGTGGCCATATGATACACATCATTTATACAACAGCAATATCAATTATTTAATTCATGGCTATCATGCAAGGAAATAAACATAACTTACATAAGTAGTCACTCCGCCCAGAAATAAGTGTCGTAGATATGTCTAGATTCACATGTATCTACACACCAAAACGCGTATGTATAGATACATGCGAGACAAATCTGCAACACTTATTTCGAACTGAGGGAATGGTAATTAGCATGATAAGTTATTCCTCGTTTTCCAGAGTTTGACTATGTACACCTTATTCTAATCAATCAAAGGTAACCAATGAGCCACACCTTTTACCTATATAAGTTGCAAACTCCCAAACAAGTGATAGCCCACTTGGGTCCTCCTATTTGTGCTAGATAGAATCCATTCATGCTACTCCCTCCGATTCATATTAATTGACTTCAATATGGATATATCTAGAACTAAAATGTGTCTATATACATCCATATTAGAGTCAATTAATATGAACCGGAGTATTTGTCTTTCCTTGCACTTAATAAGCCTATAGATCACTTAAGAATCCATTAATCTCTGTTTCAAATCAGTTCAATGTTCCTACAGCTTAAGCCTTACCTTTTCTGGAAACCCATAATTATGCTACGAATTCACCATAACTACTTTCTTCAGAACCAAATTCAATGCAGTGGCTAATAAAATGCAAGCAGTACTCATGCCACAATCAAAACCAACCAAAATAACATCCGAGGCAAGTGTGCTGCACGATAGATTAAGAACCAGAGAGGAGTGGTACCAGGCGCTGTGCAACGCTCACATCAAACAATCCTAGAGTAAAATCTATACGAGCAATAGGAGTGGGATAATAATGGTACTAGCAGTAGACATCTAATCAGTAGGAATCAAGCAGTCTCGCAACCCTAGATAAAATCACTCTAGAAGCGATCTTACAAGTCACCGAACCCTAGAGCGAAACCCCCACAGAAACGAATGCCGCGCACAAATAATCCCGAAGTAAGGTGGGGGACAAGGATCGGGAGGAGGGAGGGGGCGAGGGCAATACGCACGTTGAGGATGTGGGTGATGTTGAGCGTCTTGAGGACCTCGGAGCGGGAGGCGTTGTCGTAGCTGCCGAGGAAGAGGAAGCCCGGGAGCACCTCGGAGGGGAAGGCGGAGTCGAGCCTCGCCGGGGCCACCGCGTCCGCCGCCGCGGGCCTGTGGCCGCAGACCCCGCATATCTCCCCCTCCTCGCACTTGTGGTAGTGGCCGCAGACCCCGCACGGGTTCTCCCTCTCCCGCTTCCTCATCTCTCCGCCGCCGTCCGCCGCGCCGCTCGATCTGCGGGGAGTTGGTGGGATCGCGGCGGCGGCTCTGGGTTTGGGTGCTTGCCCTTGGGAGGAAGCAAGCAAGCAGCGGGGTCAGGAAGGGGAAGGCGATGCGATTTATTTTTTTCTCTCTTCGAATTTTGATTTGGATCGGATCAAGTGGGGTTTGTCACGTTTCTGTGTTCCGCCCTAGCGAGTAGAAACTGGGCAGCTGGCCCGTTGATGCTGGTTTGTAGTACGATGGAGGACGGATGGGCGATTGGATTTAGATTGTGTTTTTTCTGATTATTTTTTTAAAGAAAAAAAGGCACTTTTATTAAACTCGGTATGTTGCATAAAAACGGTTCTCTCTCCGCATATGTCGACTTAGACATGTCACATGGTATTGACAAAAGGGGAAAGACGTGATTGGTTGCCAACAATGGACTGGCTCGCATGAGTTGGACCAAAAAAAGCCCAGATGAAGGAAAAATATAGCCCGACGAGAACGCTCGATTCGGCCGTTTTTTCCATAGTCAGGCGCTGACGAACGGGGGAGGGTTGCATGTGTGGAGAAGAGCGGGACACGCCGTGACGCCTCGAGAAGGTGCGCCATAATCCACCCACTCTCCCCTCTCAACCTCGGCACCTCGCCCATCCTCACTCGCCTTCTCTTCTCCCTTATCTCCTCTCGCCACTGGTAGATCGAAGACCACCATTAGCAGGACTGAGGAGCGGCAATTCGGGGACGCCCTCTTGGTCGTCGCGTACACGGGCCCCTTCTTCTCCGGTTCAAGCTCTGCTCGGCAAGGAGATTCATGGCGGTAAGACCCTAATCCAAGCTTTTAGGCTTCATTGTTCATAGATTTGTGGTTCCACGGTGTTCAATGTAGGGTTATTTCGTGCATGCATCCTAGATATGGTCCCTCCGCGGTTATACTTGGGTATGCTTTCTTTTCTAACTACATTACTGGCTTCCAATTGCTAGATCGGTGTTCTTGGACCTAGTTTTGGCAGTAATGGTCCTGTCGTTATGGTCAGATCTAGGTTTTAGGTTCACATTTTGTCAGATTGGGGGTTTACTGTTCATGCCGATGATTACATGGTAGAGCTAAGACACTAGATATATACTTTTTCAGAACCTAGTGCCATGATCGAAGTTCGTTTTTTATATTGCATTAGGTTCTGATCAAACATCTCATCCACTTGCTCGTGCTACGTTTTATGAGGTCTAAATGTACCCTAGTTTGTTCAGAACCGAGGCGAATATGAACTGCATGACCTCAAGAACCTAGCCAAAGATGAACAAGAGGGTTTGAAGAACGAGGTAGCAATGCTGAAGAACGTGCACAGAACGCAAGCACAAATCCTAAGGGCTAGGAAGGAGGAGTGGGAGGGAGAAAGAGAGGCATTGAGGGAAGAAAATGAGGCACTAAGAAAGATAGGAAAAGGTTAGAGTATGTCGTGTATGACGTGTTAAAACTAGGTTTAGTTAACAGGGATAAATTGAAGAGGATTAGGGCTATTGTGATGAGTGATGTAAGATAACCTGACAACATAATGTACCATAATTGACCTATGTTTGCACTGTGAAACTTGATGTGTTGTTTGATCTGTCAACTTTGATCCGATTTAACTTCATGTGGTGATCTGTTCAATGATCCCAAATATTCTCTGTGATCTGTTCAATGTTGTGGCGTATGATATGATTTGCGAACCAACTGACACCACAATTGATGCTATCTGACCTTGTAGAAAAGTAAAAAAATACTTCTCCTTGTGCCTTTTACTAGGCTGAATAGCATCAGTTGTGGTGATTATAGATTTGAGACCTTATTGTTTTGCTCCCATCATGCATGGAATCATGTTTCTCATTTGGCCAATGATTAAAATGTGGCACAATCATAGGCAAGGGGTTGGCCGTAAACCTAGTCCTATGTGCAAAAACGTTGCGTGTACACTAGACTTGGTTTGCGGACAATCACTTTGCATGTGGTGTTCATAGGTATGAGGTCATCTATGTCCTATTCTCGTTTGGTCTCACAAGAATAGTATCATATGAGGCTGGACCTCCATCTATTTGTGCTCATTGAAATTATTTCTTATTTTTGCAGTGCTCCAAGATGATGATGGGTGGAACTGGCATGGTCTTTGGCGAGGGCACTTCCAACACAACAGCTGGAGAAGGCAGCTCTGCCAAGAGGCCTAGGGGAGGCCTGTGAAGGTTGTCCATTTCCATGATGACGTCGGACCAACCCGCTTTGCCAAAGTGGTGTTGTCTCCAGGGTTTGAAATGATGCCAATTCCCATAGACTTCCACCCTAGCTACCTTGATCAGGGCTGGCCTGGATTTGACATTGCCCATCATGTCAAGATAGGCTACTTCTTGATCTTTGATGGCGCGTGAAGCACACGTCCGTTGGGAACCCCAAGAGGAAGGTGTGATGCGTACAACAGCAAGTTTCCCTCAGTAAGAAACCAAGGTTATCGAACCAGTAGGAGATGAAGGCCACGTGAAGGTTGTTGGTGAAGGAGTGTAGTGCGGCGCAACACCAGGGATTCCGGCGCCAATGTGGAACCTGCACAACACAATAACAATACTTTGCTCCAACTTAACAGTGAGGTTGTCAATCTCACCGGCTTGAAAACAAAGGATTAAACGTATGGTGTGGAGAATGATGTTTGCTTGTAGAAAACAACAGAGAACAGAGATTGCAGTAGATTGTATTTCAGATGTAAAAGAATGGACCGGGGTCCACAGTTCACTAGTGGTGTCTCTCCAATAAGATAAATAGCATGTTGGGTGAACAAATTACAGTTGGGCAATTGACAAATAGAGATGCACATACATATATCATGATGACTACTATGAGATTTAATTAGGGCATTACGACAAATAACATAGACCGCTATCTAGCATGCATCTATGCCTAAAAAGTCCACCTTCGGGTTAGCATCCGCACCCCTTCCAGTATTAAGTTGCAAACAGACAATTGCATTAAGTATTGCGTAATGTAATCAACACAAATATCCTTAGACAAAGCATCGATGTTTTATCCCTAGTGGCAACAGCACATCCACAACCTTAGAACTTTCACTGTCCCAGATTCAATGGAGGCATGAACCCACTATCGAGCATAAATACTCCCTCCTGGAGTCACAAGTATCAACTTGGCCAGAGCCTCTACTAGCAACGGAGAGCATGCAAGAACATAAACAACACATATATGATAGATTGATAATCAACTTGACATAGTATTCAATATCCATCGGATCCCAACAAACGCAACATGTAGCATTACAAATAGATGATCTTGATCATGATAGGCAGCTCACAAGATCTAAACATGATAGCACAAGAGGAGAAGACAACCATCTAGCTACTGCTATGGACCCATAGTCCAAGGATGAACTACTCACGCATCAGTCCGGAGGTGGGCATGATGATGTAGAGCCCTCCGGTGATGATTCCCCTCTCCGGCAGGGTGCCGGAGGCGATCTCCTGAATCCCCCGAGATGGGATTGGCGGCGGCGGCGTCACAGTATGTTTTCTCGTATCGTGGCTCTCGGTGATAGGGTTTTCGCGACGGAGAGAATATATAGGCGAAGGGGCAGAGTCGGGAGAGGCTCGAGGGGCCCACACCCTAGAGCGGCGCCCCCCTCCTTGGCCGCGCCGCCGGGTGGTGTGGGGCCACCTCGGCTCTTCTTCGTTTCCTCTTCGGACTTCTGAAAGGCTCCGTGGAAAATAAGACCGTGGCTTTTGTTTCGTCCAATTCGAGAATATTTCCTCGTAGGATTTCGAAACCAAAAACAGCAGAAAACTGGCACTTCGGCATCTTGTTAATAGGTTAGTGCCGGAAAATGCATCAAAATGATATAAAGTGTATATAAAACATGTGAGTATTGTCATATTACTAGCATGGAACATAAGAAATTATAGATACGTTTGAGACATATCAAGCATCCCCAAGCTTAGTTCCTACTCGCCCTCGAGTAGGTAAACGATAACAAGGATAATTTAAAGTGACATGCTACTATCATAATCTTGATCAATACTATTGTAAAGCATATGAGATGAATGAAGTGATTCAAAGCAATGGTAAAGATGATGATTAAACAACTGAATCATATAGCAAAGACTTTTCATGAATAGTACTTTCAAGACAAGCATCAAAAGTCTTGCATAAGAGTTAACTCATAAAGCAATAGATTCTTAATAGAAGGTTTTGAAGCAACACAAAGGAAGATTTAAGTTTCAGCAATTGCTTTCAACTTTCAACATGTATATCTCATGGATAATTGTCAACACAAAGTAATATGATGAGTGCAATAAGCAAACATGTAAGAATCAATGCACACAGTCGACACAAGTGTTTGCTTCTAAGATAGAAAGAAGTAGGTAAACTGATTCAACATAAAGTAAAAGAAAGGACCTTCGCAGAGGGAAGCATGGATTACTCATGTGCTAGAGCTTTTTATTTTGAAAACATGGAAACAATTTTGTCAACGGTAGTAATAATTTATATGTGTTATGCATAAAACCTCTTATAAGTTGCAAGCCTCATGCATCGAATACCAATAGTGCTCGCACCTTGTCCTAATTAGCTCGGATTTCCATGGATTATCATTGCATTACATATGTTTCAACCAAGTGTCACAAAGGGGTACCTCTATGCCGCCTGTACAAAGGTCCAAGGAGATAGATCGCATTTGATTTCTCAGTTTTGATAGATCTCAACTTGAGGACATCCATACCGGGACAACATAGAAAACAGATAATAGACTCCTCTTTAATGCTTAAGCATTCAACAACAGATAATATTCTCATAAGAGATTGAGGTTTAATGTCCAAACTGAAACTTCCACCATGATACATGGCTTTGGTTGGCGGCCCAATGTTCTTCTCTAACAATATGCATACTCAAACCATTTAATCATGACAAATCACCCTTACTTCAGACAAGACGAACATGCATAGCAACTCACATGATATTCAACAAAGGTGTAAAAAGTTGATGGCGTCCCCAGTGTTGGAGATATGCCCAAGAGGCAATAATAAAAGTGGTTATTATAATATATCTTTGAGTTTATGATAATGTTTACATACCATGCTATAATTGTATTAACCGAAACATTGATACATGTGTGTTATGTGAACAACAAGGAGTCCCTAGTAAGCCTCTTGTATAACTAGCTTGTTGATTAATAGATGATCATAGTTTCATGATCATGAACATTGGATGTTATTAATAACAAGGTTATGTCATTATATGAATGATGTAATGGACACACCCAATTAAGCGTAGCATAAGATCACGTCATTAAGTTATTTGCTATAAGCTTTTCGATACATAGTTACCTAGTCCTTTCGACCATGAGATCATGTAAATCACTTATACCGGAAAGGTACTTTGATTACATCAAACGCCACTGCGTAAATGGGTGGTTATAAAGGTGGGATTAAGTATCCGGAAAGTATGAGTTGAGGCATATGGATCAATAGTGGGATTTGTCCATCCCGATGACGGATAGATATACTCTGGGCCCTCTCGGTGGAATGTCGTCTAATGTCTTGCAAGCATATGAATAAGTTCATAAGAGACCACATACCACGGTACGAGTAAAGAGTACTTGTCGGGAGACGAGGTTGAACAAGGTATAGAGTGATACCGATGATCAAACCTCGGACAAGTAAAATATCGCGTGACAAAGGGAATTGGTATCGTATGTGAATGGTTCATTCGATCACTAAGTCATCGTTGAATATGTGGGAGCCATTATGGATCTCCAGATCCCGCTATTGGTTATTGGTCGGAGAGAAGTCTCAACCATGTCTACATAGTTCGCGAACCGTAGGGTGACACACTTAAGGTTTGATGTCGTTTAAGTAGATATGGAATATGGAATGGAGTTTTGTTCGGAGTCTCGGATGGGATCCAGGACATCACGAGGAGTTCCGGAATGGTCCGGAGAATAAGATTCATATATAGGAAGTCATATTCCAAGTTTGGAAATGATCCGGTGCATTTATGGCAGGTTCTAGAAGGTTCTAGAAAAGTCCGGAAGAATGGCACTATGGAAGGTGGAGTCCCGGAGGGACTCCACTAGTATGGCCAGCCAAACCCTAAGGGGAGGAGTCCCAGGTGGGCTCCACCTTGGTGGCCGGCCAGCCCCACCTCAAGGAAAGGTGGGAGTCCCACCTTGAGTAGGACTCCCCCCTTGAGTAGGTTTCCCACCTTTGGGAAGTTTTAGTGTTGGGGTCTTATTCGAAGACTTGGACTACAACTCTTGGGGCTTCCACCTATATAATGAGGGACAAGGGGAGGGTGGCCGGCCACTCTTGCCTCCAACCTTGGCTGCCCCCTTCATGGCCGGCGCCCAAGGCACCCCTCTCCCCAAACCCTAGCACCCCTCCTCCACATACAACTCCCGCATACGCTTAGGCGAAGCCCTGCCGGAGTTCTCCATCGACACCGCCACCACGCCGTCGTGCTGCCGGGATTCCGAGGAGGATCTACTACTTCCGCTGCCCGCTGGAACGGGGAGAAGGACGTCGTCTTCATCAACACCGAACGTGTGACCGAGTACGGAGGTGCTGCCCGATCGTGGCACCGTGATCAAGATCTTCTACGCGCTTTTGCAAGCGGCAAGTGATCGTCTACCGCAGCAATAAGAGCCTACTCTTATAGGCTTTGGAAATCTTCAAGGGTGAGTCTTGATCATCCCCTCGTTGCTCCCGTTTTCTAGATTGCATCTTGGCTTGGATTGCGTTCTCGCGGTAGGAAATTTTTGTTTTCTATGCAACGAATCCCTACAGTGGTATCAGAGCCGTGTCTATGCATAGATGGTTGCACGAGTAGAACACAATTGTTTTGTGGGCGTTGATGCTTATGTTGTCTTTAGTTTGAGTACTTTGCATCTTTGTGGCATAGTGGGATGAAGCGGCTCGGGCTAACTTTACATGACCGCGTTCATGAGATTTGCTCCACGCTCGACATGCAACTTGTATTGCATAAGTGGCTTTGCGGGTGTCTGTCTCTCCTACTATAGTGAAGATTCAATTTACTCTTTCTATTGACAACACTAGTATCACCGTTGTGGTTCATGTTCGTAGGTAGATTAGATCTTACTCGAAAACCCTAAACCACGTAAAATATGCAAACCAAATTAGAGGCGTCTAACTTGTTTTTGCAGGGTTTGGTGATGTGATATGGCCATGATGTGATGATGAATATGTATGAGATGATCATTATTGTATTGTGGCAACCGGCAGGAGCCTTATGGTTGTCTTTAAATTTCATGTTGAGTAGTATTTCAAAGTAGTTGTAATAGTTGCTACATGAGGTGAACAATCATGAAGACGGCGCCATGGACCTTGACGCTACGCCGATGATGGAGATCATGTCCGTGCTTTGGAGATGAAGATCGAAGGCGCAAAGACTAAAGGGCCATATCATATCACATATGAATTGCATGTGATGTTAATCCTTTATGCATCTTATTTTGCTTAGATCGCGACGGTAGCATTATAAGATGATCCCTCACATTAATATCAAGATAATAAAATGTTCTCCCCTCGTATGCACCGTTGTACAGTTCGTCGTTTCGAAGCATCTCGTGATGATCGGATGTGATAGACTCAACGTTCACATACAACGGGTGTAAGCCATGTTGCACACGCGGAATACTTGGGTTTGCTTGACGAGCCTAGCATGTACAGACATGGCCTCGGGACAACGGAAACCGAAAGGTTGAACACGAGTCATATGGATGATATGATCAACATGTTGATGTTCACCATTGAAGCTACATCATCTCACGTGATGATCGGTTTTGGTGTAGTGGATATGGATCGTGTACCACTTAACAACTATGAGGGATGTTGTATTAAGTGGGAGTTCATTAGTAATTAGATTAAAACATGAACTAATTATCATAAACATAGTCTGAGTAGTATTTTGAATTAATTTGTAGTATTGGCATCCGTTTTCTACCAAGCGCTAGTCTTGTTATTGAGATAGAAATACTGTTAAAATCTGAAAATAAACTTTACGGACTGGTACCGTATTGTTAAAGAATCAAGAAATGATTAAGTCCTATTGCAAACTTTTAGTAAACCTCACATTGTTGATTCAAAGAGCTATGGTTTCAATTAGTACCTAAAGTTATCTTGTCTCCGTGAAACTTGAAGTTCAAATCTGTTTGAAAAGTAAGGAGCTGAAAATTTAGTTTTCAGAAATAATCAAGGTATGAGATATATATGATATCTAAGACCTTATTGCAAGATGATAGAATATAATTTGGTGAGACTACATAAACTCATAAGTTTTATGGGAATGTAGGAAGGTTGAAGACGCAAGGCGTCCCAATCCTCCAACTATTGGGGCACTAACGATATTCGCATATCCATGAAGTGATCGTCCTTAGTATGCACCGTTGCTAAGACTCGTCGTTTCGTAGCATCACGTGATGATCGGGTGTTATAGATTCTACGTGTGCATACAACGGGTGCAAGCCAGATTTGCACATGCGAATACTGAGGTTAAACTTTACGAGCCTAGCATGTACAGACATGGTCTCGGAAAAGTCGTCATGATATGATGGATAAAATTATGAGTGAAATTGTTCATCATATTACAAAGTTACTAATAGTGAAATCTGAAACACTTGTCATATGATGATCAACTTCAAAGTAAGAACCTCAAGGTTATTGGTATTTGACCAACAAACCTAGAAGTTATTGAAGGTGAAGTATTTTCTGAATAATGAGGAAAGCTAAAAGAGAAACTACAAAAGATATTTTGGCAGAAAGAAAAGAGAAGACTAGAAAGTCTAGCTCAGGTGTATATACATGATATACATGTTATGATTGTATTCCTAGTTTGGTCACACAATGAAATTCTTGGGTATTAGTACCATATTGGTTGGTATGAAATGTCATACAAAACAACGCAATACAAGAATACAATGGCCTAAGTGACTGACAAGGAATATGATAGGAATGCACGTCTGGAACAAAAATAAAGTGTTATTATGTTCGTCATTGGCATTCTACCTAGCCCTTAGAATTTATAATAAAGAACTTAATAATTGTTATTTTGCTCTGGTCAAATGAAAACAATGAGTTGTTCAAATTATGACATTACTCCATGTACGATGGATAAGTTATTATAAATCTTAATGGTGAAACACACATACATAATACTGACGCTAAAATGCTATAAGGCAAATGATTTGAATTCCACTTATTTGTGGAACCGCAATTTAGGTCATATTAGAAAGGAACGCATGAAGGAACTCCATGCAAATGGATTTTTGGAGTCATTCGATTTTTGAATCGTTTGGCGCTTGCAAATCTTTTCTAAAGAGAATGACTGAAATACCGTTCATAGGCCAAGAGTTGAACGGGCAACTAACTTAGTGAAAAATACATGATGATGTATGTGGTTCACTGGGCATAGGTTGTGCGGGAGATTCTTCTACTTCATGAAAACTTCCAACAATGAATTGAGTATATATATGTGGATATATTCGATAAGAAAGAAGTTTGAAACATTTGAATGGATTCAAATAAATTTCAGCATGAGGTGGAAATCATCGTAATAGAAAAGTCAAATATCTATGATTGGATCATAGTGGAAATATTTGAATTACGAGTTTTAGCGAACATCTAAGAGAGTTATGAAATTGTTCTACAACTCACGTTTCTTGGAGTATCATAGTGATGATGGAGTATCCGAGAGATGTATCCAAACCTTGTTGGGTCAATGATGAGATAAAATATTGATGCTATTATATTTTTGTGGATTATGCTTTAGTGACTACCGCTTTTACACTAAATAGAGCATCATCATGATCCGTTGAAATGACACCATACGAGTTATGGCATGGGTATGAACCCTAATAGTCCTTTCTTAAATTTTGGAATGCATAGCATAAAGTAAATAAGTTTACAACCAAAATCGGATGAATGTCTTTGTTGGTTATCCCACAGAATTGATTGGGAATTCTTTCCACTATGGAGACAAAGACAAAAGTGTTTGTCAATGTTTCTTACTTATTTCCAAGAAATTGTTTTTAGCGAAGTATTTGAGTGGGAGGACAATAGAACTTGATAAGGTTTATGAACCTGAGCATAATGATCAGAGTAGCGCAGCATCGGAATTGGTTCCGGAAGCGGCCACGACGATCATGGCTCCCATGTCTACAAAATGTTATAGTCATGGAGATCGAAGTACTTATTGAACCTTGTAGGTATGGTTTACTTTGTGATCAAATAAATGATTTGTGAACAAAGGATTGTTTTTGAACAATGATAAACCAACTACAAACAAAGAAGTTATGATGGGCCCTGACTCCGTTAAAATGGCTATGCGCCATGAAATCCAAGATAGATGAATACTTTTTGAAAGTAAATGGATCTATAAAATTGATGGACTTGGATGGAATATCCTTGAATAAGCTCGACTTGTCGAAAAGTTGTTTACGACAAAGTTCAAAGAGTTGACTATGATAAGATTAGATCTTCCGTAGCAATGCTTATAGTCTATGTGGATTATTCTAGTAATCACTACATATTTCTTTCATGAGATATGATAGTAGGATGGCAAAATACATTACTTAACAGAAGTGTGTAGTAAAGGTGTATACAAGATACAACCAAGAGTTTTGCTAGTCCGTGGAATACTAGATAGGTATACGAACTTCAAAATGGGTGAAGTAAGTATCGCGGAGTTGGAATCTTCACCAGATGAAATAGTCAAAGAGTTTTTGATTTCATCAGAGACGATGAAGAGGCTTGCATTTGCAAGAAATTAAGTGGGAGCGCTGAGACATATTTATAATACTTTATGTAGATACATATAGTTGGTTATAAATGATGTAATTATATACTTGATTATAAAAGGTTTCATTGAGAATTAACTTCAATGAAAGGATATGGACTGAAACATATTTAGTGTCAAGATCTATGAAGATAGATTGAAACACATAATAAGTTTAAGTCAAAGTACATAGAATGGATATTGAAGTAGTTCAATATAGAAATATTAAGAAAATGTTCTTGTCATGTGAAGGTTTAACAAGACTTGAGTGTATCTGACACTCAATGAGTAAAAACACATGAGTGATTTTAGATCACGAATAATATGTACAATATCAGATGTCCTATGCTCTAAATGGTTAGGAGCATATACCAGAATGATTCATGTGATGATCATTGGATAAACAGTAAGAATATCCCTGAGTGCTTTAGAAGAACCAAGGATATATAGTTTTGTATGAGTAATGACAAACAAATCGCTGTAAGGTGTTGCACCGATATTAGTTTGGTCACATATAAAAATAAAATTTCAATCTCAAATTAGGCTAAGTGTTGTTTAAAAGGTAGCACAATGAGCTAGAAGTTGTCTATGCTAGATTTAGATAAGTTCTAAATATTGTGACGGATTCTACAAACGAAGGCAGAATATGTCATTGTTTTGACAATGACTGAGGATGTTAAGTCAAGAGGTTCTTTGAGAACTTGGTGTAGTTCCGATAGTGTCAGAACTTTGAAGCTATATTGTGTATGACAATATTAGTGACATATTTCAGACCGCGGAATTAAGGTTCCACCAGAAGACCAAACATATTTAATGCCGACTCATTTAGAAAATGAGTGATGCGTGAAGACGCAAATGAATTGCAAAATACATACGTTTCTGAGCATGTCAGATCCGTTGACTAAAACTTCTCCCGTGAGCAAAACATGATAAAGCACCAGAAGGCCAAGGTGTTATATCTTTACATATGTAAACTAGATTATTGACTCTAGTGCAAGTGGGAGACTGTTGGAGATATGCCCAAGAGTGGTTATTATAATATATCTTTGTGTTTATGATAATGTTTACATACCATGCTATAATTGTATTAACCGAAACATTGATACATGTGTGTTATGTGAACAACAAGGAGTCCCTAGTAAGCCTCTTGTATAACTAGCTTGTTGATTAATAGATGATCATAGTTTCATGATCATGAATATTGGATGTTATTAATAACAAGGTTATGTCATTATATGAATGATGTAATGGACACACCCAATTAAGCGTAGCATAAGATCACGTCATTAAGTTATTTGCTATAAGCTTTTCGATACATAGTTACCTAGTCCTTTCGACCATGAGATCATGTAAATCACTTATACCGGAAAGGTACTTTGATTACATCAAACGCCACTGCGTAAATGGGTGGTTATAAAGGTGGGATTAAGTATCCGGAAAGTATGAGTTGAGGCATATGGATCAATAGTGGGATTTGTCCATCCCGATGACGGATAGATATACTCTGGGCCCTCTCGGTGGAATGTCGTCTAATGTCTTGCAAGCATATGAATAAGTTCATAAGAGACCACATACCACGGTACGAGTAAAGAGTACTTGTCAGGAGACGAGGTTGAACAAGGTATAGAGTGATACCGATGATCAAACCTCGGACAAGTAAAATATCGTGTGACAAAGGGAATTGGTATCGTATGTGAATGGTTCATTCGATCACTAAGTCATCGTTGAATATGTGGGAGCCATTATGGATCTCCAGATCCCGCTATTGGTTATTGGTCGGAGAGAAGTCTCAACCATGTCTACATAGTTCGCGAACCGTAGGGTGACACACTTAAGGTTTGATGTCGTTTAAGTAGATATGGAATATGGAATGGAGTTCGAAGTTTTGTTCGGAGTCTCGGATGGGATCCAGGACATCACGAGGAGTTCCGGAATGGTCCGGAGAATAAGATTCATATATAGGAAGTCATATTCCAAGTTTGGAAATGATCGGTGCATTTATGGAAGGTTCTAGAAAAGTCCGGAAGAATGGCACTATGGAAGGTGGAGTCCCGGAGGGACTCCACTAGCATGGCCGGCCAAACCCTAAGGGGAGGAGTCCCAGGTGGGCTCCACCTTGGTGGCCGGCCAGCCCCACCTCAAGGAAAGGTGGGAGTCCCACCTTGAGTAGGACTCCCCCCTTGAGTAGGTTTCCCACCTTTGGGAAGTTTTAGTGTTGGGGTCTTATTCGAAGACTTGGACTACAACTCTTGGGGCTTCCACCTATATAATGAGGGACAAGGGGAGGGTGGCCGGCCACTCTTGCCTCCAACCTTGGCTGCCCCCTTCATGGCCGGCGCCCAAGGCACCCCTCTCCCCAAACCCTAGCACCCCTCCTCCACATACAACTCCCGCATACGCTTAGGCGAAGCCCTGCCGGAGTTCTCCATCGACACCGCCACCACCCGTCGTGCTGCGGGATTCCGAGGAGGATCTACTACTTCCGCTGCCCGCTGGAACGGGGAGAAGGACGTCGTCTTCATCAACACCGAACGTGTGACCGAGTACGGAGGTGCTGCCCGATCGTGGCACCGTGATCAAGATCTTCTACGCGCTTTTGCAAGCGGCAAGTGATCGTCTACCGCAGCAATAAGAGCCTACTCTTATAGGCTTTGGAAATCTTCAAGGGTGAGTCTTGATCATCCCCTCGTTGCTACCGTTTTCTAGATTGCATCTTGGCTTGGATTGCGTTCTCGCGGTAGGAATTTTTTTTGTTTTCTATGCAACGAATCCCTACACCCAGAAACATGGTTACCGCTCAACAAGCAACTTATAAGAAATAAGATACATAAGCAACATATTCAATACCACAATAGTTTTTAAGCTATTTTCCCATGAGCTATGTATTGCAAAGACAAGGAATGAAATTTTAAAGGTAGCACACAAGCAATTTACTTTGGAATGGCAGAAAAATACCACATAGTAGGTAGTTATGGTGGACACAAATGGCATGGGTTTTGGCTCAAGGTTTTGGATGCACGAGAAGTATTCCCTCTCAGTACAAGGCTTTGGCTAGCAAGGTTGTTTGAAGCAAACACAAGTATGAACTGGTACAGCAAAACTTACATAAGAACATATTGCAAGCATTATAAGACTCTACACTGTCTCCTTGTTGCTCAAACACTTTTACCAGAAAATATCTAGACCTTAGAGAGATCAATCATGCAATCCAAATTTCAACAAGCTCTACAGTAGTTCTCCACTAATAGGTTTAAACTACATGATGCAAGAGCTTAAACATGATCTATGAGAGCTCAAAACAATTGCCAAGTATCAAATTATTCAAGACCATATACCATTTACCACATGAAGCATTTTCTGTTTCCAACCAAATAGCAATCAACGAAGCGGTTTTCAACTCCGCCATGAACATTAAAAGTAGAACTAAGAACACCAGTGTTCATATGAAAAAGCGGAGCGTGTCTTTCTCCAATACAAGGAATGCTAGGATCCGATTTTATTCAAACATAAACAAAAACAAAAACAAACAGACGCTCCAAGTAAAGCACATAAGATGTGACGGAATAAAAATATAGTTTCACTAGAGGTGACCTGATAAGTTGTCGATGAAGAAGGGATGCCTTGGGCATCCCCAAGCTTAGATGCTTGAGTCTTCTTGAAATATGCAGGGATGAACCACGGGAGCATCCCCAAGCTTAGACTTTTCACTCTTCTTGATCATATTATATCATCCTCCTCTCTTGACCCTTGAAAACTTCCTCCACACCAAACTCAAAACAAACTCATTAGAGGGTCAGTGCATGATACGTCTCCAACGTATCTATAATTTCTTATGTTCCATGCTAGTTTTATGACAATACCTACATGTTTTATTCATACTTTATATCGTTTTGATGCATTTTCCGGAACTAACCTATTAACAAGATGCCGAAGTGCCGTTCCTGTTTTCTGCTGTTTTGGTTCCAGAAAGGCTGTTCGGGCAATATTCTCGGAATTCGACGAAACGAAGACCAAACATCATAATTTACCGAGACGGACCAGGACACGAAGGAGAGCGGAGGGAGGCACAGGGCCCCAGACAATAGGGCCGCGCGGGCAGGCCCCTGGCCGCGCCGGCCTATGGGGAGGGCGCCCTGGTGCCCCTCCTGCGCCGCCTCTTCACCTATTTAAGCCGTCCTGACCTAAAACATCGATACCGATTGACGAAACTCCAAAAAGACTCCAGGGACGCCGCCACCATCGCGAAACTCCAATTCGGGGGACGAAGTCTCGTTCGGCACCCTGTAGGGACAATTGCCCCCGAGTCATCTCCATCGACACCACCGCCATCTCCATCGCCATCGCTGTCTCCCATGATGAGGAGGGAGTAGTTCTCCCCTGAGGGCTCTACCGGTAGCTATGTGGTTAATCTCTCTCTCATGTACCCCAATACAATGATCTCATGAATTGCCTTGCATAATTGAGATCCATATGATGAGCATTGTATCACTATTAGTCTATGTGCTACTCTTGTGATGTTATTAAAGTAGTCTATTCCTCCTTCATGGTGTAATGGTGACAGTGTGTGCATCGTGTAGTACTTGGCGTAGGTTATGATCATAATCTCTTGTAGGTTATGGAGTTAATTATTACTATGATAGTATTGATGTGATTTATTCCCCCTTCATAGTGTAAAGGTGACAGTGTGTATGCTATGTTAGTACTCGGTTTAAATTGCAAAGATCTATTATGCTCTAAAGGTTACTTAAATATGAATGCCGAATGTTGTGGCGCTTGTTAACTCCGGCTTGAGGGAGCTCTTGTAGCCCTACACAACGAATGGTGTTCATTATCAAACAAGAGTATATGTAGCACAAAGAAAGAGAACTTATTTATTTATGTGATCAATGTTGAGAGTGTCCACTAGTGAAAGTATGATCCCTAGGCCTTGTTTCCAAATACTGCAATCATCGCTTGTTCTTGTTTCTGCATCTTTACTTCTGCAATATTACTACCATCAACTGCACGCCAGCAAGCACTTTTCTGGCGCCGTTACTACTGCTCATATTCATCTATACCACCTGCGTTTTAATATCTCTTCGCCGAACTAGTGCACCTATACATCGACAAGTGTATTAGGTGTGTTGGGGACACAAGAGACTTCTTGTATCGTGATTGCAGGGTTGCTTGAGAGGGATATCTTTGACCTCTTCCTCCCCGAGTTCGATAAACCTTGGGTGATCCACTTAAGGGAAACTTGCTGCTGTTCTACAAACCTCTGCTCTTGGAGGCCCAACACTGTCTACAAGAATAGAAGCACCCGTAGACATCAAGCACTTTTCGGCGCCGTTGCCGGGAGGTAAGGTAAAAGGTATTCACATCCTCCGACTACTAAGCTATTTCCTAGCACTGTTGCCGGTGTGTGAGTGCTCGAAGCTATTTCCTTTAGATCCTGCAATTGCATCTTTTTGTTTCTTGTTTTTATTTTCACTAGTTAGGCATAATGGAAAACAACAAAAAAATTGGTGAGCTTTTTAATCTTTTTCCTGAGTTAGAATTGTTTGATGCGAAAATTAAAAAACCTATTGAACCTTATTTGCATGCTAGTAGCAATGTTATTAGTATGAACGCAATTACTGCTAATGCTATGGAGAAGTCTAAGCTTGGGGAAGCTAGTTTTCATGATCTTTTTAGCTTCCCATCTTTAGGGGAGAAAATTTGCTCTGATAATACTTTATCTCCCATATGCGATAACTCTAATGATGCTTGTGATATTTTAAATCCACCTACTGAAAGTATTCCATATAAAATACCTATGAAAATTATTGAACGTGTTATGGATAACCGCTATGAAGGGGATGGAACTGTCCATCCTGGAGATCATTTATTGTTTTTGCATGAATTATGCGGGTTATTCAAGTGTGCAGGTATCTCTATGGATGAAGTGAAGAAGAAATTATTCTCTATGTCGTTGTCTGGTAAAGCGGCGCATTGGTACAAACTGCTGAAGGATGGGCATTCTCTTGATTGGAAGGATATTGTGCCTCTATTTTACTCTAAATTCTATCCTCCAAGTGAAATTCACAAAGACCGAAACCGCATATATAATTTCTGGCCTCATGATGGAGAGAGTATTGCTCAAGCATGGGAGAGATTGAAGTCTTTAATGCTCAAATGCCCCAATCATGAGCTTCCTGGTAATATCATCATTGATAATTTCTATGCAAGACTTTCTTTTCAAGATAAAACCTTGCTGGATACTGCTTGTTCTGGATCATTCACGCGCAATAAAGAAGAGTTTAAATGGGACCTTCTTAATCGGATTCAGGAGAACGCTGAAGATTGGGAGAACGACAAAGGTAAAGAGTCAGGTATAAATTATGATTATGAATGCATTGAAACTTTTATGGATACTGATAAAATTCGAAATATGAGTGCTACTTATGGTCTTGACTCTCAAGTTGTTGCAAATCTTTATAAAGCTTTTGCCTCTCATTTTGAATTGCCTAGGAAGAATTTTGATAAGTATCATGAACCTTTCAAAGACACTTGCATGGAAAATGAAATTGTTGTTAATGATTGCAATAAACATGCTCAAACTCCTAAGAATGCTATTTCTTATAAGCATGTTAATTTTTGTGGAATGCATAGACCCTGTGGAATTAATCAAATCAAAGATGAATATTGTATCCACCATATGAATGAAAAAACTAGAAAGTGGTCTAGGGCTCTAGATGATCTTGGTAAAAAAGTTTGTGCCCTCTATCCTTTTATTTGTGAACTTTGCCATAGAGCGGGTCATTTTAATTTTCAATGCTCCTCCAATGATAATTCGAACCCCATGAGTGCTGCAAATTTGTATTGTGATGATGAAATTACTCCTAATCAGCATGATGAACTTACTTTATTTTTGTGGTGTGAAGAGTTATCAAGAAAAATCTCTTTGTTACATATGAGTGATCTTGATATTGATGATGTCCTGCATGGGTGTTTTTCTTATTGCATTGATAATTGCCATACAAATACTTACATACAAAATATTTTAGAAGATGACACCTTGCCAAAATATGATAGGACCGCTGTGTGTTTTGAACTTATTAATGAAAAGGAGGAATCCTCCCAAGTTTCTTCTATTGTTTCTGGAAATAAATCAGGTTATGTGGAGAAGCCTCCCTTCAAGCCTCTTCCTCCTGAAGAAGGGAACGAGGAGAAGGAAAAGAAGAAGAAGAAGAAGAAGAAGAAGAAGAAGAGGGGGAATAAAAAGAAAGAGGTAACGGCATATCCCCGCGTGTATGAGATAACGATAGGTAACCGTAAGTATGTTGCTCCTGATGATTATTATGATAATGAATCTGAGTACAATGATCTTCCTATGCCCTTTACCTACATTAGTGATCATGATTTGAAAGAGCACACTACTTTTGATATTGCAAATCTCTGGGAAACTAATTCTGAAAATGATAATGTTAATAATTGCCATAGTATCAGTACTATCCATGCTTCCTCCCATAATGATATAGAAAGCTCTAAGCTTGGGGATGAGGTGTTTGAAAATCCTTTTGCTACTGATCATTATATGTTTGATACATCTCCTTCTAGTAACAATGATGGTATGGTCACAGATGAACATACTGTGAAAGATAACTATTCTATTTCTTATGATGACACTGTGCCTCCAATCTTTGATGATTATTATAAAGAATGCTATGATATAGGTTATAACTATCCTTATGAAACTTGTCATAGTTATGATTGGATTGCCAAAAACAATTCCCTTAGTATGCAACTTGTTTACCATGTTCAAATTCTTGATAATGATCCTGCTCCAATTACTATTAATGAGAAGAGTTTTTCTTATGCCAAAAATAATGATACTTTTATACATATGAACCATGATAAGAATGTTTTAAGTGATGGATATATTGTGGATTTCATCAATGATGCTACTGAAAGTTATTATGAGAGAGGGAAACATGGTTATATGCATCTTAATAATATTAAGTTTCCCTCTTTATGTTGAGAATTTTGAAGTTGCGCTTGTATTGCCTTCTTATGCTTGTCACTTTGTTCTTCATGAATTTATTTGTGTACAAGATTCCTTTTCATAGGAAGTGGGTTAGACTTAAATATGTTTTGAACTTGCTTTTTGATGCTCTCTTTTGCTTCAACTCTCATCCTTGTGCGAGCATCGTTAAAATTGCTGAGCCCATCTTAATGGCTATAAAGAAAGAACTTCTTGGGAGATAACCCATGTCTTTATTTTGCTACTGTTTTGTTTGGAAGTTGTTACTACTGTAGCAACCTCTCCTTATCTTATTTTATTGCATTGTTGTGCCAAGTAAAGTCTTTGATAGTAATGTTGATACTAGATTTGGATTACTGCGCAGAAACAGATTTCTGTCTGTCACGAATTTGGGCAGAGTTCTCTGTAGGTAACTCAGAAAAATCTGCCAATTTACGTGCGTGATCCTCAGATATGTACGCAACTTTCATTCAATTTGAGCATTTTCATCTGAGCAAGTCCAGTGCCTCTAAAAAATTCGTCTTTACGGACTGTTCTGTTTTGACAGATTCTGCCTTTTATTTCGCATTGCCTATTTTGCTATGTTGGATGGATTTCTTTGTTCCATTAACTTTCAGTAGCTTTGTGCAATGTCCAGAAGTGTTAAGAATGATTGTGTCACCTCTGAACATGTGAATTTTTGATTATGCACTAACCCTCTAATGAGTTTGTTTTAAGTTTGGTGTGGAGGAAGTTTTCAAGGGTCAAGAGAGGAGGATGATATATGATTAAGAAGAGTGAAAAGTCTAAGCTTGGGGATGCCCCCGTGGTTCATCCCTGCATATTTCAAGAAGACTCAAGCGTCTAAGCTTGGGGATGCCCAAGGCATCCCCTTCTTCATCAACTTATCAGGTTCCTTCTCTTGAAACTATATTTTTATTCGGTCACATCCTATGTACTTTACTTGGAGCGTCTGTTTGTTTTTGTTTTGTTTGAATAAATTCATGCTTGTGTGGGAGAGAGACACGCTCCGCTTTTTCATATGAACACTGGTGTTCTTAGTTCTATCTTTAATGTTCATGGCGGAGTTGAAAACCGTTTCGTTAATTGCTATTTGGTTGGAAACAGAAAATGCTTCATGTGGTAATTGGTATAATGTCTTGAATAATTTGATACTTGGAAATTGTTGTGCTCATATGGATCATGTTTAAGCTCTTGCATCATGTACTTTGTACCCATTAATGAAGAACTACATAGAGCTTGTTAAAATTTTGTTTGCATGATTGTTCTCTAGAGTCTAGATATTTTCTGGTTAAGGTGTTTGAACAACAAGGAAGACGATGTAAAGTCTTATAATGCTTACAATATGTTCATATGTGAGTCTTGCTGCACCGGTTTATACTTGAGTTTGCTTCAAACAACCTTGCTAGCCTAGCCTTGTATTGAGAGGAATCCTTCTCGTGCATCCAAATCCTTGAGCCAAAAACCATGCCATTTGTGTCCACCATACCTACCTACCACATGGTATTTCTGCCATTCCAAAGTAAATTACTTGAGTGCTACCTTTAAAATTCTATTCTTTGCCTTTACAATACATAGCTCATGGGAAAATATCCTTAAAAACTATTGTGGTGAAGAATATGTACTTATGTATCTTATTTCTTAATAAGTTGCTTGTTGAGCGGTAACCATGTTTCTGGGGACGCCATCAACTTTTACACCTTTGTTGAATATCATGTGAGTTGCTATGCATGTTCGTCTTGTCTGAAGTAAGGGAGATTTTCATGATCAAATGGTTTGAGTATGCATATTGTTAGAGAAGAACATTGGGCCGCTAACTAAAGCCATGAATCATGGTGGAAGTTTCAGTTTGGACACAAATCCTCAATCTCTTATGAGAATATTATCTGTTGTTGAAATGCTTATGCATTAAAGAGGAGTCCATTATCTGTTGTCTATGTTGTCCCGGTATGGATGTCTAAGTTGAGAATAATCAAAAGCGAGAAATCCAATGCGAACTTTCTCCTTAGACCTTTGTACAGGCGGCATAGAGGTACCCCTTTGTGACACTTGGTTGAAACATATGCTATGCAATGATAATCCATGTTAATCCAAGCTAATTAGGACAAGGTGCGAGCACTATTGGTATTCTATGCATGAGGCTTGCAACTTATAGGATATCTTATGCATAACGCATATGCTTTATTACTACCGTTGACAAAATTGTTTCTATGTTTTCAAAATGAAAAGCTCTAGCACAAAAATAGTAATCCATGCTTCCCTCTGCGAAGGGCCATTCTTTTACTTTATTGTTGAGTCAGTTTACCTATTCCTTCTATCTTAGAAGCAAACACTTGTGTCAACTGTGCATTGATTCTTACATGTTTACCTATTGCACTTGTTATATTGCTTTATGTTGACAACTATCCATGAGATATACATGTTACAAGTTGAAAGCAATTGCTGAAACTTAATCATCCTTTGTGTTGCTTCAATGCCTTCTACTTTGAATCTATTGCTTTATGAGTAACTCTTATGCAAGTCCTATTGATGCTTGTCTTGAAAGTATTATTCATGAAAAGTCTTTGCTATATGATTCATTTGTTTACTCATTGTCTTCATCATTGCTTTGAATCGATGCATTCATCTCATATGCTTTACAATAATGTTGATCAAGATTATGTTGGTAGCATGTCACTTAAGAAATTATCATTGTTATCGTTTACCTACTCGAGGGCGAGTAGGGATGCTTGATACGTCTCCAACGTATCTATAATTTCTTATGTTCCATGCTAGTTTTATGACAATACCTACATGTTTTATTCATACTTTATATCGTTTTGATGCATTTTCCGGACTAACCTATTAACAAGATGCCGAAGTGCCAGTTCCTGTTTTCTGCTGTTTTTGGTTCCAGAAAGGCTGTTCGGCAATATTCTCGGAATTCGACGAAACGAAGACCAAACATCATAATTCACCGGGACGGACCAGGACAGGAGGCGGAGGGAGGCCTGGGCCCCACAATAGGGCCGCGGGGCGGGCCCCCCGGCCGCGCGGCCTATGGGGAGGGCGCCCTGGTGCCCCTCCTGCGCCGCCTCTTCGCCTATTTAAGCCGTCCTGACCTAAAACATCGATACCGATTGACGAAACTCCAAAAAGACTCCAGGGACGCCGCCACCATCGCGAAACTCCAATTCGGGGGACAGAAGTCTGTTCGGCACCTTGCGGGACGGGGAATTGCCCCCGGAGTCATCTCCATCGACACCACCGCCATCTCCATCGCCATTGCTGTCTCCCATGATGAGGAGGGAGTAGTTCTCCCCCGAGGGCTCTACCGGTAGCTATGTGGTTAATCTCTCTCTCATGTACCCCAATACAATGATCTCATGAATTGCCTTGCATAATTGAGATCCATATGATGAGCATTGTATCACTATTAGTCTATGTGCTACTCTTGTGATGTTATTAAAGTATTCTATTCCTCCTTCATGGTGTAATGGTGACAGTGTGTGCATCGTGTAGTACTTGGCGTAGGTTATGATCATAATCTCTTGTAGGTTATGGAGTTAATTATTACTATGATAGTATTGATGTGATTTATTCCCCCTTCATAGTGTAAAGGTGACAGTGTGTATGCTATGTTAGTACTCGGTTTAAATTGCAAAGATCTATTATGCTCTAAAGGTTACTTAAATATGAATGCCGAATGTTGTGGCGCTTGTTAACTCCGGCTTGAGGGAGCTCTTGTAGCCCTACACAACGAATGGTGTTCATTATCAAACAAGAGTATATGTAGCACAAAGAAGAGAACTTATTTATTTATGTGATCAATGTTGAGAGTGTCCACTAGTGAAAGTATGATCCCTAGGCCTTGTTTCCAAATACTGCAATCATCGCTTGTTTACTGTTTTACTGCATCTTTACTTCCTGCAATATTACTACCATCAACTGCACGCCAGCAAGCACTTTTCTGGCGCCGTTACTACTGCTCATATTCATCTATACCACCTGCGTTTTAATATCTCTTCGCCGAACTAGTGCACCTATACATCTGACAAGTGTATTAGGTGTGTTGGGACACAAGAGACTTCTTGTATCGTGATTGCAGGGTTGCTTGAGAGGGATATCTTTGACCTCTTCCTCCCCGAGTTCGATAAACCTTGGGTGATCCACTTAAGGGAAACTTGCTGCTGTTCTACAAACCTCTGCTCTTGGAGGCCCAACACTGCCTACAAGAATAGAAGCACCCGTAGACATCAGTGCATAATCAAAAATTCACATGTTCAGAGGGTACACAATCATTCTTAACACTTCTGGACATTACCCAAAGCTACTGAAAGTTAATGGAACAAAGAAATCCACTCAACATAGTAAAAGACGCAATGTGAAATAAAAGGCAGAATTTGTCAAAACAGAACAGTCCGTAAAGACGAATTTTTTAGAGGCACTTAACAGGCTCAGATGAAAAATCTCAAAACTAATGAAAGTTGCGTACATATCTGAGGATCACGCATGAAAGTTTGCAGCATTTTACGAGTTTCCTACAGAGAGATCTACTCAAATTCGTGACAGGTAAAAAATCTGTTTCTACGCAGCAATCCAAATCTAGTATCAACTTTACTATTAGAGACTTTACTTGGCACACCAACATGATAAGGAGAGGTTGCTACAGTAGTAACAACTTCCAAGACACAACAAAACAGTAATAAAAACATACATGGGTTATCTCCCAAGAAGTGCTTTTCTTTAACGCCTTTCAGCTAGCAGAAAGTGCAAATCAAGTATTATCAAGAGAAGAAGCATCAACATCATAATTTTTTCTAATAATAGAATCAAAAGGCAACTTCATTCTCTTTCTAGGGAAGTGTTCCATACCTTTCTTGAGAGGGAATTGATACTTAATATTTCCTTCCTTCATATCAATAATAGCACCAACAGTTCGAAGAAAGGGTCTTCCCAAAATAATAGGACAAGATGCATTGCATTTGATATCCAAGACAACAAAATCAACGGGGACAAGGTTATTGTTAACCGTAATGTGAACATTATCAATCCTCCCCAAAGGTTTCTTTATAGAATTATCAGCAAGATTAACATCCAAATAACAATTTTTCAATGGTGGCAAGTCAAGCATATCATAGAGTTTCTTAGGCATAACAGAAATACTTGCACCAAGATCACATAAAGCATTACAATCAAAATCATTGACTTTCATCTTAATGATGGGCTCCCAACCATCTTCCAACTTCCTAGGAATAGAAGCTTCAAGTTTTAATTTCTCTTCTCTAGCTTTAATGAGAGCATTTGTAATATGTTTTGTAAAGGCCAAATTTATAGCACTAGCATTAGGACTTCTAGCAAGTTTTTGCAAGAACTTAATAACTTCAGAGATATGACAATTATCAAAATCTAAACCATTATGATCTACAGCATTCTGAAAAATTTCAGCACTTTTATCACAAACAGTTTCAGCAGTTTCAGGCAATTTTGCACGCTTTGTACTAGGAGTAGAAACATTGCCAACACCAATTATTTTACCATTGATAGTAGGAGGTTTAGCAACATGTGAAGCATCAACATTACTAGTGGTGGTAATAGTCCAAACTTTAGCTACATTCTCTTTAGCAAGTTTTTCTTCTTTTTCTTCTCTTTCCCACCTAGCATGCAATTCAGCCATCAATCTAATATTATCATTAATTCGAACTTGTATGGCGTTTGCTGTAGCAAATGACTTAATATATTTATCTTCATTAGGCATAACTTTCAATTTTAAAAGATCAACATCAGCAGCAAGACTATCAACCTTAGAAGCAAGAATATCAATTTTACCAAGCTTTTCTTCAACAGATTTATTAAAATCAGTTTGTGTACTAATAAATTCTTTAAGCATGGCTTCAAGACCAGAGGGTGCACTCCTACTATTGTTGTAAGAATTACCATAATAATTACCAATATTAGAAGGATATGGCCTATAGTTGTTACCAAAATTATTCCTATAAGCATTGTTGTTGAAATTACTATTTTTAATGAAGTTCACATCAACATGCTCTTCTTGAGCAACCAATGAAGCTAAAGGAACATTATTAGGATCAACATTAGATCTACCATTAACAAGCATAGACATAATAACATCAATCTTATCACTCAAGGAGGAGGTTTCTTCAACAGAATTTACCTTCTTACCTTGCAGAGTCCTTTCGGTGTGCCATTCAGAGTAGTTGATCATCATATCATCAAGAAGTTTTGTTGCGGCACCCAAAGTGATGGACATAAAAGTACCTCCAGCAGCTGAATCCAATAGGTTCCTTGAAGAAAAATTTAATCCTGCATAGAAGGTTTGGATGATCATCCAAGTAGTTAGTCCATGGGTTGGGCAATTCTTTACCAAAGATTTCATTCTTTCCCATGCTTGGGCAACATGTTCATTATCCAATTGCTTAAAATTCATAATGCTACTTCTCAAAGATATAATTTTAGCAGGAGGATAATATCTACCAATGAAAGCATCTTTACATTTAGTCCATGAATCAATACTATTCTTAGGCAAAGATAGCAACCAATCTTTAGCTCTTCCTCTTAAGGAGAAAGGAAACAATTTCAGTTTTATAATATCCCCATCTACATCCTTATACTTTTGCATTTCACAAAGTTCAACAAAATTATTAAGATGGGCAGCAGCATCATCAGTACTAACACCAGAAAATTGCTCTCTCATAACAAGATTTAGTAAAGCAGGTTTAATTTCATAAAATTCTGCTGTAGTAGCAGGTGGAGCAATAGGAGTGCATATAAAATCATTATTATTGGTGCTAGTGAAATCACACAACTTAGTGTTCTCAGGAGTATTCATTTTAACAGTAATAAAAACAAGTAAAGCAAACTAAATAAAGTAAAGTAAAGCAAGTAACTATTTTTTTTGTATTTTTGATATAAGAAGCAAACAAAGCAGAAAATAAAGTAAAGTAAAGCAAGTAACTAATTTTTTTGTGTTTTTGGATATAAAGAAAGCAAACAAAACAGAAAGTAAAGCAAGAAAATAAACAAAGTAAAGAGATTGGATGTGAGAGACTCCCCTTGCAGCGTGTCTTGATCTCCCCGGCAACGGCGCCAGAAAAATGCTTGATGGCGCGTGAAGCACACGTCCGTTGGGAACCCCAAGAGGAAGGTGTGATGCGTACAGCAGCAAGTTTCCCTCAGTAAGAAACCAAGGTTATCGAACCAGTAGGAGATGAAGGCCACGTGAAGGTTGTTGGTGAAGGAGTGTAGTGCGGCGCAACACCAGGGATTCCGGCGCCAACGTGGAACCTGCACAACACAATCACAATACTTTGCCCCAACTTAACAGTGAGGTTGTCAATCTCACCGGCTTGCTGAAAACAAAGGATTAAACGTATGGTGTGGAGAATGATGTTTGCTTGTAGAAAACAACAGAGAACAGAGATTGCAGTAGATTGTATTTCAGATGTAAAAGAATGGACCGGGGTCCAGTTCACTAGTGGTGTCTCTCCAATAAGATAAATAGCATGTTGGGTGAACAAATTACAGTTGGGCAATTGACAAATAGAGATGCACATACATATATCATGATGACTACTATGAGATTTAATTAGGGCATTACGACAAATAACATAGACCGCTATCCAGCATGCATCTATGCCTAAAAAGTCCACCTTCGGGTTAGCATCCGCACCCCTTCCATTATTAAGTTGCAAACAACAGACAATTGCATTAAGTATGGTGCGTAATGTAATCAACACAAATATCCTTAGACAAAGCATCGATGTTTTATCCCTAGTGGCAACAGCACATCCACAACCTTAGAACTTTTTGTCACTGTCCCAGATTCAATGGAGGCATGAACCCACTATCGAGCATAAATACTCCCTCTTGGAGTCACAAGTATCAACTTGGCCAGAGCCTCTACTAGCAACGGTGTCGAGGCTGCTCCTCGGCAATGCCCTCCGATAGGGGCTTAGGATTGATGGAATCCTGTAAGCTGACACGAGACATCGGTTCACAGACAAGCGGGGAGAGCGATTTACCCAGGTTCGGGGCCCTCGATGAGGTAAAACCCTTACGTCCTGCCTGTCTGATCTTGATTATGAGAATAATGGGTTACAATGGGGTGCCGAAGGGTTCGGCTGAGATCTCGTCGAGAGGCTAAGTGCTGCGGCGACCTAGCTCTAGACTTTTGGTGGCTAAGATTGCTAAGATTGTACGTGTCCCTCGGCAGCCCCTCTCCTGGCCTTTATATAGGAGGCCAGGTCTCAAGAGATCTAACCAAGTACGACTAGATTTACAATAATTCTATCTCTAAGCCTTCCTTAAACGGCTCCTTCCTTGCCTTGCCTGTCAAGGAATCTTCCGCTTCGCCATCCAAGTGGCCCGTCTTGTCATTGAATACCTTCATGGGCCTCCAGCTAGATCGTGCAGGGTAGGGCAATGTCGGTTACCCGAAGGGTAATGCCCACGTCAGTAGCCCCCGAGTGTCTAGCCGAAGATAGTTCGGGTAGAGACTAAAGCATGCCTCCACCTAATGTTCTTCTCCTTGATTGTTTTTGTCCATCTTGTATCAGCATCATCTTCTTCTATCGGGTGCGCGTCAAGCGCTCCCGATGGGAGTAGCCCCCGAGTCTAGGTACGGATGCTTGCAATCCGTGCGTAGACTCTAGTTGTACCACTCGAACACTTTCCTCTGCCGAAGTTTTGCTGCAAGTCTTCATGGATCATCCGATACATTTGTACCAAGGCTTGTTTTACCCAATAAATTTTCCATGCGTAAGGGATAATAAGTAACGTGCCCAATGATAACCCACAAGTATAGGGGATCGCAGCAGTCATCGTGGGTAGTAAAACCCAATTTATTGATTCGACACAAGGGGAGACAAAGAATACTTGAAAGCCTTAACAACGGAGTTGTCAATTCAGCTGCACCTGGAAACAGACTTGCTCGCAAGAGTTTATCGTAGTAACAGTTTTATAGCAAGTAGTGAAATAACAGCAGCAGAGAGACAGCAGTAGTGATTATAGTAAACAGCAGGATTAAAATACTGTAGGCACGGGGACGGATAACGGGCGTTGCATGGATGAGAGAAACTCATGTAACAATCAAGCAGGGCATTTGCAGATAATAATAAAACGGTGTCTAAGTACAAAGCAATCAATAGGCATGTGTTCCAATTATAGTCGTACGTGCTCGCAATGAGAAACTTGCACAACATCTTTTGTCCTACCAGCCGGTGGCAGCCGGGCCTCGATGACCCACAAGTATAGGGGATCGCGATAGTCTTCGAGGGAAGTAAAACCCAAATTTATTGATTCGACACAAGGGGAGGTAAAGAATACTTATAAGCCTTAACAACTGAGTTGTCAATTCAGCTGCACCTGGAAAAGCACTAGTAACAGGGGTGATTTGAAAGTAGCAGTGATATGAGAGCAGTAGTAACAGTAACACAGCAGCAGTAATAGTAACACAGAGGTAATGGCACCAGAAAATAGTTGATACTACTTCCAATGACATGTAGAACAGTATATGATGATGAAAGATGGACCGGGGTTCCCAGCTATCTACACTAGTGGTAACTCTCCAATAACAAGTGTTGGGTGAACAAATTACAGTCGGGCAATTGATAGGATTGAAATAGCATTAAGACAGAATATCAAGATCATTAATCATGTAGGCATGTTTTCCAATTATAGTCGTACGTGCTCGCAATGAGAAACTTGCACAACATCTTTTGTCCTACCAGCCGGTGGCAGCCGGGCCTCAAGGGAAACTCCTGGATATTAAGGTACTCCTTTTAATAGAGCACCGGAGCAAAGCATTAACACTTGGTGAAAACATGTGTCCCTCACATCACCGCCATCCCCTCCGGTTGTCCCGATTCTTGTCACTTCGGGGCCTTTGGTTCCGGACAGTGACATGTGCATACAACTTGTAGATACAATCTAAGCAATAAGTATAGAGCTTAAATCTAAGATCATGCCACTCGGGCCCTAGTGACAAGCATTAAGCATAACAAGATTGCAGCAACAATAACTTCATAAACTTTGTAGATAGACAATCATAACGTAACAATCCATCGGATCCCGACAAACACAACACCGATTACATCAGATGAATCTCAATCATGTAAGGCAGCTCATGAGATCATTGTATTGAAGTACATGGGGAGAGAATACCAACTAGCTACAGCTAGAACCCGTAGTCCATGGGGGAACTACTCACGGAGCATGATGGAGGCGGTGGCGTTGATGGAGATGGCTTCCGGGGCACTTCCCCGTCCCAGGGTGCCGGAACAGAGTTCGTCCCCGAATGGAGTTTCGCGATGGTGGCGGCGCCCCAGTCTTTCGGAGTTTCATCAAGTGTACTGCGTTTTTAGGTCGAAAGGGGTTTATAGGCGAAGAGGCGGCGCAGGAGGGTCGACAGGTGGCCCCTAGGCCGGCGCGGCCAGGTGTGGCCCGCGCGGCCCCATGTGTGGTGGCCCCCTGGCTCTCCTCCGACTCCCGGTGTTCTGGATGCTTCCGGAAAAATAGGAGGTTTGGCGTTGATTTCGTCCAATTCCGAGAATATTGCCCGAACAGCCTTTCTGGAACCAAAAGCAGAAACAGGAACTGCACTGGCATCTTGTTAATAGGTTAGTTCAAAACGCATAAAAACATTATAAAGTGCAAGCAAAACATGTAAGTATTGTCATAAAACAAGCATGGAACATCAGAAATTATAGGTACGTTGGAGACGTACCCCAAGCTTAGTTCCTGCTCGTCCTCGAGTAGGTAAACGATAAAAAGAGTAATTTCTGTAGTGACATGCTACTTACATAACCTTGATCATACTATTACAAAGCATATGAAATGAATGAAGTGACTCAAGGCAATGATCTATAGTTGCTAACAAATAGATAACATATAGCAAAACTTTTCATGAAGAGTACTTTCAAGACAAGTATCAAAAGTCTTGCACAAGAGTTAACTCATAAAGCAATAAGTTCAAAGTAAAGGCATCGAAGCAACACAAAGGAAGATATAAGTTTCAGCGGTTGCTTTCAACTTGTAACATGCATATCTCATGGATAATTGTCAACACAAAGTAATATGATGAATGCAAATATGCAAGTATGTAAGAATCAATGCACAGTTGACACAAGTGTTTGCTTCTAAGGTGGAAGGAAGTAGGTAAACTGACTCAACATAAAGTAAAAGAATGGCCCTTCGCAGAGGGAAGCATTGATTGCTATATTTGTGCTAGAGCTTTGATTTTGAAAACATATAGAGAGCATAAAAGTAAAATTTTGAGAGGTGTTTGTTGTTGTCAACGAATGGTAGTGGGCACTCTAACCCCCTTGCCAGACAAACCTTCAAAGAGCGGCTCCCATTTTATTTTTATTTTTGTGTGGCACTCCTTCCAACCTTTCTTTCACAAACCATGGCTAACCGAATCCTCGGGTGCCTGCCAACAATCTCATACCATGAAGGAGTGCCTTTTTATTTTAGTTTTATTATGATGATGACACTCCCCCCAACCTTTGCTTACACAAGCCATGGCTAACCGAATCCTCGGGTGCCGTCCAACAATCACATACCATGGAGGAGTGTCTATTTTGGTTAATTAATTTGGGACTGGGAATCCCATTGCCAGCTCTTTTTGCAAAATTATTGGATAAGCGGATGAAGCCACTAGTCCATTGGTGAAAGTTGCCCAACAAGATTGAAAGATAAACACCACATACTTCCTCATGAGCTATAAAACATTGACACAAATTGAGAAGCATTTTGAATTGTTTAAAGGTAGCACTCAAGCAATTTACTTTGGAATGGCAGGAAATACCACATAGTAGGTAGGTATGGTGGACACAAATGGCATAGTGGTTGGCTCAAGTATTTTGGATGCATGAGAAGTATTCCCTCTCGATACAAGGTTTAGGCTAGCAAGGTTGTTTGAAGCAAACACAAGTATGAACCGGTACAGCAAAACTTACATAAGAACATATTGCAAGCATTATAATACTCTACACTGTCTTCCTTGTTGCTCAAACACTTTTACCAGAAAATATCTAGACCTTAAGAGAGATCAATTATGCAAACCAATTTCAACAAGCTCTACAGTAGTTCTCCACTAATAGGCTTAGACTACATGAAAAAACTTAATCATGATCTACTTGAGAGCTCAAAACAATTGCCAAGTGTCAAATTATCCAAGACATGATGAGGCATTTTCTGTTTTCAACCAAATATAAATAAGTGCAATAGCTTCCAACTTTTATCATTGAACATTAAAAGTAAAACGAAGAACACGAGTGTTCATATGAAAAAGCGGAGCGTGTCTCTCTCCCAAACAAGGATTGCTAGGATCCGATCTTATTCAAACAAAAACAAAAATAAAAGCACACAGACGCTCCAAGTAAAGAACATAAGATGTGACCGAATAAAAATATAGTTTCAATAGAAGAAACCTGATAAGTTGATGAAGAAGGGGATGCCTTGGGCATCCCCAAGCTTAGACGCTTGAGTCTTCTTGAAATATGCAGGGATGAACCATGGGGGCATCCCCAAGCTTAGACTTTTCACTCTTCTCGATCATATATCATCCTCCTCTCTTGACCCTTGAAAACTTCCTTCACACCAAACTTCTCATAAACTTCATTAGAGGGGTTAGTACTCAAAAAATTTGAATCCACCTTGGTCCTGTAGTGGCACATTGCAAGAACTCAATAAAACATTAGCTACAGCTCTCCACGTCTAGAAAACCTCGCTTAAAGTCCACAAGAGACAATGCAAAAAACAGAGACAGAATCTGCCAAAACAGAACAGCCAGTAAAGACGAATTTTAAATAAATACTTCCGTTGCTCAAATCAGAAAACTCAAAACTAATGAAAGTTGCGTACATATCTGAGGATCACGCTCGTAAATTGGCATAATTTTCTGAGTTACCTACAGAGAAAACAGCCCAGATTCGTGACAGATAGAAATCTGTTTCTGCGCAGAAATCCAAATCTAGTATCAACCTTCGATTAGAGGCTTCACTTGGCACAACAAAACACAAAACTAAGATAAGGAGAGGTTGATACAGTAGTAAACAACTTCCAAGACACAAATATAAAACAAAGTACTGTAGCAAAATAACACATGGGTTATCTCCCAAGAAGTTCTTTCTTTATAGCCATTAAGATGGGCTCAGCAGTTTTAATGATGCACTCGCAAGAAACAGTATTTGAAGCAAAAGAGGGCATCAAGAGGCAAATCCAAAACAAGTTTAAGCCTAACATGCTTCCTATGCATAGAAATCTTGTACACAAATAAATTCATGAAGAACAAAGTGACAAGCATAAGAAGATAAAACAAGTGTAGCTTCAAAATTTTAAGCATATAGAGAGGTGTTTTAGTACCATGCAAATTTCTACTACCATATTTTCCTCTCTCATAATAATTTTCAGTAGCTTCATGAATAAACTCAACAATATAACTATCACATGCAGCATACTTTTCATGATTTCCAAACACATAATTTTTATCAAGTTCAAGAATAGTGGAATTAAAACTTTCAAACTTACTTTTATTAATAATATAACAAGGTAGTTGATCAATCTCAATAGATATGGGACTCATAGAATAAGTCAAGAACTTTCCAATCCCATTTTCATTAGTAGTACAATTAATATTATCAAGTAACATAGGACCATCATCTAGAGCTTTATCATAGACATTTGCCAAACAAAATTCTTTAGTACCATGCATTTCGACATCAGGCACAAACAAAGCATTATCATAAGATTTATCAAAGTAGCATGGATTATCATAGATAACAGTAGCATAATCATTCTCACAAGTATTACTCATAGGTACTATTTCAAGAGAATCCACAGGAACATAACATTCAACCTCTTCCGGTAAGCATGGAGGACAATCAAATAGTGTAAGAGATAAAGAGTTACTCTCATTAGAAGGTTGACATGGGTAGCTAATCCATTCTTCCTCCTTTTGTTCGTCGCTCTCCTCTTCTTTTTCATCCAATGAGCTTTCAGGTTCATCAATTTCCTCCTCTTTTTCATCCAATGAGCTTCCAGGTTCATCAATTTCTTCTTCCACCGGTTCCTGCAAATTGTGAGTGCATTCTTGTGCATTAATGTGTCTCTCTTTATAATCAAGGATATAAGGATTCCTACTGTAGCATTCTATGCAAGAATTAAGGATAGTAGAGACATAATCTTTAAGGTCCTTACAAACAACACAAGTTTCATAATTCTCAACCATGAAGGATTCTATCTCGGAGGCTCCCATAAATAAGACAAATTGTTCTACCTCTTCGAACCCATAATGAATATAGCAATTCCGATTATAGTTCTTAATTAAAAATTCCTCACTAAAGCCACATTGAAATTTAAGATGTTTAGTATCCTGTTGAGAGCAACAGTTTATTTCATCACTATTTTATATCATAATTTGCTGTTATTCATTGATATATTTCATATTGGGACACAATACTTATGTTATTTCATCTATTTTGCATGTTTCATCATTATTGGAGGATCGAACACCGGAGCCAGGATTCTGCTGGAAAAAGCACCGTCAGAACGCAATATTTCGGAAGATCAACTGTGGAAGGAAATTATACCAAAAATCCTATTTTTCAAGATGACGAAGGAAGCCAGAAGGAGGAGCCAGGAGGAGCCAGGGTGGGCCCACACCCTAGGGCGGCGCGGCCCAGGCCCTGGCCGCGCCGCCATGTGGTGTGAGGGGCCCACGACCCCTTTCGCCTCCTTTTCTTCGCCAAACCCTTCGTCCCGAAGACCTAAGCCAGAGAGGAATCCTCACGAAGGGTTACAGCCGCCTCTGCGGGGCGGAGAACACCAGAGAGAAAAGAGCTCTCCGGCGGGCAGGAATCCGCCGGGGAAATTCCCTCCGGGAGGGGGAAATCGACGCCATCGTCACCGACATCGAGCTGGACATCATCACCATCACCATCATCATCATCTCCACCATCATCACCGCCGTCATCACCGCTGGACACCGTCACCGCCGTAGCAATTTGGGTTTGATCTTGATTGTTTGATAGGGGAAACTCTCCCGGTATCGATCTATACTTGTTGTTGATGCTATTGAGTGAAACCATTGAACCAAGTTTATGTTCAGATTGTTATTCATCATCATATCACCTCTGATCATGTTCCATATGATGTCTCGTGAGTAGTTCGTTTAGTTCTTGAGGACATGGGTGAAGTCTAAATGTTAGTAGTGAACTATGGTTGAGTAATATTCAATGGTGTGATATTTAAGTTGTGGTGTTATTCTTCTAGTGGTGTCATGTGAACGTCGACTACATGACACTTCACCATTTATGGGCCTAGGGGAATGCATCTTGTATTCGTTTGCTAATTGCGGGGTTGCCGGAGTGACAGAAACCTAAACCCCCGTTGGTATATCGATGCAGGAGGGATCGCAGGATCTCAGAGTTTAAGGCTGTGGTTAGATTTATTCTTAATTACTTTCTTGTAGTTGCGGATGCTTGCAAGGGGTATAATCACAAGTATGTATTTAGTCCTAGGAAGGGCGGTACATTAGCATAGGTTCACCCACACAACACTTATCATAACAATGAAGATTATTTAGCCGTATGTAGCGAAAGCACTAGACTAAAATCCCATGTGTCCTCGAGAACGTTTGGTCATTATAAGTAAACAAACCGGCTTGTCCTTTGTGCTAAAAAGGATTGGGCCACTCGCTGCAATTGTTACTCTCGCACTTTACATACTCGTACTTTATTCAACTGTTACATCAAAACCCCCTGAATACTTGTTTGTGAGCATTTACAGTGAATCCTTCATCAAAACTGCTGTCAACACCTTCTGCTCCTCGTTGGGATCGACATTCTTACTTATCAAAGATACTACGATACACCCCCTATACTTGTGGGTCATCAAGACTATTTTCTGGCGCCGTTGCCGGGGAGTGAAGCGCTATTGGTAAGTGGAATTGGTAAGGAAAACCTTTACTGTTGTGCTGATTTTATTTCCTGCTGCTATAAGTCATTATGGAGAGATCTTCTCTTCAATTTCTATTTGGGAAATCTACTACTACTGCAACGGTAGTAGATGAGGCGCCAGGTGAGGAAGTGATACCATATAAAATACCTATGAAAATTATTGAACGTGTTATGGATAACCGCTATGAAGGGGATGGAACTGTCCACCCCGGTGATCATTTACTGTTTTTGCATGAATTATGCGGGTTATTCAAATGTGCAGGTATTGCTATGGATGAAGTGAGGAAGAAATTATTCTCTTTATCGCTGTCCGGTAAGGCGGCGCATTGGTATAAATTACTGGATAATGGGGATTCTCTTGAATGGAATGATATTGTGCCCCGGTTTTATTCTAAGTTCTATCCTCCAAGTGAAATTCATAAGGATCGGAATCGCATATATAATTTTTGGCCTCATGATGGAGAAAGTATTGCCCAAGCTTGGGGGAGATTGAAGTCTTTAATGCTCAAATGCCCCATTCATGAGCTTCCTGGTAATGTTATTATTGATAATTTCTATGCAAGACTTTCTTTTCAAGACAAGACCTTGCTGGATACTTCTTGTTCTGGATCATTTACACGCAACAAAGAAGAGTTTAAAAGGGACCTTCTTGATCGAATCCAAGAAAATACTGAAGGTTGGGAGAACGACAAGGATAGAGAATCAGGTATAATTTATGATTATAAATGCATTGAAGCTTTTATGGATACTGATTTATTTCGTAATATGAGTGCTACATATGGTCTTGATTCCCAAGTTGTTGCAAATCTTTATAAAGCTTTTGCCTCTCATTATGAATTGCCTAAGAAGAATTTTGATAAGTATCATGAACCATATAAAGATAAAATTGATTCATCTATTAATAAGTGTGTTGTAATTGAAACTGCTGATCGTGTTATTCCTGAAGCTTATATTGAAAAAACTCCTTTCCCTGCTAAAATGAAAGAGTACTCTGTTATAAATAGTGCGGTTCATAAAAGTGAAAAGAAACCTAGAGAACCTGAAGAACAAATAAAAATTGAACCTGCTGTTGCAATAGTTAAAGATCTTGTGACTGAAAATGTTGAGGATGGTCATATTATTTTCTGTGAAGATGCTTCTAATATTGTTTCACATCCTAATAAACCCAAACAAGCTAGTGTTCCTATGCTATCTGTTAAAATTGGTGATCATTGCTATTATGGATTATGTGATATTGGTGCAAGTGTTAGTGCTATTCCGTATGAGCTTTACACGGAGATTATGCACGAAATTGATTCTTGTGAACTTGAAGATATTGATGTGGTTATTCAGCTGGCTAATAGAGAAACTATTTCACCAATTGGTATTGTCCGAGATGTGGAAGTTTTATGCGGTAAGATTAAATATCCTGCTGACTTTTTGGTACTTGGTTCTGCTGCTAGTGATTATTGTCCTATCATTTTTGGTAGACCTTTTCTAAATACTTGTGGAGCTATTATAGATTGCAAGAAAGAGAAAATTTTGACTAAATTTGCTGGTGAATCTTATGAGTTTAACTTCTCTAAATTTACTAAAACTCCTTATAAAGCTGATTTGCCTAGTAATGATTTTAAAATGGAGCAGTGTGCATCTATTGTTCTTGTTCCTAACAATCCTTTGCAGCAACATTTGGAGGATAGCGAGAGTGAAATTTTTAGGAAAGAAAGAGATGAACTTGAGGAAATTTTTCTTCGCCAACCTATTCTCAAGCATGATTTACCGGTGGAAGATTTGGGTACAACACCGCCACCAAAGGAAGATCCTGTTTTTGATTTAAAGCCTTTACCTGATAATCTTAAATATGCTCATATTGATGATAAGAAAATATATCCTGTTATTATTAGTTCTAAGCTTACAGAGTTTGAAGAAGAAAGGTTATTGGAAATATTGAAGAAGCATCGAGGCGCTATTGGCTATACTCTTGATGATTTGAAAGGGATTTCTCCTTCTATTTGCCAACATGCTATTAATATGGAAGATGATGCAAAGCCTGTTGTTGAACCTCAGCGTCGTCTAATTCCGAAGATGAAGGAAGTGGTAAGGAATGAGGTATTAAGACTTCTTGAAGCTGGTATTATATATCCTATTGCTGATAGTAGATGGGTTAGTCCTGTACATTGCGTTCCCAAGAAAGGAGGTATGACTGTTGTGCCTAATGATAATGATGAGCTCATTCCTCAAAGAGTAGTTGTAGGGTATAGAATGTGCATTGATTTTCGAAAAGTTAATAAAGTTACTAAGAAAGATCATTACCCTTTACCATTTATTGATCAAATGCTAGAAAGATTGTCTAAAAATACTCATTTTTGCTTTCTTGATGGTTATTCTGGATTTTCACAAATTGCTGTTAAAGCTAAAGATCAAGAGAAAACCACCTTTACTTGTCCCTATGGAACTTATGCTTATAGACGTATGCCTTTTGGTTTATGTAATGCTCCTGCTACTTTTCAAAGATGCATGTCTGCTATTTTTCATGGTTTTTGTGAAAGTATTGTAGAGGTATTCATGGATGATTTTTCCGTTTATGGGAATTCTTTTGATAGTTGCTTGCGAAACCTTGATAAAGTTTTGCAGAGATGTGAAGAAACTAACCTTGTTCTTAATTGGGAGAAATGCCACTTTATGGTTAATGAAGGAATTGTATTGGGACATAAAATTTCTGAGAGAGGTATTGAAGTTGATAGAGCTAAAGTTGAAGCAATTGAGAAGATGCCCTATCCGAGGGATGTTAAAGGTATTCGTAGTGTTCTTGGTCATGCTGGGTTTTATAGGAGGTTTATTAAAGATTTCTCCAAGATTTCAAAGCCTCTTACTAATCTTCTTCAAAAAGATGTACCATTTGTTTTTGATGATGATTGTAAGGAAGCTTTTGAAACTCTTAAGAAAGCCTTAACAACTGCTCCTATAGTTGAACCTCCTGATTGGAATTTACCATTTGAAATTATGTGTGATGCTAGTGATTTTGCTGTAGGCGCTGTTCTTGGACAGCGAGTAGATAAAAAACTGAATGTTATTCATTATGCTAGTAAAACTCTTGATGCTGCTCAAAGAAATTATGCTACAACTGAAAAGGAATTATTAGCTGTAGTCTTTGCTTGTGATAAATTTAGATCTTATATTGTTGATTCAAAAGTTACTATTCATACTGATCATGCTGCAATTAGATACCTAATGACAAAGAAAGATGCTAAGCCGAGGCTTATTAGATGGGTACTTCTTTTGCAAGAATTTGATTTACATATTGTAGATAGGAAAGGTGTTGATAATCCTGTTGCTGATAATTTGTCTAGATTGGAAAATATTGCTTATGATCCTGTTCCTGTTAATGATAGTTTTCCAAATGAACAATTGGCTGTAAAGGTGAGCTCGCGAGACAGTCCTTGGTATGCTGATTATGCTAACTTTATTGTTTCCAAGTACTTGCCTCCAACCTTTTCAGCTCAGCAAAGGAGGAAATTCTTTTATGATTTGAGGCATTATTTCTGGGATGACCCACACTTATATAAAGAAGGAGTGGATGGTATTATGCGAAGATGTGTTCCCGAATATGAACAACAAGAGATATTGAGTAAATGTCATGGTAGTGCTTATGGAGGACATCACGCCGGAGAAAGAACCGCGCAAAAAGTTCTACAATCAGGTTTTTATTGGCCAACTCTCTTCAAGGATGCGAGAAAGTTTATTTTATCTTGTGATGAATGCCAAAGGGTTGGTAATATCTCCAGACGCAATGAAATGCCTATGAATTATACTCTTGTTATTGAACCGTTTGATTGTTGGGGATTTGACTTCATGGGACCTTTTCCCTCTTCAAAAGGTAACACTCATATACTTGTTGCTGTTGATTATGTTACTAAATGGGTGGAAGCCATACCTACAAAAAGTGCTGATGGTGAGACCTCTTTAAAAATGCTTTTAGATATTATTTTTCCTAGATTTGGAGTGCCTAGATATATTATGACTGATGGAGGTTCTCATTTTATTCATGGAGGTTTTAGAAAAACTCTTGCTAAGTATGGTATTAATCATAGAATTGCTTCCGCTTATCATCCTCAAACTAGTGGTCAAGTAGAATTATCAAATAGAGAGATTAAATCTATTTTGCAAAAGACCGTTAATAAAACCAGAAAGAATTGGGCTAGTAAATTGAAGGATGCACTATGGGCTTATAGAACTGCTTATAAAAACCCCATGGGAATGTCACCTTATAAAATGGTTTACGGAAAAGCTTGTCATTTACCTTTAGAGCTAGAACACAAAGCTTATAGGGCTGTTAGAGAATTAAATAAAGATCCTAAACTTGCCGGTGATAAGAGGTTGCTACAATTAAGTTCTCTAGATGAATGGAGAAGTGAAGCTTATGAAAATGCTAAACTCTTTAAAGAAAAAGTTAAAAAATGGCATGATAGGAGGATCATCAAAAGAGAGTTTAATATTGGGGATAAAGTCCTATTGTATCGGTCTCGTCTCAGATTCTTTGCAGGGAAATTACTCTCGAAATGGGAAGGACCATATGTTGTCGAGGAGGTGTATCGCTCAGGAGCAATCAAGATTAGCTCTCTCCAAGGCAATGCTACGCAAGTGGTGAATGGACAAAGACTCAAGCATTATATCTCGGGTGATTCTTATAATGTTGATGTTGATATTATTCAAGTGGAAACACCGGAAGCTTTCATCAAAGGACAAATTGACAGTCCGCCAGAACTCGACTTTGAATAGGTAACAGTACTGGTAATGAAAAGTACGCAATTTACTTTCCGAACAATATTTTCGCTGTTTTTGGAAAATATGAGAAATTACGAGTTCGAAACGGAGTGGAAAGGACGCACGAGGGCGTGGCACCATAGGCCGGCGCGGCCTAGCCTGGGCCCGCGCCGACCTAGGGTTTGGCCACCCCGTCGCCCCTTTCCGACTCTGGTTCGATCTGGTACTTTCCTTTTGTCGAGAAATTTTTTGCTATATAATCCCCCGGACCCCTGGAGGTCCGTATATCGTGTTCTCGACGTGTTTTGTTTCGAGTTGTTTCTGCCAGGATTTGCTTCGGATCTAGAGCCACCATGTCTTCGTCGGAAACTCCGAAGGACAGCTCCAGCAAGGATGTTGGCAACTTGTACATGGAGGAGCTGAAGATGCACCCCAAGGAGTTGCTGCTCGTTGAAGGAGAACTGCAGGTCAAGGATGTCCAGGGTCCTAAAGGAGAAGGAAGCCTGGAAGACAGGATGGAGAAGCTAGAACAAGAGGTTTTCAAGTACAAGAAGATGGCTGAGCGTGAGGTGGATATCTTCCACAGGATTGTGTCTGAACTCATTGCTGAACATGAGAAGGAAACTGCAAAGCTTTGGAGCGACATCCTCTCACTTCACGACACCACCAACAAGCTCCAAGCACAACTCTATGACGTTCAGAATCAAAACTGTGAGTATGAAAACAGGTTTAAATACATAAGCCGTGCTGCTAGTTTCAGGATTCCCGAGACCAAGATGTCGTTTCTTGATGGAGAGCCTCTTCCTTGGAAGTCTGATGACGGGAATTCATCACCACCATCTCCTCAGGAGTAATTCATCATCGGTATTGGCATCCCCTTGGTTTGTTCCAAGCTTGGGGGAGTGCCGCGGTATCACATTATCACTACCTTTTACTTTTATTGTCAAGTAGTGTCATATCATGAATAGGGAAGTTATCGTATAAGATGGGTTGCGTTTGGAAGTATCTCTCCTTTAGTTGTCTATGTATCCCTTGGTGTGAGTTATCGATATGGAATATTAATGAGAAGTCTTATCATTTACATATTGCACATCTTATTTTAGTTTGCAATCTCTATGATTCATCTTGTTGTTAGTATTGGTATCACTTTGGGAGCATTGAATAAATCTATTTGGTTTTGGCAAACTTAGCATTGGTCAATAGCAACAACACTTTGAGGTTTAAATAGAAAAGAGAAATACATGTAGATGTTTCATTGTCTTTCTTGTTAGCTCATAGCTCATTATTCTGAAGTTAAAATTGTTTGTGCTTACAAGGAAGATGCATGATTGTTTCTATCATATGTATATTTGTTTGTTTCCCTCGACTCTTATGCTTGCTAATTAACCTTGCTAGCCAAAGACCTGTACTGAGAGGGAATACTTCTCGTGCATCCAAACCTTCAACCAAACCTATGTTATTTGTGTCCACCATACCTACCTATTACATGGTATTTTCTGCCATTCCAAGTAAATACTTCATGTGCTACCTTTAAACAATTCAAAACTTAGTATCTCTTATTTGTGTCAATGTTTCATAGCTCATGAGGAAGTATGTGGTGTTTTATCTTTCAATCTTGTTGGGCAATTTCCACCAATGGACTAGTGGCTTCATCCGCTTATCCAATAATTTTGCAAAAAGAGCTGGCAATGGGATTCCCAGTCCCAAATTAATTAAACTAAATAGACACTCCTCCATGGTATGTGATTGATGGACGGCACCCGAAGGATTCGGTTAGCCATGGCTTGTGTAAGCAAAGGTTGGGGGGAGTGTCATCATCATCATAAAGCTAAAATAAAAAGGCACTCCTTCATGGTATGAGATTGTTGGCAGGCACCCGAGGATTCGGTTAGCCATGGTTTGTGAAAGAAAGGTTGGAAGGAGTGCCACACAAAATGAAAATATTATGGGAGCCGCTCTTAGGAGGTTGTCTGGCAAGGGGGTTAGAGTACCCGCTACCAGTCGTTGACAACAACAAACACTTCTCAAAATGTTACTTTTATTATCTCTATATGATTTCAAAACTGAAAAAGCTCTAGCACATGATTTAATCCCTGCTTCCCTCTGCGAAGGGCCTGTCTTTTACTTTATGTTGAGTCAGTAAACCTATTTCTCTCCATCTCAAGCAAGCATTTGAGTAGTTGTGATCAAACCATTATATTGTGATTTGCTACATCATGTCTTTTATTCTTCCTTGTTTAGTACAAGTTTTATCTGAATGAATATAGCTTTGCAAGTTATCAATGATCATGAAGAGACCATTATGATTGAGTATGCAAGTTGTGCATTATAAACTTTAACATGAGAGCGCTGCTCAATAAGATAAATATAATCTATTAATTGTTCTCTGACCAAGAACGAAGTTTGCCATCACCAATTATGATTTCTCATGCACCTTTACTTGTGATTACCTTATACTTGTTTCAATATGAGTTATAAGAGGTTGTTTACTATAATGTCCTGTGTGAATGAATATGATGTTTCTTGTCCGTATTTTGGTTATCGACTCTTCACTCCATAAACATGTGGTCATGTCTATTGAGTTCAGTTTCGCTTGGGGACAAGCGAAGTCTAAGCTTGGGGGAGTTGATACGTCCAATTTGCATCACTATTTTATATCATAATTTGCTGTTATTCATTGATATATTTCATATTGGGACACAATACTTATGTTATTTCATCTATTTTGCATGTTTCATCATTATTGGAGGATCGAACACCGGAGCCAGGATTCTGCTGGAAAAAGCACCGTCAGAACGCAATATTTCGGAAGATCAACTGTGGAAGGAAATTATACCAAAAATCCTATTTTTCAAGATGACGAAGGAAGCCAGAAGGAGGAGCCAGGAGGAGCCAGGGTGGGCCCACACCCTAGGGCGGCGCGGCCCAGGCCCTGGCCGCGCCGCCATGTGGTGTGAGGGGCCCACGACCCCTTTCGCCTCCTTTTCTTCGCCAAACCCTTCGTCCCGAAGACCTAAGCCACAGAGGAATCCTCACGAAGGGTTACAGCCGCCTCTGCGGGGCGGAGAACACCAGAGAGAAAAGAGCTCTCCGGCGGGCAGGAATCCGCCGGGGAAATTCCCTCCGGGAGGGGGAAATCGACGCCATCGTCACCGACATCGAGCTGGACATCATCACCATCACCATCATCATCATCTCCACCATCATCACCGCCGTCATCACCGCTGGACACCGTCACCGCCGTAGCAATTTGGGTTTGATCTTGATTGTTTGATAGGGGAAACTCTCCCGGTATCGATCTATACTTGTTGTTGATGCTATTGAGTGAAACCATTGAACCAAGTTTATGTTCAGATTGTTATTCATCATCATATCACCTCTGATCATGTTCCATATGATGTCTCGTGAGTAGTTCGTTTAGTTCTTGAGGACATGGGTGAAGTCTAAATGTTAGTAGTGAACTATGGTTGAGTAATATTCAATGGTGTGATATTTAAGTTGTGGTGTTATTCTTCTAGTGGTGTCATGTGAACGTCGACTACATGACACTTCACCATTTATGGGCCTAGGGGAATGCATCTTGTATTCGTTTGCTAATTGCGGGGTTGCCGGAGTGACAGAAACCTAAACCCCCGTTGGTATATCGATGCAGGAGGGATCGCAGGATCTCAGAGTTTAAGGCTGTGGTTAGATTTATTCTTAATTACTTTCTTGTAGTTGCGGATGCTTGCAAGGGGTATAATCACAAGTATGTATTTAGTCCTAGGAAGGGCGGTACATTAGCATAGGTTCACCCACACAACACTTATCATAACAATGAAGATTATTTAGCCGTATGTAGCGAAAGCACTAGACTAAAATCCCATGTGTCCTCGAGAACGTTTGGTCATTATAAGTAAACAAACCGGCTTGTCCTTTGTGCTAAAAAGGATTGGGCCACTCGCTGCAATTGTTACTCTCGCACTTTACATACTCGTACTTTATTCAACTGTTACATCAAAACCCCCGAATACTTGTTTGTGAGCATTTACAGTGAATCCTTCATCAAAACTGCCTGTCAACACCTTCTGCTCCTCGTTGGGATCGACATTCTTACTTATCGAAGATACTACGATACACCCCCTATACTTGTGGGTCATCAGCAACAGTTTATATCATGGCGTTTAAGCAAGATTCTAGCCATTGTATTCAATTTTTCTATCATAGCACTCATTATTTTACCAGTTCTTGATTCTCTATAATTATTATAACATTCTATAAGCTCCAAGTAGGTTGTAGGTTCTCCCATAATAGCAGTTTTTAATTTTTCGATTTTTCAAATTTTTATGGATTTTCGGGTATATGAGGAAAATAAAACGAGACAAAAAGAAACTAAGCAAAAGTAAACTAAGCAAAATAATACTAGACAGAAATAAACTAAGCACAAATAAACTAGACAAAAGTAAACTAAGCAAAACAAAATAAAATAAAATAGAGAGAAAGGTAGAGTGTACTCCCCAGGTGAACTTATGAGTAGAGCTATGCCTCCCCGGCAACGGCGCCAGAAAACAGTCTTGATGACCCACAAGTATAGGGGATCGCGATAGTCTTCGAGGGAAGTAAAACCCAAATTTATTGATTCGACACAAGGGGGTAAAGAATACTTATAAGCCTTAACAACTGAGTTGTCAATTCAGCTGCACTGGAAAAGCACTAGTAACGGGGTGATGTGAAAGTAGCAGTGATATGAGAGCAGTAGTAACAGTAACACAGCAGCAGTAATAGTAACACAGAGGTAATGGCACCAGAAAATAGCTGATACTACTTCCAATGACATGTAGAACAGGTATATGATGATGAAAGATGGACCGGGGTTCCCAGCTATCTACACTAGTGGTAACTCTCCAATAACAAGTGTTGGGTGAACAAATTACAGTCGGGCAATTGATAGGATTGAAATAGCATTAAGACAGAATATCAAGATCATTAATCATGTAGGCATGTTTTCCAATTATAGTCGTACGTGCTCGCAATGAGAAACTTGCACAACATCTTTTGTCCTACCAGCCGGTGGCAGCCGGGCCTCAAGGGAAACTACTGGATATTAAGGTACTCCTTTTAATAGAGCACCGGAGCAAAGCATTAACACTTGGTGAAAACATGTGTCCCTCACATCACCGCCATCCCCTCCGGTTGTCCCGATTCTTGTCACTTCGGGGCCTTTGGTTCCGGACAGTGACATGTGCATACAACTTGTAGATACAATCTAAGCAATAAGTATAGAGCTTAAATCTAAGATCATGCCACTCGGGCCCTAGTGACAAGCATTAAGCATAACAAGATTGCAGCAACAATAACTTCATAAACTTTGTAGATAGACAATCATAACGTAACAATCCATCGGATCCCGACAAACACAACACCGATTACATCAGATGAATCTCAATCATGTAAGGCAGCTCATGAGATCATTGTATTGAAGTACATGGGGAGAGAATACCAACTAGCTACAGCTAGAACCCGTAGTCCATGGGGGAACTACTCACGGAGCATGATGGAGGCGGTGGCGTTGATGGAGATGGCTTCGGGGCACTTCCCCGTCCGGCAGGTGCCGGAGCAGTTCTGTCCCCGAATGGAGTTTCGCGACGGTGGCGGCGCCTGGAGTCTTTCTGGAGTTTCGTCAAGTGGTACTGCGTTTTTAGGTCGAAAGGGGTTTTATAGGCGAAGAGGCGGCGCAGGAGGGTCGACAGGGTGGCCCCAGTAGGCCGGCGCGGCCAAGGTGTGGCCCGCGCGGCCCACATGTGTGGTGGCCCCCTGGCTCTCCTCCGACTCCCCTTCGGTGTTCTGGATGCTTCCGGGAAAAATAGGAGGTTTGGCGTTGATTTCGTCCAATTCCGAGAATATTGCCCGAACAGCCTTTCTGGAACCAAAAACAGCAGAAAATTGTGGCATCTTGTTAATAGGTTAGTTCCGGAAAACGCATAAAAACATTATAAAGTGCAAGCAAAACATGTAAGTATTGTCATAAAACAAGCATGGAACATCAGAAATTATAGGTACGTTGGAGACGTATCAGGGCCTCAAGGGAATCTACTGGATATTAAGGTACTCCTTTTAATAGAGTACCGGAGCAAAGCATTAACACTCCGTGAACACATGTGATCCTCACATCACTACCATCCCCTCCGGTTGTCCCGATTTCTGTCACTTCGGGGCCATTGGTTCCGGACAGCGACATGTGTATACAACTTGCAGGTAAGATCATAAACAATGAATATCATGATGAAGTAATAACATGTTCAGATCTGAGATCATGGCACTCGGGCCCTAGTGACAAGCATTAAGCATAACAAGTTGCAACAATATCATCAAAGTACCAATTACGGACACTAGGCACTATGCCCTAACAATCTTATACTATTACATGACCAATCTCATCCAATCCCTACCATCCCCTTCAGCCTACAGCGGGGGAATTACTCACACATGGATGGGGGAAACATGGCTGGTCGATGGAGAGGCGTCGGTGGTGATGGTGGCGATGATCTCCTCCAATTCCCCGTCCCGGAGTCCCGGAACGGAGACTTCGGCTCCCAAGACGGAGTTTCGCGATGTGGCGGCGTTCGGAGGGTTTCGGCGACTTCGACTTCTCTCCGTGCGTTTTTAGGTCGAAGGCAATAAGTAGTCCGAAGAGGGCGTCGGGGGCCAGCCGAGGCCGCCACACACTAGGGCCGCGCGGCCCCTCCTGGGCGCGCCGGCCTAGTGTGTGGGGCCCTCGTGCCCCCACCTCTCCCTTCTGCTCCGCCAATATTCTGGGAAAATAGGACCTTCGCATAAATTCGAGGATTTTCCTGAAAGTTGGATTTCTGCACAAAAATGAGACACCAGAACAGTTCTGTTGAAAACAGCGTTAGTCCGTGTTAGTTGCATCCAAAATACACAAATTAGAGGCGAAACAATAGCAAAAGTGTTTGGGAAAGTAGATACGTTTTGGACGTATCAACTCCCCCCAAGCTTAGCTTATTGCTTGTCCTCAAGCAATTCAGTTAACAACTGAGCGATAAAAGAACTTTCACGAACACATTTGTTCATATGATGTAAATATTCTCATGCTATGGCTAACACTTAGGCAGTTCATAATAAGATACATGCAAATAAGATCATCTAATAGCTATGTCAATCATGGAAAGGTACCAACAATTAATAATAAGCATCATGAATCATGTATATAAGCAGGATTGCAATGTTCATAAAAGAGTATGATAGAGTGGTATCTCGCTTGCCCATATTTGATTAGCAAAACATAAATGCTCAGGCACCTCTGAAGTTCATAGAAAGACTAGAAATAGTGATTGTCAAAGATAAAAGCATCAAAGTTATACCACAATCAATCATATTTTGAGACAAGCATATTACACTAAGAATGACAGTTGTGCTCTCAAGAAAGTACTCAAAGAAAGGATGGAGACTCAATGTAAAAGTAAAAGATTGACCCTTCGCAGAGGGAAGCAGGGATTAACATGCGCTAGAGCTTTTCATTTTAAAACAGGAGTAAAATTGTTTTGAGAGGTGTTTGTTGTTGTCAACGAATGGTAATGGGTACACCAACTACCTCGCCAACCAGACTTTCAAGAGCGGCTCCCATGAAGGACGTTATCTCTACCAGCAAGGTAGATCATCCCTCTTTCTCTTTTGTTTACACACGTATTTTAGTTTTTATTATGAGTGACACTCCCCCAACCTTTGCTTACACAAGCCATGGCTAACCGAATCCTCGGGTGCCTTCCATCAATCACATACCATGGAGGAGTGTCTATTTGCAAAATTAAGTTGCTTACTGATGAATCAGAGCAAAACATGTGAAGAGAATTATTAATGAAGTTTGATTAATCGGGGCTGGGAACCCCATTGCCAGCTCTTTTTGCAAAATTATTGGATAAGCGGATGTGCCACTAGTCCATAATGAAAGTCCGTCTGGAGTAAATGACAAGATTGAAAGATAAACACCACATACTTCCTCATGAGCTATAAAACATAAACACAAATTGAGAATCATTTTGAAGGTTTAAAGGTAGCACATGAAAATTTACTTGGAATGGTTTGAAATGCCATGCATAGGTATTTATAGTGGACACTTTGGAACAACTTGGTTTTCAGGGGTTTGGAAGCACGAGCAGTGTTCCCGCTCAGTACAAGTGAAGGCTAGCAAAAGACTAGGAAGCGACAAATCAAGAGAGCAATAACTGTCATAATCATGCTTGCGGCAAAATAAATTAACTGAGGCATAAAAGTGATACAAGAACTCTGAAGCAATGTAAATCATCGAGGCTTAATTGACTTTTGTTCAGTCATATGCATGCGTGAGCATGTGCCAAGTTAATTCAAACGAATTATTCAGAGGAGGATACCACAATATCATACCTATTTATGAATAAAACAATGCAAGCAAACATCCATGACATGCTACTCATATTAATAAATTGGAGCTTAACATGAGAGATCATGAACTACTAGACTTTCTTAAATGACATATACCTCACATGAACCAACCAAGCATGCTCACATGGATGAGTATATGTACAAAAATGAAAACAAATAGAGTTCATACCAGCCTCTCACCACAATCAGATTGTCGTAGATCGTCATTATTGCCTTTTCACTTGTGTAGCTTGAATAATATGGAATGAAAACCACGCTCCAGCCACCGAAGACCATTGAACTCATAAAGAACTTTACAAAACCAAAGAAGAACAGCAAATATTTTTGGTGTTTTTGAATTTGAAACAAGAACAAAAGGAAACAAGCAAACAAAGCAAAATCTTTTTGGGTTTTCTTATAGCAAACTAGCAATAGCAAATAAAGTAAGATAAAATCAAGAAACTAAAATAAACAAGTGGTGAAGAGAAACAACAGAAATATTTTTGGTCTTTTTGTGTTTTAGGAAAGAAACAAAGTAAGAATAAGAAAATGAAAACTAAAAGAAACACAGAAAAGCGAGGATGGCGAAATCTGCCAAAACCTGACAGCAGTACAGAAATCGATTTTTACAAAAATCTTCCGTTGCTCAGATCGAAAAGTGTTCAACTAATGAAAGTTAGATAACAACCTGGGAACATGCACAAAAATTTGCAGCTCAAAATAACGTTCTGGCTGTGCTACGATTTTTCTAGTAACATCCAGAATCTGTTTTCAGGCAGCACCTCCCCAAATATCATCTTCCTCTCATTAGAAAACCACTCAAAGAAACTAAACAAGTATATACAAGTATCCAGCAACCATAATATGCAAAGAATGAGTGATGCCGGTATACCTCCCCCAAGCTTAGGCTTTTGGCCTAAGTGGAGATCAACAACGAGGGTCTGGGTTCCATGCCGGTGGATCATACATGGAGTAGTCATAATAAGGTCCCGATGCAGAAGAAAAGCGTGGAGGCTCCTCATGCCCAACTTGTTGATGCGAAGAACTTGCTGCATCGGATGACGAGTCGAGGTGTTCCTCGGCCTCCTCCGTGTTGTCTCTTGCATGATGGCCTCCTCCCTCTATGTATGCATTCAGTGCACCTTCCGTGACTGACCAATCCTCCCTGGAATCAAAGTTAAATAGAACAGGTGCAGGCAATCCTACGGTATAATTTTTGTGAATTTTTGAAAAATTTGAAAAATGCACATTTCTGGGTATTAAGTTTATTATTACTGGCCAGGAATTTTTTTGAAATCTCTAACTAACTAAGGAACTTTACAAAACAAAAGTGCTACAACAAGTAGAACAAGTGGAGGAAGAAAGAGATGTTGTTTACCTCCTCTATACATATAAAAAGTATTTGTTAACAAGGTTGATCAAGTCTTGCCACCAAATAAATTTTACATAGCATAAGAAGAAATAAACCTCAAATCAATCATGTTACCTTGAATTGTATTGATATGGATCCAATCACAAGAGTTTGATATTCTTCTTTAGGCTCATATATAGGACAATCGATAGTTCCAACTTTGATAGTTCTCACATTAGAAATAGTATTAACTCCACACACTTTATCAATCCTCTTGGGGAAATAGACGGTGTGCTCCCTATCATCAATATTGAAAGTAACCTTTCCTTTATTGCAATCAATAACAGCCCCTGCGGTGTTAAGAAAAGGTCTCCCAAGAATAATAGACATATTATCATCTTCGGGCATTTCCAACACAACAAAATCAGTTAATATCAAGCAATGCTAGTAACTTGAACAAGAACATCCTCACATATACCAACAGGAATAGCAGTAGATTTATCAGCCATTTGCAAAGATATATCAGTAGGTATCAACTTATCTAAGTAAAGTCTCTTATAAAGAGAAAAAGGCATAACACTAACACCGGCTCCCAAGTCACATAGAGCAGTTTTAACATAATTATTCTTAATAGAACAAGGAATAGTAGGTATACCTGGGTCGCCCAACTTCTTTGGAACTTTGCCATTGAAAGAGTAATTAGCAAGCATAGTGGAAATCTCCTCATTAGGAATTTTCCTTTTGTTAGTAACAATATCTTTCATATACTTTGAATAAGGAGGCAATTTAATAGCATCAGTCAAAGGGATTTGCAAGAATAAAGGTTTCATCCAATCACAAAATTTATTATAGTGTTCCTCTTCCTTTGATTTTAGTTTCTTAGCAGGAAAAGGCATTTGCTTTTGAACCCAAGGTTCCCTTTCATTACCATGTTTCTTAGCAATAAAATCTTCTTTAGTATACTTTTTATTTTTATCTTGCTTTTCAGGTTCATCTTCAACTTCTTCTTTATCAGAAACATCATTCTTATCATTACCATTATTATTATCATGTTCATTACCACTTTCAGTTTCAGCATCAGAAATAGAAATACTATTAGGATCATTAACAGGTTCAGAGGATTCTACAACATTTTTATGTTTCTTCTTCTTTTTCTTAGCACTAGGTTCAATGCGTTGAGAATCTTGTTCAATTCTTTTGGGATGCCCTTCAGGATATAGAGGATCCTGGGTAGAGACACCACCTCTAGTTGTTACTTCATAAGCATGTTTCTCTTTAGAATTATTTTTTAATAAGTCATTTTGCACTTTAGTAAGCTGATCAATTTGAGTTTGAACCATTTGAAAATGTTTAACAAGCATCTTAACATCATTGGAGGTTCTCTCCACAATACCATGCAATTCACCAATAGCTCGAGAATTTTCCATTAGATGATTCTCTACTCTCATATTAAAATTTTCTTGCTTAACAATATAATTATCAAACTCATCTAAGCATTGCGCAGGAGGTTTTGAATACGGAATATCTTCCCTAGTAAAGCTGAAGGGAGTTTACCTCAATCATGGATGAAGGGGGAATTATCTCACATATATCTTCTATGGGAGGTAGATTCTTCACATCTTCAGATTTAATACCTTTCTCCTTGAGAGACTTCTTGGCTTCCCTCATATCTTCATCATTCAATTTAATTAAACCCCTCTTCTTCAATATTGGCGTTGGAATTGGTTCAGGCGTAGTCCAATCATCATGATTCCGGCCTATTTTAGCCAATAATTCTTCAGCTTCGTCTGGAGTTCTTTTCCTGAAAACACAACCAGCACAACTATCCAAATATGCCCTAGACTCAATGGTTAGTCCACTATAAAATATATCAAGTAGATCATTCTTTTCTAAATCATGTCCAGGTCGAGCTCTAATAAGAGAACAAAATCTTGCCCAAGCCTCAGGCAATTTCTCTTCATCTCCCTGGTCAAATCTATAAATTTTCTGTAAAGCGACATGTTGAGCACTAGCAGGAAAGTATTTTCGAAAGAAAACATCACGCAAATCAGTTGGACTTTTAATAGAACCAGGAGGCAAATTATTATACCAAGTTTTAGCATCATCCTTTAATGAGAAAGGAAAAAAATTAGCGACAAAATAAGTACGCATCTTGACATCATCAGAAAACAAACTACTCATAGAAGAAAGTTCAATCATGTGTTCTACAGCACTTTCTTTTTCAGTACCACAAAAGGGTGCTTTCTCTACAATAGCTATATGAGATAGATCAAGAGAAAAATCATAATCTTTATCCTTAATGCATATAGGAGATGTGGCAAATTTAGGATCAGGAGATAACTTATGTCTAACAGTATATTGTGTGAGAAACTTTTTAATTTTGCTTGCATCAGCAGTAGCATTGCATCTATTAATAAAATCATCATTAAGCTCCACATAATCTTCATCAGGATCATCACTAGAATAATCAAGTTCAGGTGAATTAACAGGTGTAGTAGCATTAGGAGTTTCAGTATTTTCAATTTGTCTAGACCTAGCAATCGTAGCATCTAGAAAAGATCCCAATGAACCACTATCATCAAGCACAGCAGAAGCATCATCAATATTATAAGAATTTTCAGATTCAGCAGAAGTACCAGCATGTGAAGCATGTGGCGGTGAAACAAGTTTATCAATCACAGATGGTGAATCAAGAGCAGCAGAGGTACTCAGAGTTGTACCTTTTCTTGTAGTGGATGGTAATATGGCGACTTTAGGATCGCGAGGTTTACCCATGATGGAGAATTTGCAGCGAACAATATCAATCCAAGTGAACTTCCAAATAAAGCTATGCTCCCCGGCAACGGCGCAGAAAACAGTCTTGATAACCCACAAGTATAGGGGATCGCAACAGTCTTCGTGGGTAGTAAAACCCAATTTATTGATTCGACACAAGGAGAGACAAAGAATACTTGAAAGCCTTAACAACGGAGTTGTCAATTCAACTGCACCTGGAAACAGACTTGCTTGCAGAGTTTATCGTAGTAACAGTTTTATACGATAGTGGTGAAATAACGACGGTAACGAGGCAATAGGTGATTATAGTAAACAATAGGATTAAAATACGTAGGCACGGGGACGGATAACGGGCGTTGCATGGATGAGAGAAACTCATGTAACAATCAAGCAGGGCATTTGCAGATAATAATAAAACGGTGTCTAAGTACAAAGCAATCAATAGGCATGTGTTCCAATTATAGTCGTACGTGCTCGCAATGAGAAACTTGCACAACATCTTTTGTCCTACCAGCCGGTGGCAGCCGGGCCTCAAGGGAATCTACTGGATATTAAGGTACTCCTTTTAATAGAGTACCGGAGCAAAGCATTAACACTCCGTGAACACATGTGATCCTCACATCACTACCATCCCCTCCGGTTGTCCCGATTTCTGTCACTTCGGGGCCATTGGTTCCCAGACAGCGACATGTGTATACAACTTGCAGGTAAGACCATAAACAATGAATATCATGATGAAGTAATAACATGTTCAGATCTGAGATCATGGCACTCGGGCCCTAGTGACAAGCATTAAGCATAACAAGTTGCAACAATATCATCAAAGTACCAATTACGGACACTAGGCACTATGCCCTAACAATCTTATACTATTACATGACCAATCTCATCCAATCCCTACCATCCCCTTCAGCCTACAGCGGGGGAATTACTCACACATGGATGGGGAAACATGGCTGGTCGATGGAGAGGCGTCGGTGGTGATGGTGGCGATGATCTCCTCCAATTCCCCGTCCCGGCGGAGTCCCAGAACGGAGACTTCTGGCTCCCGAGACGGAGTTTCGCGATGTGGCGGCGTTCGGAGGGTTTCGGCGACTTCGACTTCTCTCCGTGCGTTTTTAGGTCGAAGGCAATAAGTAGTCCGAAAGAGGGCGTCGGGGGCCAGCCGAGGCCGCCACACACTAGGGCCGCGCGGGCCCTCGGGCGCGCCGGCCTGGTGTGTGGGGCCCTCGTGCCCCTCTTGATACGTCCAAAACGTATCCACTTTCCCGAACACTTTTGCTATTGTTTTGCCTCTAATTTGTGTATTTTGGATGCAACTAACACGGACTAACGCTGTTTTCAGCAGAACTGCTCTGGTGTCTCGTTTTTGTGCAGAAATCCAACTTTCAGGAAAAACCTCGGGATTTTGACAGAAGGCCCTATTTTCCCATAAACTCACGGAGCCAGAAGGGCAAGCCAGGTGGGGCACGAGGGCCCCACACACTAGGCAGGCGCGGCCGGGAGGGGGCCGCGCGGCCCTAGTGTGTGGCGGCCTCGGCTGGCCCCCGACGCCCTCCTTCGGACTACTTATCGCCCTCGACCTAAAACGCACGGAGAGGGGTCGTCGTCAGAAACCCTCCGAACGCCGCCACATCGCGAAACTCCGTCTCGGGAACCAGAAGTCTCCGTTCGGCACCTCGCCGGGACGGGGAATTGGAGGAGATCATCGCCATCACCACCAGACGCCTCTCCATCGACCAGCCATGTTTCCCCCATCCATGTGTGAGTAATTCCCCCGCTGTAGGCTGAAGGGGATGGTAGGGATTGGATGAGATTGGTCATGTAATAGTCATAAGATTGTTAGGGCATAGTGCCTAGTATCCGTAGATGTTACTTTTATGATATTGTTGCAACTTGTTATGCTTAATGCTTGTCACTAGGGCCCGAGTGCCATGATCTCAGATCTGAACATGTTATTGATTCATGAAGATATTCGTTGTTTATGATCTTACCTGCAAGTTGTATACACATGTCGCTGTCAACCAATGGCCAGTGGCAGAGGGGGCAGATGGTAGTGATGTGAGGATCACATGTGTTCACGGAGTGTTAATGCTTTGCTCCGGTACTCTATTAAAAGGAGTACCTTAATATCAATTAGACCCCTTGAGGCCCGGCTGCCGGCTGGTAGGACAAAAGATGTTGTGCAAGTTTCTCATTGCGAGCACGTACGACTATATATGGAACACATGCCTATTGATTGATTAGTACTTGGACACCGTTTTATTATTATCTGCAAATGCCCTGCTTGATTGTTACATGAGTTTCTCTCATCCATGCAACGCCCGTTAATCCGTCCCTATGCCTACAGTATTTTAATCCTGCTACTATAATCACTAATGTCTCTGTATTACTCTTGTCATTATTTCTCGCTCTATAAAGCTGTTACTCGATAAAATCTTGCGAGCAAGTCTGTTTCAGTGCACTGAATTGACAACTCCGTTGTTAAGGCTTTCAAGTATTCTTTGTCTCCCCTTGTGTCGAATCAATAAATTGGGTTTTACTACGACGACTGCTGCGATCCCCTATACTTGTGGGTTATCAAGACTATTGGCGCCGGAGCATAGCTTTTTGGAAGTTCACTTGGATTGATATTGTTCGCTGCCATCATGGGTAAACCTCGCGATACTAAGGTCGCCATATTACCATCCACTACAAGAAAAGGTACAACTCGAGTACCTCTCTGATTCACCATCTGTGATTGATAAACTTGTTTCACCGCCACATGCTTCACATCTGGTACTGCTGAATCTGAAAACTCTTATGATATTGATAATGTTTCTGGTGCTTGATGATAGTGGTTCATTGGGATCCTTTCTAGATGCTACGATTGCTAGGTCTAGACAAATTGAAAATACGAAACTCCTAATGCTACTACACTGTTAATTCACCTGAACTTGATTATTCTAGTGATGATCGATGAAGATTATGTGGAACTTGATGATGATTTTATTGAAAAATGCAATGCTACTACGATGCAAGAAAAATTAAAAAGTTGCTTGCAGAACATGCTGTTAGATATAAACTGTCTCCTGATCCTAAATTTGCCACATCTCCTATAAACATTAAGGATAAAGATTATGATTTTTCTCTGATCTATCTCATATAGCTATTGTTGAGAAAACACCCTTTTGTGGTACTGAAAAAGAAAGTGTTGTTGAACACATGATTGAGTTATCTACTCTAAGTAGCTTGTTTTCTGATGATGTTAAGAAGCGTACTTACTTTGTTGCTAAAATCTTTCCATTCTCATTAAAGGATGACGCTAAAACTTGGTATAATAGTTTGCCACCTAATTCTATTAAAAGTCCAAAAGAATTGCTTGATGTTTTCTTCCGTAAATACTTTCCTGCTAGTGCTCAACATATTGCTTTGCAGAGAATTTATAATTTTGACCAGGAAGATGGAGAGAAATTGCCTGAGGCTTGGGCGAGATTTTGCTCTCTTATTAGAGCTCGGCCTGATCATGATTTGGAAAGCATGATTTACTTGATATATTTTATAGTGGACTAACCATTGAGTCTAGGGCATACCTGATAGTTGTGCTGGTTGTGTTTTCGAAAAGAACTCGGCGTAGAAGAATTATTAAAAAGGCGGAATCATGATGATTGGTCTACTGAACCAACCCCATGATATTGAAGAAGAGGGGTATGATTAAATTAAATGATGAAGATATGAGGAAGCTATCTCTTAAGGAGAAGGGTATTAAACTGAAGATGTGAAGAATTTACCTCCCATAGAAGATTTATGTAAGATAACTCCCCTTCATCCATGGTTGAGTACACTCTCTTGAACGCTTTACTAGAGAAGATATTCCGTATTCAAAACCTCCACAATGCTTAGATGAGTTTGATAATTATATTGTTAAGCAAGAAAATTTTAATATGAGAGTAGAGAATCATTTAATGGAAAATTCTCGAGCTATTAGTGAATTGCATGATATTGTGGAGAGAACCTCCAATGATGTTAAGATGCTTGTTAAACATTTTCATATGGTTCAAACTCAAATTGATCAACTCACTAAAGTGCAAAATGACTTGTTGGGAAATAATTCTAAAGAAAAACATGCTTATGAAGTAACAACTAGAGGTGGTGTTTCTACCCAGGATCCTCTATATCCTGAAGGACACCCAAAAGAGTTGAACAAGATTCTCAATTAAAACTAGTGCTCCATCAAAAAAAAGAAAAAGAAACATAAAAATATTGTAGAATCCTCTGAACCTGTTAATGATCTAATAGTATTTCTATTTCGATCTGAAACTGAAAGTGGTAATGAACATGATAAAGATAATGATAAGAATGATACTCTTGATAAAGAAGAGGTTGAAGAAGAACCTGAAAAGCATGCTAAAAATAAAAAGTACACTAAAGAAGATTTTATTGCTGAAACATGGTAATGAAAGAGAACCTTGGGTTCAAAAGCAAATGCCTTTTCCTGCTAAAAACTAAAATCAAAGGAAGAAGAACACTATAATAAATTTTGTGATTGGATGAAACCTTTATTCTTATTCTTGAATGATGCTATTAAATTGCCTCCTTATTCAAAGTATATGAAAGATATTGTTACTAACAAAAGGAAAATTCCCAATGAGGAAATTTCCACTATGCTTGCTAATTACTCTTTCAATGGCAAAGTTCCAAAGAAGCTTGGCGACCCAGGTATTCCAACTATTCCTTGTTCAATTAAGAATAATTATGTTAGAACTGCTCTATGTGAAGTGTTAGTGTTATGCCTTTTTCTCTTTACAAGAGACTTTACTTAGATAAGTTGATACCTCTGATATATCTTTGCAAATGGCTGATAAATCTACTGCTATTCCTGTTGGTATATGTGAGGATGTTCTGTTCAAGTTACTAATAACTGCTTGATATTAACTGATTTTGTTGTGTTGGAAATGCGAAGATGATAATATGTCTATTATTCTTGGGAGACCTTTTTTGCAGGGGCTGTTATTGATTGCAAAAAGGAAAGGTTACTTTCAATGTTGATGATAGGAGCACACGTCTATTTCCCCAAGAGAATTGAAAAAGCATGTGGAGTTAATACAATTTCTAATGTGAGAACTATCAAAGTTGGAACTATCGATTGTCCTATATATGAGCCTAAAGAAGAATATCAAACTCTTGTGATTGGATCCATATCAATACAATTCAAGGTAACATGATTGATTTGAGGTTTATTTCTTCTTATGCTATGTAAAATTTATTTGGTGGCAAGACTTGATCAACCTTGTTAACAAATACTTTTTATATGCATAGAGGAGGTAAACAACATCTCTTTCTTTCTCCACTTGCTCTAGTTGCTGTAGCACTTTTATTTTGCAAATTTCCTTAGTTATTTAGAGATTTCAAAAAATTTCCTGGCCATTAATAATAAACTTAATACCCAGAAATGTGCATTTTTCAAAGTTTTCAAAAATTCACAATTTTTTTACCGTTGGTCCTATTTTTCGACGAGGCACCTGGGAGCACCTGGGGATGACCAGTGGGGCACCCCAGGGTGGCACCCACTGGCGCGGCCAGCAAGGGGCGCGCCACCCTGGTGTGTGGGCCCCCCTTTACCCCACTTTAGCATCTCTTCCTCTCACACTCTTCTCTCTCCCGAAAAATCGACACCAGCTTCCTCTCACTCGTGTTTTTGCTCAAGAACTCCAGATTTCTCGATCTCTTTGCTCAGCCCAGATTTCTGTCTGAAATTTGGCACATTTGCTTTTCGGTATGTGACTCCTTCGATTATCCAAGTAGAATTTTGTTTGGTGGAGTATATCTTGCATATTTTGCTGCTGTAAGTAACATGTTTAGTGAGCTTGCATGCTTGTTCTAAGTGGTAGAAATTAGTTTTGATGCATGTTTAGTACTCTAGCAAGTTCCTATGGTAGTTTCCCTCAATTATATGTCACCAAATCAAGTTTTATATTGTTTGTTGAAAAATTTCAGAAAATGGAAGGGAGTAGGCACCAACTCAACCAACAAGAATTAGAGGTGCAACAGGTCATGAGAGTTCACCGAGAAGAAGGAGTATACCCCGCTTATTACCCATGCGTGGATTTTATGAGAAGTGCGGGGATTTTACAAGATGTTCAAACTCTAATCTCTCGTGCAGGGTTGATGATTTTGTTGATGGTGAACCATGCCAATATGCAAAACTGACTATGTCAGTAGTGCAAGATTTTAAATTCAATTGGTCACGATCTAACCCCATGGTTCAGTACAGAATTTATAATAAAACTGTCAACTTGCCATTCAATGATTTTTGTGCAGCAATCAGAGTGCCGCAATGAGGATCATGCGAGAAGATAAAGGGATCGCCGCAAGAGTTCTTGGACCTCTTCAAGATGATTTGTTATGGAAGAAGCTTCTCAGAGGATGGTGGTAAAATCAGTAGCATTCATTTCCCAGCTATTCGTTATTTTGCTTATTTCATTACCAAGTGCGTTCTAGCAAGAAAGAATGGAAGTAAAATATCTATCCAGGATCTAGCCTTCCTAGCTGCTGCATTACAAGGTAATAGGACTTATAACCTGGGTGCTTTGATAGCCAACAGACTTGCTACTAACCGTGAGAAGGGAGGAATTTGTGGAGGTCTCATCACCTCTCGCTTATTAGCTATGCATAATGTAGAACCTCACCATCTTGATATTCAACTCCCCATAGAGAAACTTGACATAGTCTCCATGATTAAGCATGAATTTGTTTCTGATTCGTCTAATTTGAGCAACCTGTCTTACAGAATAACATTTTATAAGAAATCTTGGACAATAACTAAGAAAACTGAAAAATTAGTAGGATTGCCTGCACCTGCTCTGTTTAACCTTGATTCCAGGGAGGATTGGTCAATCACGGAAGGTGAACTGAAGGCATACATAGAGAGAGATGGCCATCGTGCGAGAGACAACACGGATGAGGTCGAGGAACACCTCGACTCGTCATCAGATGCAGCAAGTTCTTCGCATCAACAAGTTGGGCATGAGGAGCCTCCACGCTTTTCTTCTGCATCGGTACCTTATTATGACTATTCCATGTACGATCCACCGGCATGGAACCCAGACCCTCGATGGGGTTGATCTCCACTTAGGCCAAAAGCCTAAGCTTGGGGGAGGTATACCGGCATCACTCATTCTTTGCATATTATGGTTGCTGGATACTTGTACATACTTGTTTAGTTTCTTTGAGTGGTTTTCTAATGAGAGGGAGATGATATTTGGGGAAGTGCTGCCTGAAAATAGATTCTGGACTGTTACTAGAAAAATTCGTGCGCACAGCCAGAACGTTATTTTGAGCTGCCAATTTTTGTGCATGTTCCCCAGGTTGTTATCTAACTTTCATTAGTTGAACACTTTTCGATCTGAGCAACGGAAGATTTTTATAAAAATCGATTTCTGTACTGCTGTCAGGTTTTGGCAGATTTCTGTCATCCTGCTTTTATGTGTTTCTTTTAGTTTTCATTTTCTTGTTTTTGCTTTGTTTCTTTCCTAAAACACAAAAAGACCAAAAATATTTCTGTTGTTTCTCTTCACCACTTGGTTACTTTAGTTTTTGCATTTGTTTCGCTTTATTTGCTATTGCTAGTTTGCTATAAGAAAACCCAAAAAGATTTTGCTTTGTTTGCTTGTTTCCTTTTGTTCTTGTTTCCAAATTCGAAAACACCAAAAATATTTGCTGTTCTTCTTTGGTTTTGTAAAGTTCTTTATGAGTTCAATGGTCTTCGGTGGCTGGAGCGTGGTTTTCATTTCATATTATCCAAGCTACACAAGTGAAAAGGCAATAATGACGATCTACGACAATCTGATTGTGGTGAGAGGCTGGTATGAACTCTATTTGTTTTCATTTTTGTACATATACTCATCCATGTGAGCATGCTTGGTTGGTTCATGTGAGGTATATGTCATTTAAGAAAGTCTAGTAGTTCATGATCTCTCATGATTAAGCTCCAATTTATTAATATGAGTAGCATGTCATGAATGTTTGCTTGCATTGTTTTATTCATAGATAGGTATGATATTGTGGTATGCTCCTCTGAATAATTCGGTTGAATTAACTTGGCACATGCTCACGCATGCATATGACTGAACAAAAGTCAATTAAGCCTCAATGATTTACATTGCCTCAGAGTTCTTGTATCACTTTTATGCCTCAGTTAATTTATTTTGCCGCAAGCATGATTATGATAGTTACTGCTCTCTTGATGTGTCGTTCCCTAGTCTTTTGCTAGCCTTCACTTGTACTGAGCGGGAACGCTGCTCGTGCCTCCAAACACATGAAAACCAAGTTATTCCAGAGTGTTCACCATAAATACCTATGCATGGCATTTCAAACCATTCCAAGTAAATTCTCATGTGCTACCTTTAAAACCTTCAAAATGCTCCTCAATTTGTGTTTATGTTTTATAGCTCATGAGGAAGTATGTGGTGTTTATCTTTCGATCTTGTCATTTACTCCGGACGGACTTTCACCAATGGACTAGTGGCACATCCGCTTATCCAATAATTTTGCAAAAAGAGCTGGCAACGGGGTTCCCAGCCCCAATTAACAAACTTTCATAAATTTACAAATAGACACTCCTCCATGGTATGTGATTGTTGGTCGGCACCCGAGGATTCGGTTAGCCATGGCTTGAGAAAGCGAAGGTGGGGAGGAGTGTCATCTAAATAAAACTAAAATAAAAAGGCACTCCTTCATGGTATGAGATTGTTGGTCGGCACCCGAGGATTCGGTTAGCCATGGTTTGTGAAAGCAAGGTTGGAAGGAGTGCCACCCAAAAATAAAATTTCATGGGAGCCGCTCTTGGAAGTCCGGTTGATGAGGTAGTTGGTGTACCCATTACCATTCATTGACAACAACAAACACCTCTCAGAATAATTTTACTCCTGTTTTACAAATGAAAAGCTCTAGCGCATGTTAATCCCTGCTTCCCTCTGCGAAGGGTCAATCTTTTACTTTTATGTTGTGTCTCCATCCTTTCTTTGAGCACTTTCTTGAGAGCACAACTGTCATTCTTAGTATAATATGCTTGTCTCAAAATATGATTGATTGTGGTATAACTTTGATGCTTTTATCTTTGACAATCACTATTTCTAGTCTTTCTATGAACTTCAGAGGTGCCTGAGCATTTATGTTTTGCCGATCAAATATGGGCAAGCGAGATACCACTCTATCATACTCATTTATGAACATTGCAATCCTGCTTATATACATGATTCATGATGCTTATTATTAATTGTTGGTACCTTTCCATGATTGACATAGCTATTAGATGATCTTATTTGCATGTATCTTATTATGAACTGCCTAAGTGTTAGCCATAGCATGAGAATATTTACATCATATGAACAAATGTGTTCGTGAAAGTTCTTTTATCGCTCAGTTGTTAACTGAATTGCTTGAGGACAAGCAATAAGCTAAGCTTGGGGGGAGTTGATACGTCCAAAACGTATCCACTTTCCCGAACACTTTTGCTATTGTTTTGCCTCTAATTTGTGTATTTTGGATGCAACTAACACGGACTAACGCTGTTTTTAGCAGAACTGCTCTGGTGTCTCGTTTTTGTTTTTGTGCAGAAATCCAACTTTCAGGAAAAACCTCGGGATTTTGACAGAAGGCCCTATTTTCCCAGAAAACTCACGGAGCCGGGGGCAAGCCAGGTGGGGGCACGAGGGCCCCACACTAGGCCGCGCGGCCGGGAGGGGCCGCGCGCCCTAGTGTGTGGCGGCCTCGGCTGGCCCCCGACGCCCTCCTTCGGACTACTTATCGCCCTCGACCTAAAACGCACGAGAGGGGTCGAAGTCGTCGAAACCCTCCAACGCCGCCACATCGCGAAACTCCGTCTCGGGAACCGAAGTCTCCGCACCTCGCCGGACGGGGAATTGGAGGAGATCATCGCCATCATCACCACCGACTCCCATCGACCAGCCATGTTTCCCCCATCCATGTGTGAGTAATTCCCCCGCTGTAGGCTGAAGGGGATGGTAGGGATTGGATGAGATTGGTCATGTAATAGTCATAAGATTGTTAGGGCATAGTGCCAAGTATCCGTAGATGTTACTTTTATGATATTGTTGCAACTTGTTATGCTTAATGCTTGTCACTAGGGCCCGAGTGCCATGATCTCAGATCTGAACATGTTATTGATTCATGAAGATATTCGTTGTTTATGATCTTACCTGCAAGTTGTATACACATGTCGTCCGGAACCAATGGCCCCGAAGTGACAGAAATCGGGACAACCGGAGGGAATGGTAGTGATGTGAGGATCACATGTGTTCACGGAGTGTTAATGCTTTGCTCCGGTACTCTATTAAAAGGAGTACCTTAATATCCAGTAGATTCCCTTGAGGCCCGGCTGCCACCGGCTGGTAGGACAAAAGATGTTGTGCAAGTTTCTCATTGCGAGCACGTATGACTATTTATGGAACACATGCCTATTGATTGATTAGTACTTCGATACCGTTTTATTATTATCTGCAAATGCCCCTGCTTTGATTGTTACATGAGTTTCTCTCATCCATGCAACGCCCGTTAATCCGTCCCTGTGCCTACAGTATTTTAATCTTGCTGTTTACTATAATCACTACTGCTGTCTGTTACTCTGCTGCTGTTATTTCACTACTGCTACTGCTATAAACTGTTACTACTGATAAAATCTTGCGAGCAAGTCTGTTTCCAGGGGCAGCTGAATTGACAACTCCGTTGTTAAGGCTTTCAAGTATTCTTTGTCTCCCCTTGTGTCGAATCAATAAATTGGGTTTTACTACCCACGAAGACTGCTGCGATCCCCTATACTTGTGGGTTATCACTCTCCCTTACGCTGTAATATGCAGGAAAAATAGGACCTTGCATAAATTCGAGGATTTTCACGAAAGTTGGATTTCGCACAAAAACGAGACACCCGAACAGTTCTGCTGAAAACAGCGTTAGTCCGTGTTAGTTGCATCCAAAATACACAAATTAGAGGCGAAACAATAGCAAAAGTGTTTGGGAAAGTAGATACGTTTTGGACGTATCACCCAACTTTTGATGGTTAACTGCCGATGGCAAAACAACGTCACCCTACACAGAATCAAGTCCCCGGGCATGATCCTGGAGTGCAAAAAAGTTCTATCGGGTGCGCGTTCGGTGCTCCCGATGGGAGTAGCCCCCGAGTCTGGACACGGGCGCTTGTAACCGGGTGCAGACTCGAGCTGAGTGATGACCCACAAGTATAGGGGATCGCAACAGTCTTCGAGGGAAGTAAAACCCAATTTATTGATTCGACACAAGGGGAGCCAAAGAATATTTGTAAGCCTTAACAGCGGAGTTGTCAATTCAGTTGCACCTGGAAACAGACTTGCTCGCAAGAGTTTATCAGTAGCAACGGTTTTATAGCAGTAGCAGTAGTGAAATATAAGCAGTAGAGTAATAAAGACAGCAGTAGTGATTATAGTAAACAGCAGGATTAAAATACTGTAGGCACAGGGATGGATGAACGGGCGTTGCATGGATAAGAGAACTCATGTAACAATCAAGGTAGGGCATTTGCAGATAATAATAAAGCGGTATCCAAGTACTAAATAGCCATAGGCATGTGTTCCGTATATAGTCGTACGTGCTCGCAATGAGAAACTTGCACAACATCTTTTGTCCTACCAGCCGGTGGCAGCCGGGCCTCTAGGGAATCTACTGAAATTAAGGTACTCCTTTTAATAAAGCACCGGAGCAAAGCATTAACACTCCGTGAACACATGTGATCCTCATATCACCGCCTTCCCCTTCAGTTGTCCCAATTTCTGTCACTTTGGGGCCTCGGGTTCCGGACAGCAATATGTGTATACAACTTGCAGGTATGATCATAAAACAATGAATATCATCATGAAACAATAACATGTTCAGATCTGAGATCATGGCACTCGGGCCCTAGTGACAAGCATTAAGCATAACAAGTTGCAACAATATCATAAAAGTACCAACAACGGATACTAGACACTATGCCCTAACAATCTTATGACTATTACATGATCAATCTCATCCAATCCCTACCATCCCCTTCAGCCTACAGCGGGGGAATTACTCACACATGGATGGGGGAAACATGGCTGGTCGATGGAGAGGCGTCGGTGGTGATGATGGCGATGATCTCCTCCAATTCCCCGTCCCGGCGGAGTGCCAGAACGGAGTTTCTGGTCCCGAGACGGAGTTTCGTGATGGCGGCGGTGTTCTGGATGTCTTCTCGCGATTTCGTCTTACCCCCGTGCGTTTTTAGGTCGAAACCCTTAAGTAGTCCAGAGGGCACTGGGGCTGCCCGAGGCGCCGCCACCATAGGCCGGCGCGGCCCAGGGGCCCGCCGCGCCGCCTGGTGGGGTGGCTGCCTCGTGGCCCCCTCCTTCTGGTCTTCTGGCTCCGTTATTCTTCTGTGAAAATAGGCCCATTGGAATTAATCCCGGGGATTTTCCTGAAAGTTGAGTTTCTGCACAAAAACGAGACACCAGAGCAATTCTGCTGAAAACAACATTAGTCCGTGTTAGTTGTATCCAAAATACACAAATTAGAGGCAAAACAATAGCAAAAGTGTTCGGGAAAGTAGATACGTGTTGGACGTATCAACTCCCCCAAGCTTAGCTTATTGCTTGTCCTCAAGCAATTCAGTTAACAACTGAGTGCGATAAAAGAACTTTCACGAACACATTTGTTCATATGATATAAATATTCTCATGATATGGACAAGTACTTAGGCAATTCATAATAAGACACATGCAGATAAAGTCATCTAATAACTATGTCAATCATTGAAAAGGTACCAACAAATTAATAATAAGCATCATGAATCATGTCTATCAGCAGGATTGCAATGTTCATAAAAGGATATGATAAAGTGGTATCTCGCTTGCCCGTATTTGTACAGCAAAACATAAATGCTCGGGCACCTTTGAAGTTCATGGAAAGACGGAAGTAGAGATTGTCAAAGATAAAAGCATCAAAGTTATACCACAATTAATCACATTTTGGGACAAGCATATTATACTAAGAATGACAGTTGTGCTCTCAAGAAAGTGCTCAAAGAAAGGATGGTGACTCAACATAAAAGTAAAAGATTGGCCCTTCACAGAGGGAAGCAGGGATTAACATGTGCTAGAGCTTTTTATTTTTTCTAAAGACAGAAGCAAATTTGTTTTGAGAGGTGTTTGCTGTTGTCAACGAATGATAGTGGGCAATCTAACTACCTCATCAACCAGACTTTCAAGAGCGGCTCCCATGAAGGACGTTATCTTTACCAGCAAGGTAAATCATCCCTCTTCTCTTCTGTTTACACATATATTTTAGTTTCATTATGGATGACACTCCCCCAACCTTTGCTTACACAAACCATGGCTAACCGAATCCTCGGGTGCCTTCCAACATTCTCATACCATGGAGGAGTGTCTATTTGCAAATTAAGTTGCTTACTGATAAATCAGGGCAAAGCATGTGAAGAGAATTATTGATGAAAGTTAATTAATTGGGGCTGGGAACCCCATTGCCAGCTCTTGTTGCAAAATTATTGGATAAGCGGATGTGCCACTAGTCCGTTGGTGAAAATCCGTCAGGAGTAAATGACAAGGTTGAAAGATAAAACACCTCATACTTCCTCATGAGCTATAAAACATTAACACAAATTGAGAAGTACTTTGAAGGTTTAAAGGTAGCACATGAGAATTTACTTGGAATGGTTTGAAATGCCATGCATAGGTATTTATGGTGGACACTTTGGAATAACTTGGTTTTCGGGGTTTGGAAGCACGAGCAGCGTTCCCGCTCAGTACAAGTGAAGGCTAGCAATAGACTGGGAAGCGACAATCAAGAGAGCAATAACTGTCATAATCATGCTCGCGACAAAATAAATTAACAGAGGCATAAAAGTGATACAAGAACTCTGAGGCAAAGTAAATCATTGAGGCTTAATTGACTTTTGTTCAGTCATATGCATGCGTGAGCATGTGCCAAGTCGATTTAAGTGAATTATTCAGAGGAGGATACCACAATGTCATACCTATCTATGAATAAAACAATGGAAGCAAATATTTATGACATGCTACTCATATTAATAAATTGGAGCTAGACATGAGAGATCATGAACTACTAGACTTCATTAAATGACATATACCTCACATGAACCAACTAAGCATGCTCACATGGATGAGTATATGTACAAAAATGAAAACAAATAGAGTTCAAAGCAGCCTCTCACCACAGTCGGATTGTCGTAGATCGTCATCATTGCCTTTCACTTGTGTAGCTTGAATAATATGGAATGAAAACCAAGCTCCAACCACCGAAGACCGCTGAACTCCACAGTGAACTTTACAAAACCAGAGAAGAACAACAAATATTTTTGGTGTTTTCGAATTGGAAACAAGAACAAAAGGAAACAAGCAAACAAAGCAAAATCTTTTTGGATTTTCTCATAGCAAACCAACGATAGCAAATAAAGCAAAATAAGAACAAGAAACCAAAATAAACAAATGGTAAAGAGAAACAACAGAAATATTTTTGGTCTTTTTGTGTTTTAGGAAAGAAACAAAGCAAAAACAAGAGAATGAAAACTAAAAGAATCACAGAAAAGCAAAGTGGCAGAAATCTGCCAAAACTTGACAGCAGTACAGTAATATATTTTTAGGAAAATCTTCCGCTGCTCAACTCGAAAAGTGATAAACTAATGAAAGTTAGATAATAACCTGGGGAACATGCACAAAAATTGGCTTCGCAAAATAACGTTCTGGCTGTTTTTGGGAATTTTTTTGGTATCAGTCCAGAATCTGTTTTCAAACAGCACTTCCCCAAATATCATCTCCCTCTTATTAGAAACCACCTTAAGAAGTTAAACAAGCATATACAAGTATCTAGCAATTGTAATATGCAATGAATGAGTGATGCCGGTATACCTCCCCCCAAGCTTAGACTTTTGGCCTAAGTGGAGATCAATCCCATGGTGCCCATGCATGAAGTGGCACCTCCGTAGTATGACGAAGAAGGATCCTGTTCCGGGTATGTGCTGGAAGACGCACCAGGATACGTGACGGTGTACCCGTAGGAGGGCTCGGCGTCCTCGGAGTCATGCTGCTGGTGGAAACCTTGTATCTTCAGCTGCTCATCCACCTCCTCCTTAGAGCGCGACCACGGTCTCCTGTGAACACTGAACAAGTCGGCCTGCGGCAAAGGGATTTCCTTCTCATCCCCGTCAATAAACAACATTTTATAGACAATATTTTCTAAACTAGAGTCAGTTGTGACAAATTGGCGACTCTTCATAGCAGCAACATCAAGCCTCATAGGAGTTAATTTCTCATCAGTAGGATCAAGAGGAAGATCTACATATGCTATAATACGTGAGGCAACAATTCCTCCAAAAATAGGCCCCTTATTGGATAAACGACGAGCAACAAGGGCACCAAGATGATAAGATGTTTTCCCAGTAAGTGCAGCAACTAGAAAAGCAAGATGATAACTAGAAATGTTGCTAGTGTTCTCCCTACCAAGAATGCTAGTAGCAAGATAGTAAGCGAAATATCTAATGGCAGGGAGTTGAATGTTTCTTATCTTGCCGCGCTGAATGGCGCGGTCATCATCATTGGTAACTTCTCGATAGAGCTCCGTCAAAGCTTTGGGGCTTTTCTCGATCTTCTTCACTGTACCTACAGGGTTAATATCCAATGCAGCACAAAAATCCTTCAACTTCATAGTAATAGGCCTGTCATAGATCCTAAATGTAACTGTTGGTGAGAAGTGTGAGTTGTTGAACTGAAAGCTTTCAACAAAGATTTTAGTTAGCATGTAGTATTGACTCCTCTCATCTTCCATATAGGTAGATAAGCCCACATTATTGATGAGGAACAAGAAATCATCAAGCAGCCCTGCATTACGCAAAAAGTCATAGCATGGAAAAGATGAAGCATTAGGAACTCCATTATCCTCTTCAACTTCGAAACTCGGTGCGATGACATCCTCATTATAGGATCGTCTAATTCGAGTGGCTGCCATTGAGGGCCTCCCCGTGCTTGTCGTCTCTCTTTCGAACACTTCTCCAAAGGTATGGTTATTCATCTTCTTTTTGAAATTTTCAACAAACATTATAAAAGTTGATTTGGAGACATATAAATGAGGGAAACTACTATAGGAACTTGATAGAGTACTAAACATGCATCAAAACTAATTTTTACAACTTAGAACAAGCATGCAAGCTCACTTAACATGTTACCTACAACAGCAAAATATTCAAGATATACTCAACCAAACAAAATTCTATTCGGATAATCGGGGAGTCACATACCGGAGAGCAAATGTGCCAAATTTCAGACAGAAATCTGGGCTGAGCAAAGAGATCGAAGAATCCTGAGCTCTTGAGCAAAAACGCGAGTGAGAGAAAGTTGGTACGAGTTTTTTCGGGAGAGAGAGTAGAATGGGAGGAAGAGATGACTTAGTGGGGCAAGGAGGGGCCCACACCACAGGGTGGCGCCCCCCCTCCTTGGCCGCGCCGGCTCATGGGGGGCAGCCCTGGGGTGCCCCACTGGTCAGCCCCAGGCACTCCCAGGTTGCTCTTCGAAAAATAAGACCAACGGTATAATTTTTGTAAATTTTTGAAAACTTTGAAAAATGCACATTTCTGGGTGTTGAAATTACTAATTCAGGACAGAAAAAGATTTTTCAAACCTCTAAACAACTTAGCATCTTGCAAAACAAGTGGTACTACAGCAAGTAAAACAAGTGGAGAAAGAAAGAAATGTTGTTTAGCTCCTCTATGCATATAAAATATACTTGTTAACAAGGTTGATCAAGTCTTGCCACCAAATAATTTTTACATGTCATAAGAAGAAATAAACCTCAAATCAATTATGTTACCTTATATTGTATTGATATGGATCCAATCACAAGAGTTTGATATTCTTCTTTAGGCTCATATATTGGACAATCAATATCTCCCACTTTGATAGATCTCAAATTAGAAATTGTATTAACTCCATATACTTTATCAATCCTCTTGGGAAAATAAACAGTATGTTCCTTGTCATCAACATTGAAAGTAACCTTTCCTTTATTGCAATCAATAACAGCCCCTGCAGTATTAAGAAAAGGTCTTCCAAGAATAATGGACATATTATCATCTTCAGGCATTTCCAACACAACAAAATCAGTTAATATTAAGCAATTTTGAGTAACTTGAACAGGAACATCCTCACATACACCAACAGGAACAACAGTAGATTTATCAGCCATTTGCAAAGATATATCGGTTGGTATCAACTTATCTAAATCAAGTCTCTTGTAAAGAGAAAAAGGCATAACACTAACTCCTGCTCCCAAATCACATAGAGCAGTTCTAACATAATTATTCTTGATGGAACAAGGAATAGTCGGTATACCTGGGTCGCCCAACTTCTTTGGAACCTTGCCATTGAAAGAGTAATTAGCAAGCATAGTGGAAATCTCCTCATTTGGAATTTTCCTTTTGTTAGAGACAATATCTTTCATATACTTTGAATAAGGAGGCAATTTAATAGCATCAGTCAAAGGGATTTGCAAGAACAAAGGTTTCATCCAATCACAAAATTTCTTATAGTGTTCTTCTTCCTTTGATTTTAGTTTCTTAGCAGGAAAAGGCATTTGCTTTTGAACCCAAGGTTCTCTTTCATTACCATGTTTCTTAGCAACAAAATCTTCTTTAGTATACTTTTATTTTTAGCATGCTTTTCAGGTTCATCTTCAATCTCATCTTTATCAGAAACATCATTCTTATCATTATCTTTATCATGTTCATTACCACTTTCAGTTTCAGCATCAGAAATAGAAATACTATTAGGATCATTAACAGGTTCAGAGGATTCTACAACAGTTTTATGTTTCTTCTTCTTTTTCTTAGAAGGAGCACTAGTTTCTTTAGTTCGTTGAGAATCTTGTTCAACTCTTTTGGGATGCCCTCCAGGATATAGAGGATCCAGGGTAGAAACACCACCTCTAGTTGTTACTTCATAAGCATGTTTTTCTTTAGAACTATTTTTTAACAAGTCATTTTGCACTTTAGTGAGTTGATCAATTTGAGTTTGAACCATACGAAAATGTTTAACAAGCATCTTAACATCATTGGAGGTTCTCTCCACAATATCATGCAATTCACTAATAGCTTGAGAATTTCTCCTTAAATGATTCTCTACTCTCATATTAAAGTTATCTTGCTTAACAATATAATTATCAAACTCATCTAAACATTGATCAGGAGGTTTTGAGTACGGAATATCTTCCCTACTAAAGCGTTGAAGAGAATGTACCTCAATCATGGATGAAGGGGAGTTATCTTACATAAATCTTCTATGGGAGGTAAATTCTTCACATCTTCAGATTTAATACCTTTCTCCTTAAGAGATTTCTTGGCTTCCCTCATATCTTCATCATTTAATTTAATCATACCCCTCTTCTTCAATATTGGAGTTGGTTCAGGTGTAGTCCAATCATCATGATTCCGGCCTATTTTAGCCAATAATTCTTCCGCTTCATCTGGAGTTCTTTTCCTGAAAACACAACCAGCACAACTATCCAGGTATGCCCTAGACTCAATGGTTAGTCCACTATAGAATATATCAAGTAAATCATGCTTTTCCAAATCATGTCCAGGCCGAGCTCTGATTAAGAGAGCAAAATCTTGCCCAAGCTTCAGGCAATTTCTCTCCATCTTCTTTGTCAAAACTATAAATTTTCTGCAAAGCAATATGTTGAGCACTAGCAGGAAAGTATTTCCGAAAGAAAACATCAAGCAAACCACTTGGACTATCAATAGAATTAGGAGGTAAACTATTATACCAAGTTTTAGCATCATCCTTTAATGAGAAAGGAAAAAATTAGCAACAAAATAAGTACGCTTCTTGATATCATCAGAAAACAAGCTACTCAAAGTTGAAAGATCATTCATGTGTTCTACAACACTTTCTTTTTCAGTACCACAAAAAGGTGTTTTCTCAACAATAGATATATGAGATAAATCAAGAGAAAATCATAATCCTTATCCTTAATGTTTATAGGAGATGTGGCAAATTTAGGATCAGGAGACAGCTTATGTCTAACAGTATGTTGTGCAAGAAGCTTTTTAATTTTACTTGCATCAGTAGTAGCATTGCATTTATCAATAAAATCATCATCAAGTTCCACATAATCTTCATCAAGATCATCACTAGAATATTCAACAGACTCAGGTGAATTAACAGGTGTAACAATATTTTCATTAGGAATTTCAATATTTTCAATTTGTCTAGACCTAGCAATTGTAGCATCTAGAAAAGGACCTAATGAACCATTATCATCAAGCACGGTAGAAGCATCATCAAAATTATCAGAGGAATTTTCAGATTCAGCAGAAGTACCAACACGTGAAGCTTGTGGTGGTGAAACAAGTTGACTTATCACAGATGGTGAATCAAGAGCAGCAGAGGTACTCAGAGTTGTACCTTTTCTTGTAGTGGATGGTAATATGGCGACTTTAGTATCGCGAGGTTTACCCATGATGGAGAATTTGCAGCGAACAATATCAATCCAGGTGAACTTGCAAATAAAGCTATGCTCCCCGGCAACGGCGCCAGAAAATAGTCTTGATGACCCACAAGTATAGGGGATCGCAACAGTCTTCGAGGGAAGTATAACCCAATTTATTGATTCGACACAAGGGGAGCCAAAGAATATTTGTAAGCCTTAACAGTGGAGTTGTCAATTCAGCTGCACTGGAAACAGACTTACTCGCAAGAGTTTATCAGTAACAACGCTTTATAGCAGCGTAGTGAAATATAAGCAGTAGAGTAATAAAGACAGCAGTAGTGATTATAGTAAACAGCAGGATTAAAATACTGTAGGCACAGGGATGGATGAACGGGCGTTGCATGGATAAGAGAACTCATGTAACAATCAAGGTAGGGCATTTGCAGATAATAATAAAGCGGTATCCAAGTACTAAATAGCCATAGGCATGTGTTCCGTATATAGTCGTACGTGCTCGCAATGAGAAACTTGCACAACATCTTTTGTCCTACCAGCCGGTGGCAGCCGGGCCTCTAGGGAATCTACTGGAAATTAAGGTACTCCTTTTAATAGAGCACCGGAGCAAAGCATTAACACTCCGTGAACACATGTGATCCTCATATCACCGCCTTCCCCTCCGGTTGTCCCAATTTCTGTCACTTTGGGACCTCGGGTTCCGGACAACAATATGTGTATACAACTTGTAGGTATGATCATAAAACAATGAATATCATCATGAAACAATAACATGTTCAGATCTGAGATCATGGCACTCGGACCCTAGTGACAAGCATTAAGCATAACAAGTTGCAACAATATCATAAAAGTACCAACAACGGATACTAGACACTATGCCCTAACAATCTTATGACTATTACATGATCAATCTCATCCAATCCCTACCATCCCCTTCAGCCTACAACGGGGGAATTACTCACACATGGATGGGGGAAACATGGCTGGTCGATGGAGAGGCGTAGGTGGTGATGATGGCGATGATCTCCTCCAATTCCCCGTCCCGGCGGAGTGCCAGAACGGAGTTTCTGGTCCCGAGACGGAGTTTCGCGATGGCGGCGGTGTTCTGGATGTCTTCTCGCGATTTCGTCTTACCCCCGTGAGTTTTTAGATCGAAACCCTTAAGTAGTCCAGAGGGGGACACCTGGGGCTGCCCGAGGTGCCGCCACCATAGGCCGGCGCGGCCCAGGGGCCTGCCGCGCCTGGTGGGGTGGCTGCCTCGTGGCCCCTCCTTCTGGTCTTCCTCCGTTATTCTTCGTGAAAATAGGCCCATTGGAATTAATCCCGGGATTTTCCTGAAAGTTGAGTTTCGCACAAAAACGAGACACCAGAGCAATTCTGCTGAAAACAGCGTTAGTCCGTGTTAGTTGTATCCAAAATACACAAATTAGAGGCAAAACAATAGCAAAAGTGTTCGGGAAAGTAGATACGTTTTGGACGTATCACTGAGCGTTTCATCCTTTTCTCCAAATATTTCTTCGCAGGAATATCTTCGAGTCCTCATTTTATCGGGTGCGCGTCCAACGCTCCCGATGGGAGTAGCCCCCGAGTCTAGGTGCGGATGCTCGCGATCCGTACATAGACTCAAGTTCACCATCCGATATCTTTTATATTTCTTCGAATGCTTCGAGTGTTCCTCATGACGTCACTGATGACGTTATTGTTACTTTGATCTTGACAGACAGGACGCGACCCGCTGGGCCCATCCTACCTCTGCCTGGCTCTGTTTTTAAGTAATATCCGCTTTCCTCGTACAATTACCAAGGTGCCTCCTCGATTTTCGCAATCGATGGAGAAAGGGTCTTTTTAATGAATTGGCAGTAACGACACGTGCCCACGCAATCCTTAGGTTTTCCTCTTCTTAAAATCCCTTAGGAAAAAATCCTCAGCATTCTTTCATATCCATCGTAGCATCCTCCTGTTCTCCTTCTACCTTTCTCTTTCACAACCGCCTCGCCGCCGCCACCATTTTTAGATCTTCTCCAGATCTTGCGATGGTGAAGAAGAAGAACTTCGCCGCCGCCGCCAGTTCTACGAGCGGTGCCGCCGCCGCCAAGGCTTCCTCGAACCTTCCGAAGAGAAGCCCGCCAGATGCTCCTCCCCCAGCTCCGACGCCATCGGCGCCGCCAAGTTCGGTAGCCGCGGCCAGACCCGGGGACTGGCTAGCGTCCTCCATCACAAAGCGTGATGAGAAGAGGGCCCGGAGCCTTGGGCTAATCTCCTCTGATGAGGAGGATGTTATTCTCCCAGGTGCGATCTCTCGGCCCAATCCTCCTGCTGGTTTTACCGTGATGTTCCTGTCATTCTTGTACCGGGGTCTCTCGCTTCCTGCTCACGAGTTCCTTCATCGTCTTCTGCGCACTTACGAAATCCAACTATGGCAACTCACCCCTAACTCAATCCTCCACGTTGTTGTGTTCATCACCCTCTGTGAAGCGTTCTTGGGCATCGAGCCTCACTTTGGGTTGTGGAAGAAAATTTTCTTCGTAAAGAGATACAGTAGTAGCAATGGACCCTTTGTCATTGGGGGAGTGGGATTTGTCGCTCGTTCAGAGGTCAACTATTTCAGTTTCCCAATGAGAGAATCCGTGCAAGGTTGGAGACTAAAATGGTTTTATGTTAAGGATTCCCCAACAACCGAGTCCCAGCTTCCTTGCTTTGCCGACGTCGTTGAAGCCAAGCCAAAGCATTCTTGGAAGAACATTCTTTCTCCCGACGAAAAGACAACAGCCGACGAATTATTTTCCAAATTCCTTCGGATCAGAGAAATCGACGGCCAAACCATGATTGGTACAGAGGTGGCTGCAGTGTTCTTGAAACGTCGAGTCCAGCCAATCATGGCCAGGGTCCATCCAATGTGGTTGTATTCAGGTCCAAAAGATGAAACCAGGGTAAACATCGCCGAACTATCAGAAAAGGAGCTGCTTGATGAAGTTCGTCGCCTCACCCTCTTTAGCCAGGAAGACTCGATCCCGTTGATATCTTCTTATACTCCCCTTGATGCCGATCATCCGTTGACAGAGGTAAATTTTTCTTCTCATATCCATATTATTCTGTTCCACTCTGCTGATACGACTACTATTGTTCTTATTTGCTCCTTTATTTGACAGATTCCCATAGTTTCTAAAAACTTGCATGATTTACCAAACGACACTTCCGAACGAAGAGGTTCCTCAACTCCTGTCGATTTTCATACTGCCGATCATGATGATCCAATAGATTCTGAAGCTGTCTTTGCCGATCCTCCTCCCCCAGTCAACGATACTTGCGACACAGCGGGTTCAGTGCGTGATGACGACGCTGATCGTGATGCCTTTATTAATGCAGCTGTGGAGGAGGTCAGAGCTCCGCCTGTGAAGAGGTCAACCGGCGGCTTTGCCGATGAAGATGATCTCTTTGACCTGTAAATGCCTTTTTCCTAGAGCTCGTATTTTGCTTTCATCATTCGTATTTCCCTCATAATTTTTGCTAACCATTCCCTTTCGCAGTGACGAAGGTCTCATCGAGCCCCCGCTTAAGAAAGCCAAACCTGACGCTGTCGCAGCTTCCGAAGCTTCGGCTCCTACTGCAACCCCCGCGGCTCAAATATCGACTGCCTCCTCCCTTTCTAAGGGGAAGGACATTCCTTCGACTATCGCTGCCGCAACTCCTCCTTCAGGAAAAACTGTAAGTCTTTCCCGATCGTACCGCTATCTTTCCTGAATGTGCCTTGATTAACGATTCTTCATCAAACGTCTATTTTCCCCTTTCCTTAAGGATCTGCGAGGTGTTATATCTTCCTTGGAGGCCTTCGCCTCCCAATTTACTTCTATGGAAGCGGACAAGGTTCGGCTGCAAAAGGAAGTTAACTCCTCTTCCTTGAAGTTGGAAGGTGCAAACAAAATAGCCGCTGCTGCTCGCCAAGAGGTCGACTCCCTGAAGGAGGAGCTCAGCAAGCTGAAGGAGAGGCTGAAGGAAGAGGAGGCGTCCAGGCTGGTTGCCGAAGCTCGGGTGACTGAAAAGGATGAACTTCTTCGCCAGTCTTCCTTAGCTTTGCTTGGTAATTCTTTTTATGCTTCCCTGTCGATTATTATACTGGAAATTCCAGCCTCTGATAATGACTTTCCCCATTTCATTCCCTTGCAGAAGCTGCTGACATCCCTGCCGATGCCTTGTATAAAGTCCCGAACAATTCTCCGGCAAACAGTGTGTCAATGATTCTTGCCGCACACCAGCTTACACGGGAGCTTCTTGATAAGGGTAAAGGTGCCATGGCGCGGATGCACTCGATGATCTTCCCCAAGATCAATCAAGATAAGACTCTGGGGCAGCTGATCAATGCCTTCGCAGTCGACATATGATGGGTCATGGCTTCAAGGCCGACATTGAGAAGATGTCTAGGGAACTTCCGAAAGATCAAGATGGGCAGTTCATTGATTTAAGTACCTTCAAAACGTCAGCTCTTACATGTGCACGTCAGCTCCTTGAACTGGTTTCGTCAAAGAGAACATCGGCTGGCCCAAGTTTATCGACCCAGACTCAAGCCCCTTGATTGTTGTAACAAACTTTATTTTGAATTGATGTGAAACATTGTTCTGTCACAAACCTTGTGATTGTAATAAATTCCGTACTAGCAATGTTTGCTAGTGTACCCTTGCTATGACTTTTATGCTTGCATTCTCCCGATGGGAGGTTATTTTTGATGCTGAAGCAATGCAACCCGTCATACCTTTGACGCTGTTCTTTGCAGATTTTCCCAGTGCCTGCGTTTGTCGATGATTCTTCGGGTGCTCTTTCTGAAGGGGATCGGATCCAACGTATGAAGGATCGGATTGCGCAGATGGAAAAGGATCTGCGCAGTACCTATGCCTTGGCTGCCATTGTCAGGAAGAAGGGCGAAATTGCAGCCGACGTAGAGCGCTATGCTCTTACTGAACTGCATAAGGCCACTGAAAGTTTGAACTGTAAGTTTTCTTGGTCCTTGTGCTTATTATTTTTTGTCGAACGTATTGTCTGATCTTTCCATTAATTCCTTTGCTAGTCATAGCCCTGAACCGTGCTGAAGAGAACAAGCGAATTCACGAGCGCGTGAACGCATTGACTCAACTGTCATCAGCCGAAGAAATTTTCTAGAGGGAGCACTCGAAAGCTTCGGCTGCAATTCCAAGATCGGGTCCAGCAGGTCCATCATTTCTTCGACAAGTGCTACAAAGCCCTGAGGGTAATTTGGAAGACAATGTTCCCCTTGAATGCGGTCCCTCCTACGCTGTTGACTCTGATGTCTGAATTTGGGAACACCAAGAAAATTCGAGACTTGGTGCGAGTTCAGGTTTTTGCAGGGGCCAGGTTTACACTTGCCCTTGTCCTTGCACGGTATCCTTCGGCGAATCTGTTGTCCATCGCCAACGCAGTTGGTGATTTGAAGACGCTGTTCCCGAAGGTAGTGCTGCCCGCCAATATAATTGTTGACAAGCTTGAAGAGGATTCGAAGGTACCTGAAGAAAGAGAAACTCCGCAAGAGTAATTCAGGGTTAAGTTCTTATTGTAAATAGGCTACTTCATCCAAGCGTTTGGATTGCATAGTTGAAACTGTAAGTTCGGTAGATACATGTATATGTACTTTTACCGTATCGATGCCGTTGGCAAATTTTTTTTTTAAGGAGCAAATCTTAATTGCCCGTTTAAACGTATGTCTACTTGTTGGTCAGCAAATTGTTTGAGTGATCAGCTCGTGTTGCAGGTCTTGCTAAACCCGTTGTATGCGCAACTTTGCTTTCAACCGATGTATGTTCTGACAGCAGCTCCCGAACATATCGGGAGCATTAACTCTGCCGATGGGCCCGTTGTCCTTTGATATTTCCATAAGTAAAATATCGAACGTGGGTTGCATTATATTTAATTCCAAACTCTTGCTATTTACGGCACTCGTAGAGGCATCTATAGCAGAGGGGAAGATCATCATCCTTGTTTATTTTTGCATCCTTTAGCACTCGTAGAGGCTTTTTCGGAGCACAATCTTTTGCCGCGTACTACATTGCACCATCGTTCACCGAGGGGTGTAATCAAAGGTTACGATGATGCGGATTAGGTGCTCCGAATTACTGCAATGCTTATCAAGGAATCAAAACTGAAGTTCTCATTAATAAGGTAAACACGGGAGTAAAGGGCGAAAAAAAGGGAAGCCCTGTTGAAAATAAAAGGGAGAGCTAAACATTATTCGACTATTCTAAGCAAGGAAAGGGTTCTTCTTATCTTCTGGCTTGTCTACCACGTTAGCGATTTTCGAAGCGTCGTTGATTGAAGTGGGGGTCTCGACAGCGACTGCCAATGTCTTGCTGTCTCCTAAGACTGCTGTGCCATCATCTGCCGAAATTTTTGTTGCCGAAGCTTCTGGAGCAAGGTCGGCTGGCTTCTTCTTGGTTTCCCTGACATGTTTCTCCTCCTTAATTTCACGTATCGATAACTTGGGCGGAGGATCGACAATTTCTTGTTTTAACCCAAACTTCGCAGCAATCCTATGAAAGTCGTGATCGCAATTGTCCGAGCGTGAAAAACTTCCATAGACTGTAGTGTTTGTCCCGTTGTTCCCAGGCATTTTCAGCTTGAGGTATGCGTAGTGCGGTACAGCCATGAACTTGGCATAAGCTGGTCTCCCGAGTATAGCGTGATACTGTGATTCCCAGTTCACTACTTCAAACTCGATCTTTTCCTTCCTGAAGTTGTCGGTTTTGCCAAAGACGACGTCCAGGTAAACTTTGCCAAGAGAGTACGCCGGTGAAGTTGGGAGAATCCCATGGAAGCAAGTGTCTGTTTCTTCTAGCATCCTCATGGTGATCCCCATACTTTTGATTGTGTCGACGAATATCACGTTTAGCCCGCTTCCACCATCCATGAAGACTTTGCTCATCTTGAACCCCCCGATTTGTGCCTCGACTACTAAGGCAGCGTGTCCTGGTTTTGGTATGGTCATCGGGTGATCTGCTCGACTGAACGTAATTTTCTGAGACGACCACTCGACATACTCAGGGATGTTCGCCATGATACTTTCTGCCAGATTAATTTCTCGGGTGAGCTTCTTCATTTCTCTTCTTGAGACACCTGTCCTGTGGATCATGCTCATCTGCCCACGTGGTGGTGGAAACGCCTCATTGGGTTGATGAGGTTGAGCCTGCTGGACCTGGTGCTGGGGTGGTGGTGGTGGTGGAGGTGGTGGTTGCTGTTGCTTCTGCCGGATGAGTTTCTCCATGTCAAGGAACTGCCTACAATCTCTGAGCAGGTGGCTTGACTTTGTTTTGTTGTCCTTGGAATCGATGTACGAGTGCAGGTAGCAAGGAGCATTGATCTGCTCAGCGAAGGGTAGCTCGGGAGTCCTTTGTGGTCGCGGTTTGTAGTTGCCGCGGTTTCCAGAGTTATTCCGGTTACCGTCCTGCCGATCGTCTCACCTGTCGTCGTCCCGATCGTCCTGTCGATCGGAGTATCCTGCGGCTACCAGGTTACTGTCGTCGTAACTGCGGTTTTTTCCTTTTCTTGTGACGATCCCTTCGTCCACCCGAATCGTGCTTCGGCTGGTCGTCATCTTCGTCGTCACTGCGCTGTCGTGGCCTTCGTACGTTGTCCTCGCCATCAGCCCAGCTGTTGGCGATTTCCATTAACTTGGTTATTGTTTTTGGTTTTTTGCGCCCGAGTTCCTCTATGTAGCTTTCGTGTCGGATGCCATCGCTGAAGGCATCGATTGCTCTGTCGACAGAAACGTCTTCGGCAGCGTTTAAGAGCTTGGTGAATCTCCTGATGTATGCACGCATCGATTCCTTCTGCTTTTGCTGGCAATGCCGTTTCTCAATCCCGACGGGCCTTTTGTATGTTGCTTGGAAATTGGCAACAAAAGCGTCTACTAGGTCGTCCCATGATTTGATGGAACCCTTCGGAAGACCTCTTAACCAAGCTCGTGCTGAGTCCTTCAGGTAAAGCTGCAAGCATTGCATTGCTGCTATCTGATTTCCTTTGTGCGAAATCACGTCTGCAAGTAGTCGTCTACCAGGACCTCGGCTCCTGCTGTCCATCGTATTTGGCGGCGTCGGTAGGAGTAGGTTTGAACTTTCTGGGTGGCATCGCCTCGCGGATTTTGTAGCTTAAGCAATCGGCCCCCCTTAGCTCGCCATCGTTCTCCTGGCTTTCATCCGAAGAATCACTGTCATATTCCTCCCTAGCGGCGCGTCGTCGCCTTGCTTTGTCGATTCTGCTCTGAGTGATTTCGTCTCGGGCGTCTCTCGCATGATGCTTTGAGCCACCGGCCTGTGGCGTGGTCTTTTCCTTCCGCGGGACCAGGTTGTCCCCCAGTATCGCGAGACTTTCTAGGGCACCTCGATGAGCTTGGGCCATAGAACCTTCAGGGCGTTGATTGATGAGGTATGCCGCGAGATTGGCGGTTGCTCCTGCGGCGGTTTTTGGCCGTGGCATGCCTGCAGTGTCCGTGGTCATAAAAGACTTGGTCAGGTTCGATGTTATTTACCTGGCGTCATCTTCCGAGAGTCTGGATAATCTTGATCGGTGCTTGCCCGCCCCTTGAGTGCTCCGAGTGGCGCTTCCTCGCGAGCCTCTCCTAAATTGTTCTGCAGCAGTTAAGCGTCTCTCGAGGGCGGCTTGCTCTTTCGATAGGTGCTCCTGGTTTTTCTCTAGTATAGAGCGATAAGCGTTGAGGGTTCCAACCGAGGTTCCTGCGGGGAGTGGCGTGTTGTTAAGTACGGCTGCCTTGGCTGCTGCCCACTCCTCGTCCGCGATGGTGTAATCGTTGTTGTTGTTGCTGGCGCTGTTTTCGAAACTTGCTCGTCTGCTGGAACGAGGGGTGTAATCTCCGTCTCCCCTGTGCCTTGTGTTTCCCGTGTTATTGGCGACATAAACCTGGTGGTGTGCCGTTCTTCGGGTGGTACCTTGGACGATGCTGTCGATATTGTCCTCTCCCGACGAATACTGGGCATTGCAGATGAACGGTGTGTCGCTTGATCCTAGCCCGTGCCTGGTATCGCAGTGCAAGCAGTAGTATGAGGTTATCTCCGAAGATGCGGGATTGTCAGATCCAACCGACATGGAAGACGTTGAACGAGAAGTCGATGACGCAGGCGAGTTCGTTGAGTCCGTCAGACCAGCCGAAAGATCGATTGATGACGACGTGCTCGGATCTGTCGATCCGGAGGCGAGTGGCTCCAGCAGTCGAAGAATTCCTTCCGCGTTGACGTTGTAGTGGACGCTGCCGAAGGTCATCTCCATGTTTCCTTGTAGATCTGAGAAAGTCGAGCGAGACGAGTCGCTGTGCGGGGTGAATTCATAGGAGCCGAATCGAATCGGGCTTCCCAGACTTGGCGATGATGGTGTCGATGAAGCTATCGATGACATGACTGGATCTGTCGATGACCGATCTTGTGCCGACAGGTTTCCCACAGACGGCGCCAATTGTCGAGGTGCTCCTCGGCAATGCCCTCCGATAGGGGCTTAGGGTTGATGGAATCCTGTAGCTGACACGAGACATCGGTTCACGGACAAGCGGGAGAGCGATTTACCTAGGTTCGGGGCCCTCGACGAGGTAAAACCCTTACGTCCTGCCTGTCTGATCTTGATTATGAGAATAATGGGTTACAATGGGGTGCCGAAGGGTTCGGCTGAGATCTCATCGAGAGGCTTAGTGCTGTGGCGACCTAGCTCTAGACTTCTGGTGGCTAAGATTGCTAAGATTGTACGTGTCCCTCGGCAGCCCCTCTCCTGGCCTTTATATAGGAGGCCAGGTCTCAATAGATCTAACCGAGTACGACTAGATTTACAATAATTCTATCTCTAAGCCTTCCTTATTCGGCTCCTTCCTTGCCTTGCCTGTCAAGGAATCTTCCGCTTCGCCATCCAAGTGGCCCGTCTTGTCATTGAATACCTTCATGGGCCTCCAGCTAGATCGTGCAGGGTAGGGCAATGTCGGTTACCCGAAGGGTAATGCCCACGTCAAACGGAGAGCATGCAAGAACATAAACAGCACATATATGATAGATTGATAATCAACTTGACATAGTATTCAATATTCATCGGATCCCAACAAACGCAACATGTAGCATTACAAATAGACGATCTTGATCATGATAGGCAGCTCACAAGATCTAAACGTGATAGCACAAGAGGAGAAGACAACCATCTAGCTACTGCTATGGACCCATAGTCCAAGGATGAACTACTCACGCATCAGTCCGGAGGCGGGCATGATGATGTAGAGCCCTCCGGTGATGATTCCCCTCCGGCAGGGTGCCGAGGCGATCTCTGAATCCCCGAGATGGGATTGGCGGCGGCGGCGTCACGGTATGTTTTCTCGTATCGTGGCTCTCGGTGATAGGGTTTCGCGACGGAGAGAATATATAGGCGAAGGGCGAGTCGGGAGGCTCGAGGGCCCACACGGGCGGCGCGCCCTCCTTGGCCGCGCCGCCGGTGGTGTGGGGCCACCTCGGCTCTTCTTCGTTTCCTCTTCGGACTTCGGAAGGCTCCGTGGAAAATAAGACCGTGGGCTTTTGTTTCGTCCAATTCCGAGAATATTTCTGTGTAGGATTTCGAAACCAAAAACAAGAAAGGAGCGCACTTCGGCATCTTGTTAATAGGTTAGTGCCGGAAAATGCATCAAAATGATATAAAGTGTATATAAAACATGTGAGTATTGTCATATTACTAGCATGGAACATAAGAAATTATAGATACGTTTGAGACGTATCAATCTTCAAGGTGCCCAGGGGTGACGTCTTCAAGGTCACCATCTTCGACTACACCATGGCGGAGGGGGTCCATAGGTGCCTGCAACATCATCCAACCCTAGCATGATCGACGGGTGAAGTATGTGCCTATTTTATGTCTCGTACGTATTATGTTTAAGTTCGTGATGAACTATGTCTGCTCTATGTTGAACAATGTGTGCTATGTGGTAGTGAACAATTTGTGCTATGTTGTGCTGAAGAATGTCTACTATGTGGTACTGAAGAATGTGTGCTATGTTGAAGCTAAAAAGGGGTGGTATCCTCACCATTTGGGAAAGAGGTTATCACATTCCTCGTTCCGCACATAACCAAATACAGTGTTATGTTTCTTCCAAGCGCAAAACAGCCTACCAATCGAACTTCCTCTCCTTTCCCCACTCGAGCTCAAGTGAAATTGCTAGCATCCAAACAAAGTGACAAAGCTGGCCCAAGCCTCGTTTTTACTCATACGGTAGTTGTTGGGCCAAGTTGCACGCGAGGGTACGAAACCGAGAAAACCGTTGCGAGCAACCAATCATGCCCGAAGCCTCGCACCACGCTCTATGGAAGCCACATGGGATAATTATATGGGCACGAATGACCTAATCTCATCCGATCTAGATATGCAAGAGCGACATGCGTCAATCCGCGTAGATATCCGATGGAGAAGACTAAAAATCGTTGGTGACTAGATTGAGGAGGACCAACATCAGGCAAATAGTGTCTTGGCATGAAAAGAGCACTCGGGCGAAGACACCATTATTTGACCCAAGCCAGCATGCCCCCACGCCGCCAAATGCCTATATGCGGGACCTGCTGCCCCAATCCCCCCACCGGCAGCCTAAAGCAATTAGGTCGAGCCAGACACCAACAAAGGAGAAGACGGGCCCCGCCGCCAGAAGCCTACTCCATGGTGCCGCCACCACCCCCGAGCACGTCGTTGATGTGAGGCCACCACCACAGGACCAACTCCGTCATGCCCCTCGCCTAGCGTCCTGTCCCTATCGGTAACGATGTCTCGCGCTGTCATCCGCCAAGAGAGAAGGTGAGGGGACCCCGATGTTGCCGACGTTACACAGGCTTCGCCAGGTGATGCCCTCTGGCGGTGACGAGGAGGGAGAGGGGGCGACCTAGGCGGTGGCAGCACCGGGAGGGCTCGCAGTCGCTTGTCTGAGCAATGCGAAAACCCTAACTCTTCCAACAAGTTCGAAGTCACCTAGATGATTGACTATACAGAAGGGCGAAAATGCACCGGGAGAAAAGATGTATAATTCTCTCGCAACGATGTGACAGAAGTAGTACTTGGTGCTCCCAGGCCATTACACTTTGTAAGGTGCCTAATAAGGACGACACCTCTCTCTGGTGCTACAAATATTTTAAATTTTAGAGGTTCCTTCATTCCCCAGTTTTGCATGTTTTTATCAACTAGCATGTATTGATGGACTAAGGCTCAATACATGAAATCCATCGGGAATTTATTATTCACATGCAAATTTGTCGGAATTCGTCATGAACTTGCGACAATTCAATCATAGGCAACTGCATTTCTAGAGCATTCCATGACGCAAGACGAGGCTCATCTAAATCTTGCATAAACGTCACATTAGGCGGGGACCTTACAACACCTGCGTGACTATCGCTTTTGTGATACAAAGTTGGGTATCGGTCTCGGAGGGTGGCATTCCCATCCTCCGAGAACCGAATTTCCAAGCACTTTTTGATAGACAATGATCTAAGCAAAATAAATGTTCCTTCACGACCATCAGACCTACTTGGAATGGCGAGTTGGATTGTGGCTTTGGCATTTCAAAACAAAATTCATTTTTGCCAAGGTTATTTTTGAGGACACCAGATTGTTCCACGCCGGCACTTATTTCTGATCTACTTGCGTTCGATTTGAACTCCTATTCATTTTTTCTTGTGAACATAGATCAAATGGAGGACAATCAAATTTTTGGTAAATCAGTCTTAGTTCAAGAGAGCGAATTTTGTATATTTCCCCCAGGCAAGGGTAAGTTTTTGGTGACGACTACAAAGTTGGCAGGGTAAATATTGGTAGGAATATCGACAAGAATTTGTGTTCCGAAAATGTAAGTTCACTCTAAATTGGATAAACGTGGCGTTTATACCATTAAACAGACACAACAATTGCTGCACTACACTGGACAAACAAACAGTGCAGTACAGTAAAGAGAAACTTCAGTTTACCAACATCCACTGCTAACAATGCTAAACCTGCAAGAGACTCCTTTTCTACTACTACTAAAGATATGATTCAAACTAGACACATTACAACCACTCAGACGTTAGAACATCACTAAGCCACTAAACCAGTTATCACAAGAATCATCATCAGGTGATCAAACTAATTTAGAACCTAACAAGAGATCACTAGTTCACTACACACAAAAATTTGGCAGGGCACTTGAAAGAGGAGGGCACAGTTCATGGTGAACAAGGGATAGGATCAGTGTCTGAGTGACGAATGGATGTGTCTTCTTCCTTGGCAGTTGCAGCTTCGTTCAGGGAAGCTGATGTTTTTGCCGCCGCGGCAGCAGCATCCTTCTTGCCATCCTTACCAGCAGACCGAGAACTCTTGCCTTCGAACTGCTGGGTGCTGATTGAAAGTCTTCTACCTGGGGATCCGTTTGTTGCGCTACCGTTGGGCTTCGGGCCAGCTACCTTCTTTGCACTAGCCAGTCTATAGGGACTGACTCGTGTTCCGAAGGGCCCTTCACGTTCGATGTTCAGTAGCTGCTCAGTGTACCGCTTCTGTTCCTGGAATGTGAAAGAAACATAACTATAAAAGCTGATTGAATCACATAATTTGACAAAGCATGAATAAGTATCACTAAAGCAGTAAAGCATCCTTATTGGTTTACATGGGAATATCACATATCTTCTACCAAACGCAATGGAAAATTGACAATTGACAAAGGAGTTTGGTACATAGTGGGCAATTCTTTTTGCTGGGAAAAAAATTGGTACGCAAAAAGGTGGTAGAGACCGCTGAAAAACACAACGAACATACTGTAACTACATAGCATTAACCAAAAGCAAGAATGGCACAACTAGAAGGACACAATTGGATTCAGATTTAATACCCAGTTGGCACTAAAAGGCTTCTAAGATTAAATGAAGGAACACTAACCCGCATTTTCTTCTTCTCTTCTTCCTTCTCTTGCCTAAGCATAACATACTCATCCAACATAGCTAGAAGAGGAACACCGTCATATGTGAAGGATAGACCATGATTCTCTTCCCAAGCCCTAGTCTTGGCCACCAGAGTTTCAACAAGGACTAGAAAGAATGCTTACATCAGCAAAGAAACAGGAAAAAACATAATTCAACGAGAAAAACGTTAGCCTATTGTGCATTTTCCTATAAAACAACTCTTCTACACATAGATAGTAGTGGATGCATAAATAGAAGGTATACATCATTCAGTGTCACCACACAGATTGTTTACTTATGCACCACTAAAAGCACCTAGAATTAAATTTTGAGGAAAAAAGCACCTGGAATTTTGTTAACTTGAATTCGAGCCTTTTCGGCACGTTTGAGATTCAGGTGGGCACCTCGGCCTGAATTATATCTGTTGTCATCCTGCAAACGGAACTTGCTGTAAGAAAAAATATGAACAAGTGACACCACAACCACATTAACATAATCTACAAAAATTCATAACTAGCATACTCGGCTATAATCTTCCAGCCAGCTTTCCTCCTCACATGCAGATATCCATCTCTCAACTTTATCTAGTATTTCTTTTCTGCTCAGAGCTTCTTCCTTTGCTTTCAGTATCTGACTATCCATATCAGCAATCAATTCCGTAGGTTCCATGTTGCCTGACTCGATCAGCGCAAATATTTTATCATGGGCAGCTGCTGTGTCTAGAACTATGTGAGCGCCGGCATAAATATCTTCCAATGTGGTTTGTTTCTTAAAAGCGATTTCTTTCATCTTGCTGTACTTTAGCTCATCCAATCTTTGAACCTCAATCTCAACCTGAACATTGTGGGAAAAAGGTCAAACAAGAAACTAAAGAAAACTAAAACATTACATTGCTTCATCTCACTTGATTAATCATGTCTAGAGCAAGTGCTCCAGGTGCAGTGACTTCATCAACAGTCGCTGTTCTGTTACATGTAACATGGTCAAATAAGCTTCTTTCTTCTGTTGGTGTATCCATGAGATCCCATAGATCATTTAGCTGACTGACAAGCTCTTGAAGCTGGAAATGGTATTTCAAATATCATTCATGAGACTGTGTATGTAAGAATATAATAGCCATTGGATGGCAAGTACATAAGTGGAATCGCTTTACCTTATTTAACCTCAACCTTTTGTCCTCATTAAGAGTGGCTATTGTTCTATCAAGTTTTGACAGGGTATCACTGCTAATGCTCTTGCGGTCCTTACTGACAGAGTCGTCTAGACTGTTATGAACTTCAGTTATTATGCTAAAATATTCCATCCCCAATACAGTACAGAGACCATGTACTGTGCTTACATGCTCAAGTACCTTCTTCAGCCTCTCTCTCTGTAATGTCAAGGAAAATATATCTTATTATCACCATGAAACCAAAGATACATTCAATCCCAAACATTAAATATTCCTACAAAGAAAATGAAGCGGAGAGATGCATACCTTCTTTTTCTCGAGCTCTTGGAGCTGAGACTGAAAGTCCCGAAGCTTCTCATCTGTCAAGTCGTCCTCATTAATTTGTGGTATTGCCACCTGCTGGCCTATCTCAAGGCTGCCAGCAAGCTCACCCCGAATTTGTTCGATTCTTGACATTATATCAGCAAATTCCTTTATTCTCTCTTTTTTCTGCTTGCCCAGTTGTTCAAGTGTTGGAGCTAAAGCAGCTAATTGTTGCTTTATCGTCCGCGTTGTTTTCTCAGGCTGCATAAATGAAGCATTATATAGTTTAAACCCTTGTAATCTTTACGAAAACGTGTCAAATTATCATTTCTTATATGGCATGCAGTAAGACATTAACAAAGTTGGCAGACAGGAACCAAAAGTCCAGCCTCAGAATTGCTACAAGACACAGAGATCACCAAAATATACAGTGCATCAAGCTTAGCTCACTCTGAAGTTACAGTCAGAACAAAATTAGCATAAGATTACTGAAAGCAGACATATTTTCACTTACACTTGCTGCTATTGATTTCTCTCCAAGGGCAGAAGCGAGCCTGGCAAGCTCCATCTTTGAGTAGTCCAGTGCTTGGAGAAGAAGGTCCCTCGACTTCATTGCCTGGTCAACTTTCCTCTTGTAGACATCCAGGCATTCCTGATCCAGCTGAAACAGAACCTTGTCACGGTCCTCATCGCTCTCACCTACTTCGTCCCACACTAACTAACAATCCCAAAACAGAAGAAACAACAAGACCTCCTTATCATCAATTCAAACACGAGAAAACATGAATCAACTATTTTATGCCATGATTAAAGAGCAGAAGTTTGAGCACCTACCTGCAGTTTTTGGAGCAATGTTCCACACGAGGTTTGCCCGTGCAAAGCATCCATTGGTGTTTGAGCATCCATTGCCAAGGCGAAGGCAGAATGTATTTGGAAAGTTGCCAATGCCAACGCTTAATCGAACCGAACCTGCGCGTTGAGCATTTGAATCAGATAGGAATTTGTGGTGAAACTAAAGACACGCATAGCTGGCATTCTAGCTAGTTCTCCCAAAGTTAACATCTCCTCCCATAATTGGCAAAAATACTGTTGAAATGTTGATTACTCCAAAAGCTAATGGCCCAAACACAACTAGAAGTAGCCACCAGCTGCCACGCACATCACCAAAACAGCTAGGCATTTCCGCTAAAAATAGCTTGGCTTTTGGGAGTATCGACAGAATAGGCAATACGGGTCTTGCACCAAATCCACGGATGCAATGCAGCAATAATCCAAGGAGAACCAGCACTCGATGGTATCGAGACTCAGGCACTCAGCATCGCGACCAAAGCAGGAAGGCCGCACAAATCCAAAACCACAAGCAGGGTACATATTTTACCAGGTCCACTACCGGAAGCACTTCCTAAACAATACTAGAAAAATCGGGTTACCCGAACCAGGGGGGGAAGAAACAGGATAATATTCCGCCGCCGCGGCAATTCATAGCCCAAGCTAAGAGCGCTCCCCAGATCCCACATTCATACGAAACTTTCCGCTCATCTACATTGAGCATCGCATCGCCTCGCCAGATCTCGGTATGAACAGTAGGAATGCTTACCAGATCGCGCGAAGGGGAGAGCAGGTGACGGATGCTGGAGCTAGCGTGTGGTCAGAGGCGGGCCGTCGCCTGAGTGGCGTACGGGGAGGGGAATGGCGGAGGGGGGTCGGTGGTGGTCGCACTGTTTGCTGCTTGTGTGGCAGTGGAGTGGAGTGGGTGTGTGGGAGTGGGATCAGCCCGACGTGGCGGTCGGCGAAGCGATCGTCGGGCGGTGCGGCCCGGGATCAAGGAGGATGCGGCGGTCGTGGCTCGACGCGCTGACCTGATAATCTGACCTGTGCACAGGTTTCGGAGCACTCGTCCACGATATATGACTGAAATGATAAAAGAAATGTTCTCGGAATTGATACTAAATTACTAGGAGAGTTTGGACTTCGAAGTGGTGGAATTTAAATAATTTCTATATCAAATTACAGAATCCAGAAGAGTAAACTTTAAACTTCAAGTAATGTTGAACTGATTAGGTGGATGATCAGCCATTTTTACACGTTTTGTGACTTGAATGAATGTCGGTCTTTGGTGAATTGAAATGCAACCTTAGTAAAACAAGGAAAACTGCTACTACAATAAATGTAGCGTACGGCTGTGTGCATCCTAGCTATGCAGAGGCCGGGTGTATTACGTCAAACTTTGAGTAATAAAGCGTTCTTTTTCGAGAAAAACAACAACAAATGTAGTGTTTTTTTTTTGCACTTTGCAAGTGGATAAATTATAGTCTAACTTTTCATTGCCTAAGTTAGGCCAGGAGATTATCCATCAATACAGCTAAAAGATAGTTACCAATTTATCTACGAAAAATAGGTGAATACCGAAGGAACACCAGGAAAATAACCTAGAGATAAGGCTTAGAATAGATAAACACAAAGATGTCTAACCCCGTGGAGGTGTGTTACACAAAGGGTCGTAGCGATCTCCATAACCTTGGAGAAAGCTCCACAACTGTCCTTATTGTCTCTCCTTCCAAGCATGTTTGAATGATCCCCTATGGTCCTATCGTTACCGGGCTGAAGCAATCATAAACCAAAAAATATATATAGCTACCAGAGACTACCCAGGTGCTCAAACAACAAGCTACTGATCGAGTATCATGTAGCTCAACATCATTGAACCCCACGGTTGCGAGGCCTGCATGTACCTGACCTCTGAGACATGCAAAGGCACATATCGACTTGCCAATCAGTACCAATGACAATGACGACTTGTTGTATGTTCCAACATCTAAAGGTAGGCTTTCATCATTTTATTTGGCCTTCCTCTTGTGCCTCCTTGACTCCTTCCTTGGCCTTCCAACTTATTATTTACACGCTTGACTGTTTCCATTGTATAGTTCTTGCTCTTCTTATTTAGCTCTTTCAAAAAAAAAACTTGCACTACATATTTGTGTGATAATTGTGCAACAACAAGTTAAGGCTTTGAGAAAATTATGGTTTTAATTTTTATACTGAGTTAGGCACTTATTTCTCAATGAAACCAGAAACCACCCAAATTAGAATGGATTTTGTACATTTTTTTATGCAACTTTAAAAAGAGTTCTACCAAAATATGAGAAAAATGATTCTTCCCTGATTTTTGATCTTTTATACTGCTCATTACAGACGTCTCTTAGTAAAACAGGTGGAGATCCCCATTATGTTGTATTTTTTTTTGTCTAAACATGAAGACCTAACGGGCAACCATGCGATTTTTTTCTATCGATTTTTGGTACTCCAGAGCAGGCAGACAGGTGATGTTAAGGCCAATCAGTTCGGATAGAAACCACAGTTGTGTCCCCCAAAATGCAAGTGTTTGGTTGGGTGCTTGGTTCATACGTAACATTTATGATGGCAATGTTTTGAATTTGTGAAGTTGAATAGAAGAATAAAAAATATTATATTATTTTTTTGCAGGAAAACTTATTATATTATTTTTGCTATGAATTTTATGGTAGTATATTTCCTACTTGTATCTCCATCTCCGCAACAACAAGTATACATCAAACCAAATTTATTTTTGATGGTACAAACGACATTGTATATTTATTCACACATGATGACCATAAAATCTAGTTTGTTCATAACATTGCAATCATTTACACTTTACAAGTTACAAAAAAAATGTCTCATCGAGGTCACACTCCAAATATGTCTCGGATCTAACTTGTGGATTGTTACAAAAAATATGGCTCTAATGTCCCATCGAGGACACAGTCCAAATATTAAGTGACACGATATAATATTTCACCCGGGTTTCATTTAGTAAATCTCTTGAGTTATTTACGAATCATCTATATTGAAAAATTATCATTTACTTATTGTGGAACTTTTGAAAAATATTTTTATTAATATTTTGACGACAAAGTGGTAAATATAGAGGTGTAATATATCATATATATATAACTGTAATTTTTTATGCTCCATGTACACGGAATGGTGTGGTTCATGAGAATGTAGAATCCTATTACTCATTACTTAACTCATAATTTTTTTAATTACATTAATAGATAAGCATATCATTATGGTAAAAGGCTCTCGAAGGAATAATGTTGTGTTTTTCAAACTTGTATAATCCAAACCTCACTGTCAATATATTTGCCTTGATCCTAGAAAACACCTCTTAAGTCAACATATCTAGTTGGATCATTGGCTGTGTAATCATGAGAAACGTCAACGAATAAATGTCTAGACCGTAGAAACGCCCTCTTAAATAACCACTTGAAACGTTTCCTTTCTTCATGATGAAATATAGTGCGTTGGATTATGCCATCTGAAAAAATATGCTAGATTATTCATTTGGGACCTTTCTACAAAAGATATTGCCAACATATAGTAAATCTAGATTATTCTAACCAGTATGCATTGCACTTCGGTTATACAATCGTCACCTACTCAACTATCTGTTGGAGATATGCCTAAGAGGCAATAATAAATTGGTTATTATATATCTTTGTGTTTATGATAAATGTTTATATACCATGTTATAATTGTATTAACCAAAACATTAATACATGTGTGTTATGTAAACAACAAGAAGTCCCTAGTAAGCCTCTTGTATAACTAGCTTGTTGATTAATAGATGATCATCGTTTCATGACCATGAACATTGGATGTTATTAATAACAAGGTTATGTCATTATGTGAATGATGTAATGGACACACCCAAATAAGCGTAGCATAAGATCACGTCATTAAGTTCATTTGCTATAAGCTTTCGATACATAGTTACCTAGTCCTTTCGACCATGAGATCATGTAAATCATTTATGCCGGAAGGGTACTTTGATTACATCAAACACCACTGTGTAAATGGGTGGTTATAAAGGTGGGATTAGGTATCCGGAAAGTATGAGTTGAGGCATATGGATCAACAGTGGGATTTGTCCATCCCGATGACGGATAGATATACTCTGGGCCCTCTCGGTGGAATGTCGTCTAATTAGTTTGCAAACATATGAATGGTTCATAAGAGACTACATACCACGGTACGAGTAAAGGGTACTTGTCATGAGACGAGGTTGAACGAGGTATAGAGATACCGATGATCAAACCTCGGAAAAGTAAAATATCGCGTGACAAAGGGAATCGGTATCGTATGTAAATGGTTCATTCGATCACTAAGTCATCGTTGAATATGTGGGAGCCATTATGGATCTCCAGATCCCGCTATTGGTTATTGGTCGGAGAGATGTCTCAACCATGTCTACATAGTTCGCGAACCGTAGGGTGACACACTTAAGGTTTGATGTCGTTTGAGTATATATGGAATATGGAATGGAGTTCGAAGTTTTGTTCTGAGTCTCGGATGGGATCCAGGACATCACGAGGAGTCCCGGAATGGTCCGGAGAATAAGATTCATATATAGGAAGTCATATTCCAAGTTTGGAAATGATCCGGTGCATTTATGGAATGTTCTAGAAGGTTCTAGATACGTCTGGAAAAAAGGCACTATGGAAAGTGGAGTCCCAGAGGGACTCCACATGCTAGGCCGGCCAACCCTAAGGGGAGGAGTCCCAGGTGGACTCCACCAAGGGTGGCCGGCCCACGAAGGAAAGGTGGGAGTCCCACCTTGTGGGACTCCCTCCTTGAGTAGGTTTCCCACCAGGTAGGTTTTGGTGTTGGGGTCTTATTCGAAGACTTGGACTACAACTCTTGGGGCTTCCACCTATATAATGAGGAGCAAGGGGAGGGGGCCGGCCACCCCAAGACCCACAGTTGGCCGCACCCCTGAGGCCGGCGCCCCAAACCCTAGCCTCTCCCCAAACCCTAGCCGCCTCCTCCTCCACCACAACTCCCGCAGCGCATAGGCGAAGCCCTGCCGGAGTTCTCCACCACCACCGCCACCACGCCGTCGTGTTGCCGGGATTTCGAGGAGGATCTACTACTTCCGCTGCCCGCTGGAACAGGGAGAGGACGCCGTCTTCATCAACACCGAATGTGTGACCGAGTACGGAGGTGCTGCCCGATTGTGGCACCGTCGAGATCAAGATCTTCTACGCGCTTTTGCAAGCGGCAAGTGATCGTCTACATCTACCCCGAGATCTAATCGCGTTAAGCTTTGCGAATCTTCGAGGGTTAGTCTCTTCATCTCCTCGTTGCTACCGTCTACTAGATTAGATCTTGGCTTGTGTTTCGTTCTTGCGGTAGGAAATTTTTGTTTTCTATGCTACGAATCCCATCAGTGGTATCAGAGCCGTGTCTATGCATAGATTGGTTGCACGAGTAGAACACAATTGTTTTGTGGGCGTTGATGCTTTGTTGTCTTTAGTTCGACTACTTTGCATCTTTGTGGCATAGTGGGATGAAGCGGCTCGGGCTAACTTTACATGACCGCGTTCATGAGATTTGCTCCACACTCTACATGCAACTTGTATTGCATAAGTGGCTTTGCGGGTGTCTGTCTCTCCTACTATAGTAAAGATCCAATTTACTCTTTCTATTGACAACACTAGTATCACCGTTGTGGTTCATGTTCGTAGGTAGATTGGATCTTATGCGAAACCCTAAACCACGTAAAATATGCAAACCAAATTAGAACCGTCTAACTTGTTTTTGCAGGGTTTGGTGATGTGATATGGCCATAATGTGATGATGAATATGTATGAGATGATCATTATTGTATTGTGGCAACCGGCAAGAGCCTTATGGTTGTCTTTAAATTTCATGTTGAGTAGTATTTCAAAGTAGTTGTAATAGTTGCTACATGGAGGACAATCATGAAGACGGCGCCATTGACCTTGGTGCTACGCCGACGATGATGGATATCATGCCCGTTGATGATGGAGGATCATGTCCGTGCTTTGGAGATGAAGATCAAAGGCGCAAAGACAAAAGGCCATATCATATCACATATGAATTGCATGTGATGTTAATCCTTTTATGCATCTTATATTGCTTAGATCGCGACGGTAGCATTATAAGATGATCCCTCTCACTAAATATCAAGATAATAAAGTGTTCATCCTTAGTATGCACCGTTGCTAAGACTTGTCGTTTCGAAGCATCTCGTGATGATCGGGTGTGATAGATTCTACATGTGCATACAACGGGTACAAGCCAGTTTTGTACACGCGGGTACTAAGGTTGCCTTGACGAGCCTAGCATGTACAGACATGGTCTCGGAACACGGGATACCGAAAGGTAGAGCATGAGTCATATGATTGATATGATGAACACTTGGGTGTTCGCCATTGAAATTACATCTTGTTCGTGATGATCGGGCTTGGTGTGGTGGATTTGGTTCGTGTGATCACTAAGACAATGCGAGGGATATTGTTTTGAGTGGGAGTTCACCTAGTTTTTAATTTTGTTGAATTAAAATTTGAACTCAATTTGTCATAAACTTAGTCTAAACTATTGCAAATATATGTTGTAGATCATGGCGTCCCCATCAATCAATTTTAACCAGTTCCTAGAGAAAGAAAAGCTTAAAAGCAATGGTAGCAACTTCACCGAATGGTTCCGTCATGTGAGGATCTTCCTCAATGGCGGAGATCTGCAATATGTGCTTGATGCACCGCTAGGTTCCCCACCACCTCCTGCAATATCCGAGGAAGAAAGGAATGGTTTCGAGAATCGTACTAAAGTGTACTCTCAAGTTCAGTGTGCCATCCTATGCAGCCTAGAGGCAGAGCTCCAAAAACGTTTTGAGCACCATGACCCCTGTGATATGATCAATGAGCTCAAAGTTATCTTTGAAACTCATGCGGCTGTGGAGAGCTATGAGGCCTTGAAGCAGTTCTTTGGATGCATGATGGAAGAGGGCAGCTCCGTTAGTGAGCACGTGTTCGCTATGTCTGGACACGCGAAGAAGCTCAGTGACTTGGGGATTATCATCCCCAACCAACTGGGTATTCATCGTGTTCTCCAATCACTGCCACCAAGTTACAAGAACTTCGTGATGAACTACAATATGCAGAACATGAACAAGGAGTTACCTGAACTCTTCTCGATGCTAAAATCTGCTGAGATTGAGATACAGAAAGAGCACCAAGTGTTGATGGTCAATAAGACCACCAAGTTCAAGAAGCAGAGCAAACCTAAGAAGGACCTCAAGAAGGGCGGCAAGAAAGCTGCCGCTCCTCCGAAAAGCCTAAAGGTGGCCCTAAACCTGATCTGACTATTCTGCAATGGGAGGGCTGAAGCGGAATTGCCCCAAGTACTTGGCTGATCTGAAGAGCGGCCTTGTCAAGAAGAAGAAAGGTATATCTGATATACATGTTATAGATGTTTATCTCACTGGTTCTCGTACTAGTGCCTGGGTATTTGATACTGGTTCGGTTGCTCACATTTGTAACTCGAAACAGGAACTAAATAAACGAAGCCTAGCGAGGGATGAAGTGACGATGCGCGTTGGAAATGGATCCAAGGTCGATGTGATCGCTGTCGGCACACTCCCTCTACATCTACCATCGGGATTAGTTTTAGACCTCAATAATTGTTATTTGGTGCCTGCGTTGAGCATGAACATTATATCTGGATCGTGTTTAATGCAAGACGGTTATTCATTTAAGTCTGAGAATAATGGTTGTTCTATTTTTATGAATAATATCTTTTATGGTCATGCGCCTGAGAAGAATGGTTTATTTCTATTAAGTCTCGATAGTAGTGATACACATGTTCATAACATTGATGCTAAACGAATTAAATTGAATGATAATTCTACTTATATGTGGCATTGTCGTCTTGGTCATATTGGAGTGAAACGCATGAAGAAACTCCATTCCGATGGACTACTTGAGTCACTTGACGATGCGAAGCATGTCTAATGGGAAAAATGACTAAGACTCCATTCTCTGGTATTATGGAGCGAGCTACAGACTTATTGGAAATCATACATACCGATGTGTGCGGACCAATGAGTGTAGCCTCGCGCGGTGGTTATCGTTATGTTCTAACCTTCACGGATGATCTGAGTAGATATGGGTATATCTATTTCATGAAACATAAATCCGAGACTTTCCAGAAGTTTAAGGAATTCCAAAGTGAAGTAAAAAATCAACGTAACAAGAAGATCAAGTTTTTGCGTTCTGATCGCGGAGGCGAATATCTGAGTTATGAGTTTGGCATGCATTTAAAGAAATGCGGAATACTTTCACAGTTGACACCGCCAGGAACACCACAGCGCAATGGTGTGTTCGAATGTCGTAATCGAACTCTCTTAGATATGGTTCATTCTATGATGTCTCTTACTGATTTGCCGTTATCGTTTTGGGGTTATGCATTAGAGACAGCTGCATTCACTTTAAATAGGGCACCATCTAAATCCGTTGCAACGACACCGTATGAATTATGGTTTAATAAGAAACCTAAGCTGTTGTTCCTTAAAGTTTGGGGTTGCGAAGCATATGTAAAAAAGTTACAACCGGACAAGCTAGAACCCAAAGCGGAGAAATGCGTCTTCATATGATACCCTAAGGAAACTATAGGGTATACTTTCTATCACAGATCCGAAGGCAAAATCTTTGTTGCCAAGAACGGAACCTTTCTTAAAAGAGTTTCTCACTAAAGAAGTGACTGGAAGAAAAGTAGAACTCGACGAGGTTATGAACCTTCTCTCGTTGATCGAGTAGCGCAGACGAAGATGTTCCTGTGCCGCCCGCACCGGTAACAGAGGAAGCTAATGATAATGATCATGAAACTTCGAACGAAGTAGCTACTGAACCTCGCAGATCAACAAAGGAACGTACCACTCCTGACTGGTATGATCCTTGTCTAAATGTCATGATTGTGGACAACAATGATGAGGACCCTGCGACGTATGAAGAAGCGATGATGAGCCCAGATTCCAACAAATGGCAAGAAGCCATGAAATCCGAAATGGGATCCATGTATGATAACAAAGTGTGGACTTTGGTAGACTTACCTGATAGCCGAAAGGCTGTTGAGAATAAATGGATCTTCAAAAGAAAAACAGATGTTGATGGTAATGTTACTGTCTATAAAGCTCGACTTGTCGCAAAGGGTTTCCGACAAATTCAAGGTGTTGACTACGATGAGACTTTCTCACCTGTAGCGAAGCTAAAATCTGTGAGGATTTTGTTAGCAATAGCTGCATTTTTCGATTATGAGATTTGGCAGATGGATGTCAAAACGGCGTTCCTTAATGGTGACATTGAGGAAGAGTTGTATATGGTACAACCCAAAGGTTTTGTCGATCCTAAAAATGCTAACATGGTATGCAAACTTCAGCGTTCCATTTATGGACTGAAGCAAGCATCCAGGAGTTGGAACCGACGCTTTGATAAGGTGATCAAAGACTTCGGGTTTATACAGTGTGAGGCCTGTATTTACAAGAAAGTGAGTGGGAGCTCTGTAGCATTCCTGATATTGTATGTAGATGACATATTATTGATTGAGAATGATATAGAACTATTAAGCATGTAAAGGTTATTTGAATAAGTGTTTTTCAATGAAGGACCTTGGTGAAGCAGCATACATTTTAGGCATCAAGATTTATAGAGATAGATCAAGACGCCTAATAGGGCTTTCACAGTACATACCTGGACAAGATTCTAAAGAAGTTTAGAATGGATGAAAGTAAGAAAGGATTCTTACCGATGTTGCCAGGTAAGGTCTTGAGTAAAACTCAAGGTCCGGCTACGGCAGAAGAAAGAGAGAGGATGAATCAGATCCCCTATGCCTCGGCAGTAGGCTCTATCATGTATGCCATGCTGTGTACTAGACCGGATATAGCGCATGTTGTTAGTCGACTAGAGATATCAAAATGATCCGGAATGGAACACTGGACAGCGGTCAAGAATATCTGAAGTACTTGAAAAGAACTAAGGATATGTTTCTTTGTTATGGCGGTGACCAAGAGCTCGTTGTAACCCACCGATGCAAGTTGGAACACCGATCCCGATGACTCTAAGTCTCGGTCTGGGTACGTGTTTATATTGAATGGTGCTGCGGTAAGCTGGTGCAGCTCCAAGCAGTGCACGGTGGCGAAGTCTTCAACAGAATCGGAATACATAGCGGCTTCGGAGGCTTCATCGGAAGCGGTATGGATGAAGAGGTTCATTGTTGAGCTTGGTGTGGTTCCTAGTGCATTGGACCCACTAGTCATTTATTGTGACAACATGGGTGCCGTCGCCAATGCACAAGAACCAAGGTCACACAAGAAGCTGGAGCATATCAAGCTGCGCTTTCATTCGATTCGCGAGTACATCGAAGATGGAGAAGTAAAGATTTGCAAAGTACATACTGATCTGAATGTAGCAGATCCGTTGACTAAAGCTCTCCCTAGGGCAAAGCATGACCAACACCAGAATGCCATGGGTGTTAGGTACCTTACAATGTAATCTAGATTATTGACTCTAGTGCAAGTGGGAGACTGTTGGAGATATGCCCAAGAGGCAATAATAAATTGGTTATTATATATCTTTGTGTTTATGATAAATGTTTATATACCATGTTATAATTGTATTAATCGAAACATTAATACATGTGTGTTATGTAAACAACAAGAAGTCCCTAGTAAGCCTCTTGTATAACTAGCTTGTTGATTAATAGATGATCATCGTTTCATGACCATGAACATTGGATGTTATTAATAACAAGGTTATGTAATTATGTAAATGATGTAATGGACACACCCAAATAAGCGTAGCATAAGATCACGTCATTAAGTTCATTTGCTATAAGCTTTCAATACATAGTTACCTAGTCCTTTCGACCATGAGATCATGTAAATCATTTATGCCGGAAGGGTACTTTGATTACATCAAACGCCACTGTGTAAATGGGTGGTTATAAAGGTGGGATTAGGTATCCGGAAAGTATGAGTTGAGGCATATGGATCAACGTGGGATTTGTCCATCCCGATGACGGATAGATATACTCGGCCCTCTCGGTGGAATGTCGTCTAATTAGTTTGCCAACATATGAATGGTTCATAAGAGACTACATACCACGGTACGAGTAAAGAGTACTTGTCATGAGACGAGGTTGAACGAGGTATAGAGATACCGATGATCAAACCTCGGACAAGTAAAAAAACGAGTGACAAAGGGAATCGGTATCGTATATAAATGGTTCATTCGATCACTAGGTCATCGTTGAATATGTGGGAGCCATTATGGATCTCTAGATCCCGCTATTGGTTATTGGTCAGAGAGAAGTCTCAACCATGTCTACATAGTTCGCGAACCGTAGGGTGACACACTTAAGGTTTGATGTCGTTTGAGTAGATATGGAATATGGAATGGAGTTCGAAGTTTTGTTCGGAGTCTCGGATGGGACCAGGACATCACGAGGAGTCCGGAATGGTCCGGAGAATAAGATTCATATATAGGAAGTCATATTCCAAGTTTGGAAATGATCCGGTGCATTTATGGAATGTTCTAGAAGGTTCTAGAAACGTCCGGAAGAAAGGCACTATGGAAGGTGGAGTCCCAGAGGGACTCCACATGCTAGGCCGGCCAACACTAAGGGGAGGAGTCCCAGGTGGACTCCACCAAGGGTGGCCGGCCACCCCACCCCAAGGAAAGGTGGGAGTCCCACCTTGAGTAGGACTCCCTCCTTGAGTAGGTTTCCCACCAAAGGTAGGTTTTGGTGTTGGGGTCTTATTCGAAGACTTGGACTACAACTCTTGGGGCTTCCACCTATATAATGAGGAGCAAGGGGAGGGGGCCGGCCACCCCAAGACCCACAGTTGGCGGCACCCCCTGAGGCCGGCGCCCCAAACCCTAGCCTCTCCCCAAACCCTACCCGCCTCCTCCTCCACCACAACTCCCGCAGCGCATAGGCGAAGCCCTGCCGGAGTTCTCCACCACCACCGCCACCACGCCGTCGTGCTGCCGGGATTCCGAGGAAGATCTACTACTTCCGCTGCCCGCTGGAACGGGGAGAAGGACGTCGTCTTCATCAACACCGAACGTGTGACCGAGTACGGAGGTGCTGCCCGATTGTGGCACCGTCGAGATCAAGATCTTCTACGCGCTTTTGCAAGCGGCAAGTGATCGTCTACATCCACCCCGAGATCTAATCTCGTTAAGCTTTGTGAATCTTCGAGGGTTAGTCTCTTCATCTTCTCGTTGCTACCGTCTACTAGATTAGATCTTGGCTTGTGTTTCGTTCTTGCGGTAGGAAATTTTTTGTTTTCTATGCTACGAATCCCATCACTATCCCCCTTAGTTTTTCGAGACAAGTTCACTTTACCATGTGGTTTTTCTAGGGTTTGTATTAAAACTCTCAACTTTGCTTTGGTTCAAATATCCCTGACTTTGGATATTGTTGATGATACCTCTTCCAAGGATTGAATGGTTTTTTACTATGCTTTGCATGTGACCTCACTAGTTTCTCTCTCCTTTGTGTCCACTAGTACAGTGTTGAAATACACTAGAGCGATAGTAGTTGCGCACCATGTTGCATCATTGGTAACAAAAATAGGTGCGCCACTAATATATTTTTTTCTAGTAGTGGTATAAGCTCTTTATAGCGGAATTGTATATCCGCACTGCACATACACAAAAGGTTGTGCAACTATAAGGTGGAGGGACAAAACGAAGATCTTACTTTTCAGTTTATTTTCTCTCTAATTTTCCAAAGACGGTGTTCACATATATGTTACCATCTGAGCCAGCATTTCGTGGCGACAACGAACAATTGGTCTGGCCTAGCCGTGGCCAATTTAAGGGGTTCTGTGGAAAATGGTGTGTCTGCAACGCATGGGCTCAAGGTACAGTTCAAGAGCGGGACTCCCAGGAGAAGCCATCGGGAGGCGGCTGAAAAAAATCCATCTAGGGTTCAGTCCCCTCGCTGGCAACGCTGCTGGTCCGCTCCGCCTCCGGTAGCCTTAGGGCCTTGGAGGTTTGGCGGAGCACGGCCTCTCGCCGGCGGGAGGGTTTTCGTTCTTTGTTAGGTTATTTTTAGTGTCTTCTTCGGGATGGTGAGGCGGCGGCTCCATCTTGATGTCAGAATAAGGTCCTCCCCGCTCTATCCTCGCTCTGGTGGCGCGTCTAGCATCGACGAAGGGCGCGTGGAGTCATGTGCCCAGCAGATCTCGCGGGATCCGATTGGTTTTCGTGTTCGTTGGTGTGGTTTCAGGTCAGTCTCTTCCTATCTACAGTTGTCATCTTTGGCGACGGTTGCTGCTCTGGTGCGCTGGTCCTTTGGGACCTTAGCACAACGACTTCCCGTTTGTCTACTACAACAAGCTCTACTACGACAAGTTTTGCCCGGCTCCGGTGATAGAGGGGCAAGAATAGCGGCGCGCCTTCAGCTTGCGTCAGTGTTTGTAGTTGTTGCTACGTGGTTGAAAGACCTACTTATAATTTTTATTATTTTTAGATTAGTTTTTACTGCTATTGATGATTATTAATAGATCGGCGGAATTTTCGCGAAAAAAAGAAGGCACAGTTCAAGAATATGGAGCGGCACCTGCAGGTGACCAGACAGCTGCCGAAGCAGCAATGTTCAGAAAATTCAGGAGTGGCAAATCCATATTTGGTTCTAGGAACGTCGGATATCGTCTCCATAATGTAGAAGCTGAAGTTCTTTACTTTGCTAAAAACAAATGATGCCGTCCTCACCAGTCATGCCACGCGCCATGGCAGCAGGAGGAGTATTTTTTTTCGACACAAGTAGACGAAATCACATGATCATGACTAACAGAAATATAGGATGCCCAGAAGCCACGTTGTGATTTACTCAGAGATACAAGTCCGGATTCCTCTCTACTACTACTAGCCCATGTATATTTTTCACGAGAAGAACTTCGAGAATACTTTCAGAACGAGCATCCATGTCATGCACTTTCTCAATGTGTGTATAGCTAATAGCATGAATCGACATTTTCTAAAGAAAACGTGCATCGCCTGTAAGAAGTCACGCGACCATTGCTTTTAACTCTCAAGGTCATGCCATCTAAATTTTAACAGCGAAAAGGTGTGATCACTTATCAAAACACTATAAATTAACAAGGACTAAGCATTGCTTTCCGGTGGACAGACGAGCACGGCAAGGGAAGGTACACCAGAATGGAGATCAGATCATGTGTATTTGGGTAGTGAGATATTTGGGGGAACCAAAACTGTTGTTGTGATAGTTTGCCACCCTGTCCTACTTCAATCGTGTGGCGGTGAGTCGTCTCGTCTCACAGATGTGCATAACGCATCGTCAAGAGAGCAATGGATTCTGGGCAACAATATTATCCGTAGTGAATACACATTTGAACACTACGTGGGCGGTTCATTTTTTCAGTCTCTTACCCAAAGACGTGGACTTGCTGTAGCTCAGTTCACAACAGTCCGCCTCAGTAATATCAAAAGCATCCACTAGATTTTTCCCCTTTTTAGAAAAGTGCATCCAGGAGTCAGTTATTAGCCTAATACTAACAGACGAATAGAACAAGTTTACTTGCAATGTAACTCGTTCAATAGACTGGTTTTGACTTTGTAACTATACTAGGAAGTGTAACGCGGCGCACGCCCGTGGTGTCGATTATGTAAAATGTGCAGTCGATATTTAGTTCTTAGGAGCTATCTTTTTGTAGTTTATGATGGTCGTTTATGTGTAGGGATGTGCATGTGATTAATTTTGCAAAATCAACTTTTGCAGCTGATCTCTTTTTCACATTTGCTGTTGTCTAATAGTTACCGTTGAAGGATTACTCATCATTGAAAATTAATATCCTAATTACCATGGGGAAATAACTATTGAGGCTAAAATGGCAGATCTACGTCGAAAAATCACTGTCGAAGAAGTAGACAAATCATTGTCAATGTTACCGTGGTAACATTATGTCGGGAAAATACTTTGAAGAACTAATATCAAAGAAAAGAAAAACAACAATGTGGGATAACTAATGGTTGAAAATTACGCATAGAAGTTATCTCGAAAATTTATGGCCAAAGAATAGGGAGAATAGTGTTAGCGAACTACTCTTACCATTGACGAACTACTGTAGGGTAACTACCGTGGAAAAAATTACGGCCAGAAAAGTGTGTGGAAGAACCACCATCGAATAATTGAAAAAAAGCGACATCAAAAAATTCGGGGCTGGAAGGTAAGTATCGCCGGGCCGATATGCTATGTCGAAAAGCTGGCGCGATCACTAAATGGAAGAAAATAATTTTGTCACTGATTGGAAAAAAATAATTATGATAAAATAAAAAATTATGTTGAAGATTTAACATCAAAAGAAATATCAAGTAAGTGCCACAAAAAATTAGCGACATGAATTATAGTAGCATGTTGTTACTGTTCATGCCGCGGTACTGTAGCAAGCTGTTGGTTACTGTTCATTTGAAAACTAAACAGTAAATTGGAGAGCTCACATGATAGCAAACAGGGTCAGCTTTTATATATAGTACCTCCATCCCAAGGGTTAAGGCCTATATTTTTTTCAGAAAGTTAAACGAAATAAAGTTTGACTAAAATTTTAGAAGAATTTATGAACAAATATGATATTTTGTAGATAGCATATGAAAATATATTTCATTATCTATCTAATGATATTTAATTTGTACTTTTCATGGTAATGTTTTTTTGATAAAAACTTAGTCAAACTTAACATGGTTTGACTTTCTGAAAAAAATATAGGCCTTAAGCCTTGGGATGGAGGTAGTAATACCGGCCCTTCTCCATGAGGTCGTGCATCAAATTTAGTAACCGGCAATGCCTAGTCAACTTTCGCAATTCTTCTACCTTTTGTCTCAAAATTCAATCCTTCTACCACCTATGAGGCTAAATTTTTTTAGATAAAAGACAGCGATCTGTCCGACTTTAAATTAATAAAGCCCTCAGGTTCGGAACACACGATTAGTCATTACATGCTGCGGCATACAGCTTAGCCGAATATAAAAGCATAACGGGAGTAAATGAACAACACTAGGTTGCTTCCGGATGGCACGGGCTCTCCTCACCATCCACTAAGGTCGCGCCTAGCCATCACTTGCCACCACCTCCACGTGTGTACGCCTTAGCTGTCTTATCAGCTCCTGGATGCTTGCCTTGTCTTGGGGTTTTGCAGATGGAGACCATAACTGCAAGAAGATGATAGTTTTGAAAATTATGTCAGCCAGTTGACGAATTATCTTAGATTCTATAGTAAGCTTATTGCGTATTAGCCAAAGCATCCAACTTTGAGCCATAAACAACATCCAAAGTAAGCGGCGGGGTCTCCTAGTAAATCTCGATAGGATCGCATAGAATTGGGCAAAGGAGATTGGGGACCAGCTGCACCCTAACAACTATCGGACCACACTCCACATGAAACGAGCTCGGGAGCAAGAGAAGAAGATATGATTGACGTTCTCCACCCGGTTACACAAAGCACATCTCCTAGAGGCCGGGCCATGACGCGAGGCAATTAGATCGCTCGACGGGAGCCTGCCAATGGCAAGCTGCCAAGAGAAGATCTTGATTTTGAGTGGCAGTTTGGCAGCCCATAGTTCCTTGAAGTGAGCCACCGAAGCACCTTGAGACAGCTTGTTGTACATGGAGCTCACCGTGTACACTCCTGATGGTTCGAGACCCCAAGTGATTTTATCCTGCCCCTGGCAGAGTGTCGTGTTCTCAAGAATCGATTGAAGTTGCCTCCATTCTTCTGAGGCCAGCTGGCTGAAAGTTCTGCGGAAGCGGATGCCAATATCTGTGTTACACGACGTCACAACCGAGATGAGCGGGTTATCGCAGATACTAAAGAGCTTCGGGAATCGGTCTCTGAGAGGTCTGGGACCTGCCCATATGTCAAACCAAAATTGTGTGCGCACACCGTCACAAACCTGGTGTCTAGCTCCTAATTTAAAGAAGTGTTTGATTTTGTGCAAGGACTTCCAGAACGGCGAACCCCCCTGGCTCATGCTTGAGAAGATGCCCCTTGCTTCAACATATTTGGCGGAGATGATTTGAGCCCAAAGTGAGTTGTCCCCTTGGAACAACTTCCAAAACCATTTCAGCATGAGGGCAGTGTTCATTTTCTTGGAGTTGATAATACCCAGGCCGCCATATTCCTTGGGTCTGCAAACATCCGGCCAATTGACTAAGTGATATTTGTGTTTCGTCCCGTCTCCTTCCCAAAAGAACCTGGCACGGTGAGAGTCAAATTTTGCGTGCACCCCATCTTGCAGAAGGAACGGACCCATCACAAACATTGGGATGTTGGCTAAGCAAGAGTTGGAAAGGATTAGTCTACCCCCTGAGGACAGAAACCTTCCCAGCCAGGATTCAATTCTAATACCCAGCTTTTGGACAAGAAACATCCACTGATCCATGGTGAGCTTATGGTCGGAGATAGGCAGGCCAAGATATACAAAAGGAAATTCTCCCAGTTTGCAATTCAGCATATCATCAACCCTTTGCATGATATCAGGGGGTTGCCCCATGACCATCACCTCGCTCTTATGATAGTTTATCTTAAGTCTAGACATTTCTTCAAAACACATCAGCAGAAATTCAAGGTTACCGATCTGTTGCTCGTTATATTGAACCAAAATTAGGGTGTCATGGGCATACTGGAGGTGGGAAATCCCCCCCCCCCCCAGGATCAAGTGAGATGCTACTCCCGCAATATGACCGGCGGCGCACGCCTTGCACAGCATAACAGATATAGCTTCCGCCATGAAATTAAAGAGCAGAGGAGATAGTGGGTCCCCTTGTCGCAAACCCCTTTTGTTGCGGAAGGAGGGGACCACTTCCCCATTGATTGAAATGGCAGGATGGCCCCCCGTGACCAGCTGCATGATCTTGTGGACCGCACCAGCATCAAAACCTTTTGCACGAAGAACCTCTACCATGAACTCCCAATTTACTCTATCGTATGCCTTTTTGAAGTCGATTTTTAGCAAGATGCCCCCAAGCTTCTTGCGTTTTAAGTTCGTGAATGATCTCTTGGAGAGCCTGGGCTCCGTCCAGGATGAATCTCCCCTTGATAAAGGCAGTTTGATTTGGGCTGATGACACGGTGAGCAATCGGGTCCAGTTTAAGAGCAAAAGCCTTTGACACAATCTTAAAGATAACATTGATGAGTGATATGGGCCTGGACTGCGAGATTTTATCCGCGTCAGGAATTTTTGGGATCAGGGATAGCACACCATAGTTAAGTCGGGCGATGTTGATCCTCCCAAGGATGAAATCGTTCAAGATGTGTAAAACCCCGTGTTTCACAAGTGGCCAGCACTTTTGGAAGAAAGCAACCGGGAATCCGTCCGGTCCCGGCGTGTCTATTTTCATCTCCTTGAAAATCTCGAAGAGCTCGGCTTTCGAGAAGGTCAAGGCAAGATTGAGGTTCTCAGCTTGATTCACCCTAGCCAGACCCTCCCGAGTATCAGGGGCTACCCCGCACAGCCGCGGAGATACTGATCCTAACAACTCTCTATAGAAGGCGTAAATATGCTGTTGGATAAGAAGCTTGTCCGAAATAGGCCCATCATCAGTCACCAGAGTGGAGATGAGACATTTCCGCCTTCTGCCATTCGCCACAGCATGGAAATAAGCCGTGTTCACATCCCCTTGAAGCGGCCACCAGACGCGTCCCCTTTGACGCCAATACTCTTCTTCGATTCGGTAAATATTGAGGAGCTGGTCTTCAAGGTAGTATCGAAAAGCCCAGCCATCCTCCTCCAGGCCGACCGAATCAGCCTCATCATCCAGCTGCTTGATTTGGTCTAAGAAGCGAAGCTTCTGCGTTTTCTGTTCTTTACCCAAGTATTTGCTCCACCCTCGCAGATATTGCCTTAAGCCCCCTGACATGAAATGCTACCAATCTGTAACATCTCTCCCTCCCACCAGATTTGCCAACCTATCCCAGGTGGAGGAAATAAGTTGACGGAACCCTTCCACCTCAAACCACCCTGTTTCAAAGAAAAATCTATTGCTTCAGATCGGACTATCTTCCCCTGTGTCAAGGATCAAAGGGGTATGGTCCGACCCCAAACTGGTTTCTGCACACACCGAACAAAGCGGAAAACAAGGTTCCAAAGCCGTTGAGATGAACACTCTATCCAAAACATTGCGGACCGGGTTAAGCTGTCCGTTAGTCCAGGTGAACCGTGCACCTGTGCGCGGAGTTTCCCTGACCTCCCACTCCCCTATGGCCTCGTTGAATAAGTTTACCCTAGCCCAGTTTACACGATCATTGTTCTTGTCTTCGTGACTACGAATGAGATTCAAATCACCTCCCATGATTATTGGGAACTCGGAGCGGGCAATCTTATCAGAGATTCCCCCCAGGAATTCTCTAGAGAAGGTGTGATCAGCCGGTCCGTAGACCCCAATAATCTCTAGATTTAAGTTCAGAGATCTGTAAATGGTTGTCATACTAAGGAAGTATTGACCCCTGTCAATGGATCCAACGTCAAAACAGCTCTCCCTCAGGCCAATAAGCATGCCGCCCGACCTGCCATTAGCTCGGAGCCATCACCAGATGAACTTCTCCCCTATTTCTAAGCTACCGAGATCCTGATCAATAAAATCATGTTTAACTGTTTCTTGTAGGCACACCACATCGATGTGGTGAGTGCGGAGGTAGTCTTTGAGGAGAGTGCGGCGCCTCCGACGGCCAAACCCCCTGATATTCCAAAAGAGGCAACGCATTAGGAACCCATTCCGTTAGCCCGTGCTTGGAGGGTTAGAGGCCTCTTTCCCTGAGGCAATGTAGCCTTGACACCTCTTCTTCGCTTAGCCGCAGGAGCAGGATTGACTCCCTCCATGCTAGAACCTTCCAGCATAGAGGAAGCCAAGGTAGAGGACGAGTCGAGCTCAGACGCTTTCTTCAGTGCGGCCTCTTCCTTCTCTCTGGATGTTTCTGCTTCGATCTTATGTCGAGCAAGCGCAAGCTCAGCTTGTGCAAGCTCCTTAGAACGGATCATAGAAATCGCCTCAAGAGGGGAACACTGCAGCTATCCTTAGCAACAGAAAGGAGATGATTGACAGTTGGGGCTTGTAAGATAGCAAAGCCAGAGATGGATTTAGAGTTTGAGTTACCTGGATCCTTATCCGCAGCAGCACGCATGGCCCTCTCCAGGACCGGTCCCTCCGTCAGCCCTGACCGCGGGCACTCTTCCGTGCCGCTTCCACCGGTGATGCCCTACTCCGAGGTGCCCTTGCAACCGAGGCCGATAGCTCCGAGACGACCAGACCCTCCTGCAGCTTGGCACCCAGCAGGTCCTTCTGTTTCAAGCCTGATTCGTCCGAGAATTCCAGGTGGGAAGCGACCACAGAGATGGACGAGCTGAGAACTTTGGATGGCCTATCATGATTGCTCTTGCTCCTTCTGTCCCTGTCCCTTAGAATGATGGCGTCTTCCTTTGACGGCTCGGGGCTCTCCCATCCCACTTCCTCCTTCTCTTTATCGCTCAAACTCTTGGCCTTCCATGGTGTGATGTAGCTCTGTCCAGTTTCGTGAACGCCCCCGGGCGAGCACAGCTCCGTGGCTGATAAGGAGATTGGTGGCTGATCGCTTTCTTGGATGGAATCAACGTCACTGGGTTGTTCCTTCGTCATCAGTGAGATAATCTTTGCAAGCTGTTGGAAGATATCCCCCCTTCAGTCAAGTTAGAACCATATTGCGAGAAAGCCGTGTCAGGGAGGAGCTTCAATGAACCAGGGAGGCTCGTTGTCGTTTCCTTCTCAGTTGTTCCCACTGATTTCCGGCTAGGTCCGCCCGCCTTCCCTTGTTTTTGCGAATTTGGCTCTGAGGGTCCTTGCTGTTGTGTCGTCCTCGGCGGCCGTCCCAACGGTCCGTATCCGAGTCGGCAGCATCATTGTCGTCACCATCAAGAGCTGGTTTGGGAGGTGGCGGAGGAGGAACATCAGTCGTCGATGCCGCGCCCCCATCACGGACGACCCTGACCCGAAAACCCTCCATGTTGACAAAGAGCATCACGAAATCGGGGAGCTGAATCGGAGTTCTGCAGCCTACAGTCATGCGGACCGGGCCATTAGAATCAGCAAGCGATTCTTCATCCACTGCAAGGGGCCTCCCCATCTCCCTGGTGCTCACAAGTAACCTATCCGAGTATCGGAACGGAGCAGGAACCCCGAAACGCTTCACCTTGACTTCCACCAAATGTTCTGTGGCTGTCGGGTCCCCTGTGTTGATAACCACCAAAGCATAGCACTTGCTGGTAGGAAGCTTAAGGACTCTGATGACGCGTGAAGCACACGTCCGTTGGGAACCCCAAGAGGAAGATGTGATGCGTACAACAGCAAGTTTTCCCTCAGTAAGAAACCAAGGTTATCGAACCAGTAGGAGATGAAGGCCACGTGAAGGTTGTTGGTAAAGGAGTGTAGTGCGGCGCAACACCAGGGATTCCGGCGCCAACGTGGAACCCACAACACAATCAAAATACTTTGCCCCAACTTAACGGTGAGGTTGTCAATCTCACCGGCTTGCGTAAACAAAGGATTAAACGTATGGTGTGGAGAATGATGTTTGTTTGCAAAGAACAACAGAGAACAATGATTGTAGTAGATTGTATTTCAGATGTAAAATAATGGACCTGGGTCCACAGTTCACTAGTGGTGTCTCTCCAATAAGATAAATAGCATGTTGGGTGAACAAATTACAGTTGGGCAATTGACAAATAGAGAGGGCATAACAATGCACATACATATCAAGATGACTACTATGAGATTTACTTAGGGCATTACGACAAAGAACATAGACCGCTATCCAGCATGCATCTATGCCTAAAAAGTCCACCTTCGGGTTAGCATCCGCACCCCTTCCAGTTAAGTTGCAAACAACAGACAATTGCATTAAGTATTGTGCGTAATGTAAACAATACAAATATCCTTAGACAAAGCATTGATGTTTTATCCCTAGTGGCAACACACATCCACAACCTTAGAACTTTCTGTCACTGTCCCGATTCAATGGAGGCATGAACCCACTATCGAGCATAAATACTCCCTCTTGGAGTCACAAGTATCAACTTGGTCAGAGCCTCTACTAGCAACGGAGAGCATGCAAGATCATAAACAACACATATATGATAGATCGATAATCAACTTGACATCGTATTCCATATTCATCGGATCCCAACAAACACAACATGTAGCATTACAAATAGATGATCTTGATTATGATAGGCAGCTCACAAGATCTAAACATGATAGCACAAGAGGAGAAGACAACCATCTAGCTACTGCTATGGACCCATAGTCCAAGGATGAACTACTCACGCATCAGTCCAGAGGCGGGCATGGTGATGTAGAGCCCTCCGGTGATGATTCCCCTCTCCGGCGGGTGCGGAGGCGATCTTGAACCCCCGAGATGGGGTTGACGGCGGCGGCGTCTCGAACTTTTCTAGTATCGTGGCTCTCGGTACTAGGGTTTTTGCGACGAAGGAATAAATAGGCGAAGGGCGAGTCGGGGGCGCCCGAGGGCCACCCATAGGCGCGCGGCCGCGCCGCCATGTGGGGTGGCCGCTTCGTGGCCCCACTTCGTCTCCTCTTCGGTGTTCTGGAAGGCTCCATGGAAAATAAGACCGTGGGCTTTTGTTTCGTCCAATTTGAGAATATTTCGTAGGATTTCTGAAACCAAAAACAGACAGAACTGGCGCTTCGGCATCTTGTTAATAGGTTAGTACCGGAAAATGTATCAAAATGATGTAAAGTGTATATAAAACATGTGAGTATTGTCATAAAACTAGCATGGAACATAAGAAATTATAGATACGTTTGAGACGTATCAAGCATCCCCAAGCTTAGTTCCTACTCGCCCTCGAGTAGGTAAACGATAACGAGGATAATTTCTGAAGTGACATGCTACTATCATAATCTTGATCAATACTATTGTAAAGCATATGAGATGAATGAAGTGATTCAAAGCAATGGTCTATAGTTTGTTAATAAATAGATAATGACTAAACAACTGAATCATATAGCAAAGACTTTTCATGAATAGTACTTTCAAGACAGGCATCAACAAGTCTTGCATAAGAGTTAACTCATAAAGCAATAGATTCTTCATAGAAGGTTTTGAAGGAACACAAAGGATGATTTAAGTTTCAGCAATTGCTTTCAACTTGTAACATGTATATATCTCATGGATAGTTGTCAACACAAAGTAATATGATGAGTGCAAATAAGCAAGTATGTAAGAATCAATGCACACAGTTGACACAAGTGTTTGCTTCTAAGATAGAAAGAAGTAGGTAAACTGACTCAACATAAAGTAAAAGAAAGGCCCTTCGCAGAGGGAAGCAGGGATTACTCATGTGCTAGAGCTTTTTTATTTTGAAAACATGGAAACAATTTTGTCAACGGTAGTAATAATTCATACGTGTTATGCATAAAACCTCCTATAAGTTCCAAGCCTCATGCATCGAATACCAATAGTGCCCGCACCTTGTCCTTATTAGCTCGGACTTTCATGGATTACCATTGCATTACATATGTTTCAACCAAGTGTCACAAAGGGGTACCTCTATGCCACCTGTACAAAGGTCCAAGGAGATAGATCGCATTTGATTTCTCAATTTTGATAGATCTCAACTTGAGGACATCCATACCGGGACAACATAGGATAATGGACTCCTCTTTTATGCTTTAAGCATTCAACAACAGATAATATTCTCATAAGAGATTTGAGGATTAATGTCCAAGCTGAAACTTCCACCATGATACATGGCTTTGGTTGGCGGCCCAATGTTCTTCTCTAACAATATGCATACTCAAACCATTTAATCATGAGAAATCTCCCTTACTTCAGACAAGACGAACATGCATAGCAACTCACATGATATTCAACAAAGGTGTAACAGTTGATGGCGTCCCCGAAACATGGTTACCGCTCAACAAGCAACTTATAAGAACTAAAATACATAAGCGACATATTCATTACCACAATAGTTTTTAGGCTACTTTCCCATGAGCTATGTATTGCAAAGACAAGGAATGAATTTTTTAAAGGTAGCACGCAAGCAATTTACTTTGGAATGGCAGAAAAATACCACATAGTAGGTAGTTATGGTGGACACAAATGGTATAAGTTTTGGCTCAAGGGTTTGGATGCACGAGAAGCATTCCCTCTCAGTACAAGGCTTTGGCTAGCAAGGTTGTTTGAAGCAAACACAAGTATGAACCGGTACAGCAAAACTTACATAAGAACATATTGCAAGCATTATAAGACTCTACACTGTCTTCCTTGTTGCTCAAACACTTTTACCAGAAAATATCTAGACTTTAGAGAGACCAATCATGCAAACCAAATTTCAACAAGCTCTACGGTAGTTCTCCACTAATAGGTTTAAACTACATGATGCAAAAGCTTAAACATGATCTATTTGAGAGTTCAAAACAATTGCCAAGTATCAAATTATTCAAGACAATATACCAATTACCACATGAAGCATTTTCTGTTTCCAACCAAATAGCAATAAATGAAGCGACTTTCAACTTTCGCCATGAACATTAAAAGTAAAACTAAGAACACAAGTGTTCAAATGAAAAAGCAGAGCGTGTCTTTCTCCCACACAATGAATGCTAGGATCCGATTTTATTCAAACATAAACAAAAATAAAAACAAACAGACGCTCCAAGTAAAGCACATAAGATGTGACGAAATAAAAATATAGTTTCACTAGAGGTGACCTGATAAGTTGTTGATGAAGAAGGGGATGCCTTGGGCATCCCCAAGCTTAGATGCTTGAGTCTTCTTGAAATATGCGGGATGAACCACGGGGCATCCCCAAGCTTAGAATTTTCACTCTTCTTGATCATATCATATCATCCTCCTCTTGATCCTTGAAAACTTCCTTCACACCAAACTCAAAACAATCTCATTAGAGGGTTAGTGCATAATCAAAAATTCACATGTTCAGCGAGGACACAATCATTCCCAACACTTCTGGACATTACCCAAGGCTACGAAAGTTAATGGAACAAAGAAATCCACTCAACACAGTAAAAGAGGCAATGCGGAATAAAAGGCAGAATCTGTCAAAAGAAAGTCCGTAAAGACGAATTTTTCGAGGCACTTAAGCTCAGATGAAAAAGCTCAAATTGAATGAAAGTTGCGTACATATCCGAGGATCACGCATGAATTTTTCAGGATTTTACGAGTTTCCTACAGAGAGATCAACTCAAATTCGTGACTAAAAATCTGTTTCTGCGCAGGAATCCAAATCTAGTATCAACTTTACTATCAAAGACTTCACTTGGCACAACAACGAAATAAACATGATAAGGAGAGGTTGCTACAGTAATAACAACTTCCAAGACACAACAAAACAGTAGCAAAATAAAAACAACATGGGTTATCTCCCAAGAAGTGCTTTTCTTTAACGCCTTTCAGCTAGGCGCAGAAAGTGCAAATCAAGTATTATCAAGAGAAGAAACATCAACATCATAATTCTTCTTAAAAACCAAACTTATCGCAGATGGTACCTTAGATGCTCCATTATCTAAATTTCCCATAGTGGTACTAAGGGTTTTTTTTCAATTTTAAGCTCATAATGATTCTTTGGCTTTGGCATCTTAGGGACATACATGAACTTTTGCTCCTTACCCACATAAGCTTTCTCCTTAAACTTAAGAGAAGAAAAAGTTGAACCCAAGGTTCCCATAGCTTCTTCAAGTTCACCAATCCTATGGGTTTGATTATCATGGATAGCACAAGTTTCTAAGATAGCAATTCTTTCATTAATTCCTCCTAGGGATTTATCAAATTTATCAGTATTATCAAGTAATATTCCCAATTTAGTCTCAACACTTGGAAGATTTTTCTCTATGGCTTCCAACTTTTTCATGACATCCTCAAGAGAGATTTCAATTTTAACTTCATTAACAGGTGGTATTCCAACTAGACTCTCAATGATGCAACTAGCTTCTAAAGCAGGAGTACCTAGGAAATTACCCCCGAAAGAGTATCAAGAACATACCTATTCCAGCTAGATATACCAACATAAAAGTTCCTAAGGAGGATAATAGTGGAGTGTTTCTTAGTGCACCTATGATGAGCATCACTAATTCTATACCAAGCATCTTTAAAACTTTCTCCCCCTTGTTGCTTAAAAGAACGAACTTCAACTTCAGGATTACTCATTTTAGCAATAGTAAAAACAAAGCAAAACCGAATTAAGTAAAGTAAAACAAGTAACTAATTTTTTTGTGTTTTTGATATAAAGAAAGCAAACAAAACAGAAAATAAAATAAAGCAAGACAATAAAGAAAGTAAAGAGATTGGGTGTGAGAGACTCCCCTTGCAGCGTGTCTTGATCTCCCCGGCAACGGCGCCAGAAAATATGCTTGATGACGCGTGAAGCACACGTCCGTTGGGAACCCCAAGAAGAAGGTGTGATGCGTACATCAGCAAGTTTTCCTCAGTAAGAAACCAAGGTTATCGAACCAGTAGGAGATGAAGGCCACGTGAAGGTTGTTGGTGAAGGAGTGTAATGCGGCGCAACACCAGGGATTTCGGCGCCAACGTGAAACCTGCACAACACAATCAAAATACTTTGCCCCAACTTAACAGTGAGGTTGTCAATCTCACCGGCTTGCTAAAACAAAGGATTAAACGTATGGTGTGGAGAATGATGTTTGTTTGCAAAGAACAACAGAGAACAATGATTGCAGTAGATTGTATTTCAGATGTAAAAGAATGGACCGGGGTCCACAGTTCACTAGTGGTGTCTCTCCAATAAGATAAATAGCATGTTGGGTGAACAAATTACAGTTGGGCAATTGACAAATAGAGAGGGCATAACAATGCACATACATATCATGATGACTACTATGAGATTTACTTAGGGCATTACGACAAAGAACATAGACCGCTATCCAGCATGCATCTATGCCTAAAAAGTCCACCTTCGGGTTAGCATCCGCACCCCTTCCAGTATTAAGTTGCAAACAACAGACAATTGCATTAAGTACTGTGCGTAATGTAAACAATACAAATATCCTTAGACAAAGCATTGATGTTTTATCCCTAGTGGCAACAGAACATCCACAACCTTAGAACTTTCTGTCACTGTCCCGATTCAATGGAGGCATGAACCCACTATCGAGCATAAATACTCCCTCTTGCAGTCACAAGTATCAACTTGGCTAGAGCCTCTACTAGCAACGGAGAGCATGCAAGATCATAAACAACACATATATGATAGATCGATAATCAACTTGACATAGTATTCCATATTCATCGGATCCCAACAAACACAACATGTAGCATTACAAATAGATGATCTTGATCATGATAGGCAGCTCACAAGATCTAAACATGATAGCACAAGAGGAGAAGACAACCATCTAGCTACTGCTATGGACCCATAGTCCAAGGATGAACTACTCACGCATCAGTCCGGAGGCGGGCATGGTGATGTAGAGCCCTCCGGTGATGATTCCCCTCTCCGGCAGGGTGCCGGAGGCGATCTTCGAACCTCCCGAGATGGGGTTGACGGCGGCGGCGTCTCGGAACTTTTCTCGTATCGTGGCTCTCGGTACTAGGGTTTCGCGACGGAAGGAATAAATAGGCGAAGGGGCGCCCGAGGGGCCCGCCCCATAGGCCGGCGCGCCGGGGCCCCACCGCACCGCCATGTGGGGTGGCCGCCTCGTGGCCTCTTCGTCTCCTCTTCGGTGTTCTGAAGGCTCCGTGGAAAATAAGACCGTGGGCTTTTGTTTCGTCCAATTCCGAGAATATTTCCTGTGTAGGATATCTGAAACCAAAAACAACAGAAAATAGGAACTGGCGCTTCGGCATCTTGTTAATAGGTTAGTACCGGAAAATGTATCAAAATGATGTAAAGTGTATATAAAACATGTGAGTATTGTCATAAAACTAGCATGGAACATAAGAAATTATAGATACGTTTGAGACGTATCAGACTCCGCTCGGATCACCATGCGCAAGCTCTCCTTCGAAGGGAAAACCAGTGCAAAGTCACTCTCAGAGAGCTTCTGTACCTGCCAATCCCACTCATCATCTACTAGGTCTTTGAATTTGGACTCGAGCTCCTCCGCCGTCAAGGTTCCTAATTCAATGCAAACTACCGCGGCATTGGAGGACGGTTTCTGCAGTTCTTATTCCCCAACTTCACAGCAGTAGAAGCCTTTCCCATCACCTCAAAATCCCGCCCAGAAGGGTTCCTGCATCTTGGAGAAGATGGAGCACATCGCCGAAAGGTGGCCCTCCTTCTTGCAATTGACACAAAACGGGTTGTCCAGGCAATCTGCTTGCATGTGGCAAGCTTTGCCACATTTGTAACAGATGATTCGGGCGGCCTCCACCCCGGAGGACTCGCATGTCCCTTGCATAGCTGGAACGAAGACCGAAGATGTCGGATCCGCCCCTTGCGAATCACTGCGGGTAGTTCTGTTGTGGCGCGACCCTGCCCCTCGAGCCGAATCACGCCCCCACACATTCAGAGGAGGGGGAAGCTGCTGGTTGCGGGCGTACCACTGGCCCTCTCGGCGTCGCTGAACGGCGGCGGCCCGCTCTTGCTGCTGTCTTCGCTGCTCCTCTTGTTCTCTGTCGAGACGTTCCCGGAGATCATGATCCCGACGACGGAACACCGTCCCGGAGAATTCTTCAAAGTTCCGCTTTCCCCGGTTCCCCCCGCGCCTCACGATCCATGGCAACGAGGCGGAAGGATCTGTGGCCGGTGGCCGGATCGAGCTCTGCAGACAAGGATTTGGCTCTTCCTCTGAAACGGGCTAGGTCACGTTTTGCGGCTAGAAACCCTAAATGAGGCGCTAGGGTTCCGGGGCGCATCGAGAGCCACTTAAGTATGAACGGCCGAGGGGTAGAAGCGTCACTCTCCACCTGTGGAGTGATCAGAGTCGTGCAACTTTGCCCATGGGACAGATGGCATTCATCCGGGGCAACTCCCCCGATGGATGGGCAAATGGGCCCAGGGACACCAGGCCCAGGAGCCCGTGGCCCAGGAACTTCCCCTACGCGGCCCAGGAACGGAAGAGCATCGTCCTCCCCGAACCCTATCCCGGAGCTCCCCTCCATGGCGAGAGGCGGCGCGGCAGGCGGTGAGATTAGGACCGGGACCCTCCCAATCAGAACCACCGCCGGACTCCGCGGGTGCGAGGCCGCACGCAGCGGTGGAAAACCATCCAAGATGAGGCAGTCCCTGCCCTCCTCACTCACCAAAGATGTCGCCGGAGACACCGACCGCCAGCCGGTCGAGCCCGACGCCGGCAACGCGCTGTAGGGCCGCCCTTCCGACGTTCCAGCAGATCCCAGATCGGCCAACGCCGTCACCAACTCCAGCGCGAGGAAATCCCCCAACTTCCTCGGCCCAAAATCTGAGCACGAATCCCTCTCCTCATCACTTGCCGACGCAGACGCAGCCTCCCCGACGCCCTCGTCGGCGAGGATCTCGAACCTGTTGCCTCTCTTGCCTCCTCCCATCGCCTGCCGGGACCGGCCCCCTGGTCGCCGCGGCGAGGAGAAACGGCTCTCCGGCGAGGGAATCCTGGCGTCCCGCGCGGAGCCGCCGCCATCGCCAGTGCGCCACGGGCGACGCGCTGTGAGACACATCCTCCCTTAATCACCTATGAGGCTATGACCAGCATTGGTCTCTCGATCAAAATCTGAAAATCCAAGTGAGATCCACAACTTAAACCTAACTTTCTTTTCTTCGTTTCCTTTTTTTTGGCTCATGCAGCTTTGAGAGCCTACCATTCTCGTACCAGGGCTGGTTGTTGGAGACACCGAGACAGTTCATCTCCTTTGGCATCGTGTGACACTCCTACAACGAACAACTAGCACACCGTACCATTCCATCCCCCCCCCCTCTGTTTCTGGCCGTCACCATGCATCAGAAAACATGGTACTGTATATGATTTCTTTCTTCCAGTTACCAAAAGGAGTCTTGCATAGATTGGACTATTTCCGATCAAGATTCTTTTGGCAAGGGGATAGTGAGAAGAAAAAACACCGGTTGACTAAATGGAGTGTTGTATGCCGTCCGAAAGATCAAGATGGACTTGGTGTTCACGACCTTGAAGTTAAGAACAGGGCTTTGCTCGGTAAATGGCTAGCCAGGTTGTTAACAGAGGATGGGGTATGGCAACAACTTTTGCGGAAAAAGTACGTTGGCTCAAAGGCGATATCCCAGGTTCTGTGGAAACCTGGAGATTCACACTTTTGGGCCGGCATCATGGCAAGAAAGAAGCACTTTTCCCATTTGGGTCCTTCTCCATTAAGAATGGGGCGGAGATACGTTTCTGGGAGGATATATGGTTGGGAACAACCACTCTTCGTGAACAGTATCCGGCCTTGTACACTATTGTTCGTCACAAAGGGGATACTTTGCAGAAGGTGATGGAATCTTCTCCCCCCTGTATGACGTTCAGGCGTGATCTTGCCGGTCCTCGGCTAGATTCCTGGAATGAACTGCTTCAACGGTTAGGTTCTATCCAACTGGTTCCGGGGATGGATGAATTACGTTGGAGTCTCACCAAAAATGGCATATTTTCGGTTAGCTCCATGTACAAAGCACTATGTCTATCTACACAACCGGTTTTAAATAATAAATCCATCTGGAAGATGAAGATACCTCTCAAAACAAAGGTCTTTGCGTGGTATCTTCGAAAGGTGTGATTCTTACTAAAGATAACCTTGTTAAGCGCAACTGGCAAGGCTGTACGAAATGTGTGTTCTGTCACGAGGAAGAGACAATAAACACCTTTTCTTCAACTGTCATGTTGCTAGATCTATATGGTCAATCATTCAGATAGGTTCTACCTTATATCCTCCCCGTAGCATTGCAAACATTTTTGGCAATTGACTTAATGGGGTGGATTCTAGGTACAAACGATTGTCAGAGTGGGAGCAATTGCGGTTGCATGGTCGCTGTTAGGAATGACAATGTTTTTAATGACAAAAATTCTTCTCTTATGCAGGTCATCTACCGGTGTACGGCTTTGCTCCGTTCATGGTCACCACTTCAGCGTTTGGAGGATCGCGACCTCTTTATGGAGGTGTCTACACGATTGAAGAACACGGCCACGGAGTTTATTTCCTAACATGGGTGGCTGCATAGTAGGAGAATTGAAGCCAACGGAGTGTCATAATAGTTGGCTTTTATCTTTATCATTTTTTGTATCACATATAGATGGATCCTAGACTTCCGAACGGCTGTGTGCATCCTGGTTATGCAGAGGTTGGGTGTAATACTTAAAACCTTTTGAGTAATAAAGCGCCCCTTATCGGAAAAAAATATCGGAAAAAAAAACAGTAATGCTAGACTTACGGGATTATTCTACGGGATTGTGCTTACGCACTGACGTGGAGAGCAGCCACAGGCCGGGAATTCCTGAAATCACAGTGGGTGAAGGAAAACAACCAACCCATTAACCCCACGTCCTCCCGTAAGATTTTTCCGTAACAAACACCCCGTAGGTCTAGCATTACTGGAAAAAAATGCATCAGCACGTCGCAGGAGCTGCACCCGCTGCCGCCGCTGTTTTACCATGTCGTCGGAGGTGATCCGGGTTGCGGCGTGGCCTCCGACGTCCTCGCCTGGTCAGCCGACGGGCGCTTCACCGTCGGAGACTCCCTCTGTAAGTCCAGCCCAGCACTACGCCTCACGCACTCTCATGAATCTCTATAGTTCCCCATCTTTCAGTCTCTCAAATAGCACTGCATTGTCGTGTACTCAAGTTCGATGTCTGAACCTTGGGGTTCTCAGGGTTCGCGCACGAGGCGGTGGACGGCGGCGTCGCGGAGGTCGGAGGCGAGGCGGAGTTCGCGGCGTGCGATGTCGGCAACCCCATCAGGATGTACACGGACGGGCTCAGCAGGGTTGGCCTGGACGACGAAGGCGCGAGGTACTTTGTCAGCGCCGACCCGGCCAAGTGCAGGAGCGGGCTGAAGCTGCGCGTCGACGTGGGTGCTGCGGTGTCTGCCGGCGCGTCGCCGCGGGTGGAGGAAGAAGGAGCTGCCGCGACGGCGCCCGCGCCGTCGGCGTCGAGCGGCTCCCCAGGTGTTGCAGTGGCACCGCTGATGCGCGCTGCATTGTGCTTGGTCTTTGTGTGGGGTCTTCTGATCCTAGGTGCATGAGAACTTGAGCAGGAAGATCGCTGGGTGTATGATCAGATCGCCTATGTATGTGGCCTTCTCATCCTAGATCTAGATGTCTGTTTCATTTCGTCAATAACTGTACCGGCTTTATTTTATACTACCTCCGTTTCATAATACAGTACTATTTTAGTTTTTGGAGCAGAATGTCACACAAGTTGTAGCAATATATGTCAATGATGTGATTTAACTAGGTTCATTTGGTTGTCTTTGTATAGAACCTGTGAAGTTGAGTTCTTTCCGGGGAAAGACGAGCCTGCTTCATTTACTGGGTTTATGGGGTGTGTTATGAAAGCAAGATTTGGACTCTGGAGTGTAACCGTGCAGTTGTTGGAGCTTATTCTGCTCAGCACAATCTCTTCAGAATAGTGATGTCCAGCACAATACAGAGGCAGTCAGACACCAACCTAACGTTTAACACAGAGCACACCATCGCTTCACCGTTCGCATGCAACATGAGAGTAAGTCAAACTAGGCACGTTGCACGCAACAAATTAACCCGAGTAAGAGCATGTCTAACAGATCCCGTATTTTCCTGCCCCTTAAAACGCGAGTAGAGGGTCCTGTATTCAATTTCGATCGGCCGAAAACTCGCCCAAGCTAGCAGACCCCGTATGCCTAAACTGTAAAAGGGAATATTCTCAAATATGCCAAATTAATTTTTTTCCTTCTTCTACATCCTCCTTCTTCCTCCTCTAGCCCCAGCCCCTGCCCAACCCCGTCCCGGCCGGCCCCCGCCGCCCGCCCTCGCCCGCCACGGCCGCGCATGAGCTCGGGCCGCCGCCCACCACGGCCGCGCGCGAGCCACGGCCAGCCGCGCCCACTCCGGTCGCCGCCTGCTCCCACTCCGGATGCCCGCCATGGCCACGCCGCCCCGCGCCCTGCCTCGTCGCCTCTCGCGCCGCCGTCCCTAGCCCCGTGCCGCCACCCTTGGTCGCAGCTCACCGGAATTTGGCCAAATTCCGGTGAGATTATGCGCAGAAGCAGTTGCTATCTGCTGAAATTTCAGCCCGCCACGAGTGAAAGGTTGGCCATGTATTCAGCCTCCCGCCCTATACAAGTAAGGGGCGAAAAGCCACCCCTTAGCCGAAACTGTAAAAAATCGACACGGGGGCCTGTTTTACGGGATCTGCTAGGCGGCCGGGTAGAGCCCTACCCCGTATATCTGCGGTTATTATACGGGTTTGGCCCTTTTAAGGGTCTGTTAGACATGCTCTAAGCCTATCAGGCTGTCCCCAGGATGCACATCTCAATTCTCAAAGCAGCCTTCACGCTGTCCACATCTCAATTCTCAAAGCAGCCTTCACGCTGTCGCAGGCACAGCAAGCCAAAATGATACTTGGATACCTCAACGGGCAGAGATGGATGAGAACAATTCTCCGGTGCCATCAAACAAGGATTGTGAAAGCAAAAGTCATTATTATGACGCAAAATAATTCAGTCCTCACAATAAAAGCCTATCTAATTACAGACTCAAAGATTAGCACAGAGGATCAAGGAAGAAAAAGAATCAACTAACTAGAAACGGATAGCTTGAATGAACTACATAAAGTACAACAACCTCATGAGGCACCAAGAGGCAGTATAGACCTACATAAATTTAAAGGAAATCTCATGTCAGCAGAAATGAAGAAGAATAAGCTGGTGGTACTAATAAAAGTAGTGAATAATACTCTGGTGGGTGCGTATCATTCAAGGGGAGAACCAGCAAAGAGGTCATAAAAGGGTTTTAAAGGTAGCACGCAGTACAAACCTTGACGAAATTAGCTGTCCATGACTCATAATCTATGAAGAGTGACCCAGGAGAATGTAGAGAGCATGCTAATCAGTGACACTAGCAGAACTACTGGCAGATCCTTCATACTCCCCATCTGTTAAAGATTAAACGTAAGGTTGGATACACAATGCTAAATCTGAGAGGTATTTATAAGGATTTAATAGTACAGTGTTTAAGGGGGGAGAAACAGTGGTTATAACATTTCAAGAATATATTGGACCCTCACAATTCAGACAAGCTGCAAGTTACGAATGCCACTGTTGCACCAGAATAACCAAATATCCAGATGTATTGCTCTTAAATGTTAGTATTACCACAAATCAGACATAGAAACAGCTAATTTTATTTTAGATCAAACTACCAGTTGAATGAAACATCTATTATATTAAGTTTATAAAACAGGTCAGGTTAGAAACGCACCTGCAAAACTAAATGTGATGCAACCCTAATACTGAATCTAGTCAGTTTCTTCTTTTGGTGCTGCAGTGCAACCCTCAAGTTCACCATCCTGACTGCATAGAACTTCATCCTTCACATGTAGCACCCCGTTTGGAATTACCTGATGGTTGCTATGATGATCTGGCATTGCACTGAAATCAGAATTATCTGCGTCCACCTCAACGCTCAGAGGTTCTGTTACTCCATTCTCAACTAATCCATTTGCTATAGCATCGGTAGTCATCTGCACATCTTTGACAGCACATATTTGTTCAGACCGGGGTTTTTCTTCAGTACCGTTGTTGCTCTTTTGATCCACTCCTGTTGCAGGGCTGGCAGTCACTTCCATATCTTTGATCACATGTGGCTGAGAGGTTGTATCAGTCTGGAACTCGACTTCTTTAGCAGTGTTGTTGCTTTGACCTATTGGTGTCCCAGTGCTGGTAGTCATCTCCACATCTTCCATTGCATGTGTCTCAGAGTCTGCTTCAGTGTGGACCTTCTCTTCAGCAACAACATTGCTGCCCTGATCTACTGGTGTTTCCGTGTTAGTAATATCCACATTGTCTGAATTTGGCGCAGAGGTTGCTTGAGTCCTAATATTTTCTTCAGTGGTACCATGGATCACTTGATCCACAGGTGTCCCATTATTAGCAGCCATTTCCACGTCTCCGCTCAGAAGGGCTTCAGACTGTGCTTCCAACTTGACCTTTACTTCAGCGGCAACAACAAATGAACTATCAGAACAATTTATCCTAGAAGTTACTGTAGGTTGCTGACCATGAGTGTTGTCGTTGGCTGAATCGATAGAGTGCAATGATAATGCACTGCTCACTTTTTCATCAGGAGATTTGCCAGAATGAGTACCAAAACTACTGCCAGCAGTGAATTCACATCCTGTACTACTGCAAGGTTGCTCATTCCATTCCATTTCATTAGAGGATGTTTCAGCATTATTGGCAGTTCCTTTTGCAGGTTCAGTGATAGAGTTTATTTGTGCTTGCGAACGGTCAGTGGGAGCACTAAGAGCCAATACAGTACTATTGTGCACAGTGCTACTAGCTTGCATGGAATTTGCCTTAGTAAGGTTTCCATTTGTAGCACCCTTTTGGTGATTTTCCTTTGCAATCATATTTTCTCCCGCTCCCTGAACAGAGAACTGTGTTCCACCACCAGGTGGGCCAGCCTGTGATGCTACAACAGTTCTTGTAACCTTGCCGTATTTTGGCGGCAGGGGTTTACCCTTACTCTGTGCTACGCATGTTGGACAATGCCAGTCAGCTGTAGGGACACCTTTATTGCCATAATGCTGAAGGCATTTCAGGTGTGCTCCCCTCTCACAAGCATCACAAACAAGCAAACTGTTCGCATCCATGATAGCAACTTTGCATATCTGGCAGTCCAAACGAGCATGCATGTACTCGGTCGATGGTGGAGTCCAGCTAGGATGATTTGCTGGCTGTTGCAGAACGTGCTGAACATTTTTTGCTATTGCATTGTGGTTGGCAAAAGTAGGTTTTGCAGTAACAGATGCTGTTCCTTGTGTAGCATGATGCCCCATAACAGGGTTTCCCGTCGCAGCTTGAATTGTTGCCACCTTTGTGTCCTGACTTTTGATGACCTGATTTGTACTCGGTGCTGCATTAAGATTTGACCTAGCAGATGTATCATGCAGTGATTTGTTCAAGTGGCCAGGGGTCGCTGCAGCAGTGGACAAGACAGGCGAGTTAGTTTCTGAGCTAGTAGAATCAAAGAGTACCAAATCTCTTTTTAAAACCATAAATACGAAAAACAGTTTCAGACACGATGGGAAGTGACAGTTAAGCAACTACGTGTTCTCGGATAAAAATTTAAATGCTACACGACAAACATCTAGACAGTTTCGGTCATAGATACTTGAAGTTATAAGAACAGTTCATTTTTCAGTGTCTTTTTTTGTGTCTTTTACACCTCTGGCAATAAACTCGAAAGATATTGTAATTGCCTTGAGTTTTGTGTGCATAATATTTGTGCCGCAAGACATTCTTTCAGAACCAAGCAAACATTTATTCTATAAAAAAAGAATGTTGTTCATGATCTAAAAATAGAAAGTATGAACACTGTAGACATTAGATAAGATGATGTAGCAGTACCTCGTGTTAAATTCAAAGGACCATTAAAACCTCTTTCCAACTTAACATGTGGTTGAGCAGTATGGGATACAGCAACAACTGAAGGATTAGTAACTGGCTTTATAGGAGATGATCCATGCTGTCTCAAGGCCATTACAGAGTTAGAAGTTGCTGGGGCTGTAGTAGGCAAGGCTGCAACAGCTGGTGAAGTCCTGAGAGATCCACCAGCAAACATGGGAGCTCCATGTGAACCTTGGAATTCAGCCATTCCAGATGAGACAGTTGTTTGTGGTGTGATGGTTGCTTGTTGCACTGGAGGTTCCTTAACTTCTTCCATCTACAGATTGAAAGAAGGTAGCCAAAATTGTCTGTGAGCAGATATATAGTAAGTTTAGCATAAAACAAAGGTCCAGAGGTAATTCAGGTGATTGACTGATTCAACAGCTAGATATTATTATTACTAGTTCATAAAAGTTATTTTTTCAAGCAATATATAACTAATACATCATAAGGACATACATCTAAAAAAGACCAAGTTTAAATATTTCCTGAAAAGAGCAATTACATACACCGCAGTAACAAAAACAAGAACAAGATCTACAAGTACAGCAGTCAGCTCAGCAGAAGCAAATTCACAAAGACACTAATTGTGGGAGTTAATTTGGGAAACCTGAAGCTATTAGTTACCATGGAACAAAAGAAAAACATTTACTCAACATATGTGCATGATGGAAGTAACTATATCAGCATCATCACCTACGCCTGCTGGAATATCTGGCAAGAGATGAATCGTGTAATCTCCGACTAGGCTTATGGGTTGGGCTTCCGAGGGTTTGTACATGACATTCAGGACGATGTTTGCCTTCTTAGGCATCTTGCCTAAGGTGGTAAACGATGATTACATCTTGATTTCCTAGCTCAGCATTTCCTCCTTTTGTTATCTTTCAGGTGTTTCAGACCCCTTGCTGTTCCTTTTACAGACTTGTTACTGGCCTCCATTTATTTTCTTTTTCTAATATAAATGGGCAGTGCACTTGTCGCACATTAAAACTACTCTCTTTTAGGAAAAGCAACTCATGAGCAGTGGTGGACCTGCAAAGGTGCCTGGTGTACAACTGTACCAATATATCAGCATTGTCATCTACACGTGGTGGAATATCTGGAAAGAGAGGAATTGTAGAATCTCCGACTCGGTTTACGGTTCGGACTTCGGAGCAATCTGTTTGTAGATGATATTCAAGAAGATCACGGCCGTCGATGGGGGGCGTGAGAGATGGGCGACCGCACAGGGCCCTCAAAACTTTGGGGGCCCCAAATCTTATATGCGTATGCATCGCCATGGTTCTGAGTAGTCAAAACTGTATGTTGTCTCGTTGTGAACAATAGGAGAAAGGAAGGAGATGAATCTGAGTTGTGGGCCCATGTCTCGTTGGGAATGATATTAGAAAGGAAGGACATGAATCTGAGTTGTGGGCCCATGTCTCGTTGGGAATGGACGGATTCAGCGGACAACCAAACTTTATTAGCGAGACTGGTTTTGCTGCTTGATTCCTTGTAATGCCCATTGGGCCAAAGACAGAACCAGTCCAACTACAACACAGATGGACTTGATCATAGCCTCCAACTGAAATACACGTATACTAGTTTTAACAGAAACAACGAAATGCATGTACGCCAATACGCCATAAGTAAAGCAGATCAATCACTCCGCCTTCTTTTCCTTACGGGGAAATCGCTCCATCTTGTGTCCTCCCTTAGTACTATACGTATCTGTACGACTCTCTACTCCTGTCTATTTTCATTTACGAATAAATAAGAGTAGCCTATTTCCTCGGGATTTCGTATTAAAAAAGATCGCTCCAACGTCTACCTCCACCTATGTTGGTGCTCGGCTCATCTGGGGCCTCCATGTGGCATTTTGCACAGGGGCCCCAAATTTCTGGAGATGGCCCTGAGGAAGATGTCCATCTTAGACACGTTGTGTAACATGGTAAACGATGATAACATCAAGATTTCCTAGCGCGGCGTTTTCCTCTTCTGTGATCTTTCGAGTGTTTCAGACCCCTTGCTGTTCCTTGTACAGACATCGTTCCTGGCCTCGCTTTGCTTTCTCCTTCTAATAAATGGCCAGCACTCTTGCCGCGCATTAAAACATACTTTACAAGCAAGTCATGAGCAGCGCTGGGCCTGCAATGATGCCTGGGGTACAACCGTGTGGCTCCGTAATCACAAGGCACGCCAACAGTGGCTTAGTGGGCAGGATGTTGCTGGAATGAACAGCTTCATGAAGTGTTCGCGCCTTGAGTAAAGCAAAATTGTTGCGCAGTTATTCCACTTATTATGTTTTGCAGCTGATGGTCTCAACAGATGTCACACGATTTTCGCTAGTGTTTGGGCAACTGAACATTTTTCACGGTATCTTGTAAAATGAAGATAACAGTTAGTAGAGAGGAATCAGAGGACTGTGAGCCATAGACTGTCTGTACCCACGTCCACCATGACTATAATCCCGGATGTGCTAGTGCTGGTGAGGGCAGATAAAATAACTCGAACTAGGGTACAGCATGAGTACATGAGCTAGTAAATAAGGTAGCATTCACATGGTATACTTGTAGTAGCTTGTTGTTCTCGGAGCAGTAGTCTAATCTAGTTAATGAAGGTAACAGCTATTAGAGAGGAATCAGAGGACTGTGAGCCATAGACTGCCCGTAGCAACCATGACTATAATCCTGGATGTGCTACTGCTGGTGAGGGCAGATAAAATAACCCGAACCAGGGTACAACAGGAGTACATGAACTAGTAAATAAGGTAGCATTCACACGGTATACTTGTAGTAGCTTGCGCTTCTACAGAGCAGCAGCCTAATCTAACTAATGGAATTCTATACATCCTCACATCAGTACCACCAAATCGCTCCAACACTGGCCGCTAGCAGTACTACCAGCACACCAACACCACAAGGCCAACAAACAGTGGCGGCGAGTGAATTGGGGAATCGACAGGACAAACCTTGCGCTTGGTGAGCACGAGCCTGTCGGCGATGGAGGCCCTGGGCGGTCGGAACCCCATGGCGGCTGGGTCCCTGGCGCGGTTGAGCCCGAGATCCTCGACGAGGGCGCGCACGGCCTCGCCGGGGAACAGATCCCTGGGCCGGGCGGCGCCGTCGGCGACGGCGGCGGCCAGGCGCTCCCGCGCCTCGGCCGCGAGCGCGCGCTCCGCCGGCGTGGGCGCCCGCCCGCCCCGCGCCTCCCCGGCCGCCGCCAGCACCATCACGATCTCCGCCACCCGCCGCATCCCCGCCGCGCCGGCCCCGTCCCCGCGCCGGCGCTTCCGCGGCGCCGCCTGGGGCGACGCCGCCGCGGCGTCCCCCATGGCCTGGGAGAGAGAGGCGAAACCCTAGGCGGGCGGGCGCGCGAGGTTGGGCCTCTCGGGAAGGTTCGAGAAGGCGCTGGAAGCTGAGGCCGGGCGCAATTCAAACGGCGCCTCTCCCGCTTGGCGCTCAATTAGAAGACGGGGAGTGCGAGAGAGATGGCGTGGCGGTGAGATGGGCGAAGCGCAGGGCAAGTTTTGGGGGAGACGGTGCGGGGGCGATGAGAGAGAGAGAGTAGAACGCGAAGCAGAGCACGCAAGTTTTGGTCGGCTTTTTTATCCCAGGTTCTCTGGTGAGAGGAGAGGGTTGGGTTGGTGTGTGGGGTCCGGACCAGGGCCAGATGGACGGCCTGGATGGTGGCAGAGGGGTGGGAGGACATATCGGTTACGTTGGTTTGACTTTCCCAGGGGGGTGACGCCGGTTTAGTTTTTTTTTCTCCCTCTTTTGGGGATTTTCTCTGCGTTCTGAGATTGCGCCTGCTGGGAAACTCGGCAGGGGAACTGGGCTAGTGATGGGCTATGGAACCTAAGGCCTGCTCCCTCTGATTTATTTCCTAACCAATAGTTTTTCTAAGAGGTCTCAAAAAAAAGTACTCTAGCTTTTCTAAGAAAATAAATATGTAACCACCTTTTTTGAGATGAAATGTGTAACCCCCTTGACTTAGAGACACTTTCTTTCTTCATACCGTTTCTTAGACACAAGCAAAAAATGGAAGCTCGGAACCAGACAAAATTGCCATCTAAACCAGTTTCGCAGAGCGGTTTTGTTGGCATGGCACATGTTTACGGCGGTTTTAGCAGCCATACCGACAACTTGTACGCACGGGCGTAGCACAGACGTCCTCCAAGTTCTTTTGCTTCGTACCTTTTGCGTGGTTCCCTATGAAATCAAAAAAGAAAATGGAAATTACATAATTAGTAACTGTTTAGTTGAAACCGTGTCACTTGCTTACCCGCTTGACATAGACCACTTGGTGATGCACCATGTTGCGAACCCAAAAGGATCGCAAGCCCATGTTTTGGTAATGCAAAAAAAAAACTGAAATTCTCAAGGAAGCCGCTCGAGCAACCATGTGATCGTTGATGAAGGTGCGACGAGGATCTCATCGCTCAGCTCCCTCGCGGTATTTTGGATTTCACTGGGATAATGAGAGGGGGAAGGGAGGGGAACTTTACCTCGGTGATGCCTCAAATGAGGAAGACGACGCACACATGTGTCGCCACCTGTCGTGGTTGGCACAACCATGTATTTCTCCTGGTATACATCCTCACCTCTAACATCAACAATCAGATTAGATCCGGCAAAGGAGGGCCCTCATAGTCAATATTTGGGAGGAAGGAGAGGGCTAGAAGGATTAAGACGCCGACCTTTAGATCCTACCAAGGGAAATGACCCTATACATGATGAGGGGAACTCGCTAGGAGGATTAAGACGCTTCAGATATAGCACGAGGAACAAGCTCTAGATCCGACAGGGTGGAGTGTGCTAGGAGGATTAAGACGTCGGCATTCAGATCTGACCACGGGAATCAAATCTATATCCAGCGAGGGGAGCACCGTAGGATTATTAAGACGAGGACCTTCAGATCTAGCGAGTGCAATTGGCCCCAAATCTATCAGGGTGGAGCATGCTAGAAGGATTAAGAGGCCGACCTTCAAATCTGGTACAAGAACCGGCAGAGCCACCCCCGCTAAAAAACACGAGAAAAACACTTTGTGACTTAGATACACTTTATTTTTTAACTGACACGACCTCTTGAAGTTAAAATGGAAGCGAAACAAAAGAAAATATCCTCTAAACCAGTTTTCGATAGCGGCTTTGTTGGTATGGCACATGTTTATGGTGGTTTTACTATCATGTTGAAAACTTGTCCACGGCGGTGTATTGGATCCGTCCTCCAAATTATTTACTCCATCCCCTTTCATAAGTCTAATGGGTGTGGTGTTATATGATATCGAAGATAAAATGGGAATTACATGATTATTATGTGTTTAATTGTCACCATGTCATGTAGAAGCACCGAAGCCCAACAAACAGCCCAGTTCCACGATTCTTTTTCATTGACTTCTATCCCCCCGTCAGATACCCTTTCGTGACATGTCAAAAAGAAAAAAAATACCCTTTCGTGATAGCCTCAGATTCATTTGCTAGGTCACCTGCCGGCGGCTACTGACTGCCGACCGCCGCCGCTCGCAATCTACAGAGCATGAAACCAGGACATGAAGCCTCTGGAGTCTGGATACCGTTGTGCTAACCTGCTCTACTGATGTATATCAGATGCCAACTGCTGCGCACCATCATACAGTATGTGGATGAGTCGATCTCCCTAATTGTCTCTTACCTCATCAAACATTGCAATCCAAAGGTACGCTGGTACTTGTATGCACTTTACTGATCACTTTTCATTCAGTGCACGACTGCACGTATTATGTATATACAACTAACAAGCCTAGAAGGAGTGCTACCCGGTCAGCAATAAGTTGTTGTTCAAGCCTCATTTTTTTGGGCAAAGGGCATATATTAATATTACGAAGATACATGTTTAGGCCTCTTAGATGGGCTAGCAAAAAATTCAGCAATTTTCATCTATGATTTTATAATTTGTATGACAACTTTGATAATAAATTATCTACACATTAGACATTGTTAAGGCTCGACCATAAATTTGTGATGTGTCTGCAAGGGGTGAACTAGATATTTATTTGAGAAAAAAAAACAATTCTTTGGTAGCTTGCCGGGTTGCGGCATTTTTACTTCTTTGGTGTATCGCCCCCCTATACCTAAATCCTGGCTCCGCCCCTGGACATAGACCACTTGGTGATGCAGCATGTTGCCAACCCAAAGGGTTTGCAAGCCCATGTTTTGGTAATGCCAAAGTTTTGAAAAGCATGGTGAATTTGTGGCAGGTGCTAACCGTGAGTTAAGCTAGAGCTTTTCAATGCATCCTCATGTACTCCCTCCGTCTCAAAATGTAAGGCGTCTAAGGACTGGTCAAAAGTCAAGCTTTACTAACTTTGATCAAATATTTAGAAAAAATATATTTATCGAATGAACATATTAAGAAAATATATTTTATGGTGAATCTATTCATGTTGATTCAGTACTGCAAATGTTAATATTTTTGTGTATAAACTTGGTCAAACTTAAAAAACGTTGACTTTTGACTAATCCTTAGACACCTTACATTTTGGAAACGGAGGGAGTAGCAATTAGTCACTACGTAAAACAGCCCGGACAAGGTATTGAGGTGCAAACTTTCGACGTTGAATGGAACATAACCAAATTTTGTTTTGATCAGACCAAAAAAGGAAAGAACGCGACGTCAGGTAAAAACAGAAAGAGCAAAAAAATGGTTTGATCGGCCGCCACCCCGCTCCCATCAAGGCTACTCAGGCGGCAACTAGACCCTAAATCCACCGCCTGCCTCCCCTATCTCCCACTGCACGCCGCTTCTCAAGGAAGCCGCTAGAGCAACTATGTGATCGCTGATAAAGGTGGCATCGAGGATCTCACGCTCAGCTCCCTCGCAGTATTTTGGATTCACTAGGATATAATGAGATGAGAAGGAATGGGAACTTACTTCAGTGATGCCTCAAATGAAGAAGATGGCACCCACATGTGTCGCCATTGTCGCGGTTGGCACAACCATGTATTTCTCCTCGTATCCATCCTCACCTCTAACATCAAGAATCGCATTAGATCAGGCGACGGAGGGCCATCATAGTCCAGATCTGGGAGGGAGGAGCGCGCTTGAAGGATTAAGAAGCCGGCCTTTAGATCTTGCCAAGGGAAACGACCCTAGACCCGATGAGGGGAGCTCACTAAGAGGATTAAGACGTAGACCTTCAGATCTGGCATGAGGAACCAGATCTAGATCTGACAGGGTGGAGTGTGCTAGGAGGATTAAGACGTCGACCTTCAGATCTGGCTAGGGGAACCGAATCAAGATCCGGCGAGGGGAGCACAATAGGAGCATTAAGATGAGGACCTTCAAATCTGGCGAGTGGAACTGACTCTAGATCTGCCAGGGTGGAGCGTGCTAGACGGATAAAGAGGCTGACCTTCAAATCTGGCACGAGGAAGCGCCAGAGTCACCCCCGCTAAAAAACACGAGAAGAACACATCACCTTTTTAACCATTTTGACTTATATACACTTTATTTTTTAACCGACACAACCCCTTGAAGTAAAAAATGGAAGCGAAACAAAAGAAAATATCCTCTAAACCAGTTTTGGAGAGTGGCTTTGTTGGCATGGCACATGATTGTGGTGGTTTTACTATCATGTTGACAACTTGTCCACAACGGTATATTGGAGTCGTCCTCCAAATTATTTACTCCATACCTTTTCAATAAGTCTAATGGGTGTGGTTTTATATGATATCGAAGTGAAAATGGGAATTACATGATTACTATTTGTTTAATTGTCACCATGTCATGTGCTTACCCGCTTGACATAGCCTATTTCTTTAATTATCACTATGTTACCAACCCAAAAGGTTTGCAAGCCCATGTTTTTCCAATGGTAGAATTTGAGAAAACGTGGTGAATTTATGGCAAGTGCTAACCACGAAGCTAGAGTTTCTCAATGCGTCTCTATTTAGTAAGTAGCATAGAAATAGAAATAATAAGAAAAACTAGTTTGATGGGGTCCTGCCTCGCTCCTGTCGGGGCTACTCGGGCGACAATAGATGGCAACAAATCTACTCGTTAATTCAAAGTGATGTAGCAAACATAGTTTTTCCTTTCAAGGGTGGCTCTAGTGTTTATATCGAACTCTTTGAGCAAAACGGTTCTATCTACTTGTCCTCTTCAAGCAATCTACAAATGCAAAGCAATAATTTTGTGTCGACAAATCCACTGAGGTTTTTGTCAAGGACACATGTCATGTACGAGATACAAACACTAATATAAAAAAAAAACGTAAAGCGTAGTATATTGTACTTTCAAATTTAACTAAAGTTGAAAGTAAAAAAAGTGCATGCAAAGTAAAGTAAACGGTATTGTTATAGGTTAAAATGGACCGGGTTCATAGTTTTACTTGGCCTCTCTCGTAAACATGGTGGCGTGGATATAGCTTTAAATAGTAAGTTAAGGGTGATGGCAGATTTTATGTAGTGACTGGTACCCATTAATATGGGCATCACATCCTAGCATAGAGATGACACTTGCATCTCACTAATACTCCTTAGTTGGAAAACTCCATCAACCAAGTTTAAGAATTAACAGAGTATTGTTTTAAGAACATTTACATGATTTGATTAATAATATCCTACCTTGAGCAAACAATGTCACCTAGAATGACACTAGGTGAACAATAACATAATTATCCATTTATCCCTCGGGATGTAATCATTGGAAAGGCAAAAATCCTTAGCAGCACACAATTTTGCGTGACAAATAAACATGCCACTGCCATATTACTCAACTAACACACCTTCCCTAGACGGATTCTTCTGTACAAGTTTAATTAGTACATAGCATAGATAAACGGGGTAACATATGCATCTATTAATACATCAAACACATATGCCTCAACTGCATCTCATAACTCATCTCATAACAAAAGATCCACCATCAAGGCAATACATATATGACCATAATCATGTAGGCAGCTCATGTGGCTCTAATTAGTGAAGTACATAGAAAGAGATGATACATGTTTGTAAGGGTATATTGCCCCTATGTGTGGTTTTGGTAATTAATGACAACCCCTATGGACTAATGTTTTCATTGAGTTTATATGAAGGAATATTCCATAGATACTTCTTGTATTCCATGTGTTGGATTCAAGTATGGATGCCATGAATATAAAGATACACCTTGTGTATTGGCATCAAGATCATCGATTTAAAGATACATATGTGATATGATCAAGAAGATGAAATGAAGACGGAGTTCTTATGTGGAACTCAATATTAGCCATGTTCTATCTTAAGTAAGTATGAGAAGATACAAGGTTGAGTTGGGCAAGTTCAAGATGAGCATCTTGAGTGGATCACATGCTTGAAGCTTGTCGTCCATTTGGTGATAATGGACATGTGAAGATGTGCATCAATGGAGCTTTCCCATCATAGTGTATGGGGGGCATTTGTGAGTCTTCACGAAGCAACATTGGTCAAGTGAGGCATTCTTGAGTGGAGCGTGAAGAGCTATCATCAAGATCAAGCGGGATGCGCAAGGCAAAGGTATGACCTTTCTAGGTTTTCCTTTTACCGGTCTCAAGGTGGTTGTTGGGAGACCGGATTATAGGATAGATAAGCACTATCAAGAGGGGCTTTCGGTTGGGTAACTTGATCACATCGTCTTAGGGAGATCAATCCTTTGCATACTTTGCATATCCTTATTGCTTCTTGGTGTTTCTCTGTGTGAGGTTCTTGAGCTTGTTGCTAGCTTTACAACAAGCCCAAGTTCATCGAAAACGGAATCCGGATGCATCTTCTATTGCGTTTTCGAGTTTGGACGTCTTCACCGTTTCTTGACGGTGGGAGACTCCTGAAAGGACACGGATGTCGCCTAGAGGGTGGGGGTGAATAGGCGATTTAAAACTTTTACGAGATGGGCTTAACAAATGCGGAATAAAACTAGCGTTTACTTTGTCAAGCCCAAAGCCTATATACTATTGTTCACCTATGTGCACCAACAACTTATTCTAAGCAATACAAGCAACTATGTGATAGCAAGATATACAAACTTATGCTAAGCAATACAAGCAACTATGTGATAGCAAGATATACAAACTTATGCTAAGCAATACAAGCAACTATGTGATAGCAAGATATATAACTTCAAGCACGATGGCTATCACAAGGTAAAGTGCATAAGAAAAGAGCTCGGGTATAGAGATAACCGAGGCACGCGGAGACGATGATTTATCCCGGAGTTCACACTCTTGCGAGTGCTAATCTCCGGTGGAGAGGTGCGGTTGCTTAGTGCTCCCGAACGCCACAAGAGGCTCACCTTGAGGTGTGGTTGCTCGATGCACACCAACGCCACAAAGGCCTCACCCCAAGATGCGGTACTCACACCACAAACCGAACGCCACGAAGGCGCCTCACCTAAATCTCCGGTGACCCTCGCCACAAAGGCCTAGGTCACGGTTCCACTAAGGGATTTCCTTCGAGGCGGAAACCGGGCCTTACACAAGGGTTGGGGCACACATCCACAACTTAATCGGAGGCTCCCAACAAATCGCCACAAAGGCCTCAAATCCGTCTAGGGTTCCAAGAACCCAAGAGTAACAACTTTCTTGCTTTCACTTCCACGAATCACCGTGGAGAACTCAAACCGATGCACCAAATGCAATGGCAAGAACACCACAAAGATGCTCAAGTACTTCTCTCTCAAATTCCAACAAAGCTACAAAAGCTATTGGGGAATAAGAGAGGAAGAACAAAGGAATTCACAAAGAACACCAAGATCAAGATCTAGAGAGTTCCACTCACAAAGAGATGGATTTGATTGGTAGAAGTGTAGATCTAGATCTCCTCTCTCTTTTCCCTCAAATGGGGGCAAGAATCATGGAGGGATAGAGAGATAGGGCAAGCTTCTCAAGAACAACAATGGAGGAGAGAGAGAGTAGGAGAAGCTACAGCCCAAGGAGGAAGAAGGGGGTATTTACCCCAAGAAAATTGAGCCGTTGGGCAAACCAGGCCGGATAATCCGGCCTAAGTAAGGGCCGGATAATAAACCGGCCACAGGTACAAAACCTGGTCAAAATCCGGCCAAAAGTCCGGCCCCTCCAGCTGCTTTTCTGGTCCTTAGCCATTTTTTCGAGGGACCGGATATTTCCGAAATGTCCGGCCCGGATAATCCGGCCCTGGGACAAAACCGGGACAATATCCGGGCAAATATCCGGCCCCAATACTGAGCAGCAATTCCTCAGGTCCTTAGCCGATTTCGGGGGGGGGCGGATATTTCCGAAATATCCGGCCCGGATAATCCGGCCCGGATATTTCCGAAATATCCGGCCAAAGCAAACTGCAGAAACACCAAAAACTAGAACAGGCATAACTTTTGCATCCGGACTCCGATTTCGATGATCTTGGGCTCGTTGAAATCACAACAACGAGCTCTACAACAATATGCAGGAAACCATCATAGTCCAACAAGGGAGGATAGAAACAAATGATGAAAGGTTTGACCTATCTAAAAAAGACATACCGGTAAAACCTCCAATCTTGAAAATGCAACAAGTTGCCCGTGCAAAAACCATTCTTGATGAACTAGAGCTTGTCATGAGAATAAGCACAAGCTCTAAATCATCACATGGATAAGATCCAAATAACAACCAAGAAAGATGATGTAAGGATGCAAAGGTTTGAGCTCTCTCCGAACGATACGATCGAGTTACTCACTCGAGAGCCCTCTTGATAGTACGGCAACTAAACTATAAACCGGTCTCCAACTACACTATGAGACCGGTGAGAAACAAACCCTATCAAGAGCAAACCTTATACTTGCGCATTCCACTTGAGCTTGATGACGACGATCTTGACCTCAACAAGATGGAACGCCTTTCTTGCTTGTGTTTGCTTGACGAAGTCTTGTGGATTGCTCCCCCATAATCCACCATGGGAGAGCTTCTTCTTCGGCGCATCTTCACATAACCATGACCACCATGTGGATTGCTCCCCCATAATCCACCATGGGATAGCTTCTTCTTCGCGCATCTTCACATATCCATGATCACCATATGGATGGCAAGACTCAAGCAAAGGACCTCTTCGAGATGGCTCATCTTGAACTTGCACTTCATTTCTTCATTCTTCATCATGTTGATGTCTTGAAGTAACTGAGGGCTCACTTCATCTTCATCTTCAAGACATACTTGACACTTGATATACTTCATCAATTTCTTCTTATTGGAACCTAATACAAACATGTTGATGTCTTGAAGTAACTTGAGGGCTCATTTCATCTTCATCTTCAAGACATACTTGACACTTGATATCCTTCATCAAATTCTTCTTATTGCAACCTTGAAGCCAACATATGGTTCAAGAATTGCCTATGGACAACTCCTACAAATATAACTCAATGCAAACATTAGTCCATAGGGATTGTCATTAATTACCAAAACCACACATGGGGGCTCCATGCACTTTCAATCTCCCCCATTTTGGTAATTGATGACAATCTCTTTGAGAGGGTTTATATAAGGAATTTAAGTAACAAATAAGTTGAATATATAGAGCAAACTCCCCCATAATATATGCATGTGTGAATGATCTTGACTTTCATTGCATATATTGGCATTCAAAGCCTAGTGGAGTTTCCTCTAAATATTCAACTATGCAAAGCAACAAGATGCAATGCAATAAAGGCACATGCTTAAGCACAAAGCAAAGACATAACCAAATTCCCTTAAACCCTCCAAACTTCTCCCCCATTGGCACCAATTGCCGAAATGGGTGAAAAATTTAGAAGGCCAATATAGTGAGAGATCCTCCATAGCGTGTGCATTTCTCATAATTTGAGTGGAATCAAATGCACATATCCAATTACGAATATTCGGAAGGAGTCACACCATAGATAGGATCAAAGATTGCAAAAAGATAACAACGTCAAGAAGCTTCAACAAATGAAGCAAGCAACCAAATGAACCACAAAGAAGATACCAAAAGAAAGAAAGATATTATGATAAGATCAAGAAGATTGCTCTAACTAATATGAGGAAGCTCCCCAAGGTTTGTGCACAAAACAAGACAATTTGCATTGGAGTATAAAGTGCACAAACATGGAATCATCACTCCCATAATATCATTCAAAACAAAAGATACCAAGTGAATCAAACTCTAATGATCACCACAAAATAGTGCCTTAAATAGAATGAGGAAGCTCCCCAAGGTACATGCATAAATTAAAATGTTGCATTTGAATACAATATGCATAACATGGAATCCTTACTCCCTCATTACCATTTAAAACACAAACATTTGCAATAGATCATAGATAGAAAATTAAGCTTAACACTTGCAACAAACAAATGGTTGAGCAACAAGTAGGAGGCACCATAATAAAAGGTTCAACCAAGAGGATATGTGAAAGGCATGATAAAGCATATTATAAGACTATTGCAAGGATGAGCAAAAAGCATCATCATAGTCTTCAATGAATTATATTGCTTAGCATGACCAATCAACATGAAATAAATAAATAAGATATCAAAAGGAGATGTATCATCTCTTATGTGTATAAGTTTCTCTAAGTGAGCAATATCACAAAGATATTTATCCACAAAGAAACATGCACACATAAAATAGATACACAAGAAAAATAGTATGATATCCAAGACGAAGTCATGCAATATACCAATAAGAATTTTTGCTTAATAGCATGGCCAAAGGCTCAATTTTATCTTATTGTACATTCATGAACTTCAACCACAAACAACTAAAATACATCACAAATATCAACAAGGGATAGAAGATAGTTGGGATGCATTTGAGAAAGGCAACAAGTATCACAAACGGGGATACCAAAATAAGTAACTAAATTTGCACTTTCATCTATATTGCACATGTGAGAGCCTTGAGGAATTGATATGCAACAAAATTGCTAGATAGGCATAGTTGGGGTGGATGAATCATGAGCATGATTTAAAATACTTCCCAACAAATGCACTCATCTCAAATTACTCTCATTCACAATAAAGAGGTTTCATTAAGACTTTTGCAAGAAGCACAACATTTGCAAATCAATAGATTCATGCCAAGATGCAACCATAAGGTTGGATACAACAAAAGTATGCATGAGAAGATACTTGTTACCAAGATAGCATTGGTGTGGATGTAGTAGATATGTGTTCGTTGATCATCCTATCTTGCCTCACGTTACCATTGAGTCACCAATTCTTTCCAAGAGTGAGACAAGCATTCAATGCATATCCATTGTACCTAACACAAAGGTAAGTACAAAATGGTCCCCAAACTAATTGGGTCCGAAGTAGTTAGACACACTACAACATATAGGACAAACTCCACAATTCTATGTGCATATAGATATGAAATTGAATTTCATGCACATCTTAGTCAAATTAGGATTTGATGGAGTTTACCCTATATATTGGATCAAAGAAAGTGACACATGCCATAAGATATACATATATTAAATATGCATGCACAATACTTTCAAGAACCAAAGGAAGATACAATTTGGACAAAACACCAAATAAACCAAGAGACAATGGTTGTCCAAATTATATCAAAGAATCAAATCAACACAAGATTGACTCCAAAGACTTATCTCATTATAAGAAGCTAATTAAACCTAAGCACAAAGGAATGAGATAACCAACTCCCAAGAGAGCAAGGTTCCAACAAATAAACCAAACCCTCGACATTTTTTATGATGGCACAAAGTACCAAAAAGAAAATTTTATGTCTCCCAAAACCCAATTTTTGATAAAGATCAAGAGATGTTAAGCATTCTAATAATATAGAAGAGCTCCCCCAAGTTTGGTGCATTATCAAGGATTTTTTATATGAATACAAAATGCACAAAACTAGGATCATCACGCTACCTATATCTTCTAACAATGCTAAGAAAGTTTGAATAGACAACTTAGATCCATAAGATGCAAGGAAGACACATGGGAGTCAAAGCACAACAAATTCATGGCAATAAATAAGGCAAAATAAATACAAGAGCCAATGTAGATATGATCAATAAATATCTACCTCATAATTGATTACCAATTGTCCTAGGACAAGAGGTATTAGGAAATATTTCCCGGTGGTAGTTTGTAAGTATACATAAGATCATATTTACAACAAACAAAGCATATGGTAAAAGATAAGAGTTAACCATCATGCAAAGATAGTTTCTTGATAGCTTCATTTAGTCATACCAACATGCAAGGCAATTAATAGTATTCATACCAACATGCAAAGCAATTAATAGTATTCATACCAACATGCAAAGCAATTAATAGTATTCATACCAACATGCAAAGCAATTAATAGTATGACTTGAAGCACATGGTTTTCCAAAAAGTATTGAGGGACACGTTGTGAAAAACCATGCCAAGAAGAACTTTCACAAATAAGATCCACAAAGATATTAGCAATGAAGCCATTTAAGCAAATTGGAGCTTGTTTGAGCAAACATGCCACATAGGAGAGAGATAATTTACGGTATCAATTCTATGTGACACAACCTCAAATGTTCACATTTTCTAGGCTTGTAATATGCACAAAGCTTATTACTCCCCCATAATGTGATAAGGAATTTATTTTCACAAGAGGCAAATAAGATCCAACTAGAGATATTAATGGACATTGGAATTTGAATTTCTCATGAAGATGACATACCACATAGAGACTAGATAATCTTGCAATATCAATTCTAAGTGATATTCCTCATGTACACACATTGTTAGGATCATGAAATTCCCAAAGGAATATCACTCCCCCAAAATGGGATAGTCCATTAATCGCTCATAAGAGCCATATAAGATACAACAAGATGCAAAGTGGCTCCAACACAAACACAAATACATGGTGTGCAACCCAACATACATAGACTTGATTTCTCAAGAAAAGCAAGTAGGAAGCACAACATATACAAACACATGCTAGGAACAAAACTAACACATGCAAAGGGGCGAGTAACTTTCAATATAAATGAGTTGAGAACATGTTACCGCAAGGAGGAACATTGGATATATGATAGTAGCAAGATAATCAAAAGACTTGGCTTGAGATAATATAAATGATGAAGATCCCTTAATTCTTCATGATGTAGCCAAGTCTCCAATGCCCTCCAACAAGCACCTATTGATCAAATTTTGGATTGTTGGTCCCCAACTAAGTTGGGTCCTAAGAGGTTAGTCACAATAGGCTTGGCAACCCAAATGGTTCTTTTCTTGACACCACTTTGAGCACCAACAAATTTGGCAAACACATTGCCACCCTCATCCTTACGAAGAGAATAAACATCATCAATGGTGATAGAGTTGGATGAGGTACCAATAGTGCACAAGGAGGAGATGTGGCCCTTCTCACGGCATATGTAGCAAGTTCTTTTCTTCTCCTTCTTCTCACTAGGTTTCTCCACAATGGGAGCATTGGCTTGTTTCTTCTTGGGAAGTGGCATTTCTTCAACTTGAGGTTGAATATGAGTTTGAGCTTGGGGCCGCTTCCCTTTTTGCTTCTTCTTCAAAGGGCAAGATCTAACATGGTGCCCTTCAATATTGCACTTGAAGCAAACAATCTTGGCCGGGTCTTTGACTTGTACTTGGCCCTTCTTCTTGTTGTTGTTCATGGACTTGTTCTTGTTGTTGGATTTGAAACCAAGTCCACTCTTGTCATTGGGGGATTGTTGCATACTCAACATCGTGTCAAGTTTGCATTTCCCTTCATGACCCTTTACCAAGTCATTCTTCAAAGAAGTGACTTGGGCCTTGAGCTCTTTGATTTCCTCTACATGGTTAGTAACAACACAAGCACTAGAGGAAGTAGAATCTTCATTGTTAGAGCAACAAGGCAAGGAAGATAATTCATCACAAGATTTAGCAATATTATGAGTGGATGAATTACTAGGACTAGCACATGGAAATATAGCATTTTGAGTAGTAGTGCTAGTATCCACATGAGGCTCACAAGGTGTTGCCTTAAATATGATAGCCTCATGAGCTAACTTTAGCCTATCATGAGAGGCTAGAAGATCCTCATGGGAGCGAGAAAGCTTTCCATGACTTTCTTCCAATTTCCCATAATTGCAAGTTAGCAACTCAAGTTGAGCCCTTAGCTCAACATTCTCCTTCAAGATAGATGCTTCACAAGAAGTAGAGTTAGTAGCACAAGCATCAATATTAGTAGTAATAGAAGAAGGCAAGTTGGCATGTTCTTTTAGATAAGAAGCTTTAAGTTTCTCATGCGACTCGGTGAGTTTGGCGAGCGCACTCTCAATGACCCTTGAGCCCTTTTTGAGTTGCTCAAAATCCTCAAGGAGTTTAGCATTAACAAACACAAGCTTATCATTTTTTAGCTTTAGTTCATTTGCCATCTCAAGAGCTCTATCATGGTTTTCCTTTTCTCTAGACAATTCTAGAGCAAAGGTCTCCTCAAGAGCTTCCTTGATGGTTTGTTCTTCTTCAAGTTCATTTTTTAATGATGCTACATCATCGGCATACTCTCGTTCAAGAGCACCCTTTTTATCAATGGTGTTCTCATGCATCCAAATAAGTTTTTGGCTCTCAATAGCGGTAGTCAAGATTTCAAAGAAGTGAGTGCTAGCAATTTTATCTTTGCAAATAACCTTGAATACGCTCTTACCCTTATCGCGTAGAGAGACAACCCAATCCTCTTCTTCATATTCATCCTCATCCTTATCACCACGAGACATATTGGGTTCCATGGTAGGAGGTACCGTGGAACCCTTGGCCATAAGGCATATATGAGGACCGTGAGATAAAGAGGAGGAGTTACTTGAGGCTCCTTTCAAGATCTTGTCTTGACCAATAGAATCTTTGGTTTCCTCTACATTGTTAGACACACAACAACTAGAGGAAATAGAAGCATTTTTATCATGGCCACAAGACAATGCAAGCATATCATCATTAGATTTATTCAAGCAACTTACACATGATATGCAAGGACTATCAACACAAGCATGTAAATCATTTCTAGTGCTAGATGTGTTTAAGTCCGAAGATGAAGCATTGCAATGAGATAGAGATGACGAATCATCAATAGTAAGCTCAATATCAACATTGCAATTTTCATCACCACTCACCATATCATTACCTTGTGTCTTACCACACTTTGGTGAAGTGGAAGAAGATGAGAACTCATCACGGCCGGAAGTGGAAGCAATACAATCATCCTCAATAATCTTGGACACATCATATTTATCTTGAAGCTTTGTCCATAATTCATGAGCGCTCCCAAAAGGCATGATTGAAGAAGTAACTACATTGCTCACAACAATGGAAAACACATGAGAAGCAAGAGCATCGAGACAAGAGTTTTTCTCCTCCTCAAGAGATAAATTTTGAGGATCCTTAGGAGAAGAAAAACCCATGTCAAGAAATCGCTCCATGTCCGGGGACATACGCCGCAAAATATTAAGCACATAAATTTTCCATAGATCATAATTTGTGCCATCAAATATAAACAAGTTATTGTGCGCTAATCCCCTAGCCGACATCTTTACTCTCAAGGCGGTGAAGCCTAAGAATGAGAGACCTCGCTCTGATACCAATTGAAAGGACACGGATGTCGCCTAGAGGGGGTGAATAGGCGATTTAAAACTTTTACGAGATGGGCTTAACAAATGCGGAATAAAACTAGCGTTTACTTTATCAAGCCCAAAGCCTATATACTATTGTTCACCTATGTGCACCAACAACTTATTCTAAGCAATACAAGCAACTATGTGATAGCAAGATATACAAACTTATGCTAAGCAATACAAGCAACTATGTGATAGCAAGATATACAAACTTATGCTAAGCAATACAAGCAACTATGTGATAGCAAGATATATAACTTCAAGCACGATGGCTATCACAAGGTAAAGTGCATAAGAAAAGAGCTCGGGTATAGAGATAACCGAGGCACGCGGGAGACGATGATTTATCCCGGAGTTCACACTCTTGCGAGTGCTAATCTCCGGTGGAGAGGTGCGGTTGCTTAGTGCTCCCGAACGCCACAAGAGGCTCACCTTGAGGTGTGGTTGCTCGATGCACACCAACGCCACAAAGGCCTCACCCCAAGATGCGGTACTCACACCACAAACCGAACGCCACGAAGGCGCCTCACCTAAATCTCCGGTGACCCTCGCCACAAAGGCCTAGGTCACGGTTCCACTAAGGGATTTCCTTCGAGGCGGAAACCGGGCCTTACACAAAGGTTGGGGCACACATCCACAACTTAATCGGAGGCTCCCAACAAATCGCCACAAAGGCCTCAAATCCGTCTAGGGTTCCAAGAACCCAAGAGTAACAACTTTCTTGCTTTCACTTCCACGAATCACCGTGGAGAACTCGATGCACCAAATGCAATGGCAAGAACACCACAAAGATGCTCAAGTACTTCTCTCTCAAATTCCAACAAAGCTACAAAAGCTATTGGGGAATAAGAGAGGAAGAACAAAGGAATTCACAAAGAACACCAAGATCAAGATCTAGAGAGTTCCACTCACAAAGAGATGGATTTGATTGGTAGAAGTGTAGATCTAGATCTCCTCTCTCTTTTCCCTCAAATGGGGGCAAGAATCATGGAGGGATAGAGAGATAGGGCAAGCTTCTCAAGAACAACAATGGAGGAGAGAGAGAGTAGGAGAAGCTACAGCCCAAGGAGGAAGAAGGGGGTATTTATACCCCCAAGAAAATCGAGCCGTTGGGCAAACCGGGGCGGATAATCCGGCCTAAGTAAGGGCCGGATAATCCGCCGGATAAACCGGCCACAGGTACAAAACCTGGTCAAAATCCGGCCAAAAGTCCGGCCCCTGTCAGAGCTTTTCTGGTCCTTAGCCATTTTCGAGGGACCGGATATTTCCGAAATGTCGGCCGGATAATCCGGCCCTGGACAAAACCGGGACAATATCCGGGCAAATATCCGGCCCCAATACTGAGCAGCAATTCCTCAGGTCCTTAGCTGATTTCGGGGATATTTCCGAAATATCCGGCCCGGATATTTCCGAAATATCCGGCCAAAGCAAACTGCAGAAACACCAAAACTAGAACAGGCATAACTTTTGCATCCGGACTCCGATTTCGATGATCTTGGGCTCGTTGAAATCACAACAACGAGCTCTACAACAATATGCAGGAAACCATCATAGTCCAACAAGGGAGGATAGAAACAAATGATGAAAGGTTTGACCTATCTAAAAAAGACATACCGGTAAAACCTCCAATCTTGAAAATGCAACAAGTTGCCCGTGCAAAAACCATTCTTGATGAACTAGAGCTTGTCATGAGAATAAGCACAAGCTCTAAATCATCACATGGATAAGATCCAAATAACAACCAAGAAAGATGATGTAAGGATGCAAAGGTTTGAGCTCTCTCCGAACGATACGATCGAGTTACTCACTCGAGAGCCCTCTTGATAGTACGGCAACTAAACTATAAACCGGTCTCCAACTACACTATGAGACCGGTGAGAAAGAAACCCTATCAAGAGCAAACCTTATACTTGCGCATTCCACTTGAGCTTGATGACGACGATCTTGACCTCAACAAGATGGAACGCCTTTCTTGCTTGTGTTTGCTTGACGAAGTCTTGTGGATTGCTCCCCCATAATCCACCATGGGAGAGCTTCTTCTTCGGCGCATCTTCACATAACCATGACCACCATGTGGATTGCTCCCCCATAATCCACCATGGGATAGCTTCTTCTTCGGCGCATCTTCACATATCCATGATCACCATATGGATGGCAAGACTCAAGCAAAGGACCTCTTCGAGATGGCTCATCTTGAACTTGCACTTCATTTCTTCATTCTTCATCATGTTGATGTCTTGAAGTAACTCTAGGGCTGACTTCATCTTCATCTTCAAGACATACTTGACACTTGATATACTTCATCAATTTCTTCTTATTGGAACCTAATACAAACATGTTGATGTCTTGAAGTAACTTGAGGGCTCATTTCATCTTCATCTTCAAGACATACTTGACACTTGATATCCTTCATCAAATTCTTCTTATTGCAACCTTGAAGCCAACATATGGTTCAAGAATTGCCTATGGACAACTCCTACAAATATAACTCAATGCAAACATTAGTCCATAGGGATTGTCATTAATTACCAAAACCACACATGGGGGCTCCATGCACTTTCAACTCCCTCTCTAAAATCATCTAAAATATTCTGTGAGGAGTCTCCATATTCGTCGTTATCTTTCCAACAAAATTGGTTTCATGTCAATCGGGGTCCGGACACAAAAGTTATCATAGTTTTTGTATAACATGTTTTCCTGCTCACCGGTCAGGGACCCGGTCGGACCTGCCCATGCGCCGGCCGGTTCCGGTCAGCCGGCCTCCCAACCGAATGGCCCGGCGTGCCGACCGGTCAACCGGGCGCCATCCGGGCGCCATCCGGACCGGTGACCTCTGGACGACACAAAGTGACCCCGGTCGGTCCGGCCTGCCGACCGTTTTGGACTTGGTCCGGTCTGGCCTCGGCCGACCTGGGCGGGACGGCCGGCCTCAGGCCCGTTGACCCCTCCTCCCGGTTGACTCAGCCTAACTTTTCCCCAACGGTTATATTTTCTCTTGCGGTATAAATAGCCGTTCTTCCACCTTGGGCTGAGTTAGTTCTTCCATTCTCTCTCCTCCATTGTTGCCTTTGAAGAACTTGCTCCTCTCTCTTGATTCCCCCCATGATTCTTGCTCATTCTTGAGGGATCTAAGAGAGGAGATCTAGATCTACAACCTCCACCAATCCATTTCTCCTCTAAGTGAAGGGAACTCTTGGGATCTAGATCTTGGAGTCTTTTGTTGACTTTCCCCATTGTTCTTCCTCTCCAATCTCATCCTAGCATTTGTTGTTTGGGTGGGATTTGAGAGTGAAGGACTTAATTGAACACCTCTAGTGTTCTTGTTTTGCATCATTGCATAGTGTTGAGCTCTCCACCATGATTAGTTCGAGTGAGAGACCGTGAACTTGTTACTCTTGGAGGGAGACCTCCTAGTTGGCTTGGCGGTTGGTGCTCCGGTGATCTCTTCAAGAAGATTGTGAAGAGGCCCGGGCTTCTCCTTCGTGGAGCTTGTGAAGTGGTTGTGGAGCTTGCCATCTCCGGAGCGGAGGAAAAGCTAACCATAAGGAAAGGGCCATTATCCTTCGTGGGTGTGGTTCGGAGAATAGGGTGAGCCTTCGTGGCGCGGGAATCCTTCGTGGACCTCCACTCCTCCAAACGTGACGTACCTTCTTGCAAAGGAAGGGAACACGGGAATACATCCTCGTCTCCGCGTGCCTCGGTTATTTCTATACCCGAGCTCTCTTACCTTGTGATAGCCATCGTGCTTGAAGTACATATATCTTGCTATCACTTGTGCTACATATATCTTGTGCCTATCTTGCTTAGCTCTAGTTGCCATTGTTACACTTAGTTGAGCTTAGCATATTTAGGGTTTGTGCTTGTAAACTAAACGTTAGTTTAATTCCGCATTCTTACAAGACAAATCCGCAAGAGTTTTTAATTGCCTATTCACCCCCCCCCCCTCTAGGCGACATCTCGATCTTTCAATGTTACTTCCACAAACCCATAGTACAGGGGTAGACTTCTCCATCTACATCATGGTGTTGATGGTGATTATGTTGATGGAGGTAGATGAGCAACCGTGGGGCAACTCCGGCAACGTTTCTCCTCCAATGTTTGTAGGTTTCTCTATGTTCCGTGTTTCTAGGTTTATTGGCTGCCTCCCCGTGACTCCGTGACATCAAACATATACATATAAATGGTTTTAGATCAAGACAAACGAAGCAACAAGGTGGCGGTGGGCCCCCATGACATGGCCAGGTTGGTGGTTGTGCCATGGGAATTCCTAGCCGGCCCATGGACATCCAACTCCTCTCCTTCTTCTCACATCACGGTATTTCCCAAAATACTAACGTGGCAAAAGGTTGGGGCCCATTTGACACCCGGAAAGTTCCTGAAACTTAAAAATATGCAAAATATGATTTCCCTGTTCTGCAACATTAGAAACAAATAAAAAGAGACTTTGTGAAAAATCCTCAAAATCAATGTAAATCACTCGGGTCCGAATGAGAGGCGGAAAGGAGGGAGCCAAAAATCTCCACCCACAAAAATTACCCTTCATAGACTCCGCTCCCTATTTAAAAAAGAAAAAATTGAGGTCCCAGGCATCTTTGCAGCAACCGTCTCACTCTTACCATCGTGTTCTCACGATTTGTAGCAGCCGGTCCTATTGTTGGTTGCATGATGGAGAAGGTGGCTCGAACTAAGGATAAAGAAAGTTTCCAACTTTTCCACTGAAAAACGAAAACGAAATGGAAATGCAAAAACAAAAATTTGCGGGTCGAAAATTTGAACATAATACTTTTGGCGGAAACAAACAGTGTTTTCCGGTGAAACCATTTCCTGTTAGTACAGAATTTTCGTTTTAGGATTGTTGTGTATGGGTCAATCCAATAGGACCAATACATAACCTTGTCAACTTGAACTACTGGAGTGGCACATCCTAAAACTGTTGACCGTGTATACGCTTTCACCTCGGACCGTTCTCCAATTCTCAATACATCGAGCAACCTCGCACGGGTTAGGGAATAAGCTTGTCGTATGCTTAGAGTTGCTTCAGATTTTCCCCCATGATTTAACGGGCCTAGTGGCTGCTTCAGTTTTTTTTTCTTTGCATGATTCAAGGGGTTTATTGGTTCCGGCAATCATCCATATTCTGCTCCATTCCTATCTGTTTCCGGCAATATCAATTTATTTTCAATGTTTATGTATTTGTTTTTACTTCTAAGGAAAATATGAAAATAAATATGGTACCACTCAGTTCCATCCTTTTGCACTATGTTTTCACGCCAGCTCGGACAGTGCAAGAATGCAAATTTTGCCCATGTCCCGAGAAAACCAAAATGGTCAAAGAATGAGAGAAGATAAGATTGATGCCAGGAAAAAGGAGAAAACAAAAAGAACAGTGGAACAATACTTGTTCTCGAACAAATTCCCCAAGCAACCATTCCGATTCAGCTTTCAGAGTGAGAAATAACGGCTGGGTTCCCCTCTACGAGGAATCACGAATCGCAAAATCCGAAGCAATTGTTTTCCACTATAGGTATTCGTTTCATGTTCATGTGTCATTGTACCATATCCACGAAATGCACGTATCTATACTTGGTATACTACGATCGCAGCGCACTGAGAAACAACACACGGCGGACGGCGCACGCTAGCTAGAGCACCCCGAAGAACCGGCCCCAGCACGTGCCGCTCGTCCTCGCCTCCGCTTCCTCCTCCACCGCCGCCGCCGCCGCGGGCAGCGGCGCCTCTCCCCGTACGCCCCAGATCCCTTCGAGGACCTGGTCGAGGCTCGCCGGTACCCCGTACGTGCCCGCCTCGGGGGCCGCGAGGATGGAGTCGAAGACCTCCTGGAGGCCGACGACGCGGCGGCTGACGGCGCGGCGCGCGTCCCGCACGGCCGGGTCGCGGCCCGGGACGGCGTCGAGGCGGAGCAGCGCGGCCATGAGCGCCTCGGAGAAGCGCGCGCGCTCGCGGTCGTCGCCGCGGACGGCGTCCACGGTCTCCTGCCGCCGGAGCAGCCGCTCGAGCCGCGTCGCCTCGCGGTCGGCGGAGCGCACGGCCGCGACGTGGCGCCGGACCAGGTGGCCCCGGAAGGCCGCCTGGATCCTGGCGGCCGCCGCCGCCGCGTCCGGCGGTGGTTTAGCGGGCGGAGGCGAGGGGGAGGTGACGGGGATCCGCACGGTTTTGGCGGGCTTGTGGGCGGTGGGGCTGGGGTCGCCGGCGGCGAAGAAGAAGTGGGAGCCGGAGCTGTAGTGGTAGGAGCCCATGGCGAGCGCTTTGGATCAGTGGAGCAAAGGTCAGTGTGCTGCTCGCCCGACGCCCGCGGTCAGGTCAGCCACGCCTGCGGCGTGTTCCTTTGGGGCCAGGTCGGGGTTTCCTCGTCTCTCTTTTTCGGTGCGTGCTATCCCACAGCCATAGGTGGCTTTATTTTGTGCACCACTTTAGCGTCGACGCATATGCTTTTGCTCGGTGAATGCATGACCGGAGATCTCTGTAGGCTGAGCCGGCCGCACCGAAAGGTGGGAAAACCCAGCCGAGCCGAAAAGGACAACCGAGAACTGTCCGGAAACATGATCCGGGCCTTCGGACTTCGGCATGCAACAGAGTGGGATCACACCAAAGAGAAACACGGGAGCTCTTTTTTGTTTTTGAGGGAACACGGAAGCTCCTATCCGGCGCTCGTTGCGTATGTTACGGGTGCAACGCTTGAAGGCTCCGTTTCACATGGGCCGGCCTTTTATATCCGATCGATTCCTACTCTGGTAAGCTCAAAAAAAGAAAAAAGATTCCTACTCTGCTTTATTTATTTTTTTCTTCCTAACACATCATGTTTTATGTCCGATCATTATGATTAATTTTGAAATATTTCGTGTAAATAAAATATTCGGATTTCAAAATGTTCAAATTTCAACATGTTTAGATTTTGAAAAATGTTCAGATTTAAAAACGTCTAGATTTTCAAAATTGTTCAGATTTTAAAAAAACTAAAATGTACTTAAAAAATTGTTCAGATTTTAAAAATGTTCAGATTTTAAAACTTATAGATTTTGAAAAAAAATCAGATTCAAAAATGTTCATATTTTTAAAAAATTGTTCGGATTTGAAAAATATTCAGATTTAAAAACATCTCAATTTTGAAATTTGTACGAAATTACGAAATTTTTATATTTTAAATATATTTAGATTTGAATAAGTTATTTAGATTTGAAAAATGTTCTAAAACGTCCATATTTTGAAAAATTGTTCGCATTTTGAAAAGTGTTCTTATTTTATAAACATTCTTATTTTGAAAAATTGATCGGATTCAAATAATGTTCACTTTAAAAAGGTTAATATTTTGAAAAAATGTTCACATTTTACAATTATTCATATTTAAAAAAATGTTCATCTTGTGAAAAAAATGAGAAAAGAAAACATCACAAAACAAACCAGAAAACAGAAAAACAGAAAACCAAAAAAGCAGTAAAAACAGGAAAACCGTCTCATAAAAACAAAACAGAAAACAGCAGAAACCTTGACCATAAAGGTTCTGGAACACTCCTAAAACCGGAATAAACCAAGAAGTCGAATTCATGTTGGGCCGACCAATTAGAGGTGTTACGGATGGGAGGGGCTACGCGTTTGCTTGCTAATGGACGCAAAGAGCATTAAATAGGAATTGCAGAAAAACACTGTGATCACACCAAAGTCTCATTTGTAAGGCCCATCTCCAAACTGCCCAGCATACATATAGGAATTTAGGTTGGACTAGGGAAATGCCCGCGCGTTGCTGCGGCGGAGCAAAATATATTGACTTCAAAATAGAAAATAAATGCCTATTGCAACGGGAGCAAAAAAATGTGTGTATATATTCCTTGTTTCCCGGCCATGGTTGCACCACTATGATGTTTCCAGGTCACGCAAAACTGATAAGTACATGATCACTGCCACCATGACATCGAAGCTCGTACCCATTATCCTTTTGGATCGTCATGCTTTTCACCTGGGGGACACTCGCACCACAATGGAGGAGTATACGCCACTGCAGAAAATAACAAGCTGAATTGGTAATTCTTTAATTATATTGAATCAATTTTGTATTCATAGACCGATAGTGATACAGGAAAAATGCCCGTGTGTTGCTAACGCTTAATATATATTTAATATTTATCTGCAAATGATAAGTACTCGAAAACAAAGTCCACTACATAAGCCACGACTGACTACACCAATTGCAAAAAAAGGTTGAATTGGTATAAAGGATTTTGCTAATCATTAAAAAAATGAAGATACATAGCTTATTTGATGGAATTGATATAAAGTCAAACAAGTCATATAAACTAATACTATCTAAACCTTAATTCCTACAACATTTTTTGTCATATGCTGAAGTTACCATTTAAAAGGAAAACTTAGATATATGGTCTGGCTAAATTATTTATAGCACGACACTTAACCACTTGGTACATTGCCTAATAGCCTAATAATTTAAGGGCTGTAGCTCATACCTTGGAGATTTGAAGTTTACTTCTCTAAGATAATGCCAAGGACAAGTAATGTAGCATTAGCACACTCAGGGCCAATAATCTGTGAACTGAGATTCTGCCCCTTGTTACCTTTTCCTGAACAACACGGAAGAGAAATATTGGCACCAAGTATACCCCAACAGAACATGTCAAACCATGATGTGAAGCAGCATGGTCAGAAGTTGAAGCAGCTACTCGGAACCAATAGTGCGCCCTTCCCCGCGCTCTGCCGGCGTGCTCGGCCACCTCCACACGCAGAAAGCTCCTGCTTCCAAGTCCCACCTCCATGAGTGCCCAGTCCAAGAGATGAATAGTTTACACCTTTTTTATTGCAAAGTAAAAGCTTTTTACCGGAGCTTGATTTCATGCCAAATTTCTTCACTTTATTCAGCATCTTAGCAGTTAGCAGTTAGCAGTTAGCACATGACAGTATAAATGGCTAATTTAGATCAAGAAAATAAGTGATACAGACATGTGAACTTAATTTAGCCGGCAACACCCGAAGTGATGCAGAACTCTGAACTTCAATTAGCCAGAACTGCACACTGAATTTGCATTCAGCTTCGTGAAAAGGATCCTCTGGCCGCACGGTTACGGCCAGTTGGGCAACTCCTGCACGGCCACGACCCTCTCCAGAAGCTTCATCACCACCGGCTGCCCGCTGCTGGTGGAGAGGCACACCACGGTAACGAATATCTCTACGGCCATCGTCCCCTCTCGTGAGTCGTGAGAACATGTCCTCTGCTCTTTGTGGACCTCGCCTATTCCTTCCAGAGAAGACACACGAGTTCGACATCATCGCGTTGCTGCACATATTGCCGTTGAGCACTGTGACCACCGTCATGTACGTTGATCCTGGGTTGATCGGTTCGTTGCCTCGGTGGATGCCTGATGATGGCTCAAGAGGCTGAATCGCAGCCCGCCATGCTGCAACATTCTCGTCCCGCCGTGGACGTGCCAACGTGGTCCTCTCGTCGTTGGGTTTCAAGAACCGTACGAGACATTGACGGAAGCGCGTCGCCAACTCAACGTTGTCTCCCACTCTGCCGACGAGGAGGGTTCTATCCCATGCAGGCCCCGATCTGGCCAGGTTGCTGTCCGCCGTTACAACAGCGCCAGAAGGGCCTTCGTGGCGTTCTTGTCGAACTCTTCAAAGTATCCAGACTGGGCCGCTCCGGCGACGAACGCGGGATCCTCTACTGCGATCCTGCGGCTCAGTCTTGAAGCGCTTGCCGGACCAGCATGATAATCTTGCTCTTCTCGTCCACGATCTTGCCGATTTTTCTTCCATCTGTCGTGGTCTCGCCATGGCTCTGTATTAATCTATCCTGGAATCGTTGGCTGGCCTGTTTGATAGCTTGAACGCTCGATCGTAATCTCCCATATTTATTGGCATAGATAAGGCAAGCAGAGGCAAGTCGGGATACTCAAGTCTAGATCGATCTCCTGTCTTACACGCTAAGATTTTTGAGATTGAGTACCACACGGTTTAAAGATAGAAATAGAAAGTTTGCTTAGGTCTCTTCGTGCGGCAAAGGATCGGGACAGCTCTACCGTATTGGTGCGACGTACTAAAACGTAAAATCGGTTGGACGAAAGCGCACTTCGACGGACCAAACCACGGAAACGTTAGCTCCTTTATTATTAGGTATAGATTTACAGTGGCCGCGGGCAGAGGCTGCGCTAGATTGCTTGTCAGCCACTAGGGAAGCAAGGCAATGCGGGTCCATGCGGCCCACCTGCACGCACGCGGTCCTTGATCGATATTTGTGGTTCACCCCTCCTTCTCTCTTGTATCTATTCAGTCCTATACATTGGAGAGAACGAGCTCATGATTTGATTGGACACCAAACACGGAACAAGTTGTGGCCAAGAATATCAAGAACATACCCTTGGAGATTCGACATCTCCTAGATGGTTAGGTGTCTATCTGCAACCTCCGAGGTGTGGAGGGCCGATGTACCCATGAACCTCCAAGATATGGATTGGCTACGGATAGGCCTCCAGATCACCCATCGAAGCTCTATCCATTGTGATTTGGCGGAGCCAGTGGGCTCAAGCTGATGGAACAGAGAACAGGGTTTGTTGACAGCGGGTGATGTCTGTTGAACCTAGGTGCACTGTTCATAGCCCCTTCCAACGGAGACATAGAGCAGGTGTCGACGGCTCGAACTCTGGGAAACAAACATGTGCACTTGTCTCCTCTACTTTCTGCACAATTATTATTTTGTTTCTCTTTTTGTTTTGAACTGTGCAATGCGTTGAAGTATTGCAATTCAAGTTTGTCTCTTGACAACTAAGAGTGCTCCAACCACTGATGTGTATTGCATGTTCTCCGACTTTTTATCTTTGGCAGTATTAATATATTTTCTTTATCGATGTATGCTTAACATCATGCGTCATAGCACTTATCCGCTACTTATCCGCTACTTATCCGCTACGTAGCTATTTTCTATATTTATGCCGTTCTGCTGCACTAAATTCTAAATTGGCAATAGTTTTAGCTAACTCTTGTTCACCACACCCTCTTGTCGTTATATCCCGATCTTTCATGTTATGGTGTAGTTATTTATGCAATGCACTTTCTTTCTCATTGATCACTCTGCCCTCGTTGTGTTACATCAACTTTAATCAAAATGGTTGTGTTCCTCAATTCAATGTAGAAGGCAGGAGTTTCAACCTCCTTTTTAGAAAGGGAAAACAAAACAAAAAATTACGTTGGGCCTAGTACTCGCTCCGTTCATTATTACCTTGCGTTCCAGTTTTAGTTTGTATGTAGAAAAAATATCAACATCTATAATATAAAATATATTTTATTAGAATCCTTATAAAGTATACTTTCAAATTATATGCGTTTGATATTATGTATGTCGATATTTTTTCTTTTACTTTTGGTAAAACTTTACTTTGTCTGAACAAAGAACACGAGCTAATTATGAATGGAGGGAATATGCGGTAAAATGATTCCATGAATGAGAACTTAGGGCATCTTCAGCGGCGCGATGCATTTCGGTGTCCGCTAGCGTCCGTTTACATCGCGCGGCGGACGCGAGACATACCGTTTTTGTCCGCGCGTCCGTTTGCGCCTGGGGGTGGCTCCAGCGGCCCGACGCATTTCCGCGTTTGCATCAATTATGAAGTTTCCAAACAACAAAATAAAGAATTCAACGAAGTCATAGTTATTACATTCAAATTTTGAAAAGTCTACATGAAAATAAGATAATATTCCTCTAGGCATGATCTTCATGGCCAGCCAATGTCCACTGATGCTCAATCAGATCCGTTTGCAGCTGTTTGCAGACGTTCTCGTTAGTGACTTCTACATTCATATGTAGATAGTCCTCCCAAGATGAAGCTCTAGGAAGTGGCGCAACCAGCTCACCTTGAAATTTCCAGTGGTTCTCATTGCGGCCATCAGGACGCTCGTTCTCAACGATCATGTTGTGCATGATCACGCAACATGCCATCACCTCATGCATGGTCTTCAGCGACCATGTTCTTGCCGGGTGACGGACAATTGCACACCGAGCTTGGAGAACACCAAATCCACGATCCACATCTTTCTTCCAAGCCTCTTGCATCTTGGCAAACCTCCTCGTCTTCTCGGAGTTTGGATTACGAACGGTCTTCACCAGTATGGCCCAGTCAGGGTAGATGCCATCAGCAAGATAATATGACTTGTCATATTCATTTCCATTCATCTCATAGCTCACCCGGGGAGCTTTGCCTTGCATGAGCCGGTTGAAAACCGGTGATCGGTGCAACACATTGATGTCATTGTTGGAACCGGCCATGCCAAAGAATGAATGCCAAATCCATAAATCTTGAGATATGACAGCTTCAAGAATGACAGTCCGTCCCTCCTCATGCCCGCTGTACGCACCCTGCCATCCAAATGGACAGTTTTTCCACTCCCAGTGCATGCAATCTATGCTGCCAATCATTCCTGGGAACCCTCTACACTCGTTGATAGACAGGAGCCGCCTTGTATCCTCAACAGTTGGCTCCCTACAGTAATGTTGTCCGAATACGGCAATCACAGCTCGGGCAAAACCTGTACATGGCCTCAAGGCAGGTGCTCTCACCCATTCGAAGATACTCATCGAATATATCCGCAGTCATTCCATATGAGAGCATGCGAATAGCCGCGAAGCATTTTTGGTAGGAGGTGAAGCCTAGCGCACCTGTTGCATCGGACCTGCATTGGAAGTAGGGGTCGTAGTTTCTGACACCGCGTAGAATGACCAAGAACAGGTCCCTTGACATCCTGTACCGGCGCCGGAACTCTTTTTCCGGGAACACCGGATTGGTGAGGTGGAAGTAGTCCTTATGGAGGCGGGCCTGCCCTGCCACTCTGTTGCGCAGCAGGTTTTTGGAGCGCCCTTCACAGAGCCCCGGTGCACCGACCCGGGTTTGAGGTGAATTCGTGGATCATGGAGGCCGCGGTAGTTGCCAATGTCTGCGCCGATGCTGGCGTGTAGTTGACACACATCTGTTGGGAACCCCAAGAGGAAGGTGTGATGCGCACAGCAGTAAGTTTTCCCTCAGAAAGAAACCAAGGTTATCGAACCAGTAGGAGTCAAGGAACACGTGAAGGTTGTTGGTGGCGGAGTGTAGTGCGGCGCAACACCAGGGATTCCGGCGCCAACGTGGAACCTGCACAACACAATCAAAGTACTTTGCCCCAACGTAACAGTGAGGTTGTCAATCTCACCGGCTTGCTGTAAGCAAAGGATTAGATGTATAGTGTGGAAGATGATGTTTGTTTGCGAAGAACAGTAAAGAACAAGTATTGCAGTAGATTGTATTTCAGATGTAAAGAATGGACCGGGGTCCATAGTTCACTAGTGGTGTCTCTCCCATAAGATAAATAGCATGTTGGGTGAACAAATTACAGTTGGGCAATTGACAAATAGAGAGGGCATAACAATGCACATACATGTCACGATGACTACTATGAAATTTAATCAGGGCATTACGACAAAGTACATAGACCGCTATCCAGCATGCATCTATGCCTAAAAAGTCCACCTTCAGGTTATCATCCGAAACCCTTCCAGTATTAAGTTGCAAACAACAGACAATTGCATTAAGTATGGTGCGTAATGTAATCAACACAAATATCCTTAGATAAAGCATTGATGTTTTATCCCTAGTGGCAACAACACATCCACAACCTTAGAACTTTCTGTCACTGTCCCAGATTCAATGGAGGCATGAACCCACTATCGAGCATAAATACTCCCTCTTGGAGTTACAAGTATCAACTTGGCCAGAGCCTCTACTAGCAACGGAGAGCATGCAAGAACATAAACATCACATATATGATTGATAATCAACTTGACATAGTATTCCATATTCATCGGATTCCAACAAACACAACATGTAGCATTACAAATAGATGATCTTGATCATGATAGGCAGCTCACAAGATCTAACATGATATCACAATGAGGAGAAGACAACCATCTAGCTACTGCTATGGACCCATAGTCCAGGGGTGAACTACTCACACATCAATCCGGAGGCGATCATGGCGATGAAGAGTCCTCCGGGGATGATTCCTCTCCGGCAGGGTGCCGGAGGCGATCTCCTGAATCCCCGAGATGGGATTGGCGGCGGCGTCTCCTGGAAGGTTTTCCATATCGTGGCTCTCGGTACGGGGTTTCGCGACGAAGGCTTTAAGTAGGCGGAAGGGTAGGGTTGGAGGCGGCGAGGGCCCCACACCATAGGGCGGCGCGGGCCCCACCCAAGCGCGGCCTGTGGTGTCGGCGCCTCGTCGCCCCACTTCGTAATCCTTTCGGTCTTCGGAAGCTTCGTGGAAAAATAAGACCCGGGCGTTGATTTCGTCCAATTTCGAGAATATTTCCTTTGTAGGATTTCGAAACCAAAAACAAAAACAGCGGCTCTTCGGCATCTCGTCAATAGGTTAGTGCCGGAAAATGCGTAATAATGACATAAAGTGTGTATAAAACATGTGAGTATCATCATAAAAGTAGCATGGAACATAATAAATTATAGATACGTTTGAGACGTATCAAGCATCCCCAAGCTTAGTTCCTACTCGCCCTCGAGTAGGTAAACGATAACAAGGATAATTTCTGCAGTGACATGTTATCATAATCTTGATCAATACTATTGTAAAGCATATGAGATGAATGCAGCGATTCGAAGCAATGGTAAAGACAATGGTTAAACAACTGAATCATATAGCAAGGACTTTTCATGAATAGTACTTTCAAGACAAGCATCAATAAGACTTGCATAAGAGTTAACTCATAAAGCAATAAATTCTTAGTAGAAAGCTTTGAAGCAACACAAAGGAAGATATAAGTTTCAGCGGTTGCTTTCAACTTCAACATGTATATCTCATGGATAATTGTCAACATAAAGCAATATAACAAGTGCAATAGGTAAACATGTAAGAATCAATGCACACAGTTGACACAAGTGTTTGCTTCTAAGATAGAAAGAAGTAGGTAAACTGACTCAACATAAAGTAAAAGAATGGCCCTTCGCAGAGGGAAGCATGGATTACTATTTTTGTGCTAGATCTTTTCATTTTGAAAACATAGAAACAATTTTGTCAACGGTAGTAATAAATCATATGTGTTATGTATAAGACATCCTATAAGTTGCAAGCCTCATGCATAGAATACTAATAGTGCTCGCACTTGTCCTAATTAGCTTGGATTAACACAGATTTTCATTGCATAACATATGTTTCAACCAAGTGTCACAAAGGGGTACATCTATGCCGCCTGTACAGAGGTCTAAGGAGAAAGTTCGCATTGGATTCTCGCTTTTGATTATTCTCAACTTAGACATCCATACCGGGACAACATAGACAACAGATAATGGACTCCTCTTTAATGCATAAGCATTTCAACAACAGATAATATTCTCATAAGAGATTGAGGATTTGTGTCCAAACTGAAACTTCCACCATGATTCATGGCTTTAGTTAGCGGCCCAATGTTCTTCTCTAACAATATGCATACTCAAACCATTTGATCATGAAAATCGCCCTTACTTCAGACAAGACGAACATGCATAGCAACTCACATGATATTCAACAAAAGTGTAAAGTTGATGGCGTCCCCAGAAACATGGTTACCGCTCAACAAGCAACTTATAAGAAATAAGATACATAGCAATATATTCAATACCACAATAGTTTTTAAGGCTATTTTCCCATGAGCTATATATATTGAAAAGACAAGGAATGGAATTTTAAAGGTAGCACTCAAGTAATGTACTTTGGAATGGCAGAGAAATACCATGTAATAGGTAGGTATGGTGGACACAAATGGCATAATTTTTGGCTCAAGGATTTGGATGCACGAGAAGTAATCCCTCTCAATACAAGGCTTAGAGGTGATACGTCCAATTTGCATCACTATTTTATATCATAATTTGCTGTTATTCATTGATATATTTCATATTGGGACACAATACTTATGTTATTTCATCTATTTTGCATGTTTCATCATTATTGGAGGATCAAGCACCGGAGCCAGGATTCTGCTGGAAAAAGCACCGTCGAACGCAATATTTCGGAAGATCAACCGTGGAAGGAAATTATACCAAAAATCCTATTTTTCAAGATGACGAAGGAAGCCGAAGGAGGGGCCAGGAGGACCCAGGGTGGGCCCACACCCTAGGGCGGCGCGGCCCATGCCCTGGCCGCGCCGCCATGTGGTTTGGGGGGCCCACGACCCCCTTTTTCTTCGCGAAATCCTTCGTCCCGAAAACCTAAGCCATAGAGGGTACCTCGCGAAGAGTTACAGCCGCCTGCGGGGCGGAGAACACCAGAGAGAAAAGAGCTCTCCGGCGGGCAGGAATCCGCCGGGGAAATTCCCTCCGGGAGGGGAAATCGACGCCATCGTCACCATCATCGAGCTGGACATCATCTCCATCACCATCATCATCATCTCCACCATCATCACCGCCGTCTCCACCGCTGGACATCGTCACCGCCGTAGCAATTTGGGTTTGATCTTGATTGTTTGATAGGGGAAACTCTCCCGGTATCGATCTCTACTTGTTGTTGATGCTATTGAGTGAAACCATTGAACCAAGTTTATGTTCAGATTTTTATTCATCATCATATCACCTCTGATCATGTTCCATATGATGTCTCGTGAGTAGTTCGTTTAGTTCTTGAGGACATGGGTGAAGTCTAAATGTTAGTAGTGAACTATGGTTGAGTAATATTCAATGGTATGATATTTAAGTTGTGGTGTTATTCTTCTAGTGGTGTCATGTGAACGTCGACTACATGACACTTCACCATTTATGGGCCTAGGGGAATGCATCTTGTATTCGTTTGCTAATTGCGGGGTTGCCGGAGTGACAGAAACCTAAACCCCCGTTGGTATATCGATGCAGGAGGGATCGCAGGATCTCGAGTTTAAGGCTGTGGTTAGATTTATTCTTAATTACTTTCTTGTAGTTGCGGATGCTTGCAAGGGGTATAATCACAAGTATGTATTAGTCCTAGGAAGGGCGGTGCATTAGCATAGGTTCACCCACACAACACTTATCATAACAATGAAGATTATTTAGCCGTATGTAGCGAAAGCACTAGACTAAAATCCCGTGTGTCCTCGAGAACGTTTGGTCATTATAAGTAAACAAACCGGCTTGTCCTTTGTGCTAAAAAGGATTGGGCCACTCGCTGCAATTGTTACTCTCGCACTTTACTTACTCGTACTTTATTCAACTGTTACATCAAAACCCCCGAATACTTGTCTGTGAGCATTTACGGTGAATCCTTCATCGAAACGCTTGTCAACACCTTCTACTCCTCGTTGGGATCGACATTCTTACTTATCGAAGATACTACGATACACCCCCTATACTTGTGGGTCATCAAGACTATTTTCTGGCGCCGGGGGGTGAAGCGCTATTGGTAAGTGGAATTGGTAAGGAAAACCTTTACTGTTGTGCTGATTTTATTTCTGCCTGCTGCTATAAGTCATTATGGAGAGATCTTCTCTTCAATTTTTATTTGGGAAATCTACTACTACTGCAACGGTAGTGGATGAGGCGCCAGGTGAGGAAGTGATACCATATAAAATACCTATGAAAATTATTGAACGTGTTATGGATAACCGCTATGAAGGGGATGGAACTGTCCATGATCATTTACTGTTTTTGCATGAATTATGCGGGTTATTCAAATGTGCAGGTATTGCTATGGATGAAGTGAGGAAGAAACTATTCTCTTTATCGCTGTCTGGTAAAGCGGCGCATTGGTATAAATTACTTGATAATGGGGATTCTCTTGAATGGAATGATATTGTGCCCCGGTTTTATTCTAAGTTCTATCCTCCAAGTGAAATTCATAAGGATCGGAATCGCATATATAATTTTTGGCCTCATGATGGAGAGAGTATTGCCCAAGCTTGGGGAGATTGAAGTCTTTAATGCTCAAATGCCCCATTCATGAGCTTCCTGGTAATGTTATTATTGATAATTTCTATGCAAGACTTTCTTTTCAAGACAAGACCTTGCTGGATACTTCTTGTTCTGGATCATTTACACGCAACAAAGAAGAGTTTAAAAGGGACCTTCTTGATCGGATCCAAGAAAATACTGAAGGTTGGGAGAACGACAAGGATAGAGAATCAGGTATAATTTATGATTATAAATGCATTGAAGCTTTTATGGATACTGATAAATTTCGTAATATGAGTGCTACATATGGTCTTGATTCTCAACTTGCTGTAAATTTTTATAAAGCTTTTGCCTCTCATTATGAATTGCCAAAGAAGAATTTTGATAAGTATCATGAACCTTATAAAGATATAATTGATTCATCTATTAATAAATGCGTTGTAGTTGAAACTGCTGATCATATTATTCCCGAAGTTTATATTGAAAAAACTCCTTTCCCTGCTAAAATGAAGGAGTACTCTGTTATAAATAGTGCGGTTCATAAAAGTGAAAAGAAACCGTAGAACCTGAAGAACAAATAAAAGTTGAACCTGTTGTTGCAATAATTAAAGATCTTGTGACTGAAAATGTGGAGGATGGTCATATTATTTTCTGTGAAGATGCTTCTAATATTGTTTCACATCCTAATAAACCCAAACAAGCTAGTGTTCCTATGCTATCTGTTAGAATTGGTGATCATTGCTATTATGGATTATGTGATATTGGTGCAAGTGTTAGTGCTATTCCTTATGAGCTTTACATGGAGATTATGCACGAAATTGATTCTTGTGAACTTGAAGATATTGATGTGGTTATTCAGCTGGCTAATAGATAAACTATTTCTCCAATTGGTATTGTTCGAGATGTGGAAGTATTATTCGGTAAGATTAAATATCCTGCTGACTTTTTGGTACTTGGTTCTGCTGCTAGCGATTATTGTCCTATTATCTTTGGTAGACCTTTTCTAAATACTTGTAGCTATTATAGATTGCAAGAAAGAGAAAATTTTGACTAAATTTGCTGGTGAATCTTATGAGTTTAACTTCTCTAAATTTACTAAAACTCCTTATAAAGCTGATTTGACTAGTAATGATTTTAAAATGGAGTAGTGTGCATCTATTGTTCTTGTTCCTAACAATCCTTTGCAGCAACATTTGGAGGATAGCGAGAGTGAAGTTTTTAGGAAAGAAAGAGATGAGCTTGAGGAAATTTTTCTTCGCCAACCTATTCTCAAGCATGATTTACCGGTGGAAGATTTGGGTACAACACCCCCACCAAAGGAAGATCCTGTTTTTGATTTAAAGCCTTTGCCTGATAATCTTAAATATGCTCATATTGATGATAAGAAAATATATCCTGTTATTATTAGTTCTAAGCTTTCAGAGATTGAGGAAGAAAGGTTATTGGAAATATTGAAGAAGCACCGAGGAGCTATTGGCTACACTCTTGATGATTTGAAAGGGATTTCTCCTTCTATTTGCCAACATGCTATTAATATGGAAGATGATGCAAAGCCTGTTGTTGAACATCAGCGTCGTCTAATTCCGAAGATGAAGGAAGTGGTAAGGAATGAGGTATTACGACTTCTTGAAGCTGGTATTATATATCCTATTGCTGATAGTAGATGGGTTAGTCCTGTGCATTGCGTTCCCAAGAAAGGAGGAATGACTGTTGTGCCTAATGATAATGATGAGCTCATCCCTCAAAGAGTAGTTGTAGGGTATAGAATGTGCATTGATTTTCGAAAAGTTAATAAAGTTACTAAGAAAGATCATTACCCTTTACCATTTATTGATCAAATGCTAGAAAGATTGTCTAAAAATACTCATTTTTGCTTTCTTGATGGTTATTCTGGGTTTTCACAAATTGCTGTTAAAGCTAAAGATCAAGAGAAAACCACTTTTACTTGTCCATATGGAACTTATGCTTATAGACGCATGCCTTTTGGTTTATGTAATGCTCCTGCTACTTTTCAAAGATGCATGTCTGCTATTTTTCATGGTTTTTGTGAAAGTATTGTAGAGGTATTCATGGATGATTTTTCCGTCTATGGGAATTCTTTTGATAGTTGCTTGCGAAACCTTGATAAAGTTTTGCAGAGATGTGAAGAAACTAACCTTGTTCTTAATTGGGAGAAATGCCATTTTATGGTTAATGAAGGAATTGTATTGGGACATAAAATTTCTGAGAGAGGTATTGAAGTTGATAGAGCTAAAGTTGAAGCAATTGAGAAGATGCCCTATCCGAGGGACGTTAAAGGTATTCGTAGTGTTCTTGGTCATGCTGGGTTTTATAGGAGATTTATTAAAGATTTCTCCAAGATTTCAAAGCCTCTTACTAATCTTCTTCAAAAAGATGTACCATTTGTTTTTGATGATGATTGTAAGGAAGCTTTTGAAACTCTTAAGAAAGCCTTAACAACTGCTCCTATAGTTGAACCTCCTGATTGGAACTTACCCTTTGAGATTATGTGTGATGCTAGTGATTTTGCTGTAGGCGCTGTTCTTGGACAGCGAGTAGATAAAAAACTAAATGTTATTCATTATGCTAGTAAAACTCTTGATGCTGCTCAAAGAAATTATGCTACAACTGAAAAAGAATTATTAGCTGTAGTCTTTGCTTGTGATAAATTTAGATCTTATATTGTTGATTCAAAAGTTACTATTCATACTGATCATGCTGCAATTAGATACCTAATGACAAAGAAAGATGCTAAGCCGAGGCTTATTAGATGGGTACTTCTTTTGCAAGAATTTGATTTACATATTGTAGATAGGAAAGGTGCTGATAATCCTGTTGCTGATAATTTGTCTAGATTGGAAAATATTGCTTATGATCCTGTTCCTGTTAATGATAGTTTTCCAAATGAACAATTGGCTGTAATAAAGGTGAGCTCGCGAGACAGTCCTTGGTATGCTGATTATGCTAACTTTATTGTTTCCAAGTACTTGCCTCCAACCTTTTCAGCTCAGCAAAGGAGGAAATTCTTTTATGACTTGAGGCATTATTTCTGGGATGACCCACACTTATATAAAGAAGGAGTGGATGGTATTATGCGAAGATGTGTTCCCGAGTATGAACAACAAGAAATATTGAGTAAATGTCATGGTAGTGCTTATGGAGGACATCACGCCGGAGAAAGAACCGCGCAAAAGGTTCTACAATCAGGTTTTTATTGGCCAACTCTCTTCAAGGATGCGAGGAAATTTATTTTATCTTGTGATGAATGCCAAAGGGTTGGTAATATCTCCAGACGTAATGAAATGCCAATGAATTATACTCTTGTTATTGAACCGTTTGATTGTTGGGGATTTGACTTTATGGGACCTTTTCCGTCTTCAGAAGGTAACACTCACATACTTGTTGCTGTTGATTATGTTACTAAATGGGTGGAAGCTATACCTACAAAAAGTGCTGATGGTGAGACCTCTTTAAGAATGCTTTTAGATATTATTTTTCCTAGATTTGGAGTGCCTAGATATATTATGACTGATGGAGGTTCTCATTTTATTCATGGAGGTTTTAGAAAAACTCTTGCTAAGTATGGTATTAATCATAGAATTGCTTCCGCTTATCATCCTCAAACTAGTGGTCAAGTAGAATTATCAAATAGAGAGATTAAATCTATTTTGGGAAAGACCGTTAATAAAACTAGAAAGAATTGGGCTAGTAAATTGAAGGATGCACTATGGGCTTATAGAACTGCTTATAAAAATCCCATGGGAATGTCACCTTATAAAATGGTTTATGGGAAAGCTTGTCATTTACCTTTAGAACTAGAGCACAAAGCTTATTGGGCTGTTAGAGAATTAAATAAAGATCCTAAACTTGCCGGTGATAAGAGGTTGTTGCAATTGAGTTCTCTAGATGAATGGAGAAGTGAAGCTTATGAAAATGCTAAACTCTTTAAAGAGAAAGTTAAAAAATGGCATGATAGGAGGATTATCAAAAGAGAATTTAATATTGGGGATAAAGTCCTATTGTATCGGTCTCGTCTCAGATTCTTTGCAGGGAAATTACTCTCGAAATGGGAAGGACCATATGTTGTCGAGGAGGTGTATCGTTCAGGAGCAATCAAAATTAGCTCTCTCCAAGGCAATGCTACGCAAGTGGTGAATGGACAAAGACTCAAGCATTATATCTCGGGTGATTCCTATAATGTTGATGTTGATATTATTCAAGTGGAAACACCGGAGGCTTTCATCAAAGGGCAAATTGACAGTCCGCCAGAACTCGACTTTGAATAGGTAACAGTACTGGTAATGAAAAGTACGCAATTTACTTTCCGAACAATATTTTCGCTGTTTTTGGAAAATATGAAAAATTACGAGTTCGAAACGGAGTGGAAAGGACGCACGAGGGCGTGGCACCATAGGCCGGCGCGGCCAAGCCTGGCCCGCGCCGCCCTATGGTTTGGCCTCGTCGCCTTTCCGACTCGGTTCGATTTTCCGTTTGTCGTGAAAATTTTGCTATATAATCCCCCGGACCCTGGAGGTCCGTATATCGTGTTCTCGACGTGTTTTGTTTCGAGCTGTTTCGCCAGGATCTGTTTTCAGTTTAGAAGCACCATGGTCTCCAAGAACAAGGGCAAGGAGTTTCCGGATGAAGATGATCGAGATTTTGGGTGGAAAGAGGAAGACAAGGACGTCAAGGAAGAGGATGAAGAAGAGGTGGAGGAAGATTTGCGCGCACACCCGCGCGCTACTATCGCAAGCATCAAGGTGGTGGACAACCCTTTTAGTGCAAGCAAGAGCGCAAGAATTCGCACTGGAGGAGGGGTTCCACGTCATTACCTAGCTCGAAAACATCTCCATCAGGCACTCATCACCCCTTCCATAATCTAATTTTCAATAATCAAATTGAAGGGACTCCCAAGGCAGCATTGCCTAGCCAGTGGGATATAGATCGCTCTAACACTGCAGGAGAAGGAGCCTGAGGCTGAAGAGTGGGGAAATAACTCCAAGAGCTGGGACTCGCCGTCGGACAGACTCTTTAACCGCGTCGAGCACAATTCAGAGATGATTCGCAATCTCATATACAGGATTGACGAGCTTCAGGAGCTTATTGAGAAGCTTGTCAGGAATTCATCACCACCATCACCAAAGGAGTAATTCGTCATCGGTATTGGCATCCCCTTGGTTTGTTCCAAGCTTGGGGAGTGCGCGGTATCACATTATCACTACCTTTTACTTTTATTGTCAAGTAGTGTCATATCATGAGTAGGGAAGTTATCGTATAAGATGGGTTGCAGTTGGAAGTATCTCTCCTTAGTTGGTTGTCTATGTATCCCTTGGTGTGAGTTATCGTTATGGAATATTAATGAGAAGTCTTATCATTTACATATTGCACATCTTATTCTAGTTTGCAATCTCTATCATATGATTTACCTTGTTGTTAGTATTGGTATCACTTTGCGAGCATTGAATAAATCTATTTGGTTTTGGCAAACTTAGCATTGGTCAAATAGCAACAACACTTTGAGGTTTAAGTAGAAAAGAGAAATACATGTAGATGTTTCATTGTCTTTCTTGTTAGCTCATAGCTTATTATTCTGAAGTTAAGATTGTTTGTGCTTACAAGGAAGATGCATGATTGTTTCTATCATATGTATATTTGTTTGTTTCCCTCGACTCTTATGCTTGCTAATTAACCTTGCTAGCCAAAGACCTGTACTGAGAGGGAATACTTCTCGTGCATCCAAACCTTAACCCAAACTTATGTCATTTGTGTCCACCATACCTACCTACTACATGGTATTTTCTGCCATTCCAAGTAAATACTTCATGTGCTACCTTTAAACAATTCAAAACTTAGTATCTCTTATTTGTGTCAATGTTTCATAGCTCATGAGGAAGTATGTGGTGTTTTATCTTTCAATCTTGTTGGGCAACTTCCACCAATGGACTAGTGGCTTCATCCGCTTATCCAATAATTTTGCAAAAAGAGCTGGCAATGGGATTCCCAGTCCCAAATTAATTAAACTAAATAGACACTCCTCCATGGTATGTGATTGATGGACGGCACCCGAAGGATTCGGTTAGCCATGGCTTGTGTAAGCAAAGGTTGGGGGAGTGTCATCATCATAATAAAGCTAAAATAAAAAGGCACTCCTTCATGGTATGAGATTGTTGGCAGGCACCCGAGGATTCGGTTAGCCATGGTTTGTGAAAGAAAGGTTGGAAGGAGTGCCACACAAAATGAAAATAATATGGGAGCCGCTCTTTGGAGGTTGTCTAGCAAGGGGGTTAGAGTACCCGCTACCAGTCGTTGACAACAACAAACACTTCTCAAAATGTTACTTTTATTCTCTTTATATGATTGCAAAACTGAAAAAGCTCTAGCACATGATTTAATCACTGCTTCCCTCTGCGAAGGGCCTGTCTTTTACTTTATGTTGAGTCAGTAAACCTATTTCCCTCCATCTCAAGCAAGCATTTGAGTAGTTGTGATCAAACCATTATATTGTGATTTGCTTCATCATGCCTTTTATTCTTCCTTGTTTAGTACAAGTTTTATCTGAATGAATATAGCTTTGCAAGTTATCAATGATCATGAGAAGACCATTATGATTGAGTATGCAAGTTGTGCCTTATAAACTTTAACATGAGAGCGCTGCTCAATGAGATAAATATAATCTGTTAATTGTTCTCTGACCAAGAACGAAGTTTGCCATCACCAATTATGATTTCTTATGCACCTTTACTTGTGATTACCTTATACTTGTTTCAAGATGAGTTATAAGAGGTTGTTTACTATAATGTCATGTGTGAATGAATATGATGCTTCTTCTCCGTATTTTATTTATCGACTCTTCACTCCATAAACATGTGGTCCTGTTTATCGAGCTCAGTTTCGCTTGGGGACAAGCGAAGTCTAAGCTTGGGGGGAGTTGATACGTCCAATTTGCATCACTATTTTATATCATAATTTGCTGTTATTCATTGATATATTTCATATTGGGACACAATACTTATGTTATTGCATCTATTTTGCATGTTTCATCATTATTGGAGGATCAAGCACCGGAGCCAGGATTCTGCTGGAAAAAGCACCGTCAGAACGCAATATTTCGGAAGATCAACCGTGGAAGGAAATTATACCAAAAATCCTATTTTTCAAGATGACGAAGGAAGCCGAAGGAGGGGCCAGGCGGACCCAGGGTGGGCCCACACCCTAGGCGGCGCGGCCCATGCCCCGGCCGCGCGCCATGTGGTTTGGGGCCCACGACCCCTTTCGCCTCCTTTTCTTCGCGAAATCCTTCGTCCCGAAAACCTAAGCCACGAGGGTACCTCGCGAAGAGTTACAGCCGCGCGGGCGAGAACACCGCAGAGAAAAGAGCTCTCCGGCGAGAATCCGCCGGGAAATTCCGGAGGGGGAAATCGACGCCATCGTCACCATCATCGAGCCGGACATCATCTCCATCACCATCATCATCATCTCCACCATCATCACCACCGTCTCCACCGCTGGACATCGTCACCGCCGTAGCAATTTGGGTTTGATCTTGATTGTTTGATAGGGGAAACTCTCCCGGTATCGATCTCTACTTGTTGTTGATGCTATTGAGTGAAACCATTGAACCAAGTTTATGTTCAGATTGTTATTCATCATCATATCACCTCTGATCATGTTCCATATGATGTCTCGTGAGTAGTTCGTTTAGTTCTTGAGGACATGGGTGAAGTCTAAATGTTAGTAGTGAACTATGGTTGAGTAATATTCAATGGTATGATATTTAAGTTGTGGTGTTATTCTTCTAGTGGTGTCATGTGAACGTCGACTACATGACACTTCACCATTTATGGGCCTAGGGGAATGCATCTTGTATTCGTTTGCTAATTGCGGGGTTGCCGGAGTGACAGAAACCTAAACCCCCGTTGGTATATCGATGCAGGAGGGATCGCAGGATCTCAGAGTTTAAGGCTGTGGTTAGATTTATTCTTAATTACTTTCTTGTAGTTGCGGATGCTTGCAAGGGGTATAATCACAAGTATGTATTAGTCCTAGGAAGGGCGGTGCATTAGCATAGGTTCACCCACACAACACTTATCATAACAATGAAGATTATTTAGCCGTATGTAGCGAAAGCACTAGACTAAAATCCCGTGTGTCCTCGAGAACGTTTGGTCATTATAAGTAAACAAACCGGCTTGTCCTTTGTGCTAAAAAGGATTGGGCCACTCGCTGCAATTGTTACTCTTGCACTTTACTTACTCGTACTTTATTGAACTGTTACATCAAAACCCCCGGAATACTTGTCTGTGAGCATTTACAGTGAATCCTTCATCGAAACTGCTTGTCAACACCTTCTGCTCCTCGTTGGGATCGACATTCTTACTTATCGAAGATACTACGATACACCCCCTATACTTGTGGGTCATCAGGCAGCAAGGTTGTTTGAAGCAAACTCAAGTATAAACCGATACAACAAAACTTACATAAGAACATATTGCAAGCATTATAAGACTCTACAATGTCTTCCTTGTTGTTCAAACACCTTAACCAGAAAATATCTAGACTTAGAGAGACCAATCATGCAAACCAAATTTTAACAAGGTCTATGTAGTTCTTCATTAATAGGTGCAAAGTACATGATGCAAGAGCTTAAACATGATCTATATGAGCACAACAATTGCTAAGTATCAAATTATTCAAGACATTATACCAATTACCACATGAAGCATTTTCCGTTTCCAACCATATAACAATGAACGAAGTAGTTTCAACCTTCGCCATGAACATTAAAAGTAACACTAAGAACACATGTGTTCATATGCAACAGCGGAGCGTGTATCTCTCCCAAACAAAGAATGCTAGGATCCGATTTTATTCAAACAAAAACAAAAACAAAAGCAAACAGACGCTCCAAGTAAAGCACATAAGATGTGACTGAATAAAAATATAGTTTCACTAGAGGTGACCTGATAAGTTGTCGATGAAAAAGGGGATGCCCAAGATGCTTGAGTCTTCTTGAAATATGCAGGGATGAACCACGGGGGCATCCCCAAGCTTAGACTTTTCACTCTTCTTGATCATATTGTATCATCCTCCTCTCTTGACCCTTGAAAACTTCCTCCACACCAAACTCGAAACAAACTCATTAGAGGGTTAGTGCATAATAGAAAATTCATATATTCAGAGGTGACATAATCATTCTTAACACTTCTAGACATTGCACAAAGCTACTGAAAGTTAATGGAACAAAGAAATCCATCAAACATAGCAAAACAGGCAATGCGAAATAAAAGGCAGAATCTGTCAAAACAGAACAGTCCGAAAATACGAATTTTTCTAGGGAACTTAACTTGTTCAGATTAAAAAGCTCAAATTGAAGGAAAGTTGCGTACCTATATGAGGATCACGCACGTAAATTGGCAGAATTTTCTGAGTTACCTACAGACGGGGCTACTCAATTTCGTGACAGTAAGAAATCTGTTTCTGCGCAGAATCCTAATCTAGTATCAACATTACTATCAAAGACTTTACTTGGCACAACAATGCAATAAAATAAAGATAAGGAGAGGTTTCTACAGTAGTAACAACTTCCAAGACTCAAATATAAAACAAAAGTGTAGTAAAATAATGGGTTGTCTCCCATAAGCGCTTTTCTTTAACGCCTTTCAGCTAGGCGCAGAAAGTGTGAATCAAGTATTATCAAGAGATGAAGCATCAACATCATAATTTGTGCTAATAATAGAATCATAAGGTAACTTCATTCTCTTTCTAGGGAAATGTTCCATACCTTTCTTGAGAGAAAATTGATACTTAATATTACCTTCCTTCATATCAATAGTAGCACCAACAGTTCGAAGAAAAGGTCTTCCCAATATAATGGGACAAGATGCATTGCATTCAATATCCAAGACAACAAAATCAATGGGGACAAGGTTATTGTTAACCATAATGCGAACATTATCAATCCTCCCAAAGGTTTCTTTGTAGAATTATCAGCAAGATTAACATCCAAATAACAATTTTTCAATGGTGGCAAGTTAAGCATATTATAGATTTTCTTAGGCATAACAGAAATGCTTGCACCAAGATCACATAAAGCATTACAATCAAAATCATTGACCCTAATTTTAATGATGGGCTCCCAACCATCTTCTAACTTCCTAGGAATAGAAGTTTCAAGTTTTAGTTTCTCTTCTCTAGCTTTTATGAGAGCATTTGTAATATGTTTTGTGAAGGCCAAATTTATAGTACTAGCATTAGGACTTCTAACAAGTTTTTGTAAGAACTTTATGACTTCAGAGATATGACAATCATCAAAATCTAAACCATTATGATCTACAGCAATGGGATCATTGTCCCCAATATTTTGAAAAATTTCAGCAGTTTTATCACAAGCAGTTTCAGGCAATTTTGCACGCTTTGCACTAGGAGTAGAAATATTGCCAACACCAATTATTTTATCATTGATAGTAGGAGGTTTAGCAACATGTGAAGCATCAACATTACTAGTGGTGGTAATAGTCCAAACTTTAGCTACATTATTCTCTTTAGCTAGTTTTTCGTTTTCTTCTCTTTCCCACCTAGCATGCAATTCAGCCATCAATCTAATATTTTCATTAATTCGAACTTGGATGGCGTTTGCTGTAGCAAATGACTTAATATCTTTATCTTCATTAGGCATAACTTTCAATTTTAAAAGATCAACAACAGAAGCAAGACTATCAACCTTAGAAGCAAGAATATCAATTTTACCAAGCTTTTCCTCAACAGATTTGTTAAAAGCAGTTTGTGTACTAATAAATTCTTTAAGCATGGCTTCAAGACCAGAGGGTACACTTCTATTATTGTTGTAAGAATTACCATAACCATTACCATTATTAGAAGGATATGGCCTATAGTTGTTACGAATTATTCCTATAAGCATTGTTGTTGAAATTATTACTTTTAATGAAGTTCACATCAACATGTTCTTCTTGAGCAACCAATGAAGCTAAAGGAACATTATTTGGATCAACATTAGATCTACCATTCACAAGCATAGACATAATAGCATCAATTTTATCACTCAAGGAGGAGGTTTCTTCAACAGAATTTACCTTCTTACCTTGTGGAGCCCTTTCCGTGTGCCATTCGAGTAGTTGATCATCATATTATCAAGGAGCTTTGTTGCCGCCCCAAAGTGATGGACATAAAAGTACCTCCAGACTGAATCCAATAGGTTCCGCGAAGAAAAATTTAATCCTGCATAGAAGGTTTGGATGATCATCCAAGTAGTTAGTCCATGGGTTGGGCAATTCTTTACCAAAGATTTCATTCTTTCCCATGATTTAGCAACATGTTCATTATCCAATTGCTTAAAATTCATTATGCTACTTCTCAAAGATATAATTTTAGCAGGAGGATAATATCTACCAATGAAAGCATCTTATATTTAGTCCATGAATCAATACTATTCTTAGGCAAAGATAGCAACCAATCTTTACCTCTTCCTCTTAAGGAGAAAGGAAACAATTTTAATTTTATAATGTCACCATCTACATCCTTATACTTTTGCATTTCACAAAGTTCAACAAAATTATTAAGATGGGCAGCAGCATCATCAGAACTAACACCAGAAAATTGCTCTCTCATAACAAGATTTAGTAAAGCAGGTTTAATTTCAAAAAATTCTGCTGTAGTAGCAGGTGGAGCAATAGGTGTGCATAGGAAATCATTATTATTTGTGCTAGTGAAATCACACAACTTAGTATTCTCAGGAGTACCCATTTTAGCAGTAGTAAATAAAGCAAACTAAATAAAGTAAATGCAAGTAACTAATTTTTTTGTGTTTTTAATATAGAGAACGCAAACAAGACAGTAAATAAAGTAAAACTAGTAACTAATTTTTTTGTATTTTGATATAGCGAACAAACAAAGCAGTAAATAAAATAAAGTAAAGCAAGACAAAAACAAAGTAAAGAGATTGGATGTGGGAGACTCCCCTTGCAGCGTGTCTTGATCTCCCAACGCCAAAAAGTCTTCATGATAGTTGACACACGTCCGTTGGGAACCCCAAGAGGAAGGTGTGATGCGCACACCAGTAAGTTTTCCCTCAGAAAGAAACCAAGGTTATCGAACCAGTAGGAGTCAAGGAACACATGAAGGTTGTTGGTGGCGGAGTGTAGTGCGGTGCAACACTAGGGATTCCGGCGCCAACGTGGAACCTGCACAACACAATCAAAGTACTTTGCCCCAACGTAACAGTGAGGTTGTCAATCTCACCGGCTTGCTGTAAACAAAGGATTAGATGTATAGTGTGGAAGATGATGTTTGTTTGCGAAGAACAGTAAAGAACAAGTATTGCAGTAGATTGTATTTCAGATGTAAAGAATGGACCGGGTCCACAGTTCACTAGTGGTGTCTCTCCCATAAGATAAATAGCATGTTGGATGAACAAATTACAGTTGGGCAATTGACAAATAGAGAGGGCATAACAATGCACATACATGTCACGATGACTACTATGAAATTTAATCAGGGCATTACGACAAAGTACATAGACCGCTATCCAGCATGCATCTATGCCTAAAAAGTCCACCTTCAGGTTATCATCCGAACCCCTTCCAGTATTAAGTTGCAAACAACAGACAATTGCATTAAGTATGGTGCGTAATGTAATCAACACAAATATCCTTAGACAAAGCATTGATGTTTTATCCCTAGTGGCAACAGCACATCCACAACCTTAGAACTTTCTGTCACTGTCCCAGATTCAATGGAGGCATGAACCCACTATCGAGCATAAATACTCCCTCTTGGAGTTACAAGTATCAACTTGGCCAGAGCCTCTACTATTAACGGAGAGCATGCAAGAATATAAACAACACATATATGATTGATAATCAACTTGACATAGTATTCCATATTCATCGGATCCCAACAAACACAACATGTAGCATTACAAATAGATGATCTTGATCATGATAGGCAGCTCACAAGATCTAACATGATAGCACAATGAGGAGAAGACGACCATCTAGCTACTGCTATGGACCCATAGTCCAGGGTGAACTACTCACACATCCGGAGGCGATCATGGCGATGAAGAGTCCTCCGGGAGATGATTCCCCTCCGGGTGCCGGAGGCGATCTCCTGAATTCCCCGAGATGGGATTGGCGGCGGCTGCGTCTCTGGAAGGTTTTTCGTATCGTGGCTCTCGGTACAGGGTTTTCGCGACGAAGGCTTTAAGTAGGCGGAAGGGTAGGGTTGGAGGCGGCGCGAGGGCCCCACACCATAGGGCGGCGCGGGCCCCACCCAGGCCGCGCGGCCCTGTGGTGTCGGCGCCTCGTCGCCCCACTTCGTAATCCTTTCGGTCTTCTGGAAGCTTCGTGGAAAAATAAGACCCTGGGCGTTGATTTCGTCCAATTCCGAGAATATTTCCTTTGTAGGATTTCTGAAACCAAAAACAGCAGAAAACAGCAATCGGCTCTTCGGCATCTCGTCAATAGGTTAGTGCCGGAAAATTCGTAATAATGACATAAAGTGTGTATAAAATATGTGAGTATCATCATAAAAGTAGCATGGAACATAAGAAATTATAGATACGTTTGAGACATATCAGCCGACTAATCGGACTCGTCGTCGGAAAAGGAGTCAACGACCTCCGCGCGGAACTTGTCCACCATATGCCACATGTCCATCTGCGTGGGTACGAACTGTTGATCAATGGCCGCGCACAAATAGCGCCGAAAACAGGAGAAGAAACCTACCGGCGCAATTGACCGAACAGGTCATGGGCGGCGCGGAAGGGCGGCGCAACCGGCAACGTTTGGCCCCAAAACAGCCGGCAGGTACGCGCGGAGCCAAGCCCGAGTACGATCCTGCTCTCCCGCGCGGCGACAACGGAGTCGACGGCGAGTACTGCGGCGCTGCGGCGGGACGGCGGCGGGTGGGGTTGGGGTGGTGGCGTCGCACTAGGGCAGCAAAGAAGGGGAAAAAGAAGCAAATCAAGCGGTCGATTTCGCTGTCCCTGACTTGCGGGACCGGGGACGCTCGGCGCGTCCGCGGAGCGTCCGCGGAGACGCAAACCTGGCGCATATTTGGGCCAGGTTTGCGTCTCCGCGAACGGCCCGGTCACTTTGCGTCGCCCCGCTGGAGCAGAGCTCAGACGCATTTACACGACGGACGAAAACGGTCGCTCAGCATCCGTTTGCGTCGCGCCGTTGGAGATGCCCTTATGTCAAACCTGCAGCCTAGGTGATGGCATCATCCTGAGGTAAGACTACCCACAATAAAATTATCATATGTAGTATCATGTATTTTATGCATGCAAAAAAAAGATGTGGCAGTACAATTAAACATGAGAGAGGTGATATTACTATCATAGATAGATACAGTATCACAACACGTAGTACTACAAAAATTGATATCAAATAAATCTTGTACATATATTTACATTGAGATTCTACAAATCAATTAATATAAAAAACAATGATACTAGTATATGATACCATGCATTGTTTAGATAGTAACATATAGTTGTATCATATGCATTATATTTCTATATGATACTTTTTAGGGTAAAACAGACCTTTATTAAGCAGGTGGAACTACAAACAGATCAAGATCAGGTTCCTGAAACAATCAATCAGGTCCTGACCCTAACCAAACAAAGGTGAGTTGCTTTGTTCTTGCAAAATTTGCAAGACAGTGGCTTGCTCTAACCTGCCTATGGTCTACTTTTACAAAAGAACACACTCTATTTTGCTTGCACAATCCCTAATCTCTGAAATGACATACATAAATGGGGATCGGTCATGAACCATGTCGGTCCACCAACTGACGATCAGGATTTGCAACTTACTATGATGGAGCGCCAAGTTGAGCCCTTAAGAGCAAGCAAGCAGTTCCACCTCTAGAGCCTCAACACAAGAGGACAGAAAATGATATTATGCTAAGAATACGATCTGGCCAGTAACATCTCGGAGTATCATCCCCGTTCCTCCCGTGCCATCCTCCGTTTTGAAAGATCCATCGATTGTAAGCTTAACCCAGCTCTGGGGTGGTACGCATCAAGGCTTACTATGAGGAGGTATCATATGTTTTTGTCCAATATCAGGGCTATGATCAATCAACAGTTGCTTGCCCTTCAGCACTTGATCGGCAGGAACACGCTCAATATTCCGCAGAAGTTTTAGATATCCACATAGAAAATTAACGGAACCTTCTATATGATACTACTATATCCATACTAAAAGACACCCGAAAAGGCACCCGTGTCGCTCCTGGGCGGGCGACCCGGGGGCGACCTCCAAACCCTAGCCGCCAGGGCTCCTTCCAGCCATCCTCTCCGCCGTCGCCGCTAGATCCTGCCGCGGTGGCGGCGGAGCTCGTCTCCCGAAGGGAGCGGGCACCACGCTGGGCCCCTGAGCGGAGGAGCCTGCGTTCTGCTGGGCGCGGGAAAGCCGGGGCGGCGGCTCCGGAAACCTGCTCGTCGACGGCGTTCTCTCGGGGCGGCGGCGGCAGTTGGTCTCGGCGGCGGTGCCTCGGCCGCTCGGGCGGTGAGGCGGCGTCGCGGTGCGTTGGGGGCGGCCCAATGGCGCGTCGTCCGGTGGCCGGTGCTGGCGCGCTGGTGGTCAGCAGCTGGCCGCGGCGTGCGACGGCGGCCTGTTCTGCGGCGGGCGGGGCTGGCCTGCGTCGACAAGTGCAGCAGCGCTGCTGGTGGCAGCAGGCGGGGTGGTTTGGCGGCGCTCGGACCCAGGTCCAGATCTACAGTTTGGCTTCAGTAGGTGGATGCCGGGGCGGCGGCCCCGGGATGGGTGGCTCTGCCGGCATGGTGCTGCGGTGGATGGCCATGGTCGTCTGACCTGGCTCCTTGCATCTCTGCCGGTTGGTTGTGGTGGCAGTGGCCGTTGGAGCTTGAGGTGCTTCAGCATACGCGTGCCAGGGTGTTGTTCGGCGGAGATTGATGTTGGGAACCGTGCTTGCCGCGCCCTTGGTGGTGTGTTGGAGTTCCGAGCGAAAGCTCTTGCATTGACTTTGTCGGTGCCGGCTGCGGCGGCACATTCGTCGTGTCGTCTTCCTTGTTGGAGGCGTTGGCCGTGGAGCTCCATTCACACACCTTTGGGTTTCGCCTCTCCGGGAGAAATCCTAGCCCCGATTTCTCGGGCGGGCGATGGCGTCGGCTACGTCGCGACCTTCTTGGAGGCGTCGTCTAGGAGGGCTTGTTCAGTTGCTGGCTTGTGGTTCTCTCATCGTCGGTTTGGTGGATGTCGGGACGGCGGCTCCGAGTAGAGGATGTTTGCAAGTCGAGGCGGCGGCCTCGGAATCCACAGCAGGTGGCAGCTTCATGGGGCGAAGTTGTTGTCCTTGGTGGCTTGGGCGGCGATCTGGTGTCGCTAGTGCGGCGAGATTGTCGGCCCGGTCAACGCGTCTCAGCGGAGGCGGTTCGACTTTATGTCGGGGCGGCGGCCCCGGATGTTGGTGCGGCGGCCGTGGTCTGCGAGCGGTGTGCTCTGTGCAGCTTGGGCTGCGGGTTGCCGAGTCGTGCGGCGTCGTGGCTCCGAGTGCGAGCGGCGGTATGTCGGGATGGCGGTCCCGGAAGGTGGTGTTGGTGGTCTCTGCGCCGGGCGTGGTGGGTTAGTTGGATGTCGGGGCGGCGGCCCCGAGAGCTTGACAGTGTTGAGGACATCGACCTTGTGTCGCGAGGGCGACAAGGTCGTTTTGGCGCAGTTCTCTGAGAGGTTCGTCTTCTTCAGCTATGTTGGAGTCCCGTGTCTGCTCCTCCCATAGTAGGCACGGCGTCTTCTCTCCGGCTTGGTTTGAAGGCAAGCTGGTCTTGGCGAGTGTGTCGTCTTTGTTGTGGTGGTGAGTGGGCTTAGCCCCGTGGGGTTTTGTTGTATGGTTTTCGCCCGGTTTTCTCCTAAAAACTGTGCACTTTCTGCTTAATTAATGGATGAGGCAAAGCTTTTGCCTCCCTTTCAAAAAAAAAAACTATATCCATACTATACACTGTGACTAGTTTAATTGCTAAATCAGGTGGTCCAGGACACGTAACCCTTCTCTCGGGCGTGATGCAGTCCGCGTCCCCTTGCCGAGATCAGAGACAGGAGACGCATGGCACACTGCCACACTACACCAAATCACACACACACCCTAGGAAACAACAACGAGCAAAAGCATCTCTAGCCGCGTCTTCAAAGCGTCCCCTAAAGGGATTTAGGGCGCGCCGCCAAAAAACCGTTCCAGCCATGTCCCCAGAACCCATTTTTATCCGGCGCGGTCCGATACGGTGTCCGGCGCCCCGAGCCCATCCCCGTCCCACAGGGGACGCTCCGGGGACGCCGGACACAACGAAAAGCGAGGCGAACCTACGCGGGGCCGCTCGTGAATCGTCTCTCATTCCGCTCCCGCTCCCGCCATATCGCGCCTATCCCGCCGCGCATTTCGGCCTCCCAACACATATCCCGCCGCCGATTCATTTCTCCTATCCCGCCGATTTGTTTCTCCCTCCCGCCGTCCACCCGCCGCCGCTACCCTCTCCCCATTCCATGGCGCCACCGATAGCCCCCAAAAAGATGGCCAAGAAAGCGGCCAAGAAGCCGCCGGGCAATGCAACGAAAGGGGCGAAACGGTCGCGGCCGCGGAAAGCGCCGGCTCCGAAGATGAAGCCGGAAGGATGGACCGACGATCAATGGCAGCAAGACTGTCTGCGCCGGAAGCTATCGACGGCGGAGCGGAAAGGACGGAGGGCGGCGGAGCAGGAGAAGAAGGCTCTGGCGGCGCGCCAGCACCAGCACATAATGGCCGGGTGTATCGCCGCCACCAACGCGAGCCCATGGAGTACGTCCTTGCCGGTGTACGTTCCGGGAGTGATCTCTCCGTCGTCCTCCGCCTTCTACAACGACGGCCCCTCCGGCACTCCCGGGTGCGTGACGCCTAACTTGTCGCCCCACTACCAGGATGCGCTGCCGCATGGCGGCTTCAACCCCAACAACCTCTACTCCCCGGCGTACGAGCAGCGCGAGCCGGACCCGGTGCGGACGGCGACCCTTTCACTGGCCGCAGGGGCCGCTCGCGAGGGCGCCGCGGAGGGTGCTGAGGAAGAGGCGGGAGTGAGGACGAGGAGGACGATGAAGAGGAGAGGTGGAGGACGAGGACGACGAGGACGAAGAGGGCGGCGCGGAAGAGGACGAGGAGGGTGCCGATGACGATGATCTCGTGCGGACGGCGTGAAGAAGAAAAAGAAGAAGAAGGCGTCGGGCACACGAGGCCCCAAGTGGACGGTTTTGGAGGATCTTTGTCTGTGCGAGTCGTGGGCGACGGTGAGCCATGACTCCATCATCGGCGCCAACCAAAAATACGGGAAGTATTGGGCGAGGATCAAGGCCGAGTTCGATGAGCGCAAGCTCATCAACAACGACTACAAGAAAATGACAATGAAGAGGAGCCAAAAGGCAATGTCGACGCGATGGGCCATCATCCAGGCGTCGGTGAACTCCTTCCATGGATACCATCACGAGTTAGTGACCATAGCCGAGAGCGGCGCCGACCTCTCCCAAATGGTACGACTCTTTCTTCCATAATCTGTAGCGCCTACATTGTGTTCGATGAAATGATTCCGCTTCCTTTGCCTAGTTTGATAGGGCCATGGAGGTTTACGCGAGGAACTCGGAAGGGCATAAGTCGTTCGCGCTGATGCATTGCTATACCAAGCTCAAAGGGAACGAGAAATGGCGGTTGACGCGCCTATCGCTGTCCAAGGGGAAGGACGCCATTGATCTGGACGCGCCGCTGACAACGTCGGCAGGGCGTCCTACTGGCAACAAGGCTGCCAAGGCCACCTTGGCCGACGCCGCGTCGTGTGAGAAGACGCAGGCGTCGATCACGAAATGCCTCGCGGCCGTCTCCTCGACCTTTCTCTCCCGCGACAAGAAGACTGACCAAAGGTGGGCCGAGCTGCTCAAGAGGCAAATGGAGAAGTTGGAGCTCAGGAAACGCAGGGACGACATGTCCCTGCTGAGAGCGTCGACAGAGGGAATGTCTCCCGGACGCTGGCGGCGCATAACTTCTTCAAAGGCCAGATCCTCAACGACATCGAAGCCAAAATGGCGGCGGCCGACGCCGGCCGCGCGGCAGCGGCGGCAGCGGCAACAGCAAGGGCCGGCTGACGCGTTTCGATGCTACACCATCGTCGGCCTATGCGACGGCGGCGGAGCAGACGGAGCATGCATAGCACCAGGCAGATCGCGACGAGGTCATCGTGATCGACGGGCCTGCGTCGACTCAGGATACGTCGCCGACGACCAACCCCTTCTTCTAATTTAGAATGCACTATGGTCTGTAATATGATCGCGCGCCTAGTACTTTGATCGCCGCTACTCTGATCGCGACGATTCGGCGGGAACGATCTCTTTTGAATGCAACAATTTGAATTCCTGATTGGGGACGGCGTTTGGGGGACGCGTGGGAGCGACGTCCCCCAAAGACGGTACGAACAAAACACGTTTCCCAAACACTCAATCCGGCGCCCTTTCGGGGACGCGGATGGAGATGCTCTAAGCATGCCTACTGCGTACACACGCAGCTCATGAAGGAACGGTCGACAGTGCGTGCTGATCGTGTCTCAAAGCTGTCCTCTCTTCCAGCACACCTCCAAGCCAAGCAAGTCCTAGAACGTTAACCGCACCATGTCTGGCATGGTTATGCATAGTATGGATGATTGGCAGTACAGTGCGCACACACATCTCATTTCTCCTAATCGAAACGACACCCAGATTTTACGGTGCGATGCGCGCGGGATCGGACAAATATTGGGCCATTGGCATCGGAGAATGTGCGGGCGTTCCTCGTCGTCTCCCCGTCCGTCCCCGGCCTAGCTTGGAGCGGCGTAGAGTGTCCTCCTGTCTAGGCTGCCTCTGCTGCGTGCACTGTTGACTGTGGGCATGGCATGACATTGGCATGGCATGGCATGCAGTGCAGCGCGCGCTGGTGGCCGGAGCTGGTCCTAGCCCTGTCTCCCGCAAGGACTGCTAGTAAGTAACTAAGCAAGGCCACCACAATTTATGCTGCTACTGATCACGAGATACACACGCTTGGTTGGTGGGATCGACTCATTCTGATGGCATGCTAAGCTATACTCGTAACTTGGTTTTCTGCTAGTCTTCAGCTAAGCTAGAGCCAGGCTGAAAGCGCACTTGCCGTTTCGGTGGCATGCAGCAATTGTGATCCCTGACGAGACGTAAGCACGCTATGCGTATGCGTGCCGTTTGACGATTAATTAAGGAAAGATCAGAATGGCATCCATAATTTCATATGGGTACAGCTTGCGTCTCCATTGCAGATTTGACGCGTCGCGGAGAGAGATCAGGTGTGATCAAATCGTACTACAGCAAATAGATTAACAAGCCGACAGTTGATTTTTGGTGCCATGCAGCATGCCGCGCGCTCGAGATGCGATGTCATTTGTTCTTACTATGTCAGTGTATCCGTTTTCTTTCTGACGGAGAAAAAAAGGGAGCGAGCGAGACAGAGGAGAAGCAAGGTTCTCGCTGTCCGCAGACATGTCCGCCTGCTACCCAAGGCGCGCACTGTAGCCCGCCTGATGCCCGCAGCGACGAGCACTGTGCGGGATACTGTATCGGCAGCGGGCGCGCGAATCAAACATGCGCCAGAACTCAGTTCGCTAGCTGCTTAATCGCTGGTTCACTGTACGCCATTCTGCGTTATCCTTAGTTAGATCGATGTGCGACGCAAGTACAGCTACAACAAGCAAGAAGAGAAGATATCATGCGCAAACATACAGAGCAGAGAAAGAAAGAAAAATTAATCATCATCTGGCCAGTTCGGTAGGAAATCATCGCTGGATTTCATTCGCAGGAAAAACGTACAGATCAATAACCCAAGGTTATTCACACTACTCTACATTTGCAACGACGACGATGTCGGCTAGCTGCAGAGAAAATAGAAGAGCTAAACGAAGAGCAAGAAACCACTAACTAGCTAGCTAATTAACTAGATACTATGGTAGGAGATCAAATGCCTGGCCTGCCCCATGTATGCCGCCGCCGATGATGGTAACAAAGGCCCCGGTGGTCCAATTACCACGTCGCCGTATCAGCTATCCTCCATCGCCGGCAATGGCGGAAGCCAAGAACCGAGGCCACCAGGAAGCTACTACCTCGACGACGACGAGGAGCGGAGGAAGCATCAGGTTGCTCCGGCTTGGCTTGCATGTGTAAGGGAGAGGTGTAGAGTTTGCGAGGAGGGAGGAGGCGCGGGGTGAAGGGGAGTGTGGGGGTGGAGCTGCCTTTACTTGACACTTGACTTCCGGGAGCGATGCGTATTAAGGAGGAGAGGAAATGGCATGGAGCCCAGACCTATTTGGTTTTATGCCTTCTCGACCTCCGGTGCTGGTGACCTTGGCCCTGTAACTGTCTGAATGCCTGCGAATTTAAGCAGCCTGCGACAAGCAGCAGGGTCATCGGAAGACGCACACCAAGTTCGGCGACTCGTCATCTCGGTGCCATGTTCCGCAGGGTCCGTTGAACCTGGAGAAAAAACACAGATGATAATTGCCAAGTGCTACTCCATTATATATGTGCAAGTTCGGGTGTCGTGCGCACATGCATGCCGGATCTCATGATGCTAATATAAGCTGTGTGTTGTTGTCTTGTTGATCCCTTTCACATGTGGTCTGAAAAAACATCTCCAGATGTCTCGGCCAAAGACTAGGTCCGGAATTGAACCGGGGCGATGGTGGCATCCTCAACGTCGTCACTCTATTGAAAGCATCGCGTGTGGATGTTTTAGGTTGGCCTCCTCTCGTGCTCGCAATGCACGCCATAGTCGGCAAGTCTAAGATGGTGCCTGTCTCAGCGAGTCTTACACTTAGAATTATGCCTTCAAGAAGGCGTACTCTTAACATAAAGAAAATAAACATCTGCTCCTTTTTTAATAGAATACATTTATATATACCTGCTATTCATTTACGTATCACTATTTTGTGCCAGACCTGCAAAGCTTCCACTGAACATACGACATGTCACATTGCACTCAAATGAGCAAAGATACCACAATGTGTACAATAATTCCTCGACATGCCACAAATTCCTTCAACATGTTATGTACAGCTCACGCATGGTCCACAGCAGCGACAGTTCAGTACAAACGGTAATGGCCAAGGCAGTACAAATGGAGAAAAACCGAGCACATGGACCGACAAGACACAGGTTGGGTAAAGAGCTTCGACATCAAAGTGTACTAAAGAGTGTACAGGGAATGGCCACCAGGCCGGTGGCCCATGTCTACGATTTTGTGTGTGTTTCTTACTCTCGTATAGTACTATTAAGCAAAAAAAAAATGAACAAACGGCGCCTACATCTATCTGTATGTGTACCTATTATGCTACCTGGAAAGCAGGAGAAAAAATCACTTCTGGCAGCAGCAACTTTTGACACCAGCAAGTACCAACCAATCCTTGTATATAGAACTAATGATGGACAGCACTACGACGGCAACGAACATATGATCATCAGGATCCAGCTTCATCATTTCCATTTTCTGCAGGTGGGGCATTTGAAGTAGCATCATCTGTGGTGAGGTTGGACATACCATCAGACAGCGAGTTCACCTCTTCACACTCAGATGGTGCTGCTGTTGAGGTGCCATCCTCCGAACCAATATCAGAAGCAGCATCAGAAGCCATACTAGATGGCTCCGATGGTTCAGACATATCAGATTGTGATAGTGGCGTTCTCTGTAGGCTCCAGTACATAATGCTAGCAGTAAGAGTTAGGATCATCTTCTGGTTCACCTGTTCAAACCGATGATATAAATAGCACAACTCAGTTTCAATTCTCAATCAACAACCATCATCAGCCTTTAGAAAAGAAAAGGATTTACAGCAGTCAGAGATGAAGGTACTCCATTTAGCCCTTACCTCTATAATGTCCTCTGGCAGTAGGAAAACGGAACATCCGAGCTTTCTTGCAACACTGATGATGTAGGTAGCATTTAGCTTCTTTTCATCATCTGGAAAATCAAAAGAAATTGTCTATCAGCCAATATTACAGTACTTATTTCTCTTCACAGAAAGCATACATCATTAATCTGAATCAATGCATAAATAGCCCATATGGACCAAGAACAGACCTGCTTCCCCCTTTGTAACTACTTTCCAGTTCACAACCCTTGGCTGAACTGCACTAAGAAGTTCGAGGAAGAACACTCCATTTGATAAGCTCTTATCCTGAAGGAAAAAACAGAAAGAAAATATGAACAGCTGGAGTTTCTGATATGGTCCAGTAAAGGATATGGACATTCAAATCACCTTGAAGCTTTCGATTCGAGATGTTCTTCCTGATGCTTTCACTTTGTTGTTGGCCCAGTTTAGAATATCTGCATCAGTAATTTGTTTTCCTTGGGATCCTTTGGAGTGGGATCTCAGTCTGTTTAGCAATTGAAGGATATTAAATCTCATCAATTGCCACAGAAGTGCTGAAAGACAATAAAAAAAAGGTAAAATTATATATCGAGCTCATTATTAAGGCCAGTGCATTAGCATTTACAAAACTTTACATGCATTCAAACTCACCAACTATCAATTTCTTATTTCCCTGAACAATATCGTTCCCAGCTAAATTTACCAATGAAAATTTTAAATCCTTCCCGATTTTTATAACTTGATTGCAATTCTCCAGTTTCCTGAATGGCATTTTAATTGGAGGTTTTGATGCTAACTTCCAATTGACAGATCCTGGAGAAACTTTGTCAAGTACTTCAAGAAGTACCCATCTGCAAGAGAATATATAGTTATATACTAAATCACCAACTCGCCAATTGATAAACACACTATGAAAATAATCTTGTTACCCATTGCGAACATCTTCAAAAACATTATTCACGTATGTTTCAACGCCAAGGCTGTTGATCCACATCCTGAAGGCCCTCTCCTCTCTGGATACTAAAACATCATCACGTGTTGCTGTCTGCGTGAGTGAAACTTGTTTAACGTCACTAGTTAGACCATTCCTGCACATCATGAATGACAGCATTCAACTGACGAATGTTTAAAGTACAAAAAATATTGGCGAAAATAGTACACACGACTTAACTCATATGTTACAATTCTAGAACCTTTTCAGGAACAGGAGTCAGCACTTACCGATGCTGGAATATTTGTGCAACAAATGCAAGATTTAAGTTGGCAGAACCCTCAGTGATATCCTTTGGTGTAAGGTATCTTTTGCAGTCCAACTTCTCTGCTTGTTCTAGAACCATTTTTGCCCTCTCGTCAGGATCCTTAGTCTCCACTGTTGTTTCAGGGGAGGTCTCTGGAGCAAGAGCTTTTAGAAGATAAGCATAGGCCTCACCATCCTGTACAGAACTAACTCATGTGACCATCCAACTCGAACAGAGCAAGAAAAGAATAAAATAGCAATGGATCAAGTAACAAGCCAACAAACTTACCCTTATTATATAAATGAAGAAAAAAAACATTCAACTGTGAAAAAACGGTTCATAGATAATGCTGCAAAGCTGGCTGTTGCTTTGCTGCAGAAGGCAGAACTTAAATGAACAATAAGATCTACCAACGGGTTTAAGCAGATCTTGGTATCATTGCAGGTATATCAACAATGCACACAATTAAATGATCGGTAAGTGTTGTGACATTTTCTGTCATACGCACCTTCACATCTGAAGAGAAATTGTTAACAGTTTTCTTGTAGCCAGCCTTTTTCAGATGATGGTTCATCCATTTTAGTAGCATTTTTTCTGGTGACAAGCTCAAAACTTCATCTATATCCTGCACAACATGCATTAAAACAGATTTGGTTTTGAACAAAGGTGAACAGTAGGAAATGAAACAAAGTTAGAATGCTTTTATTTACCTTGCTGTCATCAAACAATTCCACCAACTGTGGTGTCTTCTTGAGATTAAGGTCAGCCAAAAGTTGAATCTGATGAACAAGTGCAAGCAACTCTTTATGTGATGAAGCCGGAGTTCAATAATTTCATTCAAATGCAAATTCAACTCGATGCTTACCTTTATGATTTGAGATATCAATCCAAGAACTAAATGAGGCTGCCAAAAACAATAGAAGTATGTTGTCAGTCACCATTGATTTTACGAAATGAATTTATAGAATTGAATGTAGAAATTAGGAACATTTTGTCCCTAAGGGAAGGTGGCTAAAACATCTGGATACAAGAGCACATGCATCAATCAACAAATGAGCAAAGCGGTACAGGAAGAGCATACTAGTAAGAAGCACAAAGGATACACAGCATTTAGTAATGACATGAGTATTTATATCTATATTTACATATCAGTTCATCAACTCAAAAAAATCAAACAAAATACAGGACATGAGAGAATTAAAGGAAGATGAACAATTCAACTCATTGCAAAAGAAAAAAAGATTATTTAGATAACCGCAACAGGCAACAGAAAAAGATTATTTACGTAACGGCAACATTTTTAGCTCAATCACACTGCATCATGAGCAACAAGAAAGATATCAAATGTGGAATACATGACATACCCTTCCTTCCACTAAATCCTGGGTACCAATGTTGACAACAGTACATCCAATGGCCTTGGCAGAGTTGAGGCACAGCGTGTGGTTTTCATTCCTCTCCCATGGGTTAAGCACTCTTTTCTTATTTATTGCCCTCTCATCAATGGTCCCAGGTACAGCCACATTGATCAACTTACTGACAAAGGATAAACCCATGAATCAACATCAGTTAACACAACTAGCAGACAATTTCTGTTCAAGGAGTAAATGGGCATGCGCCCTGCAGCTAGCTAGAAAGCCAATATATCTCACCAGAGCACAACACCGTCCCTGATAAGATCGAATAGCTGGTTGCCGGACGGGTCGATTGGCAAGTACTTCTTCAGGAACGGGTCTTCGCGCAGGTACGTGTTAATATGCGCCACATACGAAGACTTCTCGGCCTGGTTGAGATTGTGCAGCAGGGTAGTGACGGTGGATTTAAGGAACGACGACGAGTTCTTGCCACGGCCAGCCCCGCCGCCGCCGGTGCCGGCGGCGCCTCCATCCTTGGCGCTCACCCTCGCCTGCAGATTCAGGTACTCCTGCGAAAAAAACCACACCAAATTAATTCCCCGTAAATTATGTATGCAGGACAGTGAAACAATTCTTCATCTGCACAGTAATAGCCAAGAGCGCCCGCCGAGATGTACCCGGAGGAAGGACTCGAACTCGATCTCCTGGTCGCTGTCGGGGTAGGACTCGGACAGGAAGGCGGCGATCTCCTCCTCGGAGACCACTTCGTTGAGCCCCCTCAGCTTCTTCATCAGCGCCGGGAGGTTCTTGGTGGTGACATGGCCCGATTCCCGCTTCAGTGACACGAACTGCAACGCAACGCGACGGAAAACCTCGGATTGGAGCGGGGCTGGTGGACAATTTGCGGGTTTTCTCGCGCGGAGGGAGAAGCAAGAAAATTAAAAAAAAAACGAAAATGGATTTGGGCGTCACCTTGGCCTTGAGCGATCGGAGCTCGACCTGCGTGAACTGGCCCTGCAGCGAGGGATCGGAGACGACGACCCCGACGAAGCCGGACATTTCGGCTCGGTTCTACCCGCCCACGGCGCGGCTGCAGCGAAATTTTCAGATCAGGAAGGTCGCGAGTTGGAACCCACCAGGAAAATAGCGGATAGATCGCGGCGCGCGCCGTCGGCGTGGACGGTGGGGGGGGAGGTTAGCGGCGCGGAGATACCTTCCGAATTGGTGACGGTAATTCCAGCGGGCACCTCCTCCGTCTGGCGCGGTTTCCTTGAGCTGGAGGAGAAAGGTTGGCAATGGCGTCCGGGAAGGAGTTCCAGATTTCGTGGGGGCGGGAGGGCAGGGAAGGGGAAGTGGCGGAGACGAGGAGGGGAGGTAAGGGTGGGGTCTCTTTTTTCCTTTTCTTTTCTTTTGTTTATTCTTTCTTTCGCTCTTCGATTTAGGTTTCCTCGTGGCTAAGACATTGGAATTTGGAAAAGGTAAGCCACGTGGGGGGGGGGGGTCAATAAACAAAATGAAAATGGGGAGAAAATGGAGGAACATGGATCTTGTGTTTGCTGAAAATGGTACCAAGAAACAATATGTGTGCATCTAAAAATGCAATATGTGTGTGTATATTGCGGACCGTGGACTAATACTCTCCGCATGTGTGTTAAAAAAAACTGGCTCCACGTCGAAATATAATGCGTATTAGTGACCAAGTTTATATAAAATATCAACATATATAAAACTATTGAATATATTGTTTACATTGTATTTATTTGGTATAATAGTTTTGATATTTTTTTCGTACCAACTTGGTGAAGCTATTTAAAAAATTACTTAGAGCCCAATTGATGTGCAGTATATTTTTATCATGTGGGATTACTGAGGCTTGGAGCATGTTTACTTTGGGAAACTGAATATGGTAAGATAATTCAAATATTTGACTATCTTATGACATCTTTGAAAAGTAATCTCATGTAAAATAAACAATATACGTAATTTCTTCACGTACTTGTACATTCAATTTTGGGTGAATGAGACTGATAACGGTGCTGAATAAATTACTTGTATTTTTAATAGACAATTACTTACTAAAAATAACAACAATTTTTTTCAAATTATCGTCGGGAGGTAAAGGTTCCGCGCTGAATATATTGAAAAAGGGCAGGCATACCCCAGATTGTTGTACAACAGGGGAGACGTAGAGGAGAAAGTGAGAACAGAGTTACATGATACGGCTAGGGCTACGTGGGTAGGTAGGTGATGTGGGCATTACCCTTCGGGTACTCGGCATTGCCCCTACCTCGTCTGGCCCATGAGGGGCACATCTAGAGTGCCGTAGCCCAAGAAGGTCCAAGACGTCGGTTGCGCGGTGAATAGATGGAAGGAGACTATTTTTGAAGTATCGGGCAAGGAAATATTCAAGTATGGAAAGATTAGATGAAATATTGTAACTGAATCCAGGCAGGACTCTCAGGACCTGGCCTCCTATATAAAGGCCAGGAGAGGGCTGCCAGATCTCTCTCTCTCTCTCAACCTTTCGCGCATACACCAAACCCTAGTCACCTTGCCTCTCGGCGAGAACTCATCCACGCAGTCTATCGGCTGCCCCATTGTAATCGATTTCACCCATAACCAAGATCAGATAGGTAGGACATAAGGGTATTAAATATACGATAGTCCCAAGCCTGGATAAATTCCGCCTCCCGCTTGTCTGATATCCGATGTCTAGTGCTAACATGCAGGCTTCCACTAACCCTAGGTCCCTCATGGTGGGCATTACCGAGGAGCCACCTCGTCAGTAGGCGAGCCAACCATCAACTAAACCATGAAGCTCGACATGGAGGCAACATTGCTAAAGAGTTCCATCAACATGGCACAACTTCATCCGGGGAGGGAGGGGCGGAGGGGTCTCATTGAAAACCATGTCGTTGTGGTGCTTCAAGACATTGCTAAAATGTATTGTGTCGCAGATGAAGGCTCCTCGATCAATGACATCAGCAGTCATAGGTTTCATCAAAAGTATTCTGGAACACAAACTCGGTCCGCGGTTGCTAAATTATATTGTGTCATGCTTATTGTATATAGTCTATTATAGTAGAAAATAACCCACCAAAGTATGCAAAAGTAGATAAAGATTATCAAGTGGGTAATTCATTGTAATGCCAAACACAACCTAAAACTTGCATACGTTGGTCGACGGTTTCTTAGGATCGTGTAATTAAGTGGGTTTAGAATGTCGTTTAGCTTCAATTTCTACGGTCTCGCGAGTGGGTTTTGGTGATAAGGGACGATTGGATTGTTTAGACGTACCAACCAGATAAATCAGGTAATGTATTTTGCATTTAACATTTTTTGTGTGTAAAATAGCATTTCATCATATAATAGAATTTTTTGGATAGAGAGTGTAAAGAATTGGAATGTATTCAGGATAATAATTTGTTACTTAGACTTTTTTTTCTTTTTGCGATTCATTTGTTATTTAGACTAAGACCACCACAACATATAGCATAGCAGCGTGCATGTTGGTCCACGACGCGTCCTTGCCATGTTATGTTTGCTCCGTTTTTTTTTTGCCGCTCAGCCGAAAGCGTCACCGGCGGTTTCCCAACGACGAGGAGCGGCACCGGCCTTGGATTGGCGTGTTCCTATCACAAATGCTACATGCCACGGTTCGCACGGGAACAACGGAACAGGCCAACATGCGTCGCTGTGCGAACACATGTCCTCCAATCCATCCCCCACCGCCCACGAACCCGTCACACTCACACGACACGCTCGACTCGTCCTCGTCGGTGGCTCGGTGCGCACGCGTACGGCGCCGAAACATTTATCTGGGAGAACGCTACTTCTTCAGCAGATCTGCAATGACGAAAGCGAGCACCGTCTCTATCTCGAAGGAATAACTCTTTTCTTTTTAGCGGAAGGAGGCCTAGTTTACCAACAAAGTGTTTTAAAACTAAATAAAGTATTATAAAATCATACTTCCTCCTGCCCATTTTATGCTTGCATAATTTTTCGTGCAAGTCGAACTATGCAAACTTTGACCAAGAATATAGATAATAATACAAAGATCTACCATGTTAAATGCATATAATATGAAAATATATTTTATAACAATTTTAAAAATATTAGTATTATTTTGTTGTATATATTTATATTTTTATCAATATAGATGGTTAAACTTTATGAAGTTTTTTTAAACATTAAGGCCTTAGCCAAGCGTTAAATTAATAATGCCACAACGGCAGATACAACGTGCTTATTACAAACAGCTTACATCAGGTAACACAAGCAAGCTACGGATACACAAAACACACACCTTGAGCCACCTAGCACTATCCGACGCTGAGAGAGACCAGAAGGCAGTGTGGTCAAGAGAGAAGCAACCGGGAACGAGTCGTCGTCTACACCAACAGGCAACAGGCTCAAAGCTTCATCGACTTCGCCTCCGGAAAGGACCCCTGTCCCTCGCCCTGGATCGAAAGGACGCCGTACCGTCGGGAGGCAAAGAAGTTCCCCAAGAACACAATGAGGCAGGGAGCAATGCCGCCTAGGGCAGCCATCAGAGACGCCAAGGGGGCTACGCCGAGAACACCACCACCAAAGGCACCACCGTAGCACCGGACGAAGACGCACCAAAGAGAAGCGACCGGAGTCGCCAAGGCCACCTCCAAGCGTCACTGTTCAACCAACACCGCTGCAGTACCCAAGACGGCGCCTTCAGGAAGAAGAGAGATACGTCTAAAACGTATCTATAATTTCTTATGTTCTATGCTACTTTTATGATAATACTCACATGTTTTATACATACTTTACATCATTATTATGCATTTTCCGGCACTAATCTATTAACAAGATGCCGAAGCGCCAGTTGTTGTTTTCTGCTGTTTTTGGTTTCAGAAATCCTACAAAGAAAATATTCTCGAAATTGGACGAAATCAACGCCCGGGTCTTATTTTTCCACGAAGCTTCCAAGAACGAAGGAATAACGAAGTGGGGACGAGGCGCCGCCACCATAGGGTCGTGCGGCCGAGGGGGCCCGCGCCGCCATGGTGTGGGCCTCGCGCCGCCCCTTGACCTACCCGCCTACTTAAAGCCTTCGTCGCGAATACCCCGTACCGAGAGTCACGATACGAAAAACCTTCCGGAGACGACGCCGCCGCCAATCCCATCTCGGGGATTCAGGAGATCGCCCGCACCTGCCGGAGAGGGGAATCATCACCGGAGGGCTCTACATCATGATGCCCGCCTCCGGATTGATGCGTGAGTAGTTCATCCTTGGACTATGGGTCCATAGCAGTAGTTAGTTGGTTGTCTGATACGTCGCAAACGTATCTATAATTTCTTATGTTCCATGCTACTTTTATTACAATACTTGAATGATTTATACATACTTTACAACATTATTATACATTTTCCGCACTAACCTATTAACAAGATGCTGAAGTGCCAGTTGCTTTTTGGTTTCAGAAATCCTAGTAAGGAAATATTCTCGAATTGGACGAAATCAACGCCCAGGGCCTATTTTTACACGAAGCTTCGAGAAGACCGAAAGGGAGACGAAGCGGCCACGAGGTGGCGACACACCGGCGCGGCCTGGCCCCCGGCCGCGCAGCCCGTTGTGTGGGCCCTCGTGACGCCCTTTGACCTACCCTTCCGCCTACAAATAGCCTTCGTCGCGAAACCCCCGTACCGAGAGCCACGATACGGAAACCTTCCAGAGACGCCGCCATCGCGAATCCCATCTCGGGGATTTAGGAGATCGCCTCCGGCACCCTGCCGGAGAGGGGAATCATCACCGGAGGGGCTCTACATCATCATGCCCGCCTCCGGATTGATGCGTGAGTAGTTCATCCTTGGACTATGGGTCCATAGCAGTAGCTAGATGGTTGTCTTCTCCGCTTGTGCTATCATTGTTTAGATCTTGTGAGCTGCCTAACATGATCAAGATCATCTATCTGTAATGCTACATGTTGTGTTTGGCGGGATCCGATGAATATAGAATATTATGTTAAGTTGATTATCAATCTATCATATATGTGTTATTTATGTTCTTGCATGCTTTCCGTTGCTAGTAGAGGCTCTGGCCAAGTTGATACTTGTAACTCCAAGAGGGAGTATTTATGCTCGATAGTGGGTTCATGCCTCCATTGAATCTGGGACAGTGACGAAAGTTCTAAGGTTGTGGATGTGCTGTTGCTACTAGGGATAAAACATCGATGCTTTGTCTAAGGATGTTTGTGTTGATTACATTACACACCATACTTAATGCAATTATCTGTTGTTTACAACTTAATACCGGAAGGGGTTCGGATGATAACCTGAAGGTGGATTATTTAGGCATAGATGCATGCTGGATAGCGGTCTATGTACTTTGTCGTAATGCCCTGATTAAATCACATAGTAATCATCATTGATATGTATTGAATCTTTATTTGTCAATTGCCCGCCTGTAATTTGTTCACCCAACATGTTAGTTATCTTATTGGAGAGACACCTCTAGTGAACCGTGGACCCCGGTCCATTCTTTTACATCTGAATACATTCTACTGTGTTTACTGTTCTTTGCAAACAAACACCATCTTCCACTCGATACGCTTAATCCTTTGTTTTCAGCAAGCCGGTGAGATTGACAACATCACTGTTACGTTGGGGCAAAGTACTTTGATTGTGTTGTGCGGGTTCCACGTTGGCGCGGTTTCCCGGTGTTGCGCCGCACTACACTCCTCCACCAACAACCTTCACGTGCTTCCTGGCTCCTACCGGTTCGATAACCTTGGTTTCTTCTCGAGGGAAAACTTGCCGCTGTGCGCATCATACCTTCCTCTTGGGGTTCCCAACGGACGTGTACATCTACGCGCATCAAGCACTTTTCGACGCCGTTGCCGGAGATCAAGACACGCTGCAAGGGGAGTCTCCACTTCCAATCTCTTTACTTTGTTTTTGTCTTGCTTTACTTTATTTTATTTTACTGTCTTGTTTGCTTCATATTAAAAACACACAAAAAATAGTTACTTTACTTATTGTCTTATTTACTAGCTCTATATCAAAACACAAAAAAAATTAGTTACTTGTCTTTACTTTATTTGCCTAGTTTACTTTACTACTGTTATAATGGGTACTCCTGAAAATACTAAGTTGTGTGATTTCACTAGCACAAATAATAATGATTTTATATATACTCCTATTGCTCCACCTGCTACTACAGCAATTCTCTATGAAATTAAACCTGCTTTACTGAATCTTGTTATGAGAGAGCAATTTTCTGGTGTTAGTACTGATGATGCTGCTGCCTATCTTAATAATTTTGTTGAACTTTGTGAAATGCAAAAGTATAAGGATATACATGGTGATATTATAAAACTGAAATTGTTTCCTTTCTTATTAAGAGGAAGAGCTAAAGATTGGTTGCTATCTTTGCCTAAGAATAGTATTGATTCATGGACTAAATGTAAAGATGCTTTTATTAGTAAATATTATCCTCCTGCTAAGATTATATCTTTGAGAAGTAGCATAATGAACTTTAAACAATTTGATAATGAACATGTTGCTCAAGCATGGGAGAGAATGAAATCTTTGGTAAAGAATTTCCCAACCCATGGACTGACTACTTGGATGATCATCCAAACCTTTTATGCAGGATTGAATTTTTCCTCGAGGAACCTATTGGATTCAGCTGCTGGAGGTACTTTTATGTCCATCACCCTGGGCGCCGCGACTAAGCTACTTGATGATATGATGATCAATTACTCTGAATGGCACACTGAAAAAACTCCTCAAGGTAAGAAGGTAAATTATGTTGAAGAAACCTCTTCTTTGGGTGATAAGATTGATGCTATTATGTCTATGCTTGCAAATGGTAGATCTCATATTGATCCTAATAATGTTCCTTTAGCTTCATTGGTTGCTCAAGAAGAAAATGTTGATGTGAATTTCATAAAGAGTAATAATTTCAACAACAATGCTTATAGGAATAATTATGGTAACAACAACTATAGGCCATATCCTTCTAATAATGGTAATGGTTATGGTAATTCTTATGGTAATTCTTATGGTAATTCTTACAACAATAATAAGAGTGTACCCTCTGGTGACAAAGGATTAATTTGTCAATGCCTACAGATTGTAGACTAGGGTTTTGCTAGAAGTAGAGGGCAAGTAGATCTCGAAGGTTTCAGCCGAAAAGTACTCGCGATTATGAAAACTAGGGTTACGTGAGATTCGATCATTTCTTTGTCCCTCGACTCCCCCTTATAGAGGGTGGAGCCGAGGGTTTCGTAATACACAAGTTACAGAGTTCAGGAGGGTTTCGTACTGTAAGATTACAAATCTCTATCTTTCCTAATACAATCTATCTTTCCTTAACACTAAATGGGCTTCCGAGTCTTCTTATTCTTCGAGTCCTGGGCCTTCAGTAAACCCCGGGTACCATCTTCGGCAGGCCCATTGGGGGATGCCTACGTCAGTAGCCCCCGAGATTTTTCTTGAATCGAAGAATCAGGGAAAATCTCCAATTTTACTCATTACATAACCTTTCGATATGCAAATATTATTTTGTACAGGGATAACGGTAGTTGGGGCTAGTTCATCTGACGGATCAGGTACTAGTTAACTGCTCTAGTGGCAATCCGCAAAAACCTACTTCAAAGTCACGTCCCCGAGCGTTTGGGCAAAAACTTGTATTTGATCAAAGGCTCTCGAAATAATCTTACGTTGTCGATATTCTCGCTCGGCTTTTAGTCGAGTTCTTCTCTTACCATAATGACGTCATTGCTGATGATAGCCACGATTTCTGTATTGGAAACATGCGAAAACCGCTCCTCTCACTGCCTTGTGGGTCCAAATTCCTCATCTGACTGACACGTCGTGCAAGTGGGGGACACACGTCCTCCACTTTTTCTGGCGCACGCACTGTGCCCTCTGTCGTTTCTTTTCTCAGTGAAAATCCATTTTTACCCCTTGTCCACGTGTAATCCATCTGCGCCACAATTTTTCTATCCAACGGTTGCGTCGATTCACCGCACCTCTATTTAATCCCGTCTTCTTCTTCCTCTGTCACTTTCGCTTACGCCGCCCATCTGCGCTTCTGCCAAAAAATTCCCCATTGCCCATTGCTTCGTGCGCTCCTCCGAGCTCGTGCTGTTCTACTCCATTCGAGTGGACATCATCCTCCTCGCGACACACTCAGCTCAGCACTCCAACAATCCCCAATGGCCACCGAGGATCTGGAGTGGGAGAGATCCAAGATCTCCAACCAGGATATGAACCTGCTGAAGAGGTTGGGGTTCACCAAGAAGAAGGATTCACTGCGCTTCCCCCACGAGGAGAGCTACCCAAAGCCTCCAATAGAGTACCGGGTTAGTTTTGTTGACCATCTCATCCACGGTCTTTCCCCTCCTATCCACGAGTTTCTGCGCGGTCTTCTTTTTGTTTATGGGCTTCAGCTTCACCAGCTGACGCCCAATTCTATCTTGCACGTGTCGATCTTTATCACATTGTGCGAATGCTTTCTTGGAGTCCAACCTAACTGGGCTCTGTGGAAACGCATCTTCTGCCTCCGCCGTAATGGCTCCCACGGCGTCGCCTATAATATTGGCGGCGTCGTCATCTGTGTTCGATCCGACGTCGATTATTTCGACGTCAAATTTCCTGATTCTGTCCAAGGCTGGCGCAAGAGGTGGCTGTATGTGCACGAGGAAAGCTCTGATTCAATGGAGTACAACATCGCCCCTTTTGACGGAAAGGCCAAAATTCTTCGCCGCCGCTCCTGGGATGCTGAAGCTTCCGAAGAAGAGAAATTGGCGACAGAGGCGCTGAACTTCAGAGTACTCGTGGCAAGGAGCTATCGGGTATCCAAATCACAGCCTACTTCCTTAGGATTAGAATGCAGCCTCTGCAAGCTCGAAAAAATCCCCTTTGGATGTATGCTGGTGATGAAGATGTCGAGAGGCTCTCCACAGATCTTTCTGCAAAAGATTTGGAGAAGCTAATCCGAAGAATCTCCAAACTTAGCAAGAAGGACACCATTCCATCTTCTTGCAAGGTTACGCCTTTTTGCAGCGCCAATCCTCTTCCTGAGGTAATTAATTTTTGCGACTACTATTTTGTCTTGTCAGATTTTCCTGTCGATCTTTTATTGATGACGACATATAACTGTTTTGTCGATTTTTTATATTCCATAGGGTCACCTTGTTCTATCTTCTCTTCCTCCCCTTCCCGAGGGTGGGGAAGTCGAAGAACGGGCTGTTGTCACCGACGACAACCAGGGTGCTTCTCGCCCTGAAAGTGGAGTCGGGGGTTCCCAGAAATCCGCGGCTTCTCTTGAAAAAGAGAATGAAACAGAAGTTTCTTCATCGACACGCTCATCTCTCCCTGCTGCTTCTCCAAAGGGCAAAAGGAAAAGGGATGAAGCTATCGATTCTGGCACCTCCAAAGCTAATACTTCCCGTGCTGAAAAGACTGCACCCAATGCCGAGGAAGAAACTTTGGATCTTTACGGTGCTGCTCTCGTCAGCTCGTAAGTTCTTTGAAATTGCCATGTACTGTATTTTTCCCTTTGTCGATGTTTTTTAAAATTGCTATTTTATCTTGTCGCTATATTTATGGCAGTGACGATGAAGAGGAAGATGCACCTATTGACGAAACTGCTCGAACGAGCATGTCTCGTACTTTAGTTGTCTCAGAAGCTCGTCCTGATGGCGACGAGACTTCACCTCCTCCACAAAACCCTGAACGTCCAACACCAGCTGTAAGCCCTCAAGCTCCTTCCCCGAAGAGAGCCAGGGTAGAATTAGCCAAGGAACCAACCATATTAGCTGGTTGTTCCTCGACTTCTTTGATGGAAGAGGTAAATTGTTCTTTTTTTCTGTATTGACTTTTTGTTTGGAGTTTTCCTCTTTTTCTCCTTGATGTCGACTTTTTCTTCTTCCTATATTGACCTTTTTTGCATGGTAATCTCTTCAGCCTTTTATGAAAGAGCTCGTCCGCTTTGGTACCCAATTTATCGGGTACCGCGATTATGCCGGCGAACTTGAAGGTACTTACTTGTTCTGTCCAGCTTTCCTTGTCGATTTTCTCCTGTCACTATCTTGTATTGCAATGCTTATCTGTCTTTGTGTTGGCAGATAAACTGGCACAGGCCAACAAACGTGCTGACGCCCTCGCTATTGAGTTAGAACAAAGCGAGAGTGCGCACACGAAAACCGTCGAGGATCTTCAAAAAAGACTCGACGACGCAAAAAGGGCCTTAGAAGAAAATGTAGCTCAGCATTCTGCTCGAGAAGAAGAGATCCTCAGTCGACTGGAAACTCAGAGTCGACGTTTTGTTAGTAAGTCCTCACACCCTTGCTGTTTTCTCACGTCGTGTTTTGGTCTCCCTCCTTTTTCCCTTTCGATAACCTTCTCTTTTTTTATGCTTTAAGCAGGGAGAACACATCAAGAATACGAGCTGGAAAATCCTGAGGATGACGAGCTTCTCGATGCGCTTTCTCTCCTCGAAATTCATGGGACGGAAGCTCGTAACGGATTAGCTGAAGCTGAAGCTGGCCTGTCGCGGCTCTTCCCCTATTTCTTCCATAAAAAGGAGGAACCCGCAGTTTTCATTGATCTCGCCAAGTGCTTCACTGGCAATGAAGACCTTGGACTCCAACTTCGTCAAGAAGGACTAAAGGTTGGCGTCGAAGGTACAATGGCCTTGATTGCAGAGAGTCAACAACAAGTCGACTGGTCGAAAGTTGGCGACACGGGGAAGATCGAAACGAAGAAGTGGCAGTCGCTAATTAAAGCGGCAAAGCCCAATTCGAAGAAGATCCTCGCCACTCTGGGATATAAGCCAGCACCTGCTCCGAGTTCTTCAAAGCCGGAGGTCAAGTAGACCACTTTGCTTTTTTTCTTTTTAGTTTATCTCCCCCTTTTGGCATTGTCGCCGTAGTGTTCTTGGCGATGACTGCTTCAGTAGTTCTCTAGAGGTCCTTCTTTTGTAATAGACATGTATATATTATGAGAATGAATGGAAATCTATCTTTCTCAATGATTGATGTCGAAATTTCTGTTTTCAGTTAATTTTTGACAACTATACGGCAACTCCTGGTCCTTCCGAGGTTTTTCCTTCGTCTCATTCGAAGAAAACCCCTGTCTCTGTTGAATTTGTTGAAAATTCTTCGAGTAAGAATTTGGCGGAAGATTTGGAAGAACTTCGACAACAGCTCCATTCCACGAAGAAGCAATCACTTATGCTCATGGAACAATCTCGAAAATCTTCTGAAAGGGAAAAGATTGCGCTCCAACAAGCTCAAGATGCCATATCTGAGAAGGACTCCGCCGTTGCTGAAGCTGCTGCAGCTACATCCCGCGAAAATTTTATGCTTCAACTGCTGACAGATGCTAGCTTGGACATGGCAGGTGTGCTTCATTATCATTGTCGTGCTTTTTCTTTTCCTTTTTGCTTGTCTCCTCGTTGCTCACTGATTCTTTAAAAAATAGGTTCTTTTTTGGATGCTGCTACTGAAGATGAACGTGTCGAAGCTCGATCCAATGCACTTCTTCGGCTTGCGCATGATCATGGTTCAAATTTTTGGGGCACGCCTGAACGGACTCGCCAGATCGTCAGATTTCAGGATCACGCGCTTCAGGTTCGCGATTATCTCGACTTCTGTACGAGGACTTTGTCTCTGGTCTATGGCACCATGTTTCCTCGCAATAAGATGCCAGAAACTCTTCCTGCTTTAATGGATAAATTTCGGGATGCTCCTCGAATCCATGGCTTTGTGCGAGCCCAATTAGCTGCTGGCGCAAGGTTTGCTATGATCATGATAAAAATCTGCTACCCGAAGTTAGATGTGGGTCAAGTTGTTCCAAAGTGCTTAGCCAAGATGGCGAAGAGGAGGAAGAACTTCAGCAAATATGACGACGTTGTGACCCCTGTCGCCGAAGATATGATGGATGAACTTCTTCGGATGGATTCTGAATTCTTCGTGAAGGGTAGCTATGCTGAGCATAGCACTCGTGCTATAAATAATGAGCGGTTGACCATAGATAATATACTGGGTAACCCTTGAGGATAGGTTTGTTCCGAGAGTTGTATCTTGTGTATGTAATCTGTATTGTAAGGTCACTATATTTTTATTTTCAACGCCAAGCCCCCGGGCGTTTTGATGGCAATATTTTCGTTTTATAATGCGAGGTTGTCCCAAGGCAAAATAAATTATACTGTGTACTATTTTTGCGGGTGCGAGCCCCCGAGCTTTATGTTGACCGCTATTTGTCGATATTTTTATTTTGGCGAGGTACTTTATACCAAGGCAAGATATTTTTTGCGAGTTGTATTTGTCGACACTGTGTATATATATATATTGTATCGTCTAGGGGGAAGCCCCCGAGCCTGTCGAGAAAGATATATAATTCCATTATATTGCAGCGTCGCGAGCCCGCCTCATTAAAAACCTTTCCGGCCCCACTCGGTGCCCCGAAAAAGGAAAAGAGTGCGTCTGAAAACTCGCGGGCGTTTCAGTACATTGTATGTTTACAAAGGAGACTATATTTCGGCTTCTAAGCGTAGAAACGCCTGAGCTGCGCCACGTTCCAAGGGTTTGGCTCGGCAATCCCCGTCTTCTTGTCCTTGATTGTATGCTCCTCCTTCGATTATTTCTGTGACGATGTAAGGTCCAAGCCACGGTGACTCGAGTTTTTCATGACTTTTTTGATTAAGTCGCAAAACCAAGTCACCAACTTGGAAAGATCTCGGTCGCAATCGTCGACTGTGGTAGTTTTTCAGGTCCTGTTGATATTTGGCGACTCGTGACAGGACTTCATCTCGAGCTTCATCAAGTGCGTCGACATCATTGACATAGGCATCCCCAATGGGCCTGCCAAAGATGGTACCCGGGATTTACTAAAGGCCCAGGACTCGAAGAATAAGAAGACTTGGAAGCCCATTTAGTGTTAAGGAAAGATAGTTTGTATTAGGAAAGATAGAGATTTGTAATCTTACGGGTTGGGTACGAAACCCTCCCGAACTCTGTAACTTGTGTATTACGAAACCCTCGGCTCCGCCTCCTATATAAGGGGAGTCGAGGGACAAAGAAAGGATCGAATCTACTGTCAACATAACCCTAGTTTTCATAATCGTCGAGTACTTTTCGGCTGAAACCTTCGAGATCTACTTGCCCTCTACTTCTAGCAAAACCCTAGTCTACAATCTGTAGGCATTGACAAGTTAATCCTTTGTCAATCATCCTCCAAAGCTTTTCTCGAAGTTTCTTCATCATATTCTATAACTCTTGGAGAATCATGCTATATTTCTATCGGCAGGACTGCCTCGGCTCCATGGACCAGAAAGAACGGCGTCTCCTGCGTCGCCGTATTTGGTGTTGTTCGAATACTCCACAACACGCTTGGCAGCTCCTCTGGCCAAGTATGCCGAGCTTTTTCCAATGGTCCTAACAGGCGCTTCTTGATACTGTTGCAGATGATGCCGTTGGCCTTCTCGACTTGACCGTTGGTCTGTGGATGTGCGACAGACGCAAAACTCAATTTGATGCCCACTGATACGTCTCCAACGTATCGATAATTTCTTATGTTCCATGCTACTTTATTGATGATACCTACATGTTTTATGCACATTATATGTCATATTTATGCATTTTCTGGAACTAACCTATTAACAAGATGCCGAAGAGCCAGTTGCTGTTTTCTGTTTTTGGTTTCAGAAATCCTAGTAAGGAAATATTCTCTAATTGGACGAAATCTTCGCCCGGGTCCTATTTTTGCACGCTTCCGAAGACCGAAGAGATAACGAAGTGGGGCCACGAGGCAGCCAGAGACAGGCGCGGCCTGTGCCCCGGCCGCGCGGCCGCCCCCGGGCACCTCGTGTGCCCCCGCGTTGCCCTTCCGCCTACTTAAAGTCTCCGTCGCGAAACCCCAGACCGAGAGCCACGATACGGAAAACCTTCCAGAGACACGCCGCCGCGAATCCCATCTCGGGGATTCAGGAGATCGCCTCCGCACCCTGCCGGAGAGGGGATTCATCTCCCGGAGGACTCTTCATCGCCATGATCGCCTCCGGAGTGATGAGTGAGTAGTTCACCCTGGACCATGGGTCCATAGCAGTAGCTAGATGGTCGTCTTCTCCTCGTTGTGCTTCATTGTTGGATCTTGTGAGCTGCCTAACATGATCAAGATCATCTATCCGTAATACTATATGTTGTGTTTGTCGGGATCCGATGGATAGAGAATACTATGTTATGGTGATTATCAATCTATTGTTTATGTGTTGTTTATGATCTTGCATGCTCTCTGTTATTAGTAGAGGCTCTGGCCAAGTTTTTGCTCTTAACTCCAAGAGGGAGTATTTATGCTCGATAGTGGGTTCATGCCTTCATTGACACCTGGGATCGTGACAGTAGGTTCTAAGGTTGTGATGTGCTGTTGCCACTAGGGATAAAACATTGATGCTATGTCTAAGGATGTAGTTGTTGATTACATTACGCACCATACTTAATGCAATTGTCTGTTGCTTAGCAACTTAATACTGAATGGGGTTCGGATGATAACCTGAAGGTGGACTTTTTAGGCATAGATGCGGTTGGATGGCGGTCTATGTACTTTGTCGTAATGCCCAATTAAATCTCACTATATTTATCATATCATGTATATGCATTGCTATGCCTTTCTCTATTTGTCAATTGCCCGACTGTAATTTGTTCACCCAACATGCTTTTATCTTATGGGAGAGACACCTCTAGTGAACTGTGGACCCCGGTCCTATTCTTTACATAGCATACAATCTACTGCAATTGTGTTTACTGTTTTCTTTGCAAACATCTTCCACTCGATACGCTTAATCCTTTGTTACAGCAAGTGAGATTGACAACCTCACTGTTTCGTTGGGGCAAAGTACTTGGGTGTGTTGTGCAGGTTCCGCGTTGGCGCCGGAATCCCTGGTGTTGCGCCGCATCACATTTCGCGACCATCAACCTTCAACGTGCTTCTTGGCTCCTCCTGGTTCGATTAAACCTTGGTTTTCTGAGGGAAAACTTGCCACTATGCGCATCATACCTTCCTCTTGGGGTTCCCAACGGACGTGTACATTTACGCGCATCAAGCCTGTTTTCTGGCGCCGTTGCGGGGAGATCAAGACACGCTGCAAGGGAGTCTCCACTTCTCAATCTCTTTACTTTGTTTTTGTCTTGCTTTATTTTATTTACTACTTTGTTTGCTGCACTAAATCAAAACACAAAAAAATTAGTTGCTAGTTTTACTTTATTTATTGTCTTGCTCTCTATATCAAAAACACACAAAAATTAGTTACTTGCATTTACTTTATCTAGTTTGTTTTATTTACTGTTGCTAAAATGAATACCCCTGAAAATACTAAGTTGTGTGACTTCACAAATGCAAATAATAATGATTTCCTATGCACACCTATTGCTCCACCTGCTACTACAGCAGAATTCTTTGAAATTAAACCTGCTTTCTGAACTTGGTTATGAGAGATCAATTTTCTGGTGTTAGTTCTGATGATGCTGCTGCCCATCTCAATAATTTTGTTGAACTTTGTGAAATGCAAAAGTATAAAGATGTAGATGGTGATATTATTAAACTGAAAGTGTTTCCTTTCTCATCAAGAGGAAGAGCTAAAGATTGGTTGCTATCTTTGCCTAAGAATAGTATTGATTCATGGACTAAATGTAAGGATGCTTTTATTGGTAGATATTATCCTCCCGCTAAAATTATATCTTTGAGAAGTAGCATAATGAATTTTAAGCAATTAGATACTGAACATGTTGCTCAAGCATGGGAGAGAATGAAAACTTTGGTAAAGAATTGCCCAACCCATGGACTGACTACTTGGATGATCATCCAAACCTTCTATGCAGGACTAAATTTTTCTTCGCGGAATTTATTGGATTCAGCTGCTGGAGGTACCTTTATGTCCATCACATTGGGGGCGGCTACAAAACTTCTTGATGATATGATGATAAATTACTCTGAATGGCACACGGAAAGAGCTCCACAAGGTAAGAAGGTAAATTCTGTTGAAGAAACCTCTTCCTTGAGTGATAAAATTGATGTGATTATGTCTATGCTTGTGAATGGTATATCTAATGTTGATCCAAATAATGTTCCTTTAGCTTCATTGGTTGCTCAAGAAGAAAATGTTGATGTGAATTTCATTAAAAATAATAATTTCAACAACAATGCTTATAGGAACAACTCGGTAATAACTATAGGCCATATCCTTCTGCTAATGGTAATGGTTATGGTAATTCTTATGGGAATTCTTACAACAATAATAGGAGTGTACCCTCTGGTCTTGAAGCCATGCTTAAAGAATTTATTAGTACACAAACTGCTTTTAACAAATCTGTTGAGGAAAAGCTTGATAAAATTGATACTATTGCTTCTAGAGTTGATAGACTTGCCTCTGATGTTAATCTTTTAAAATTGAAAGTTATGCCTAATAATGATATTGATAATAAGATTACTACTACAGCAAATGCCATCCAAGTTAGAATTAATGAGAATATAAGATTAATGGCTGAACTGCGTGCTAGGTGGGATAGAGAAGAAAATGAAAAACTAGCTAAAGAGAATAATGTAGCTAAAGTTTGGACTATTACCACCACTAGTAATGCTAATTCTTCACATGTTGCTGCACCTCCTACTATCAATGGTAAAATAATTGGTGTTGGCAATGTTTCTACTTCTAGTGCAAAGCGAACAAAACTGCCTGAAATTGCTAAAACTGCTGAAACTGCTTGTGATAAAACTGCTGAAATTTTTTCCAACCTTGGGAACAATGATCCCATTGCTGTAGCTCATAATGATTTAGATTTTGATGATTGCCACATCTCTGAAGTTATAAAGTTCTTACAAAAACTTGCTAAAAGTCCTAATGCTAGTGCTATAAATTTAGCCTTTACAAAACATATTACAAATGCTCTCATAAAAGCTAGAGAAGATAAACTAAAACTTGAAACTTCTATTCCTAGAAAGTTAGAAGATGGTTGTGAGCCCATCATTAAAATGAAATTCAATGACTTTGAATGTAATGCTTTATGTGATCTTGGTGCAAGTATTTCTGTTATGCCTAAAAAGATTTATGATATGCTTGACTTGCCACCATTGAAGAATTGTTATTTGGATGTTAATCTTGCCGATAATGTTAAAAAGAAACCTTTGGGGAGGATTGATAATGTGCACATTACGGTTAACAATAACCTTGTCCCCGTTGATTTTGTTGTCTTGGATATCGAATGCAATGCATCTTGTCCTATTGTGTTGGGAAGACCTTTTCTTCGAACTGTTGGTGCTGTTATTGATATGAGGGAAGGTAATATTAAATATCAATTTCCTCTCAAGAAAGGTATGGAACACTTCCCTAGAAAGAGAATGAAGTTGCCTTTTGATTCTATTATTAGAACAAGCTATGATGTTGATGCTTCTACTCTTGATGTTACTTGATTTGCACTTTCTGCGCCTAGCTGAAAGGCGTTAAAGAAAAGCGCTTATGGGAGACAACCCATGTTTTTACTACAGCAATTTTTTGTTTTGTTGAGTCTTGGAAGTTGTTTACTACTGTAGCAACCTCTCCTTATCATGTTTTTGTGCCAAGTAAAGTTTCTATGTCAAAGTTGATGTTATATTTGGGATCGCTGCGCAGAAACAGCATTGCTGTCTGTCACGAATCTGGGCACAGTTCTCTGTAGAAAATTCGAAAAAATCTGCCAATTTACGAGCGTGATCCTCAGATATGTACGCAACTTTCATTAGTTTTGAGTTTTTCCATTTGAGCAAGTCTGGTGCCAGCTTTAAATTCGTCTTTACGGACTGTTCTGTTTTTGACAGATTCTGCCTTTTATTTCGCATTGCCTCTTTTGCTATGTTGGATTCATTTCTTTGATCCATTAATGTCCAGTAGCATTATGCAATGTCCAGAAGTGAAAATAATGATTGTGTCACCTCTGAATGTGTGAATTATTAATTGTGCACTAACCCTCTAATGAGTTTGCTTGAAGTTTGGTGTGAAGGAAGTTTTCAAGGGTCAAGAGAGGAGTATGATATACTATGATCAAGAGGAGTGAAAGCTCTAAGCTGGGGATGCCCCCGTGGTTCACCCCTGCATATTATAAGAAGACTCAAGCGTCTAAGCTTGGGGATGCCCAAGGCATCCCCTTCTTCATCGACAACATCATCGGGTTCCTCCCCTGAAACTATATTTTTATTCAATCACATCTTGTGTTCTTTACTTGGAGCGTCGGTTTGTTGTTTTTGTTTTTGTTTGAATAAAATGGATCCTAGCATTCACTTTGTGGGAGAGAGACACGCTCCGCTGTTGCATATGGACACATATGTCCTTAGGCTTTACTCATAATGTTCAAGGCGAAGTTTCTTCTTCGTTAAATTGTTATATGGTTGGAATTGGAAAATGCTACATGTAGTAATTCTAAAATGTCTTGGATAATGTGATACTTGGCAATTGTTGTGCTCATGTTTAAGCTCTTGCATCATATGCTTTGCACCCATTAATGAAGAAATACATAGAGCTTGCTAAAATTTGATTTGCATATTTGGTCTCTCTAAGGTCTAGATAATATCTAGTATTGAGTTTTGAACAACAAGGAAGACGGTGTAGAGTCTTATAATGTTTACAATATGTCTTTTATGTGAGTTTTGCTGCACTTGTTCATCCTTGAGTTTGCTTCAAATAACCTTGCTAGCCTAAACCTTGTATCGAGAGGGAATACTTCTCATGCATCCAAAATCCTTGAGCCAACCACTATGCCATTTGTGTCCACCATACCTACCTACTACATGGTATTTCTCCGCCATTCCAAAGTAAATTGCTTGAGTGCTACCTTTAAAATTCCATCATTCACCTTTGCAATATATAGCTCATGGGACAAAATAGCCTTAAAAACTATCGTAGTATTGAATATGTACTTATGCACTTTATCTTTTATTAAGTTGCTTGTTGTGCGATAACCATGCTTCTGGGGAACGCCATCAACTATTGTTGAATATCATGTGAGTTGCTATGCATGTCCGTCTTGTCTGAAGGATCTATCATTTTAGTGGTTGGAACATGCAAAATTGTTAGAGAAGAACATTGGGCCGCTAACTAAAGCCATGAATCATGGTTGAAGTTTCATTTTGGACATATATCCTCAATCTCATATGAGAATAATAATCATTGCTACATGCTTATGCATGTAAGAGGAGTCCATTATCTGTTGTCCATGTTGTCCCGGTATGGATGTCTAAGTTGAGAATAATCAAAAGCGAGAAATCCAAAATGCGAGCTTTCTCCTTAGACCAGCGGCATGGAGGTACCCCTTTGTGACACTTGGTTGAAACATGGCATGCCAAGATCCGGTAGTCCAAGCTAAGTAGGACGAGGTGCGGGCATTATTAGTATACTATGCATGAGGCTTGCAACTTGTAAGATATAATTTACATAACTCATATGCTTTATTACTACCGTTGACAAAATTGTTTCATGTTTTCAAAATAAAAGCTCTAGCACAAATACAGCAATCGATGCTTTCCTCTTTGAAGGACCTTTTCTTTTACTCTTATTGTTGAGTCAGTTTACCTATCTCCCTCCACCTAAGAAGCAAACACTTGTGTGAACTGTGCATTGATTCCTACATACTTGCATATTGCACTTGTTATATTACTTTATGTTGACAATATCCATGAGATATACATGTTATAAGTTGAAAGCAACCGCTGAAACTTAATCTTCCTTTGTGTTGCTTCAACACCTTTACTTTGATTTATTGCTTTATGAGTTAACTCTTATGCAAGACTTATTGATGCTTGTCTTGAAGTACTATTCATGAAAAGTCTTTGCTATATGATTCACTTGTTTACTCATGTCATTACCTTTGTTTTGATCGCTGCATTCATTACATATGTTTACAAATAGTATGATCAAGATTATGATGGCATGTCACTTCAGAAATTATCTTTGTTATCGTTTTACCTGCTCGGGACGAGCAGAACTAAGCTTGGGGATGCTGATACGTCTCCAACGTATCGATAATTTCTTATGTTCCATGCTACTTTATTGATGATACCTACATGTTTTATGCACATTATATGTCATATTTATGCATTTTCTGGAACTAACCTATTAACAAGATGCCGAAGAGCCAGTTGCTGTTTTCTTTTGGTTTCAGAAATCCTAGTAAGGAAATATTCTCGAATTGACGAAATCTTCGCCCAGGGTCCTATTTTTGCACGAAGCTTCCGAAGACCGAAGAGATAACGAAGTGGGGCCACGAGGCAGCCAGGAGACCGGCGCGGCCGTGCCCCGGCCGCGCGGCCCGCCCCCGGCACCTCGTGTGGCCCCGCGTTGCCCTTCCGCCTACTTAAAGTCTCCGTCGCGAAACCCCCAGTCGAGAGCCACGATACGGAAAACCTTCCAGAGACGCCGCCGTGAATCCCATCTCGGGGATTCAGGAGATCGCCTCCGGCACCCTGGGAGAGGGATTCATCTCCCGGAGGACTCTTCATCGCCATGATCGCCTCCGAGTGATGAGTGAGTAGTTCACCCCTGGACCATGGGTCCATAGCAGTAGCTAGATGGTCGTCTTCTCCTCGTTGTGCTTCATTGTTGGATCTTGTGAGCTGCCTAACATGATCAAGATCATCTATCTGTAATACTATATGTTGTGTTTGTCGGGATCCGATGGATAGAGAATACTATGTTATGGTGATTATCAATCTATTGTTTATGTGTTGTTTATGATCTTGCATGCTCTCTGTTATTAGTAGAGGCTCTGGCCAAGTTTTTGCTCTTAACTCCAAGAGGGAGTATTTATGCTCGATAGTGGGTTCATGCCTTCATTGACACCTGGGACGTGACAGTAGGTTCTAAGGTTGTGATGTGCTGTTGCCACTAGGGATAAAACATTGATGCTATGTCTAAGGATGTAGTTGTTGATTACATTACGCACCATACTTAATGCAATTGTCTGTTGCTTAGCAACTTAATACTGAATGGGGTTCGGATGATAACCTGAAGGTGGACTTTTTAGGCATAGATGCGGTTGGATGGCGGTCTATGTACTTTGTCGTAATGCCCAATTAAATCTCACTATATTTATCATATCATGTATATGCATTGCTATGCCTTTCTCTATTTGTCAATTGCCCGACTGTAATTTGTTCACCCAACATGCTTTTATCTTATGGGAGAGACACCTTAGTGAACTGTGGACCCCGGTCCTATTCTTTACATAGCATACAATCTCGCAATTGTGTTTTTGTTTTCTGCAAACATCTTCCACTCGATACGCTTAATCCTTTGTTACAGCAAGCCGGTGAGATTGACAACCTCACTGTTTCGTTGGGGCAAAGTACTTGTTGTGTTGTGCAGGTTCCACGTTGGCGCCGGAATCCCTGGTGTTGCGCCGCATCACATTTCGCGACCATCAACCTTCAACGTGCTTCTTGGCTCCTCCTGGTTCGATTAAACCTTGGTTTCTTTCTGAGGGAAAACTTGCCACTGTGCGCATCATACCTTCCTCTTGGGGTTCCCAACGGACGTGTACATTTACGCGCATCACCCACTTCTGCACAATATGCTTTGAACTCCTTAGACGTGAAATTACTGCCGTTGTCTGTGACGATGCTATGAGGGACTCCAAATCGAAAGACAATGCTTTTCACGAACTTGATTGCCGACGCGCCGTCCGGTGAATTTATCGGCTTTGCTTCTATCCACTTAGTAAATTTGTCAACAGCAACGAGCATATACTCATATCCTCCTGGCGAAGCTTTGTGTAGTTTTCCCACCATATCGAGACCCCATTGAGCAAAGGGCCAGGACAATGGGATTGGCATCAGTTCTGCTGCTGGCGAGTGAGGTTTGGCAGCGAATCTTTGGCACGCATCGCAAGTTCGCACTATTTCCTTCGCGTCCTCAATTGATGTCAACCAGTAAAATCCTGCTATGAAAACTTTAGCCGCGATAGCTCGGCTGCTCGCGTGATGCCCGCATATTCCTTCGTGTACATCTTTCAGGATCATCCTTCCTTCTTCGGGTGTGACACATCTCTGTAGCACACCCAAAATACTTCGTTTGTACAATTCCCCTTTTACCATAGTGAAAGCTTTAGATCGTCTAATTATTCGCCTTGCTTCAACTGGATCGTCGGGTATTGTTTTCCTTAGGATGTATGATATGTATGCCTGCATCCATGGAGTTTGCACCATCATGACTAGCTCCTGTTCCTCTTCTTCTTCTTCCGATGATTCTTTGGTAGTACTCGGAGGTTTCTCTTCCTTCTCCTTCTTCTTTATTTTCATTGGCTTTGTTGATCTCTCGCTTATTTCTTCCCAAAACACGCCTGGAGGGATCGCGAGACATTGTGATCCGATGTTTGCGAGAACGTCGGCTTCATCATTGCTCAATCTGCTGATGTGGTTTACTTCGCATCCATCAAACAGTTTTTCCAGCTCATTATACACCTCCTTGTATGCTATCATACTTTCGTTGACTGCATCACATTGGTTCATAACTTGCAGTGCCACCAATTGTGAGTCGCCGAAGATTTTCAGTCGGGTTGCCCCGCAAGCTTTCGCCATCTTCATCCCGTGTATGAGAGCTTCATATTCTGCTTCATTGTTAGATGCGTTTGGGAACGTCATCCGTAAGACATACTTCAACTTGTCGCCTTCAGGTGATACTAGTATCACGCCTGCTCCAGCGCCTTCTAACCTTTTGGACCCGTCAAAGTTCATAGTCCAGGTTCTCGATAGATCTGGAGGTCCTGTGTTTTGTAGCTCCATCCACTCTGCGATGAAATCCGGTAAAACCTGCGATTTTATTGCCTTTCTTTTTTACGTGATGTCCCGAGGGGAAAGTTCTATTCCCCAAAGGGAGACACGACCGTAGCTTCCGGGTTGTTCAATATATTTGACAGAGGAGCTTCAGACCACTATTATCGGGTGCGCCGAAAAATAGTGTCGCAATTTTCTTGTTGTCGTAAATACTCCATATGCCAGCTTCTGGTATTGGGGGTACCGCTGTTTTGAGGGAGACAGTACTTCACTGATGAAATATACTGGCCTCTGTACTCCATGGAGCTTTCCTTCTTCTTCTCTTTCAACTACTAGGGCCGTGCTGACCACCTGAGGTGTGGCTGCAATGTATAGGAGGAGAGGTTCCTTCTCTTTAGGCGCCACCAAGATTGGTGGTGTCGAAATTGTGCGCTTAAGATTTTCGAAAGCTCTGCTTCCTCGTTCCATTGAAATTTCTCGCCCTGTTTGATTAATGTGTAGAACGGCAGCGCTTTTTCCCCAACCTAGCAACGAATCTGCTTAAAGTGCGACTCGCCCGTCACTGTTGTATTTCTTTCAATTTTGTTGGCTTCCTCATAGTCACAATGGCCTGTATTTTTCGGGATTAGCTTCAATCCCTCTTGCTGATACTAAGAACCCGAGAAGTTCTCCCGCAGGAACTCCAAAAGAGCACTTTGTCGGGTTCAGCTTCAGGCAGAACTTGTCGAGGTTGTCGAAGGTTTCCTTCAAATCTTCGATCAATGTTGACCCCTTCTTTGATGTTATCACGACATCGTCAATGTAGACTTGTACATTTTTTCCAATCTGTGTTGCAAGGCACTTCTGCATCATCCGCTGATATGTTGCTCCTGCGTTTTTCAAACCAAAGGGCATTGTTTTGTAACAAAACACGCCGTAAGGTGTTATGAACGCTGTCTTGGCTTCATCATCTTCTTTTAATCTGATCTGGTTATAACCAGAGTATGCGTCCAAGAAGGAAAGACGTTCACATCCTGCCGTGGAGTCGATGATTTGATCGATCCTTGGGAGGGGAAAGTGATCCTTAGGACAGTGTTTATTGAGACACGTAAAGTCGACACACATGCGAAGGACTTTCGTGTGTTTCTTCGGCACCATCACTGGGTTAGCTACCCACGTGGCTTCTGTAGATATCTCTTTGATAAAACCAGCATCCTTGAGTCGATCTATTTCTGATAGCATAGCTTTGCGGTTTGGTTCCGAAAAACGCCGCAAGGGTTGTTTGATTGGTCTCGCGAGAGGATCTAAGTTGAGGTGGTGCTCGGCAAGTTCCCTGGGTACTCCTGGCATGTCAGCTGGACACCATGCGAAGATTTTCCAGTGCTCACGGAGGAACTCGACGAGCGCGCTTTCCTATGCGATATCCATGTTTGTTGTAATGGATGTCGTTTTCTTTGGGTCCGTCGGGTGGATCTGCACCTCTTTTGAATCCTTGGTAGTGTTGAAGGTTGGCTCCCTGAGAGACCTCCGCATCTGGCAACACATCATAATCAGTGAGCCTTGGTGCCATGTATTCTGCTTGCATCGAAAGTTTCGACAGTCGATGAAAATCCTTGTCGCACTTATCGGACAGCACGAAACTTCCCTTAATTGTGATAGGTCCCTTGGGTCCAGGCAACCTCCACAATAGGTACATAGTGGTGTGTACCATAAATCTAGCATGCTGGTCGTCCCAACAAAGCGTGATATTGCGACGGAAATCCACAACTTCAAACTCCAAATTCTCTATCCTGTAGTTTTCTCGGGTTCCAAACTAAACATCGAGATTAATCTTGCCCAACGGATAACTTGGCTTCTGTGATCCCATGGAAACGTGTATCAGTTGGTTTCAGTTTGCCAGGGATATGTTCATCTTCCTCAATGTATCTGCATACATAAGGTTTAAGCTGCTGCCGCCATAAAAACTCTCGACACATCAAAACCAGCAATTACTGCGGGTAGGATGAGTGTCGATTGTCCTGGTCGAGGAACTTGCTGTGGATGATCCGCAATTGTGAAGCCAATGTCTTGCCCTGACCAATTTAGGTACTCAACTGTTGGTGGAGGCATCTTCTCTGCCATGAACACTTGTCGTGAGATTACTTTCTGAGCTGTTAGATGGCCTAGCTTTCTGAATCATCGAGACCGCACCATTGGAGTTGGGGTCAACATATGGAGGTGGGTGTGGTGCTGCCGCTATTCTGAGCTGGTGCCGATTTTCATCCGTAAGGTGAGGAGGTGGAGGTGGATCTCACTCCTTGGGATTTCTGTTCATTGCTTGGGCATTTGCAATTGCGGCTCGCAACATTGCCTGAAAATTGCGGCAGTCTTTTTGAGATGCCTGACTGCCTCTTTCCATTGCTGTCGAGATAAAAGTGCATCTGACACGGTCCATTCATCATCTCTTCGGGGGACACATAAGGTCTTTGAAACCTTGGTCCACTATTTTGCCTGTTACCGCGAGAATCACCTCTATTGTCGCCTTGTTGCTCATTACTCCTTTGGTAGTCATCTCGACTATTCCCTCCAGAGTTTCCTCGGAAACCAGCCGATATGTGGCCAGGAGCGTCATTGTTGTAGAACTGGCGAGAAAATCGCCTTCTATTTTGGAAATTTCGACCGCGATCCTCTTCTGGCGACCTATGTCGCTTGTTATATATTGCGTCTTCTCCATCTGCCCACTTGTTGGCTATCTCCATCAGTGCTGATATTGTCTTAGGGTTGGTTCTCCCTAAGTCTTCGACGAAATCTCCCCGCCGGATTCCTGCCACGAACGCATATATGCTCTCTCGTCAGATATGTCCTCTGCCGAGTTTTTAATAATGTTCCACCTCTGTATATATTTTCTCATCGACTCGTCGTGTTTCTGTCGGCACGCCCTCAACTCTTCCAATGATGCAGGTTTTTTGCAGGTGGATCGGAAGTTTTTCACGAAGATATCCTCAAAATTATCCCAGTGATACGTCTCCAACGTATCGATAATTTCTTATGTTCCATGCCACTTTATTGATGATATCTACATGTTTTATACACATTATATGTCATATTTATGCATTTTCTGGAACTAACCTATTAACAAGATGCCGAAGTGCCAGTTCGTTTTCTGCTGTTTTTGGTTTCAGAAATCCTAGTAACGAAATATTCGGAATTGGACGAAATCAACGCCCGGGTTCCTATTTTGCCCGAAGCATCCAACACCCGAGCCGCCGGGGGGCCCCGGGCCCAGATGACATGGTGGCGCGGCCAGGGCTGGGCCCGCGCCACCCTATGGTGTGGGCACCCCTTCGACCCTCCGCGCCGCCTCTTCGCCTATTTAAAGCCCCCGCATCGAAACCCTTACAGAGGAAGCCACGATACGAGAAAAGTTCCAGAGCCGCCGCCATCGCGAAGCCAAGATCCGGGGGACAGGAGTCTCTGTTCCGGCACCCGCCGGACGGGGAAGTGCCCCCGGAAGGCTTCTCCATCGACACCGCTGCCATCTCCACCGCCATCTTCATCACCGCCGCTGCTCCCATGAAGAGGGAGTAGTTCTCCATCGAGGCTCGGCTGTACCGGTAGCTATGTGGTTAATCTCTCTTCTATGTACCTCAATACAATGATCTCATGAGCTGCTTTACATGATTGAGATTCATATGAGTTTTGTATCACTACTATCTATGTGCTACTCTAGCAAAGTTATTAAAGTAGTTCTATTCCTCCTGCACGTGTGTAAAGGTGACAGTGTGTGCACCGTGTTAGTACTTGGTTTATGCTATGATCATGATCTCTTGTAGATTGCGAAGTTAACTATTGCTATGATAATATTGATGTGATCTATTCCTCCTACATATGCATGAAGGTGACAGTGTGCATGCTATGCTAGTACTTGGTTTAGTCGTTTTGATCTATCTTACACTAAAGGTTACTAAAATATGAGCATTATTGTGGAGCTTGTTAACTCCGGCATTGAGGGTTCGTGTAATCATACGCAATGTGTTCATCATCCAACAAAAGTGTAGAGTATGCATTTATCTATTCTGTTATGTGATCAATGTTGAGAGTGTCCACTAGTGAAAGTGTAATCCCTAGGCCTTGTTCCTAAATACTACTGCGTTACTACTGCTTGTTTACTGTTTCATGTTACTACTGTTGCAATACTACCACCATCAACTACACGCCAGCAAGCTATTTTCTGGCACCGTTGCTACTGCTCATATATATTTATACCACTTGTATTTCACTATCTCTTCGCCGAACTAGTGCACCTATTTGGTGTGTTGGGGACACAAGAGACTTCTTGCTTTGTGGTTGCAGGGTTGCATGAGAGGGATATCTTTGACCTCTTCCTCCCTGAGTTCGATAAACCTTGGGTGATCCACTTAAGGGAAAACTTGCTGCTGTTCTACAAACCTCTGCACTTGGAGGCCCAACACTGTCTACAGGAAAGGAGGGGGAACGTAGACATCACCCAGCTGTCGATGGAACTTGGGGGGAGTTTCTTTATCCAAGATCTCGCGGCACCGCTCAAGTGAACTTGGATACTTTGCATGGCCTGGTTCCTCCTACCAGCTTCACCATCTCGAGATAATCAACGAGCCAATCCTCGGGATCCTGCAGCCGTCGAATTTCTTGAAATTCTCGGGTAACTCGAGTCTTTCGAACTCTTCTCGTGAAGCACGGGAGCCCACACATATCTTCGTCGGCAACTTCTGGTGAGTGATGACGCTCCCTTATTTCTTGTCGCGCTCTGTCCACCCTTACTTGAACTGCTGTGTCTCTTGCTCCACTTGTTCTTGGTGGGTCTTGAACTGCTGCGGTGGGTCGTGGACTATTTTGCCTAGGATTTTCTTCGGGAGGCGTGGCTGCGAACGCTGTTCCCATAACTCCAACTCCAGCCATTGCCATATTAAACAATGCTTCTCTCGGGTCCCCAGGGGGTGGTCTGGACGCAAGGATGTAAGCTTGCGTTGCCATGTATCCTGCTTCTGGCGTTTTTGGGATGATATTTCCCCTTGTATCAATCGACATAAAGGACATGTCGAGATTTTGAATTATGTTTCCTCTCTCTTCTTCAGGTATGTTTTGCAGCCGAGATCTTGCTCTCCTCCGAGCGTCTCTGTGACTGTCTGCCGAAGTTCCTGATTGTCGACCGAGCTCTGCTCGACGTTTGCTTGATGCGGAGGCTGCCTCTTTTCTTCTATTCAGGATGCGTCTCTTTTTCCAGCTCCCTACTTACACGAGCAAGTCTATATTGATATGCTTGTAGTTCTTGTACAGTAGCAGTGGTGGTCATTGGTTCTGTCCATCCAAGGCTCTTGCGGCCCTATTCCACGCTTTTGCGGGAGTGGACTCTTTCTCGAGGTGAGGACCCGACGTATTTAGTGCCTAGGCCTCTTCTGAGATCAGCGGGATCGACGTATGGATTTCCCAAATCGTCGAAAGCCTCTGACGTTTCTGGTTCTGATCGGCCTGCCTCTTCAATTGCACAGATTTGATGATATTTTGAGTATTGATCTTTGTCGGGATTGGTGACACCATCATAAAGATTGGTGAAGACCTTTCCGATGGCAGCAGATTTGTCGATGAAGTTGAAGCTGTCGACGCTGTCGGAGTCGCTGCTTATAAAGGAGTCCGCAGACGACTCGAAGGATGTGTTGCTGAAGATCTTGGCGAGCTTTCCGCCTGCCTTGGTGTCGATGAAGCGTGGCGACGAAAACTCCTCGTCACTCGACGAAAAGCCAGAATCGATCGCTGAAAATTCCGACGAGATCGGAACTTCAAGACGATAGGATCCTTCTTTGTTGACGCCAAATCGGAATTCTCCGAACGTCATGACGATGGGCTCCTCCAAATAGGCACATGCATCCATACGGGAGGGCGGGTGAGGAATAAAATCGACTAGATCAGTTTTTTCCTGGTTACCTCGATCCATCGCATTGCTTGCTACCGACGAAGTCGACGATTCTGGACGTGCCATCGAGATCAGCTCCTTGCAACCTCTAATTCCCACAGACGGCGCCAATTGACAAAGGATTAATTTGTCAATGCCTACAGATTGTAGACTAGGGTTTTGCTAGAAGTAGAGGCAAGTAGATCTCGAAGGTTTCAGCCGAAAAGTACTCGCTGATTATGAAAACTAGGGTTCGTTGACAGTAGATTCGATCCTTTCTTTGTCCCTCGACTCCCCCTTATATAGAGGGTGGAGCCGAGGGTTTCGTAATACACAAGTTACAGAGTTCGGGAGGGTTTCGTACTCAGCCCGTAAGATTACAAATCTCTATCTTTCCTAATACAATCTATCTTTCCTTAACACTAAATGGGCTTCCGAATCTTCTTATTCTTCGAGTCCTGGGCCTTCAGTAAACCCCGGGTACCATCTTCGGCAGGCCCATTGGGGATGCCTACGTCATCTGGTCTTGAAGTCATGCTTAAAGAATTTATTAGTACACAAACCGCTTTCAATAAAACTGTTGAAGAAAAGCTTGGTAAAATTGATGTTCTTGCTTCTAAGGTTGATAGTCTTGCTCTTGATGTTGATCTTTTAAAATTGAAAGTTATGCCTGAGGAAGTTAAAGATGCTAGGTTTGCTAAAACAAATGCCATCCAAGTTCGAATTAATGATAATATTAGAATGTTGGCTGAATTGCATGCTAGGTGGGATAGAGAAGAAAAAGAAAAACTTGCTAAAGAAAATAATGTAGCTAAAGTATGGACTATTACCACCACTAGTAATGTTGATTCTTCACATGTTGCTGCACCTCCTACTATCAATGGTAAAATAATTGGTGTTGGCAATGTTTCTACTCCTAGTACAAAGCGTACAAAATTGCCTGAAACTGCTGAAACTGCTTTTGTGATAAAACTGCTGAAATTTTTCAAAATATTGGTGACAATGATTCCATTGCTATAGAACATAATGGTTTAGATTTTGATGATTGTCACATCTCTGAAGTTATAAAGTTCTTACAAAAACTTGCTAGAAGTCCCAATGCTAGTGCTATAAATTTAGCCTTTACAAAACATATTACAAATGCTCTCATTAAAGCTAGGGAAGAGAAATTAAGACTTGAAGCTTCTATTCCTAGGAAGTTAGAAGATGGTTGGGAGCCCATCATTAAAATGAAATTCAGTGACTTTGAATGTAATGCTTTATGTGATCTTGGTGCAAGTATTTATGTTATGCCTAAGAAGATTTATGATATGCTTGACTTGCCACCATTGAAGAATTGTTATTTGGATGTTAATCTTGCCGATAATGTTAAAAAGAAACCTTTGGGGAGGATTGATAATGTTCGCATTACGGTTAACAATAACCTTGTCCCCGTTGATTTTGTTGTCTTGGATATCGAATGCAATGCATCTTGTCCTATTGTGTTGGGAAGACCTTTTCTTCGAACCGTTGGTGCTGTTATTGATATGAAGGAAGGTAATATTAAATATCAATTCCCTCTCAAGAAAGGTATGGAACACTTCCCTAGAAAGAGAATGAAGTTGCTTTTTGATTCTATTATTAGAACAAGTTATGATGTTGATGTTTCTTCTCTTGATGTTACTTGATTTGCACTTTCTGCGCCTAGCTGAAAGGCGTTAAAGAAAAGCACTTCTTGGGAGATAACCCGAGTTTCATTTTATTTACTGTATTGTTGAGTCTTGGAAGTTGTTTACTACTGTAGCAACCTCTCCTTATCATGTTTTTGTGCCAATTAAAGTTTCTATGTTAAAGTTGATGATAGATTTGGATCGCTGCGCAGAAACAGCATTGCTGTCTGTCACGAATTCTCGCAAAAGTCTCTGTAAAAAATCGAAAAAATCTGCAAATTTACGAGAATGATCCTCATATATGTACTCAACTTTCATTAGTTTTGAGTTTTTCCATTTGAGCAAGTTAAGTGCCCCTTCCAGATTCATATTTACGGACTGTTCTGTTTTTGACAGATTCTGTCTTTTATTTCGCATTGCCGCTTTTGCTATGTTGAATGAGTTTCTTTGTTCCATTAACTTTCAGAAGCTTTGTGCAATGTCCAGAAGTGTTAAGAATGATTGTGTCACCTCTGAATATGTGAATTTTTGGTTATACACTAACCCTCTAATGAGTTTGCTTGAAGTTTGTGTGAAGGAAGTTTTCAAGGGTCAAGAGAAGAGGATGATATACTATGATCAAGAAGAGTGAAAGGTCTAAGCTTGGGGATGCCCCGGTGGTTCATCCCTGCATATTTTAAGAAGACTCAAGCATCTAAGCTTGGGGATGCCCAAGGCATCCCCTTCTTCATCGACAACATTATCAGGTCACTAGTGAAACTATATTTTTATTCCATCACATCCTATGTTCTTTACTTGGAGCGTCGGTTTGCTTTTATTTTTGTTTTGTTTTGAATAAAGTTGGATCCCACCATTCTTATATTGGAGATATTACGCTCCACTTTTTCATATGGAACACTTGTGTTCTTAATTGTGCTTTAATGTTCATGGCGAAGTCTGAATTGCTTCGTTAAATTGCTATTTGGTTGGAATCGGAAAATGCTGCATATGGTTTGGTAAATTTGGCAATTGTTTGAGCTCTCATAGATCATGTTTAAGCTCTTGCATCATGTAGTTTAATCTATTAATGAAGAACTACCGTAGAGCTTGTTTAATTTGGTTTGCATGATTGGTCTCTCTAAGTCTAGATATTTTCGGGTAAAGTGTTTGAACAACAAGGAAGACAGTGTAGAGCCTTATAATGCTTGCAATATGTTCTTGTGTGAGTTTTGCTGTACCTGTTCATACTTGTGTTTGCTTCAAACAACCTTGCTAGCCCAAACCTTGTACTGAGAGGAAATGCTTCTCGTGCATCCAAACACCTTGAGCCAAAACCCATGCCATTTGTGTCCACAATATCTACCTACTATGTGGTATTTTTTCCCATTCCAAAGTAAATTACTTGAGTGCTACCTTTAAAATTTCATTCCTTTACCTTTACAATATATAGCTCATGGGACAAATAGCTTAAAAACTATTGTGGTGATGAATATGTAGTTATGTGTCTTAGTTCTTATAAGTTGCTTGTTGAGAGGTAACCATGTTTCTGGGGACGCCATCAACTTTATCTTTGTTGGATATCATGTGAGATGCTATGCATGTTCGTCTTGTCTGAAGTAAGTGTGATTTCATGATCAAATGGTTTGAGTATGCATATGTTAGAGAAGAACATTGGGCCGCTAACTAAAGCCATGTATCATGGTGGAAGTTTCAGTTTGGACATACAACCTCAATCTCTTATGAGAATATTAATTGTTGTTGAATGCTTAAGCATTAAAAGAGGAGTCCATTATCTGTTGTCTATGTTGTCCCGGTATGGATGTCTAAGTTTAGAATAATCAAAAGCGAGAAATCCAATGCGTGCTTTCTCCTTAGACACTTGTACAGGCGGCATAGAGGTACCCCTTTGTGACACTTGGTTGAAACATATGTTATGCGATGATAATCCGTGTCTTCCGAGCTAAGTAGGACAAGGTGCGAGCACTATTAGTACTCTATGCATGAGACTTGCAACTTGTAGGAAGTATTATGCATAGCACATATGAATTATTACTACCGTTGACAAAATTGTTTCTATGTTTTCAAAATAAAAGCTCTAGCACAAAAATAGTAATCCATGCTTCCCTCTGCGAAGGGTCATTCTTTTACTTTATTGTTGAGTCAGTTTACCCACTTCTTTCTATCTTAGAAGCAAACACTTGTGTTAACTGTGTGCATTGATTCTTACATGTTTACTTATTGCACCTATTATATTACTCTATGTTGACAAATATCCATGAGATATACATGTTACAAGTTGAAAGCAATTGCTGAAACTTAATCATCCTTTGTGTTGCTTCAATGCATTCTACTTTGAATTTATTGCTTATGAGTTAGCTCTTATGCAAGTCTTATTGATACTTGTTTGAAAGTATTATTCATGAAAAGTTTTGCTATATGATTCATTTGTTTAGTCATTATCTTTGTTAGCAATCTTTTGTTCAGATCACTCCATTCATCTCATATGCTTTACAATAATGTTGATCAAGATTATGTTGGTAGCATGTCACTTCAGAAATTATTTGTGTTATCATTTACCTACTCGAGGACGAGTAGGAACTAAGCTTGGGGATGCTTGATACGTCGCAAACGTATCTATAACTTCTTATGTTCCATGCTACTTTTATTACAATACTTGAATGATTTATACATACTTTACAGCATTATTATACATTTTCCGGCACTAACCTATTAACAAGATGCCGAAGTGCCAGTTGCTGTTTTCTGTTTTGGTTTCAGAAATCCTAGTAAGGAAATATTCTCGGAATTGGACGAAATCAACTCCCAGGGGCCTATTTTTACACGAAGCTTCGAGAAGACCGAAAGGGAGACAAAGTGGGCCACGAGGTGGCGACACACCAGTGGCGCGGCCTGGCCCTGGCCGCGCGGCCCTGTTGTGTGGGCCCTCGTGACGCCCTTGACCTACCCTTCCGCCAACAAATAGCCTTCGTCGCGAACCCCCGTACCGAGAGCCACGATACGGAAAACCTTCCGAGACGCCGCCATCGCGAATCCCATCTCGGGGATTCAGGAGATCGCCGGCACCCTGCCGGAGAGGGGAATCATCACCGGAGGGGCTCTACATCATCATGCCCGCCTCCGGATTGATGCGTGAGTAGTTCATCCTTGGACTATGGGTTCATAGCAGTAGCTAGATGGTTGTCTTCTCCGCTTGTGCTATCATTGTTTAGATCTTGTGAGCTGCCTAACATGATCAAGATCATCTATTTGTAATGTTACATGTTGTGTTTGTTGGGATCCGATGAATATAGAATACTATGTCAAGTTGATTATCAATCTATCATATATGTGTTGTTTATGTTCTTGCATGCTCTCCGTTGCTAGTAGAGGCTCTGGCCAAGTTTATACTTGTAACTCCAAGAGGGAGTAATTATGCTCGATAGTGGGTTCATGCCTCCATTTAATCTGGGACAGTGACAGAAAGTTCTAAGGTTGTGGATGTGCTGTTGCTACTAGGGATAAAACATCGATGCTTTGTCTAAGGATATTTGTGTTGATTACATTACGCACCATACTTAATGCAATTATCTGTTGTTTACAACTTAATACTGAAGGGGTTCGGATGATAACCTGAAGGTGGATTATTTAGGCATAGATGCATGCTGGATAGCGGTCTATGTACTTTGTCGTAATGCCCTGATTGAATCTCATAGTAATCATCGTTGGTATGTATTGAATCTTTATTTGTCAATTGCCCACCTGTAATTCGTTCACCCAGCATGCTAGTTATCCTATTGGAGAGACACCACTAGTGAACCGTGGACCCCGGTCCATTCTTTTACATCTGAATACATTCTACTGTTTTACTGTTCTTTGCAAACAAACACCATCTTCCACTCGATACGCTTAATCCTTTGTTTTCAGCAAGCCGGTGAGATTGACAACCTCAATGTTACGTTGGGGCAAAGTACTTTGATTGTGTTGTGCAGGTTCCACGTTGGCGCCGGTTTCACCGTGTTGCGCCGCACTACACTCCTCCACCAACAACCTTCGCGTGCTTCTTGGCTCCTACTGGTTCGATAACCTTGGTTTCTTTCTGAGGGAAAACTTGCTGCTGTGCGCATCATACCTTCCTCTTGGGGTTCCCAACGGACGTGTACATCTACGCGCATCATTGTCTTCTCCGCTTGTGCTATCATGTTTAGATCTTGTGAGCTGCCTAACATGATCAAGATCATCTATTTGTAATGCTACATGTTGTGTTTGGTGGGATCCGATGAATATAGAATATTATGTCAAGTTGATTATCAATCTATCATATATGTGTTTTTTATGTTCTTGCATGCTCTCCGTTGCTAGTAGAGGCTCTGGCCAAGTTGATACTTGTAACTCCAAGAGGGAGTATTTATGCTCGATAGTGGGTTCATGCCTCCATTGAATCTGGGACAGTGACAGAAAGTTCTAAGGTTGTGGATGTGCTGTTGCTACTAGGGATAAAACATCGATGCTTTGTCTAAGGATATTTGTGTTGATTACATTACGCACCATACTTAATGCAATTGTCTGTTGTTTACAACTTAATACTGGAGGGGGTGCGGATGCTAACCCGAAGGTGGATTATTTAGGCATAGATGCATGGATGGCGGTCTATGTACTTTGTCGTAATGCCCTGATTAAATCTCATAGTGATCATCATGATATGTATTGAATCTTTATTTGTCAATTTCCCACCTGTAATTTGTTCACCCAGCATGTTATTTATCTTATTGGAGAGACACCACTAGTGAACTGTGGACCCCGGTCCATTCTTTTACATCTGAATACAATCTACTGCAATCATTGTTCTCTACTGTTCTTTACAAACAAACATCATCTTCCACACAATACGTTTAATCCTTTGTTTTCAGCAAGCCGGTGAGATTGACAACCTCACTGTTACGTTGGGGCAAAGTATCTTGATTGTGTTGTGCAGGTTCCACGTTGGCGCCGGTTTCACGTGTTGCGCCGCACTACACTCCTCCACCAACAACCTTCACGTGCTTCCTTGACTCCTACTGGTTCGATAACCTTGGTTTCTTCCTGAGGGAAAACTTGCTGTGCGCATCACACCTTCCTCTTGGGGTTCCCAACGGACGTGTGCATCACGCGTATCAAGCTCTTTTTCTGGCGCCGTTGCCGGGGAGATCAAGACACGCTGCAAGGGGAGTCTTCCACATCCAATCTCTTTACTTTATTTTTGTCTTGCTTTACTTTATTTTATTTACTGTCTTGTTTGCTTTATATTAAAAACACAAAAAAATTAGTTGCTTTACTTTCTGTACTAGTGGAATGCCCGTGCTTCGCCACGGCTCCCTACCTTATGCCAGTCACAATATTACATGGATCTCTACTTTATGTAGTTTCACAAATATTACAAGTGTAAATGATGCGCAAAAACATTTAAGTACATAAAAATAACCACATAATATTTAAAATATCATAAGATCATATCACATAATTTAGTGTAATAATTATAAAAGGCAACGAGACCGACATATTATTTCTTATATTATTTATTAAATCCATGCTCTCTTGATCGTGAATAACATATGCTCGCACAACATCCTGTATGTTATTTTCAATGTCATTAGCAAGGTACTTGAGTATGTGTATCAAAAATCTCTTTGTCAACTCGTAGCCATCCTGCACAATCAATCTATCGAGTTAGCATGAAGTTTTATTTTCATAAAAATATAAGAATGTGAACATAAAGTACTCCCGGTGCAAATTGGATGAACAAATCATTTATCGCATGAAAGCATAAAAGAAAATACTAAGTAACCAAACAATTTTTTGCAAATAAATGGAAAATATTATTATCTCTTGGTCATTAGGATGATAATACTTTTTTTGTAATGATAACCACAGAAAACCACATGTCAGTGCTTGTTGGTATTGGAGTACTGAGAAAAGTCGGACAATCCTGCTTTCTTCCTCACCCAAATTTCCCCAACTTTAATTTTAAAATAACAAACTTTTCCCAATTTCACATTCTCCCGACACCACCGCATGGGTTACTCATGCCGCCTGTGGCCACACACGCCGCCAAGGTCACTCGCTGTTTGGCGCCCGTCCACGGCTAGCTCTCTCACGTCCATCCCATCCTCCGGCGCCGAGCCACTCACCGTCGGCCTCCACACCCCCCGGCGCACGGTTTCGGCTGCCGGCCTCCCTGCCATTCGGCGGACGGTTCAGGCTGCCGACCTCCCCGCCCTCCGGAGCTAAACCACTCCTCCATCAGCCGCACGGTTGTTACTCCGCCGTTGAAGAGTTGCCCGTGCTTTCCTTTGGTTCCCACGCGGGCCCACTATTACTATTTTTGGAAATATTCCTTTACCACAAATGGATAGTTTCGGTGACCTGACTATAAGCAAAAACAAGGTCGACCTCGATGTAGTTCTGTCCAGGATAGAATGGGAAATTAATATGGCATGAACCAGAATCATTCAATAGATCAGTTTGAACCGTAAAATTGGTTTATAATACACAAACTTTACCGTTCATTTTTCTCCGCTCTTTCCCATTCTCATGGCACAACAAAAAAATTCATATGATAGAAATTTATTTCTGACATTGCCATATTTTTTATATGATACGAAATTAATTTCTGATATTACCCATAAAAAATGGTACAGAATTCCAACACGATTTACACATATGGAGATTAAACAAAAGTTTTATTCAGAACAAACCATCCATTGACATTTGGATCTGAAGCATTTGTTCTTGAGATTCCCTTCAACAAAAAAAATCTGTTTGAACAAGAACGATTGGCTCAATAAATATAATGGAGTATATGAACAAGAATTTTCTGCAACATGAAGTAGATAAATAAGATGCATGGACCAACGTGAGCCCTCTCCACGTCAGAAATTTACATCAGGCTACAATCATGTTCCACGGTCACAGGTTATCATGAATATATCACAGATTCTGCATATATTAACAAACAAGCAAAACAGATTTTGGGGGATCCAAGATCCATGAATACATCGGTAATAAAAACAGGAAAATACAGAATCCAAAAGCAATTATAGAACAAATAAACAGATCGGAGACTTCAGGGGAGAGAAAAAAATATCGGATCTGCAATCTCAATAAATCAAACATCTCAGACTAATTACTTACATAAGCTAAGCAAGATCACCACATGATCTGAACGGTGAAGTATCCAAAGACATGACAGAAGTCAACAAAGCAGTAATAGGATCACCACTTCGTATGTCAAAAAAACCTGAACGCGGTGCCGTTGGATGGAGGCGTGGCCCGCTGGTTGCCGGCCTGAGGCGCTGGGAAACAAAAAGTTTTACAGCAGTCAGGAAAGCAGCATCTAACACTCCTGTACGTGCTAGCAAGCAGCATCAATAGCAATTAGCAGCCGCGGCATACACAAGAAAGCACACGCGCTCATTCTGAGATAAAATAAGACGAAGCGGAAACACACCTTTGCAATTGGCAGGCAAACACGCGCGCTAGCAGTCAGCGGCAGCAGCAGTAAACACACAAGCCAAATCTATGTCTCCAGCTATTCTCATCTCTTTTCTCAATTTCTCTTGCGCACGGCAAATGAGGCGTACGCGGTAGACCACACGCCATGGTCGCTGCTTAACCCTCGATCTACTCCCTCCCTCCTCCATCCAAAGAGCCGAAAAAATTCAGTCGCCCCGTTCATCCAAAGAGCTACCGGCGGCCGCGACGTGCACGCACCATGGGAAAGCCGACTCGCACTGCTACACCTTCCAGATTTGCGCCTGGCAGTCCCACCCATCGGTGCGGCGATGCCACGCCACCAGAGTCGGAAACGATGGGTTGCCATGATGATATGCGTGTGGTAAATTGAGTCAAACTGTGATAACTCCATCAAGGTAGTTGTTCCTATTAGCAAGATAAGATAAGATAAGATAAGATAAGATAAGATAAGATAAGATAAGATAAGATAAGATAAGATAAGATAAGATGGTTAGCTATTTTTGAGGAGTGCGGACCGGGTGGTTTGAGGGAGGAAATATGAATTGAGGACGTGGGGGTATTATTGTCCATCCTGAAAATGTGACACCAGGCATTCACCACTTTGCTCTTAATAGTAGAGATTATTTACTTGTTCTATATCAAAACACAAAAAAAATAGTTACTTGCATTTACTTCATCAAGTTTACTTTTGTTTATTTCATCATGGTTCATCCTAAGTTTACTCTGAAAGATATATCAGTAGGTAGTGGGTTTATCATTGGAAAAGATAATATAGAAGAATTTTTCACTCATGTTAGTAAGACTGAAGATTTTGAAGATAGATCCTTGGTAGAACTTGCCCCTGATTATGAAATTGCTACTGCCTCTTTAGTGCACATGTTGGAAGCTAGATTTGTTAATCTTAATCCAATAATGCAACATATGTTTCTTACACTCGGTGATATGGAAGAAGGAGAAAAGAAAGATTTTGTTCTAGAAACCCTTCTTAGAGAATTTGGTGATGTAGCTAGAGAAGCTAGGAAAGTCTTTATTCGATATAAGATGCTAGGCTTGTGTACCAATTTTGCAAATATCCTTGAAAGAAGGGAAAAAGATAGGCTAAGATACACTAATAAAGCCAATTGTGAGGGGGAGATTAAAATACCAATACCTTATAAACTCATAGGAATGCATGAGGCATTAGAAAAGAATTTTGATTGGATTGTCCCTGAAAATTTATTTGAGGAGGATAGTAAGCCTAAAGGTATTGAAAAGGGAGTTCCATACATAAATAAGATACAATGCATAGTTGAGAAAACTCCCAACTCCCGAGGTAATAATGTTGATGCTTCATCTCTTGATGTTACTTGATTTGCACTTTCTGCGCCTAGCTGAAAGGCGTTAAAGAAAAGCATTTCTTGGGAGATAACCCATGTTTTTATTTTACTACTGTATTGTTGAGTCTTGGAAGTTGTTACTAATGTAGCAACCTCTCCTTATCATGTTTTTGTGCCAAGTAAAGTCTCTATGGTAAAGTTGATGCTAGATTTGGATTGCTGCGCAGAAAAATTGTTGTCTGTCACGAATTTGCGTAGAACTCTCTGTAGAAAAATCAAAAAATCTGCCAATTTACGTGCGTGATCCTCAGATATGTACGCAACTTTCATTAGTTTTGAGTTTTTCCGTTTGAGCAAGTTAAGTGCCTCTGGAAAATTCATCTTTACGGACTGTTCTGTTTTGACAGATTCTGCCTTTTATTTCGCATTGCCTTTTGCTATGTTGAATGGGTTTCTTTGTTCCATTAACTTTCAGTAGCTTTATGCAATGTCCAGAAGTGTTAAGAATGATTATGTCACCTCATGTGTGAATTTTTGATTATGCACTAACCCTCTAATGAGTTTGCTTGAAGTTTGGTGTGGAGGAAGTTTTCAAGGGTCAAGAGAAGAGGATGATACAATATGATCAAGAAGAGTGAAACGTCTAAGCTTGGGGATGCCCTGGTGGTTCATCCCTGCATATTTTAAGAAGACTCAAGCATCTAATCTTGGAGATGCCCAAGGCATCCCCTTCTTCATCGACAACTTATCAGGTCACTTCTAGTGAAACTATATTTTTATTCCATCACATCTTATGTTCTTTACTTGGAGCGTCTGTTTGCTTTTTTTTTGTTTGAATAAAGTTGGATCCCGCCATCCTTATATTGGAGATATTACGCTCCGCTTTTTCATATGGAACACTTGTGTTCTTAGTTGTGCTTTAATGTTCATGGCGAAGGCTGAAATTGCTTCGTTGATTGCTATTTGGTTGGAATCAGAAAATGCTTCATATGGTTTGGAATAACTTGAAACTTGGCAATTGTTTTGAGCTCTCATTAGATCATGTTTAAGCTCTTGCATCATGTAGTTTAATCTATTAGTGGAGAACTACCGTAGAGCTTGTTAAAATTTGGTTTGCATGATTGGTCTCTAAGTCTAGATATTTTCTGTAAAGTGAACAACAAGTGTAGAGTCTTATAATGCTCGCAATATGTTCTTGTGTAAGTTTTGCTGTACCTGTTGTCAACACCCGGATTTTTAAGTCCAGATGCCTATTATGCCGTACATCGCAATCCCAGGAATATTGTTGTTGCGAGACATAATAGTTGAATATCATAGAGTCATCATTTATTACAACACATAATTGTCTTACAAAGATAGATCACATGATCCAATATTACAATAGTAGTTGATCTATTGACCAACAAACATCACAAAGAGCGGAAGCGAAGTAGTAGTGGCTATCTAATCCACAGGCCAACGCTTGACGTCAGGAGCGGTCCTAGTTGTCGTAGACGTTCTGCTGTCCATCTTCCTCGTACTGCTGTTCACCTTCATAGTCTGGCCATTTGAATAGCCAGGGACAAAGCCATGAGTACTTTTAAAGTACTCGCAAACTAATACTAGTGTAAGCACTATCAATTGTGGTAAGGGGATACTAAGCTCTAGGTTTATTTGCATAAAGCCAAGTTTATTTCATAAACATTTAGTAAAGATGCTTGAATCACTAGACTAACTCAAGTGGGAACATTAGTGTCATTCCCACAACTCTGTTGTGATTCAATTCAAAATCACCATTCACCTTTCAAATTCAAGTCACCAGTCATATGTCACATTTTTGAAAATGGTCTGATGACGGAACAGTATGGCCTTTCCAATCGTCCGTAACCGTGGACACGGCTATTCGAATAGTTCTACACTCTGCAGAGGTCGTACACTTGTGCCACAATATTTGCAATAATCCGTCAGGGTTAACTGGCCCTGATTTATCATACTCCGTATGTGGACTACCAACCATAACCTTTCACTTATATACTCTAGTATAGGCACCTCTCCCCATGAGCTTGGCCTCCCAGTGAAGACACACCGTCACCTGGGAACTGCACAGGGCTTGGGCCGGACATTCACCTCAATCACATCATTTCACATCAATTCACTTTCAACGGAGGCAGCCTCGGCATAACCCCTATGACGCTTGTTTAGAGGGAACCCATACTAGGATACATAAATTTCTAGTTAAGCCCTTACCCATGTTGGGTATTGTGGGGGTACTTTAAAAATTGGAATGGTATCGCATCCGAACCCAACCATCAGTTTTATATCAAAAATCACCATCTTCTCTTGGTCATATTCACCTTCAAAGTCATTCAATGGAATGAACCATCATTCCAAGGTTTCAACTTCATTTCAAAGTCACATGTTCCCATCTAGAGTAGTCCAATTTTTGATTGATTAGCACTAGCAGCTATTTCATGAGGGGTGCTAAGTATCTTGGAGCTTGCTAGGCTAAGTGTGATTCTCTTGTACTACTCTATAATTCAACCAAGTGAATCATAAACCAAAAAGTAACTTTGATAAATAAAATCAAGTAAAGCTTGTAAAGTAAAAACTTTGGGATAGGTTCATGAAGTAAAATGTAATGATGCCTTGCTCTGGTAGAGCTTTGCACCATGATGGTTAGCAAGTTTATTAGCTTGCACTGGTAATAGCTGGCATTAATATTAGCTTGCAAGAGTATTATCTTGCATGGGGAATAGCTTGCCTTGATTGGTGAGGTGATCAAAGTGTTCTTCTTCTTCCTCTTGGTAGAATACCTCCTCCTCTTGATAGTCTCCGGTACTAGCGTCTATAAACGAATACGAGGATACAATCACCAAACAATACTTAAGTACTCTTAATTAGCCTTAGTGGCTCACACAATGATCTAGCATCACTACTTAACATTTACTACAAGATTATGCTAGGGTTTCCTTATTTAATAATAGGAAAATAATTTCCTCTCATTGAAAATGGAGTTAGGGTTTCTCTTTAGTTTGTGAGAAAATAATTTCCTCTCATTGAATCTTCTTAAGATTTAATTTCTCTTATGAATAATATATGACCTAGGTTGACTAAAGTCAACCTCTTCATACTTATCATTTGAGACAAGGATTTAAATGAGGTTCCATACCTCATGCAATTGAATACTAACATGGTAGTGATTTAATGCCACCAAATAATTCAATATGAGGTTACATAAACTATGATCACTACCTCATGTTGAATTACTTGAGAACAAGCTTTAGATGAGAGGAATACCTCTCATATGATTTAACACATAGTTGTAACTAATTTAAAAGACTACTATTGAGGTGATTTAATATTCTTAAATAACCAGGGATGATCCCATGTTGACCAAGGTCAACACTTCACACTTAGTATTTGAGAAAAGTGAGTTAAATGAGATTCATCATCTCATGTGATTTAATTAACCTTTGGAAAATTTAAATACTATTTAGATTTAAAATCTACAAGTGAGCAAGTATGAGCCTAGGAAATTAAAGGTCAACACATTACTTCATATTATTTGAGAAAGATGATTTAAATGAGGTGAGCACCTCATACCATTTTAATAACACCTTGCAATGGTTTAATAACATTAATTAATCTAAGGTGAGTTTTAATTGACCATGGGATCTACCTCATATTAATTTGGTTGAGGCAAGATTTAAATGAAACCAAAGTATCTCATATGATTTAATAGATAAGTTTGAAAAATTTAAATACTACTTATGAGAATGATTAAATATTTTCAAATAGGAACCTATGGGTCATTAATACATGTGTTATCAATTCTTATTGAACTATTTGGACTAATGATTTAAGTGAGAAGCTATACCTCATATAAGTTAAACTATCATCTAAATGATTTAAAATCTCTAAGTAACCAAGCATGAGACTTATTTGACCAAGGTCAGTACCTCTAGTGGAATTACTTAGGATCATAATTTAAATGAGAGAGAAGCCCCCATACTATTTAAATAAGTTTATGTGTATGTATTAAATGGGCTAGAAATGGCTCCATAGCCCTTATTTGACTTTAGTCCATGATCATGCAAAACAACTATGCTATATTTTTGCATAAACAATTAGATTATGTCAAATGTGATTTATTAGAGTTGGAATCAACTTAAAATCATTTATAGATAATTTTTAATATTTATTTGAAGTCAGAAAAGGCCCTGCCTTGTTATTTTTATCATTTAAATTTAATTACGAATTTGGACATGAGGCCAGTGACATTGTTTAGATAATTTCATGAGCTTTCTAAATATATAAAATTTGCTAGATTTGGTTTGGTAGATTTCAAACTATTCAATTTTGAATTAGGCATCAGCAGGGAATTCGAAATTAAACAGAAATTCCATTTTTGAATTACTGGGCTTGGCGGGAACTCTAAATGGGCTAAATGGGCGAAACAGACTTGGGCCAGCCCAACAGCGTGACTAGCACACGCGGGCCGCCTGACGTTGCGGGCTCCACCCGTCAGTGACTCTTAAAGGGCGAAACGGTATGAGCGCTGTGATCCGTTAGATCAGAACTCGATCGAACGATCGGGGAGCATCGTCGTCTCCGACGAGATCCCGGCGTGCTGGCGGCGTACCTAGGGGGTCGGAGGGCGCTGTAGGTCGCCGGAGGTCGAGGGAGAGGGTCGAGGCGACGTTGTAGAGGGTGTAGAGGCCCCTGGTACCGCGGCGAGGTTCGGGGCGGCGTCCAGGCGATCTCGAGGATCTCGGCCTCCGTCTTGCGAGGAGGCGGCTTGTGGTGTCAAATTGATGGGGAGGATCAGTGAGGAGGAGAGCAGAGATGGTGTGAAGAGAGAGCCGGAGCGTCCCTATTTATAGCGGGCGGAGGTGACCGCGGGTGCTGGGAAGGGTCGACGACGGCGAGGTCGTTGGAGCGCGAAGGGGCACGGTAGGGGGCGCGGGGTAGGCGACGTCTAGGCGGAGCTAGCGCGCGTGAAGGGACGACAGGGGAGGACGGGGCGTGCTGGCACGATCAAGTGCTCGCAGTACCGTGGCGGCAGGGAGTTGATCATGGCGAGGGCTAGGTGTACCGCGGGCTAGCGAGGTTGTCTAGCGGGTTGCGGGCGCAGAGGGCCGTGCGAGTGCAAAGTGAGAGAGGGATAGGTGGACGAGGGCGACGGGTCGACGGTGTGCTCGGGCGCGTCCAGAGACATGCCAGGGCGCGCTCACCGCGTGCCTGGCACGCCGTGGCGAGGTACTGGGCGTGTGCGTTCTGGCTTCTAGCGTGGTGCGACTTAGGGATGGTACGAGGCGTGTTTAGGGTGGTGCGGGGATGCTCCAGGACATGGTGTAGGGGAGAGGAGGGGCTCAGGGATCAATTGCATGTGTCTAGCATGGTGCACGGCATGCATCGTGGTTCTTCCTCCATGCTTTAATCGATGGTGCAAGTACTGAGATGGATGCAGGGATGGTACTAGGGTGTGATGATCACAACTCAAAAGGGGTTTAGGCAAAAATCTGGTGGGTAAAAGGGTGTGTGCCAAAATACAATTTCTGCCTGCCAAGTGTTTGAGTAAATGGCCGCATGAAACTTTTGGTCGAATTTTGAAATTCTTTCTGGTGCAACTCTATTATATAAATAATGTGAAAGATTGGTGGTGGTGGTGGTCATTTTGGCAAAGGTTTGTGAGATTTCAAATTTGGGGTTATCTTCACATAGTTTCAAAGTCTTCACTTGTCACCTCTCTACTGGTCAACCTGGTCAACATCAGTACTAATGGTCAACATGAAAGTTGTTCACCATCACTTGGTCTTGGATGACATGGCAATGGTTGACCAAGTTTGGTTGCAGAAACAAAAGATAGGTGGGTGCAAAGTGAGGAAGAAATTATAAATGTGACATATGACCATTATCATATGTGTGATAGTTTTGAGTTTTGCTTTGATTTGATTTTGGTTTCTTTGATGCAAGTGTGTTTGTTTATCATATATAAGAGTTTTACAAACCATAGATCAAGCAATGGTGGCCTTGGGTGAAGATTTGCAAAATTGGTGTTATGTGTATGTGAGTAAAAATGGAATTATCTCACCATTTGAATTCTCTCCATTTGATTTGACTTTTGTTGACTCTAAAGTGATTCTTATTAGTTTAGAAACATTTTAAGAGCATTGAAACCAATTCAAATGGTCTTGTTCAAAGATTTGCAAATTTGGCCTTAATACATAAGAGATGAGGTGTCAAATTTTACTAAACTTGTAAATGGTTGATCTTGCTTTACTTGGACATGGGTTAGGGTCAATTTAGTGTTATATTAGGTTGAGAGATGGTTTCACATCATTTAGTCAAGGTTTAGAGTCATAGGGTAAAATTGGGTGAAATGGCTATGTGTCACATATGACTTTATATGTTGCCTTTGAATTTTAATTTGACTTGGCTTGATTCAAAAGGTGTTGTGGATTGTTGAAATGGTATATGGAGGTGATCCAACCATTCACAACAAGTCCTAGGGTCAATTTTCTTAAATTCCCATATTTGCTATTTTACTCTCATATGCCTCTATGGCATTTTTAGTTTCTTTTTATTTTCTTTGGTTTCAACTTGGAAATGATTTAAGAAGTACTATATAAGGTTTATAAAGCTTTTCCAATCCTCTAAATAAAGTGGAAAGGTCTAGGGTAAAGATTTATAAAAATAGCCATAGGCACATATGCCTTTTTCTTAGCTAACTTCCTTTTATTTTATTTTAACTTGGATGATGAAAAGAGGGGTGAGGTTTTAGGGTTTAAGATGATTTCAAATACTAATAACAAGCAATCATGGCAAGAGCACAAGAATTAAGCAAGATTATTATGTACCAAACTTAATTTAATAAAAGTTTTTGTTGGTTCCAAAATTTGGAACTAGGGAAATTTATTTATTTTGTTTTGAATTTCTGGGATGTTACAAACCCTTCCCCTTAAACAAATCTCGTCCCGAGATTTTAAGAAAATTTAGGTTCCTAAGAGAGATTGGGCATTTTGATTAACAGGAAGGCATACTTGTCAGGGTCTGGGGTGCTTCCTGAGCTTCAGTGGCAGTCATGTGGTAGAAACGGCCGTTGTTGTTATTCTGGTTCCTTCTACTGCGAAGCGGCGCTGGGCAGGTGCAGCGGTGTTGGCAGCGATCTTGGCAAGCTTCTTGGGGCATTCCTTGGAGTAGTGGCCCACAACTCCACATTCATAGCAGTTTACAGTTGACTTGTCCTTCGGGGTGACGGGGATGGCATTGCTTCCAGTCCTCGGGCCAGTGTTGGTGTTGGTGTTGTTCCCATTGTTGTTGTTGCTGTTGTGGTTGTTGTTGTTATTGTTGTTGTCTCCGGGCTTCGGGGGTCCTCCGTTGTTGTTGCTGTAGTTGGAGCGGTAAGTCTGCAGGTGGCCTGTTGGGGGTGAATCCTCCAGAGGAGTTGCTTTCTGGGTATGGTGGGATCCACTGGTTCATCATTCTGCGCTTGCGGTTCTCATTGGCCCGATGCAGCTTTCCTTCCATCTCATGGCTGAGTCCACGAGGGCTTCGAGGTCAGCGAACGGAATATTCACTAACACCGTTTGCATCTCGTCGTGTAATCCGTTCAGAAATCTTTCCTTTCTTTTCTCATTAGTGTCGGTCTCATTCGGGGCGTACCTTGACAGAGTGAGAAACCTGTCGCGGTATTCCACCACGGACATTCTTCCTTGCTTGAGTTCACGGAACTCGTCTCTCATTTTCTTGATTAGTCCTTGGGGCACATGGTACTTGCTGAACTTCAGCTTGAAGTCTTCCCATGTCATCATCTGTCCCACATTCATTGCACGGGCAGTAGTCCACCAGGCTCTTGCAGGTCCTGACAGGTAGTGGGTGGCAAACAGTACCTTTTCTGCGGCTTCTACTCCCGCAACTTCAAGGTTGTCCTCTATTGTCTGGAGCCAGTCATCAGCATCCAAGGGCTCTTCGGTCTTGCTGAACATCGGAGGGTTGGTGTTCTGAAAATTCTTCAGCTTTGACCCAGGGTGATCGTGGTTTCCACGGCCTTGATTGTTCTGAGCTAGCGTGCGGCAAGGTTTGCTTGGCGTTCAGCTCTTTCCGCTTCCCGGTCTGCCATCATTGTCTGCAGTAGTTGCATCATGGCATCCTGGGTGGCGTTGCGGGTTGGTGGGGCCATCTGAACATGTAGATAGATCATGAGGTAAGAGGGAAATTTTCTATGGCTTATTTTGAGTTAGGTTTAAACTTAAAACTTGAAATATTTTTGTGATGAACATAGCACACACTTTATTTATTCACAACAAACATCACACATTACAAGTTAAAGCACTAAGGGTTTTAAGAACCCTTCTTCCACAAACTACGATACATGGTGCGGGATATAACTCACACCTACGTAAGTGAAGCTAGTGCAACTATTCCTCATTGTCTTCATCCACATCGATGGGAATGATCCCATCCTCCTCGGGCTCCAGAAACTCGTAGTCTTCCTCATCAGTGAACTCATCATCCTCAAAGTCGTTGTCATCACTCAGGAAGTCATCGCCTCCCTGGATGTCTTCTCCATCCTCCTCCATCTCCTGGATCTGGTCCTGCTGGGTCCGGACAGTCACCTCCAAGGTGCGAATCTTCTCGCGAAGACGGGTGATAGTAGCGACATTCTTGGCGCGCTGCAGGCGGAGTGACCGGCGGTCCTTGGCGAGTAGCCTGATGGCGTCGGCATGATGAGCCAAAGCCATCTGGGCACGGTGGGCATGGACACGTGTCAGCTCCAGGTCCTTCCGGGTCTCATGGAGCATAAAGTCCAGATGCTGCACATGAATCTTGAGCACTGGGTGCGAAGAGAGTGCCATGGGTTCCCCCATGGTGTCGTGCCTCGCGAAGTGGGCGAAGCGACTTCCCCGGAGTGCGGCGATGTTCTGTCCGCACACCCGAGCAAGTCCCTCCTGAAGGGCGTGAGCAAGACCGTCCACCCAGCTGTATGCCTTGAAGGAGAAAAGGATCCTCTCCGAGATGGGAGGCTCCGGACTTCCCTTCAAGTCAGCGGTGATCATCCACTGCTGTTCCCCAGCGGGGGTGTTGTGGATCCGGACTCCGTGGAACTGGGGAGGTGGGCGTTCAAGCTTCTCGGACACTAGGTACAAGTCGCGCTCAAACACCAGACTTCCTCCGTTTTCCAGATCGTAGGTCTCCGTCTGGACGTAGGGCTCCATCTGAAAGTGAAATGGATGAGTAGGTTAGAGATGTGAACAAGTGTGGCAAAATTTTAAATGGATTTATAAGGAGGTGCATGGCTTATTATTTTTAAGAAGAGCTGGTAGAGAAGAAAATGAATAAGTTTTTCACAAATACTCACTTCATTTGTTTTTAGAAACTAAAATTTTCCGAACGTCCATTCTAACTAGGGTCTCCTAAGGTCAAACAATGGCTCTGATACCAACTTGTCAACACCCGGATTTTTAAGTCCAGATGCCTATTATGCCGTACATCGCAATCCCAGGAATATTGTTGTTGCGAGACATAATAGTTGAATATCATAGAGTCATCATTTATTACAACACATAATTGTCTTACAAAGATAGATCACATGATCCAATATTACAATAGTAGTTGATCTATTGACCAACAAACATCACAAAGAGCGGAAGCGAAGTAGTAGTGGCTATCTAATCCACAGGCCAACGCTTGACGTCAGGAGCGGTCCTAGTTGTCGTAGACGTTCTGCTGTCCATCTTCCTCGTACTGCTGTTCACCTTCATAGTCTGGCCATTTGAATAGCCAGGGACAAAGCCATGAGTACTTTTAAAGTACTCGCAAACTAATACTAGTGTAAGCACTATCAAATTGTGGTAAGGGGATACTAAGCTCTAGGTTTATTTGCATAAAGCCAAGTTTATTTCATAAACATTTAGTAAAGATGCTTGAATCACTAGACTAACTCAAGTGGGAACATTAGTGTCATTCCCACAACCCTGTTGCGATTCAATTCAAAATCACCATTCACCTTTCAAATTCAAGTCACCAGTCATATGTCACATTTTTGAAAATGGTCTGATGACGGAACAGTATGGCCTTTCCAATCGTCCGTAACCGTGGACACGGCTATTCGAATAGTTCTACACTCTGCAGAGGTCGTACACTTGTGCCACAATATTTGCAATAATCCGTCAGGGTTAACTGGCCCTGATTTATCATACTCCGTATGCGGACTACCAACCATAACCTTTCACTTATATACTCTAGTATAGGCACCTCTCCCCATGAGCTTGGCCTCCCAGTGAAGACACACCGTCAGCCTGGGAACTGCACAGGGCTTGGGCCGGACAGTTCACCTCAATCACGTCATTTCACATCAATTCACTTTCAACGGAGGCAGCCTCGGCATAACCCCTATGACGCTTGTTTAGAGGGAACCCATACTAGGATACATAAATTTCTAGTTAAGCCCTTACCCATGTTGGGTATTGTGGGGGTACTTTAAAAATTGGAATGGTATCGCATCCGAACCCAACCATCAGTTTTATATCAAAAATCACCATCTTCTCTTGGTCATATTCACCTTCAAAGTCATTCAATGGAATGAACCATCATTCCAAGGTTTCAACTTCATTTCAAAGTCACATGTTCCCATCTAGAGTAGTCCAATTTTTGATTGATTAGCACTAGCAACTATTTCATGAGGGGTGCTAAGTATCTTGGAGCTTGCTAGGCTAAGTGTGATTCTCTTGTACTACTCTATAATTCAACCAAGTGAATCATAAACCAAAAAGTAACTTTGATAAATAAAATCAAGTAAAGCTTGTAAAGTAAAAACTTTGGGATAGGTTCATGAAGTAAAATGTAATGATGCCTTGCTCTGGTAGAGCTTTGCACCATGATGGTTAGCAAGTTTATTAGCTTGCACTGGTAATAGCTGGCATTAATATTAGCTTGCAAGAGTATTATCTTGCATTGGTAATAGCTTGCCTTGATTGGTGAGGTGATCAAAGTGTTCTTCTTCTTCCTCTTGGTAGAATACCTCCTCCTCTTGATAGTCTCCGGTACTAGCGTCTATAAACGAATACGAGGATACAATCACCAAACAATACTTAAGTACTCTTAATTAGCCTTAGTGGCTCACACAATGATCTAGCATCACTACTTAACATTTACTACAAGATTATGCTAGGGTTTTCTTATTTAGTAATAGGAAAATAATTTCCTCTCATTGAAAATGGAGTTAGGGTTTCTCTTTAGTTTGTGAGAAAATAATTTCCTCTCATTGAATCTTCTTAAGATTTAATTTCTCTTATGAATAATATATGACCTAGGTTGACTAAAGTCAACCTCTTCATACTTATCATTTGAGACAAGGATTTAAATGAGGTTCCATACCTCATGCAATTGAATACTAACATGGTAGTGATTTAATGCCACCAAATAATTCAATATGAGGTTACATAAACTATGATCACTACCTCATGTTGAATTACTTGAGAACAAGCTTTAGATGAGAGGAATACCTCTCATATGATTTAACACATAGTTGTAACTAATTTAAAAGACTACTATTGAGGTGATTTAATATTCTTAAATAACCAGGGATGATCCCATGTTGACCAAGGTCAACACTTCACACTTAGTATTTGAGAAAAGTGAGTTAAATGAGATTCATCATCTCATGTGATTTAATTAACCTTTGGAAAATTTAAATACTATTTAGATTTAAAATCTACAAGTGAGCAAGTATGAGCCTAGGAAATTAAAGGTCAACACATTACTTCATATTATTTGAGAAAGATGATTTAAATGAGGTGAGCACCTCATACCATTTTAATAACACCTTGCAATGGTTTAATAACATTAATTAATCTAAGGTGAGTTTTAATTGACCATGGGATCTACCTCATATTAATTTGGTTGAGGCAAGATTTAAATGAAACCAAAGTATCTCATATGATTTAATAGATAAGTTTGAAAAATTTAAATACTACTTATGAGAATGATTAAATATTTTCAAATAGGAACCTATGGGTCATTAATACATGTGTTATCAATTCTTATTGAACTATTTGGACTAATGATTTAAGTGAGAAGCTATACCTCATATAAGTTAAACTATCATCTAAATGATTTAAAATCTCTAAGTAACCAAGCATGAGACTTATTTGACCAAGGTCAGTACCTCTAGTGGAATTACTTAGGATCATAATTTAAATGAGAGAGAAGCCCCCATACTATTTAAATAAGTTTATGTGTATGTATTAAATGGGCTAGAAATGGCTCCATAGCCATTATTTGACTTTAGTCCATGATCATGCAAAACAACTATGCTATATTTTTGCATAAACAATTAGATTATGTCAAATGTGATTTATTAGAGTTGGAATCAACTTAAAATCATTTATAGATAATTTTTAATATTTATTTGAAGTCAGAAAAGGCCCTGCCTTGTTATTTTTATCATTTAAATTTAATTACGAATTTGGACATGAGGCCAGTGACATTGTTTAGATAATTTCATGAGCTTTCTAAATATATAAAATTTGCTAGATTTGGTTTGGTAGATTTCAAACTATTCAATTTTGAATTAGGCATCAGCAGGGAATTCGAAATTAAACAGAAATTCCATTTTTGAATTACTGGGCTTGGCGGGAACTCTAAATGGGCTAAATGGGCGAAACAGACTTGGGCCAGCCCAACAGCGTGACTAGCACACGCGGGCCGCCTGACGTTGCGGGCTCCACCCGTCAGTGACTCTTAAAGGCCGAAACGGTATGCGCTGATCCGTTGGATCGGGAGGATCGAACGATCGGGGAGCGTCGTCGTCTCCGGCGAGATCCGGCGGCGCGGCGTACCTAGGGGGTCGAGGGCGTTGTAGGTCGCCGGAGATCGAAGGAGAGGGTCGAGGCGACGTTGTAGAGGGTGTAGAGGCCCCTGGTACCGCGGCGAGGTTCGGGGCGGCGTGGATCAACGGCGTCGATCTCAGGTCTCCGGCGGCCTTCGTCTTGCGATTGGAGTAGCTCCGGTGGTGTGGTGTCAAATTGATGGGGGGAGAGTGATCAGTGAGGGGAGGAGAGCAGATGGTGTGAAGAGAGAAGGAGCCGATCGTCCCTATTTATAGCGGGCGGAGGTGACCGCGGGGTGCTGGGAAGGGTCGACGACGACGAGGTCGTTCCAGGAAGCGAAGGGGCACGGTAGGGGGCGCAGGGCGTAGGCGACGTCTAGGCGGAGCTAGCGCGCGTGAAGGGACGACAGGGGAAGGACGGGAGCGTGCTGGCAACGATCAAGTGCTCGCAGTACCGTGGCGGCAGAGTGGTGATCATGGCGACGGCGACGTAGCTGCGGGCTAGCGAGGTTGTCTAGCGGGTTGCGGGCGCAGAGGGCCGTGCGCGTGCAAAGTGAGAGAGGGATAGGTGGACGAGGGCGACGGGTCGACGGTGTGCTCGGGCGCGTCCAGAGACATGCCAGGGCGCGCTCACCGCGTGCCTGGCATGCCGTGGCGAGGTACTGGGCGCGTGCGTTCTGGCTTGCGTGCGTCTCTTTGCTTAGGGATGGTACGCGTGTTTAGGGTGGTGCAGGGAAAGCAGTAGACATGGTGTAGGGGAGAGGAGGGGCTCAGATCGATCAATTGCATGTGAGGCCGGCATGGTGCACGGCACGCATCGTTTAGGTCTTCCTCCATGCTTTAATTGTAGGATAACGTAGCATAGAAAACAAAAATTTTCCTACGGCGAACACGCAATCCAAGCCAAGATGCAATCTAGAAGACGGTAGCAACGAGGGGATTATCGAGACTCACCCTTGAAGAGATTCCAAAGCCTACAAGAGGAGGCTCTTGTTGCTGCGGTAGACGTTCACTTGCCGCTTGCAAAAGCGCGTAGAAGATCTTGATCACGATCGGTTCCGGCGCCACGAACGGGCAGCACCTCCGTACTCGGTCACACGTTCGGTTGTTGATGAAGACAACGTCCACCTCCCCGTTCCAGCGGGCAGCGGAAGTAGTAGCTCCTCTTGAATCCGACAGCACGACGGCGTGGTGTCGGTGGCGGTGTAGAAGTCCGGCGGAGCTTCGCTAAGCTATGCGGGCAATATGAAGTGGAGGAGCAAAGCTAGGGTTTGGGAGGGGTGGCCGGCCACTCTATGGGGGCGGCCAGCTTGTGGTCTTGGGGTGGCCGGCCCCCTCCCCTTGGCCCTCTATATATAGGTGGAAGCCCCAAGTGTTGGACTACAAGTCTTCGAATAAGACCCGAACCCAAAACCTTCCATATGGTGGGAAACCTTCCCTCCCACTAGAGGTGGGAATTCCACCTTCCATAGGGGGGGTGGCCGGCCCCCTAAGGGGGAGTCCACTTGGGACTCCTCCCCCACTAGGGTTGGCCGGCCATGGAGGTGGAGTCCCTTGTGGACTCCACCTTCCTTGGTGGTTTCTTCCGGACTTTTCTAGAACCTTCTAGAACCTTCCATAGAACCTTCCGCGACATTTTATTCACATAAAATGACATCCTATATATGAATCTTATTCTCCGGACCATTCCGGAACTCCTCGTGATGTCCGGGATCCCATCCGGGACTCCGAACAAATATTCCAACTTCATTCCATATTCAAGTACTACCATTTCAACATCCAACTTTAAGTGTGTCACCCTACGGTTCGCGAACTATGTGGACATGGTTGAGTACTCACTCCGACCAATAACCAATAGCGGGATCTGGAGATCCATAATGGCTCCCACATATTCAACGATGACTTTAGTGATCGAATGAACCATTCACATACGATACCAATTCCCTTTGTCACGCGATATTTTACTTGTCCGAGGTTTGATCATCGGTATCACACTATACCTTGTTCAACCTCGTCTCGACAAGTACTCTTTACTCGTACCGTGGTATGTGGTCTCTTATGAACTTATTCATATGCTTGCAAGACATTAGACGACATTCCACCGAGAGGGCCCAGAGTATATCTATCCGTCATCGGGATGGACAAATCCCACTATTGATCCATATGCCTCAACTCATACTTTCCGGATACTTAATCCCATCTTTATAACCACCCATTTACGCAGTGGCGTTTGATGTAATCAAAGTACCTTTCCGATATAAGTGATTTATATGATCTCATGGTCATAAGGACTAGGTAACTATGTATCGAAAGCTTATAGCAAATAACTTAATGACGTGATCTTATGCTACGCTTAATTGGGTGTGTCCATTACATCATTCATACAATGATATAACCTTGTTATTAATAACATCCAATGTTCATGATTATGAAACTAATCATCTATTAATCAACAAGCTAGTTAAGAGGCTTACTAGGGACTCTTTGTTTGTTTACATATCACACATGTATCAATGTTTCGGTTAATACAATTATAGCATGGTATATAAACATTTATCATAAACATAAAGATATATAATAACCACTTTTATTATTGCCTCTTGGGCATATCTCCAACAGTCTCCCACTTGCACTAGAGTCAATAATCTAGATTACATTGTCAAGTACCTAACACCCATGGCATTCTGGTGTTGGTCATGCTTTGCCCTAGGGAGAGCTTTAGTCAACGGATCTGCTACATTCAGATCAGTGTGTACTTTGCAAATCTTTACTTCTCCATCTTCGATGTACTCGCGAATCGAGTGGTAACGCAGCTTGATATGCTTTAGCCTCTTGTGTGACCTTGGTTCTTGTGCATTGGCGATGGCACCCATGTTGTCACAGTAGATGACTAGTGGGTCCAATGCACTAGGAACCACACCGAGCTCTACAATGAACCTCTTCATCCATACCGCTTCTGATGAAGCCTCTGAAGCCGCTATGTACTCCGATTCTGTTGAGGATTTCGCCACCGTGCACTGCTTCGAGCTTGCCCAGCTTACTGCAGCACCATTCAATATAAACACGTACCCAGATTGTGACTTAGAGTCATCAGGATCAGTGTTCCAACTTGCATCGGTGTAACTTGTTACAACGAGCTCTTGGTCACCTCCATAACAAAGAAACATATCCTTAGTTCTTTTCAAGTACTTCAGGATATTCTTGACCGCTGTCCAGTGTTCCATTCCTGGATCACTTTGATATCTGCTAGTCAAACTAACAGCATGTGCTATATCCGGTCTTGTACATAGCATGGCATACATGATAGAGCCTACTGCCGAGGCATAGGGGATCTGACTCATCCTTTCTCTTTCTTCTGCCGTAGCCGGTCCTTGAGTCTTACTCAAGACTTTGCCTGGTAACATAGGTAAGAATCCTTTCTTACTTTCGTCCATTCTAAACTTCTTTAGAATCTTGTCCAGGTATGTACTCTGTGATAGCCCTATTAGACGTCTTGATCTATCTCTATAAATCTTGATGCCTAATATATATGATGCTTCACCAAGGTCTTTCATTGAAAAACTATTATTCAAATAACCCTTTACACTGCTTAATAGTTCTATATCATTCCCAATCAATAATATGTCATCTACATATAATATCAGGAATGCTACAGAGCTCCCACTCACTTTCTTGTAAATACAGGCCTCTCCATGACACTGTATAAACCCGAAGTCTTTGATCACTTTATCAAAGCGTCGGTTCCAACTTCTCGATGCTTGCTTCAGTCCATAGATTGAACGCTGAAGTTTGCATACTTTGTCAGCATTTTTAGGATCGACAAAACCTTTGGGTTGTACCATATACAACTCTTCCTCAATGTCTCCATTAAGGAATGCCGTTTTGACATCCATCTGCCAAATCTCATAATCGAAAAATGCAGCTATTGCTAACAAAATCCTTACAGATTTTAGCTTCGCTACAGGTGAGAAAGTCTCATCGTAGTCAACACCTTGAATTTGTCGGAAACCTTTTGCGACAAGTCGAGCTTTATAGACAGTAATATTACCATCGGCATCTGTTTTTCTTTTGAAGATCCATTTATTCTCGACAGCCTTGCGGCTATCAGGTAATTCTACCAAAGTCCATACTTTGTTATCATACATGGATCCCATTTCGGATTTCATGGCTTCTTGCCATTTGTTGGAATCTGGGCTCATCATCGCTTCTTCATACGTCGCAGGGTCTTCATCATTGTTATCCACAATCATGACATTTAGACAAGGATCATACCAATCTGGAGTGGCACGATCCCTTGTCGATCTGCGAGGTTCAGTAGTTGTCTCATTTGAAGTTTCATGATCATTATCATTAGCTTCCTCTGTTGCCGGTGTAGGTGGTACAGGAACATTTTCCGGTACTGCGCTACTCTGATCAACGAGTAGAGATTCTTCAATCTCATCGAGTTCTACTTTTCTTCCAGTCACTTCTTTAGTGAGAAATTCTTTCTCAAGAAAGGTTCCGTTCTTAGCAACAAAGATCTTGCCTTCGGATCTGTGATAGAAAGTGTACCCTATAGTTTCCTTAGGGTATCCTATGAAGACGCATTTCTCCGCTTTGGGTTCTAGCTTGTCCGGTTGTAACTTTTTTACATAGGCTTCGCAACCCCAAACTTTTAGGAACGACAGCTTAGGTTTCTTATTAAACCATAATTCATACGGCGTCGTTTCAACGGATTTTGATGGTGCTCTATTTAAAGTGAATGCGGCTGTCTCTAATGCATAACTCCAAAATGATAACGGCAAATCAGTAAGAGACATCATAGAACGAACCATATCTAAGAGAGTTCGATTACGACGTTCGGACACACCGTTTCGTTGTGGTGTTCCCGGCGGTGTCAATTGTGAAAGTATTCCGCATTTCTTTAAATGCATGCCAAACTCATAACTCAGATATTCACCTCCGCGATCAGATCGTAGAAATTTAATCTTCTTGTTACGTTGATTTTCTACTTCACTTTGGAATTCCTTAAACTTCTCGAAAGTTTCGGATTTATGTTTCATTAAATAGATATACCCATATCTACTCAAATCATCTGTGAAGGTTAGAACATAACGATAACCACCGCGCGATGCTACACTCATTGGTCCACACACATCTGTATGTATGATTTCCAATAAGTCAGTAGCTCGCTCCATCATACCCGAGAATGGAGTCTTAGTCATTTTTCCCATCAGACATGCTTCGCATCTATCAAGTGACTCAAAGTCAAGTGATTCAAGTAATCCATCGGTATGGAGTTTCTTCATGCGTTTCACTCCAATATGACCAAGACGACAGTGCCACATATAAGTAGAATTATCATTCAATTTAATTCGCTTAGCATCAATGTTATGTATGTGTGTATCACTACTATCGAGATCTAACAGAAATAAGCCATTCTTTTCAGGTGCTCGACCATAAAAGATATTATTCATAAAGATAGAACAACCATTATTCTCAGACTTGAATGAATAACCGTCTTGCATTAAACAAGATCCTGATATAATGTTCATGCTCAACGCGGGTACATAATAACAATTATTTAGGCTTAAAACTAATCCCGAAGGTAGATGTAGAGGAAGTGTCCCGACTGCGATCACATTGACCTTGGATCCGTTTCCAACGCGCATCGTCACTTCATCTTTCAGCAGTTGTCGTTTATTCTTTAGTTCCTGTTTCGAGTTACAAATATGAGCAACCGAACCAGTATCAAATACCCAGGTACTAGAACGAGAACCAGTGAAATGAACATCTATAACATGTATATCAGATATACCTTCTTTCTTCTTCTTGACAAGGCCGCTCTTCAGATCCGCCAAATACTTGGAGCAATTACGCTTCCAGTGTCCCTTCTCTTTGCAGTAATAGCACTCAGCATCAGGCTTAGGGCCGTTCTTAGGTTTCATAGGAGGCGTGGCAGCTTTCTTGCCACCCTTCTTGAATTTTCCCTTAGACTTGCCCTGTTTCTTGAAACTGGTGGTCTTGTTGACCATCAACACTTGGTGCTCTTTCTTAATCTCAATCTCAGCAGCTTTTAACATGCCAAAGAGTTCAGGAAACTCCTTGTTCATGTTCTGCATATTGTAATTCATCACAAAGTTCTTGTAACTTGGTGGCAGTGATTGAAGGACACGATTAATCCCCAGTCTGTTAGGAATCACTATTCCCAAGTCACTGAGTTTCTTCGCATGCCCGGTCATAACGAGCATGTGCTCACTAATGGAGCTGCCTTCTTCCATCATACAGCTGAAAAAGTGTTTCGATGCTTCATAGCATTCCACGGCCGCATGAGTTTCAAAAATAGTCTTCAACTCTTTCATCAACTCATGAGGATCGTGGTGCTCAAAACGTTTTTGAAGATCGGATTCCAGACTGCATAAGATGGCACACTGAACTTGAGAGTACCGAGTTTTCCGAGTTGCGTAAACATTCTTTACTTCATCGGTTTCAGTTTCTGCTGGAGGGTCACCTAGCGGTGCATCAAGCACATATTGCAGATTTCCGCCATTGAGGAAGATCCTCACATGACGGAACCAGTCGGTGAAGTTGCTACCGTTGCTCTTAAGTTTTTCTTTCTCTAGGAACTGGTTAAAATTGATTGGGGACGCCATATCTACAACATATTTGCAATAGTTTAGACTAAGTTTATGACAAATTGAGTTCAAATTTTAATTCAACATAATTAAAAATCTAGGTGAACTCCCACTCAAAACAATATCCCTCGCATTGTCTTAGTGATCACACGAACCAAATCTACCGCACCTAAACCCGATCATCACGAGAAAAGGTGTGATTTCAATGGCGAACACTCAAAGTGTTCATCATATCAATCATATGATTCATGCTCTACCTTTCGGTATCACGTGTTCCGAGACCATGTCTGTACATGCTAGGCTCGTCAAGGCCACCTTAGTATCCGCATGTGCAAAACTGTCTTGCACCCGTTGTATGTACTTATTGAATCTATCACACCCGATCATCACGAGATGCTTCGAAACGACAAGACTTGATAACGGTGCTACTAAGGATGAACACTTTATTATCTTGAGATTTTAGTGAGAGGGATCATCTTATAATGCTACCGTCGCGATCTAAGCAAAATAAGATGCATAAAAGGATTAACATCACATGCAGTTCATATGTGATATGATATGGCCCTTTTGTCTTTGCGCCTTTGATCTTGATCTCCAAAGCGTGGACATGATCTCCATCATCAACGGGCATGATCTCCATCATCGTCGGCGAAGCACCAAGGTCAATGGCGCCGTCTTCATGATCGTCCTCCATGTAGCAACTATTACAACTACTTTGAAATACTACTCAACATGAAATTTAAAGACAACCATAAGGCTCCTGCGGTTGCCACAATACAATAATGATCATCTCATACATATTCATCATCACATTATGGCCATATCACATCACCAAACCCTGCAAAAACAAGTTAGACGTTCTCTAATTTGGTTTGCATATTTTACGTGGTTTAGGGTTTTCGAGCAAGATCCAATCTACCTACGAACATGAACCACAACGGTGATACTAGTGTTGTCAATAGAAGAGTAAATTGAATCTTCACTATAGTAGGAGAGACAGACACCCGCAAAGCCACTTATGCAATACAAGTTGCATGTCAAGCGTGGAGCAAATCTCATGAACGCGGTCATGTAAAGTTAGCCCGAGCCGCTTCATCCCACTATGCCACAAAGATGCAAAGTACTCAACTAAAGATAACAAGAGCATCAACGCCCACAAACCATTGTGTTCTACTCGTGCAACCATCTATGCATAGACACGGCTCTGATACCACTGTAGGATAACGTAGCATAGAAAACAAAAATTTTCCTACGGCGAACACGCAATCCAAGCCAAGATGCAATCTAGAAGACGGTAGCAACGAGGGGATTATCGAGACTCACCCTTGAAGAGATTCCAAAGCCTACAAGAGGAGGCTCTTGTTGCTGCGGTAGACGTTCACTTGCCGCTTGCAAAAGCGCGTAGAAGATCTTGATCACGATCGGTTCCGGCGCCACGAACGGGCAGCACCTCCGTACTCGGTCACACGTTCGGTTGTTGATGAAGACGACGTCCACCTCCCCGTTCCAGCGGGCAGCGGAAGTAGTAGCTCCTCTTGAATCCGACAGCACGACGGCGTGGTGTCGGTGGCGGTGTAGAAGTCCGGCGGAGCTTCGCTAAGCTATGCGGGCAATATGAAGTGGAGGAGCAAAGCTAGGGTTTGGGAGGGGGTGGCCGGCCACTCTATGGGGGCGGCCAGCTTGTGGTCTTGGGGTGGCCGGCCCCCTCCCCTTGGCCCTCTATATATAGGTGGAAGCCCCAAGTGTTGGACTACAAGTCTTCGAATAAGACCCGAACCCAAAACCTTCCATATGGTGGGAAACCTTCCCTCCCACTAGAGGTGGGAATTCCACCTTCCATAGGGGGGGTGGCCGGCCCCCTAAGGGGGAGTCCACTTGGGACTCCTCCCCCACTAGGGTTGGCCGGCCATGGAGGTGGAGTCCCTTGTGGACTCCACCTTCCTTGGTGGTTTCTTCCGGACTTTTCTAGAACCTTCTAGAACCTTCCATAGAACCTTCCGCGACATTTTATTCACATAAAATGACATCCTATATATGAATCTTATTCTCCGGACCATTCCGGAACTCCTCGTGATGTCCGGGATCCCATCCGGGACTCCGAACAAATATTCCAACTTCATTCCATATTCAAGTACTACCATTTCAACATCCAACTTTAAGTGTGTCACCCTACGGTTCGCGAACTATGTGGACATGGTTGAGTACTCACTCCGACCAATAACCAATAGCGGGATCTGGAGATCCATAATGGCTCCCACATATTCAACGATGACTTTAGTGATCGAATGAACCATTCACATACGATACCAATTCCCTTTGTCACGCGATATTTTACTTGTCCGAGGTTTGATCATCGGTATCACACTATACCTTGTTCAACCTCGTCTCCTGACAAGTACTCTTTACTCGTACCGTGGTATGTGGTCTCTTATGAACTTATTCATATGCTTGCAAGACATTAGACGACATTCCACCGAGAGGGCCCAGAGTATATCTATCCGTCATCGGGATGGACAAATCCCACTATTGATCCATATGCCTCAACTCATACTTTCCGGATACTTAATCCCATCTTTATAACCACCCATTTACGCAGTGGCGTTTGATGTAATCAAAGTACCTTTCCGATATAAGTGATTTATATGATCTCATGGTCATAAGGACTAGGTAACTATGTATCGAAAGCTTATAGCAAATAACTTAATGACGTGATCTTATGCTACGCTTAATTGGGTGTGTCCATTACATCATTCATACAATGATATAACCTTGTTATTAATAACATCCAATGTTCATGATTATGAAACTAATCATCTATTAATCAACAAGCTAGTTAAGAGGCTTACTAGGGACTCTTTGTTTGTTTACATATCACACATGTATCAATGTTTCGGTTAATACAATTATAGCATGGTATATAAACATTTATCATAAACATAAAGATATATAATAACCACTTTTATTATTGCCTCTTGGGCATATCTCCAACATTAATCGATGGTGCAAGTACTGGGATGGATGGGTGGATGATACTCAAAAGGGGTTTAGGCAAAAATCTGGTGGGTAAAAGGGTGTGTGCCAAAATAAATTTGCCTGCCAAGTGTTTGAGTAAATGGCCGCATGAAACTTTTGGTCGAATTTTGAAATTCTTTTTGGTGCAACTCTATTATATAAATAATGTGAAAGATTGGTGGTGGTGGTGGTCATTTTGGCAAAGGTTTGTGAGATTTCAAATTTGGGGTTATCTTCACATAGTTTCAAAGTCTTCACTTGTCACCTCTCTACTGGTCAACCTGGTCAACATCAGTACTAATGGTCAACATGAAAGTTGTTCACCATCACTTGGTCTTGGATGACATGGCAATGGTTGACCAAGTTTGGTTGCAGAAACAAAAGATAGGTGGGTGCAAAGTGAGGAAGAAATTATAAATGTGACATATGACCATTATCATATGTGTGATAGTTTTGAGTTTTGCTTTGATTTGATTTTGGTTTCTTTGATGCAAGTGTGTTTGTTTATCATATATAAGAGTTTTACAAACCATAGATCAAGCAATGGTGGCCTTGGGTGAAGATTTGCAAAATTGGTGTTATGTGTATGTGAGTAAAAATGGAATTATCTCACCATTTGAATTCTCTCCATTTGATTTGACTTTTGTTGACTCTAAAGTGATTCTTATTAGTTTAGAAACATTTTAAGAGCATTGAAACCAATTCAAATGGTCTTGTTCAAAGATTTGCAAATTTGGCCTTAATACATAAGAGATGAGGTGTCAAATTTTACTAAACTTGTAAATGGTTGATCTTGCTTTACTTGGACATGGGTTAGGGTCAATTTAGTGTTATATTAGGTTGAGAGATGGTTTCACATCATTTAGTCAAGGTTTAAAGTCATAGGGTAAAATTGGGTGAAATGGCTATGTGTCACATATGACTTTATATGTTGCCTTTGAATTTTAATTTTACTTGGCTTGATTCAAAAGGTGTTGTGGATTGTTGAAATGGTATATGGAGGTGATCCAACCATTCACAACAAGTCCTAGGGTCAATTTTCTTAAATTCCCATATTTGCTATTTTACTCTCATATGCCTCTATGGCATTTTTAGTTTCTTTTTATTTTCTTTGGTTTCAACTTGGAAATGATTTAAGAAGTACTATATAAGGTTTATAAAGCTTTTCCAATCCTCTAAATAAAGTGGAAAGGTCTAGGGTAAAGATTTATAAAAATAGCCATAGGCACATATGCCTTTTTCTTAGCTAACTTCCTTTTATTTTATTTTAACTTGGATGATGAAAAGAGGGGTGAGGTTTTAGGGTTTAAGATGATTTCAAATACTAATAACAAGCAATCATGGCAAGAGCACAAGAATTAAGCAAGATTATTATGTACCAAACTTAATTTAATAAAAGTTTTTGTTGGTTCCAAAATTTGGAACTAGGGAAATTTATTTATTTTGTTTTGAATTTCTGGGATGTTACACCTGTTCATACTTGTGTTTGCTTCGAACAACCTTGCTAGCCCAAAGCCTTGTACTGAGAGGAAATGCTTCTCGTGCATCCAAACACCTTGAGCCAAAACCCATGCCATTTGTGTCCACCATATCTACCTACTATGTGGTATTTTTCTGCCATTCCAAAGTAAATTACTTGAGTGCTACCTTTAAAATTTCATTCCTTTATCTTTGCAATATATAGCTCATGGGACAAATAGCTTAAAAACTAGGGATTTCTATTTTCGTGCCCTCGGGTCCTTAGTTGTGCTCAGTTTTCCCCAGCTCCTTAGTTTTTCCTCAGTTTTACCCAAACGTTTGTCTGAACCGCAGAAGGAGCTCGGACGGAAGGAATCCGTTAAGTTGACCGTTCCGTGCTGACGAGTGGGGTCGTGTCGTTTGTGGGGTCGCGTCGTGTGGGACCGCGTCGTGTGGGGCTGGTAGGAAGGGACCGCGTGGGACAGGACGAGGCCGTGTTTGTGTGGCCGTAGCGTGTGGGGCCGTAGCGTGTGGAGCCGTGTGGGTCCGGGACGGGGGCACAAGTGGTTTCTGTCTCTTTCGCCCAGATTAGCAGTTTTCAATGTACCTTTTTCCTCTCTATCGCTCGATCTCATTCATATTTGATAGCCCAAATTGGTAGCAAATCTAGAGCAGCTTCTCCTTCTGTTTTTTAACGCCATTCATTTCTTTATGCCTTCGTTTTTACCCAATCAGGTAGGAAATCTAGGGCACAAATCCAGAGAGAAAATATAGGATAAGCTGCATACAGCAACCAACATAGCATAGATATATTCAGGACAGATCCAAATGTAGTACCGATAGATCCAACATAAGCTACATTTTACATGAATTTAAGCTGCTCTACAGATAGAGCAGTCACATACAGAGAGTGCAGTAGGCACGTTCAACGCCTCCAGGTAGCGCGTGTGACTCGCTTGGAGGTTGCGCAGGTGAATCCCAAGTGCTTTGTGTTTGGCCATGTACGCATGCACGTTCACGGTCCTTCCAACTCTAGCGCCATATCTGCCAATGGATTCAACATGGTTCACCAGGGTGTTGAAGTTGGTGTCGCGGAGCCTCCTGTTGCAGAAGGGGCACTTGTAAATGCCTCGAGCAAAGGGGCCATCGTATTGGCCGGACTGCAGCCTCCTGAGGACGTGACGAGTCTTGGTGTGGAAGGACTCGTCGTCGCTGTCGACGTCGCTGCTCTCCACCTGTCACGTAGCACCAAAGATCGTGCAAAAAACACGGAGTCAATTGCAACGATGATTGAACAGAGAGTGAACAAAAAATCATGCATGATAATATGGGCTCGAAAAAAAGAGGTAGCCTCAGTTACATTGGACACACTTATATCCAGGATTTGAGTCAGTAAACCAAAGATCATGCACAACAAATTTGTACACACCAATTGTTTACTGACCAAACCCTGAATCAATTTAGGGATGCCCAAATATTCATCATCATCGGCACAAATCTTAAACAAAAGCAAATCACAAACACTAATAACGCAAGATCTAACACAAAAGGATCGAACTAGGAACAGACGAACAGTAATAACGCAAGATCTAACACAAAAGGATTGAACTAGGAACAGACGAACAGTAATAACGCAAGATCTAACACAAAAGGATTGAACTAGGAAGAGACGAACAGTAATAACGCAAGATCTAACACAAAAGGATTGAACTAGGAACAGACGAACCGTAATAACGCTAGATCTAACACAAAATGATTGAAATGAGATAAGAACAAGGGAACAAAGGGTTACCTCCGGCTCGTAGTCGACGATGGTGGTGTCGTAGGGGTTCTCCGGCGCGTCGTACTGCACTGGTTCGTACGGGTCCCAATCGACGGGGGACTGGACGGGGGCGGCGGCCGATGCGCCGGCTGCTACGTTGGAAGCAGCGACAGGGGCCTGGACGGGGGCGGCGGCCGATGCGCCGGCTGCTACGTTGGAAGCAGCGACAGGGGCCTGGACGGGGGCGGCGGCCGATGCGCCGGCTGCTACGTTGGAAGCAGCGACAGGGGCCTGGACGGGGGCGGCGGCCGATGCGCCGGCTGCTACGTTGGAAGCAGCGACAGGGGCCTGGACGGGGGCGGCGGCTGATGTGCCGACAATGGGCATCTCATTCTTCTCCATCGCCGGCGGTTTTCTTCGGGGTTTTTTCTTCGGTTGTGGAGAAGATGATGGGACAGGAGAGGCGGTTGCAGTGAGCCAGTGAGAACGTGCGTCGAGGGAGAGAAAGAGGGGCTCTATAAAGACGAAGGTGGCGTGTACCGCAACACGCGTCCGCTATGCACGGCTGCAGCGTGCACCGCTACACGAGTCTAACCCTGGGACGTTTGGTGTACTCAGTTATAACCTCAGGCCTTATACAGAAATTTTATCTGTACTCAGTTTTCCCCTCGAGGACTTAGACCGGCAAGTGCAATATACTCAGTTTTACCCTCAAGTAGCTGGTCAACAGAGAGTCAACAAATGAGATTAACATAGCTAATTGAGTCATTTCATGCGCAAAAAAATCCAAAAAAATAAAAACATAGTGGCAACTACTCATGGAGTCTTCCTACGCAACCTGCCACCTAGAAAACCTTAACAAACATATATAAATCAAGTTTTACCACAAATTGCCACTTCTCAGAATCACTAGTGTAGCTATGAAGATGCATGGTTTTCCACCCAAACCCCTTTGCAAAACATCTTTCCCAAAAACATAGTTTGTCTAAATGATGCCATAATTGTCACACTCATGTATATTTGAATTGCAAATAATTTGATGTAGCCCAATATGAATTATATTGTACAAAACACACATTTTTCATTTTGTAATTCTTTTGTTTGAATCCCTTAGTCTATTTACTATTTATGTGCCCTTGGATTCTTAGTACTACTCAGTTTTGCCCTCAAGTACTGTCACAAATGCTCTGAGAAGCCCAAACTTATCCTGATTGGTTGAGCCGTTGTCACACGGATCGACTCCACGAACCGTTGATCCACTGATCTAACGGGCAGTATACCCCTATCCGTCTCTTCGTGGCAACCTCTCTCTCTCTCTCTCTCGTGGCCCCATCTCTCTCTCTCTCTGTCGGTGGAGAATGCAATAACGAGTTTGCCACTTAATATAGTTTGGGATATAGTATTGGTATAAACATGAGGCATACATATTTGCGGATTTCGGTGATTGCATTATTTGTCACCCCTCTAACAATTATCAACTATCTTGAGCTGTCCTTTTCTTTTAGGGAATATAGTTTGGGATATAGTATTGGTATTTTGAAACGGCCTAAAAGTGGTATAATTTTGGTATAAACATGAGGCATACATATTTGCGGATTTCGGTGATTGCATTATTTGTCACCCCTCTAACAATTATCAACTATCTTTAGCTGTCCTTTTCTTTTAGGGAATATAGTTTGGGATATGGTATTGGTATTTTGGAAAGGCCTAAAAGTGGTATAATTTTGGTATAAACATGAGGCATACATATTTGCGGATTTCGGTGATTGCATTATTTGTCACCCCTCTAACAATTATCAACTATCTTTAGCTGTCCTTTTCTTTTAGGGAATATAGTTTGGGATATGGTATTGGTATTTTGGAAAGGCCTAAAAGTGGTATAATTTTGGTATAAACATGAGGCATACATATTTGCGGATTTCGGTGATTGCATTATTTGTCACCCCTCTAACAATTATCAACTATCTTTAGCTGTCCTTTTCTTTTAGGGAATATAGTTTGGGATGTGGTATTGGTATTTTGGAAAGGCCTAAAAGTGGTATAATTTTGGTATAAACATGAGGCATACATATTTGCGGATTTCGGTGATTGCATTATTTGTCACCCCTCTAACAATTATCAACTATCTTTAGCTGTCCTTTTCTTTTAGGGAATATAGTTTGGGATGTGGTATTGGTATTTTGGAAAGGCCTAAAAGTGGTATAATTTTGGTATAAACATGAGGCATACATATTTGCGGATTTCGGTGATTGCATTATTTGTCACCCCTCTAACAATTATCAACTATCTTTAGCTGTCCTTTTCTTTTAGGGAATATAGTTGGTAATTTCGGTGAATGCACACACTAACTTTGAAAACAACTACAAGTACATGTAACTGAATAATGGATTTGTAACAAGGTATCCCTTGTAACAACTTCTAGCGCCTGGTGAGCAATGATAAGAATCCGATCGTAATTATACAACAAAAAAAACAACCAGCCATCAGATTAGCTTGCTTCTTCAACTCGATCAGCTGCCTTAACTGCTTGTTCATTTTCTTCAGTTCTCCCTTCACTTCCACCAGTTCTGCATTGGGAGCATTAGGCATAATCGGAAGGTCCCTAATCGGAACGGCTCCTCTCTCCGCCGCATTCTCTACAGCAAGTCCCCCCTCCCAAATTGCGCCCCCAATAGCGCCAATTGATTCCTGCAACTGAAGCCTCTGAACGTACACATCGATCCACTCGAAATGCCTGCATTTCTTCAAGATCTGAAAACAACAACGTGAACCCTAAATCCCAAATTCGAGGGAATAACAAGAAAATCGAGAGAAAACAGAGAAATTGGAGCGAGATCTAACCTTATCCCCCTCTCTATATGGCAAGCTCTCGCATGCAACGAACTCACGTCCACGGTTGCCGTTCTCGTCCGTCTTACAGATCGACCGCTTCAGAGGCTCCTGGCGTGGGCAGTCAGGGCATCTTGTCAAAGGCACGGGTCCATACTGCGGCCATGAAGAACGGGAGGTCGAAGAGAAACTAGACATCACCCGCGTGCCGGAGAAGGGCTGCCGCTGGCGGAGAAGAAGAACAATGGGGCGCGGAGAAAGAAAGGGGAAGCAATGGCACGGGCACGGGCGCGGGGCTAGCTCGGGCTCCCATTTTGCAACGGTCACCTGGGTAAGCTGTGGGTCCGGCGCGCTAACGTGGACAAGTTGTGGGTCCCACGATGATCTGGATAAGTGGAGACGTGTCCACTGCGGGGCACCAACAGCGGCCCCACTTGCCAGCACCAACCAACGTCAACTAAACGGGATTCCTTCCGTCCGAGCTCTTTCTGCGGGTTATAGACAAGGGGTTGGGGAAAACTGAGGAAAAACTAAGGATCTGGGGAAAACTGAGTACAACTAAGGAGCCGAGGGCACGAAAATAGAAATCCCTAAAAACTATTGTGGTGATGAATATGTAGTTATGTGTCTTAGTTCTTATAAGTTGCTTGTTGAGCGGTAACCATGTTTCTGGGGACGCCATCAACTTTTTACCTTTGTTGGATATCATGTGAGATGCTATGCATGTTCTTCTTGTCTGAAGTAAGGGTGATGTCATGATCAAATGGTTTGAGTATGCATATGTTAGAGAAGAGCATTGGGCCGCTAACCAAAGCCATGTATCATGGTGGAAGTTTTCAGTTTGGACATACATCCTCACTCTCTTATGAGAATATTATCTGTTGTTGAATGCTTAAGCATTAAAAGAGGAGTCCATTATTTGTTGTCTATGTTGTCCCGGTATGGATGTCTAAGTTGAGAATAATCAAAAGCGAGAAATCCAATGCGTGTTTTCTCCGTAGAAACGAGAAATCAAATGCAATTGATCTCCTTGGACCTTTGTACAAGCGGCATAGAGGTACCCCTTTGTGACACTTGGTTGAAACATATGTTATGCAATGATAATCCATGTAATCCAAGCTAATTAGGACAAGGTGCGGGCACTATTGGTATTCTATGCATGAGGCTTGCAACTTGTAGGAAGTATTATGCATAGCACATATGAATTATTACTACCGTTGACAAAATTGTTTCTATGTTTTCAAAATAAAAGCTCTAGCACAAAAATAGTAATCCATGCTTCCCTCTGCGAAGGGCCATTCTTTTACTTTATGTTGAGTCAGTTTACCCACTTCTTTCTATCTTAGAAGCAAACACTTGTGTTAACTGTGTGCATTGATTCTTACATGTTTACTTATTGCACTTGTTATATTACTCTATGTTGACAAATATCCATGAGATATACATGTTACAAGTTGAAAGCAACCGCTGAAACTTAATCATCCTTTGTGTTGCTTCAATGCATTCTACTTTGAATTTATTGCTTTATGAGTTAGCTCTTATGCAAGTCTTGTTGACACTTGTCTTGAAAGTACTATTCATGACAAGTTTTGCTATATGATTCATTTGTTTAGTCATTATCTTTTGTTAGCAATCTTTTGCTTCAGATCACTCCATCCATCTCATATGCTTTATAATAATGTTGATCAAGATTATGTTGGTAGCATGTCACTTCAGAAATTATTTGTTGTTATCGTTTACCTACTCGAGGGCGAGTAGGAACTAAGCTTGGTGATGCGCGTAGATGTACACGTCCGTTGGGAACCCCAAGAGGAAGGTATGATGCGCACAGCGGCAAGTTTTCCCTCAGAAAGAAACCAAGGTTATCGAACCAGTAGGAGCCAAGAAGCACGTGAAGGTTGTTGATGGAGGAGTGTAGTGCGGCGCAACACCAGTGAAACCGGCGCCAACGTGGAACCTGCACAACACAATCAAAGTACTTTGCCCCAACGTAACGTGAGGTTGTCAATCTCACCGCTTGCTGAAAACAAAGGATTAAGCGTATCGAGTGGAAGATGGTGTTTGTTTGCAAAAAACAGTAAAAAGTAGAATGTATTCAGATGTAAAAGAATGGACCGGGGTCCACAGTTCACTAGAGGTGTCTCTCCAATAAGATAACTAACATGCTGGGTGAACAAATTACAGAGGCAATTGACAAATAAAGATTCGATACATATCAATGATGATTACTATGTGATTTAATCAGGGCATTACGACAAAGTATATAGACCGCTATCCAGCATGCATCTATGCCTAAATAATCCACCTTCAGGTTATCATCCGAACCCCTTCCGGTATTAAGTTGTAAACAACAGATAATTGCATTAAGTATGGTGCGTAATGTAATCAACACAAATATCCTTAGACAAAGCATCGATGTTTTATCCCTAGTAGCAACAGCACATCCACAACCTTAGAACTTTCTGTCACTGTCCCAGATTCAATGAAGGCATGAACCCACTATCGAGCATAAATACTCCCTCTTGGAGTTACAAGTATCAACTTGGCCAGAGCCTCTACTAGCAACGGAGAGCATGCAAGAACATAAACAACACATATATGATAGATTGATAATCAACTTAACATAATATTCTATATTCATCGGATCCCGCCAAACACAACATGTAGCATTACAAATAGATGATCTTGATCATGTTAGGCAGCTCACAAGATCTAAACAATGATAGCACAAGCGGAGAAGACAACCATCTAGCTACTGCTATGGACCCATAGTCCAAGGATGAACTACTCACGCATCAATCCGGAGGCGGGCATGATGATGTAGAGCCCTCCGGTGATGATTCCCCTCTCCGGTGTGCGGAGGCGATCTCCTGAATCCCCCGAGATGGGATTCGCGACGCGCGGCGTCTGGAAGGTTTTCCGTATCGTGGCTCTCAGTACAGGGGGTTTCGCGACGAAGGCTATTTGTAGGCGGAAGGGTAGGTCAGGGGCGTCACGAGGGGCCCACAAAACAGGCCGCGCGGCCAGGGGCCAGGCCGCGCCGCCAGGTGTCCGGCCACCTCGTGGCCCCACTTCGTCTCCCTTTCGGTCTTCCGGAAGCTTCGTGTAAAAATAGGCCCCTGGGCGTTGATTTCGTCCAATTCCGAGAATATTTCCTTACTAGGATTTCTGAAACCAAAAACAGAAAACAACAACTGGCACTTCGGCATCTTGTTAATAGGTTAGTGCCGGAAAATGTATAATAATGTTGTAAAGTATGTATAAAACATTCAAGTATTGTAATAAAAGTAGCATGGAACATAAGAAATTATAGATACGTTTGAGACGTATCAAGCATCCCCAAGCTTAGTTCCTACTCGTCCTCGAGTAGGTAAACGATAACACAAATAATTTCTGAAGTGACATGCTACCAACATAATCTTGATCAACATTATTGTAAAGCATATGAGATGAATGGAGTGATCTGAACAAAAGATTGCTAACAAAGATAATGACTAAACAAATGAATCATATAGCAAAACTTTTCATGAATAGTACTTTCAAGACAAGTATCAATAAGACTTGCATAAGAGCTAACTCATAAGCAATAAATTCAAAGTAGAATGCATTGAAGCAACACAAAGGATGATTAAGTTTCAGCAATTGCTTTCAACTTGTAACATGTATATCTCATGGATATTTGTCAACATAGAGTAAATAAGTGCAATAAGTAAACATGTAAGAATCAATGCACACAGTTAACACAAGTGTTTGCTTCTAAGATAGAAAGAAGTGGGTAAACTGACTCAACATAAAGTAAAAGAATGGCCCTTCGCAGAGGGAAGCATGGATTACTATTTTTGTGCTAGAGCTTTTGTTTTGAAAACATAGAAACAATTTTGTCAACGGTAGTAATAATTCATATGTGCTATGCATAATACTTCCTACAAGTTGCATGTCTCATGCATAGAGTACTAATAGTGCTCGCACCTTGTCCTACTTAGCTCGGAAGACACGGATTATCATCGCATAACATATGTTTCAACCAAGTGTCACAAAGGGGTACCTCTATGCCGCCTGTACAAGTGTCTAAGGAGAAAGCACGCATTGGATTTCTCGCTTTTGATTATTCTCAACTTAGACATCCATACCGGGACAACATAGACAACAGATAATGGACTCCTCTTTTAATGCTTAAGCATTCAACAACAGATAATATTCTCATAAGAGATTGAGGTTGTATGTCCAAACTGAAACTTCCACCATGATACATGGCTTTAGTTAGCGGCCCAATGTTCTTCTCTAACATATGCATACTCAAACCATTTGATCATGAAATCGCACTTACTTCAGACAAGACGAACATGCATAGCATCTCACATGATATCCAACAAAGATAAAGTTGATGGCGTCCCCAGAAACATGGTTACCGCTCAACAAGCAACTTATAAGAACTAAGACACATAACTACATATTCATCACCACAATAGTTTTTAAGCTATTTGTCCCATGAGCTATATATTGTAAAGGTAAAGGAATGAAATTTTAAAGGTATCACTCAAGTAATTTACTTTGGAATGGCAGAAAAATACCACATAGTAGGTAGATATGGTGGACACAAATGGCATGGGTTTTGGCTCAAGGTGTTTGGATGCACGAGAAGCATTTCCTCTCAGTACAAGGTTTGGGCTAGCAAGGTTGTTTGAAGCAAACACAAGTATGAACAGGTACAGAAAAACTCACACAAGAACATATTGCAAGCATTATAAGGCTCTACACTGTCTTCCTTGTTGTTCAAACACTTTACCCGAAAATATCTAGACTTAGAGAGACCAATCATGCAAACCAAATTAAACAAGCTCTACGGTAGTTCTTCATTAATAGATTAAACTACATGATGCAAGAGCTTAAACATGATCTATGAGAGCTCAAACAATTGCCAAATTTCCAAACCATATGCAGCATTTTCCGATTCCAACCAAATAGCAATTTAACGAAGCAATCAGCCTTCGCCATGAACATTAAAGCACAACTAAGAACACAAGTGTTCCATATGAAAAAGCGGAGCGTAATATCTCCAATATAAGAATGGTGGGATCCAACTTTATTCAAAACAAAAACAAAAATAAAAGAAAACCGACGCTCCAAGTAAAGAACATAGGATGTGATGGAATAAAAATATAGTTTCACTAGAAGTGACCTGATAATGTTGTCGATGAAGAAGGGGATGCCTTGGGCATCCCCAAGCTTAGATGCTTGAGTCTTCTTAAAATATGCAGGGATGAACCACCGGGGCATCCCCAAGCTTAGACCTTTCACTCTTCTTGATCATAGTATATCATCCTCTTCTCTTGACCCTTGAAAACTTCCTTCACACAAACTTCAAGCAAACTCATTAGAGGGTTAGTGTATAACCAAAATTCACACATTCAGAGGTGACACAATCATTCTTAACACTTCTGGACATTGCACAAAGCTTCTGAAAGTTAATGGAACAAAGAAACTCATTCAACATAGCAAAAGCGGCAATGCGAAATAAAAGACAGAATCTGTCAAAAACAGAACAGTCCGTAAAGATGAATCTGGCAGGGGCACTTAACTTGCTCAAATGGAAAAACTCAAAACTAATGAAAGTTGCGTACATATATGTGGATCATGCTCGTAAATTTGCAGATTTTTTCAATTTTTTTACAGAGACTTCTGCGAGAATTCGTGATAGACAGCAATGCTGTTTCTGCGCAGCGATCCAAATCTATCATCAACTTTAACATAAAAACCTTACTTGGCACAAAAACATGATAAGGAGAGGTTGCTACAGTAGTAAACAACTTCCAAGACTCAACAATACAGTAAATAAAATGAAACATGGGTTATCTCCCAAGAAGTGCTTTTCTTTAACGCCTTTCAGCTAGGCGCAGAAAGTGCAAATCAAGTAACATCAAGAGAAGAAGCATCAACATTATGTCCAGGGGAGCTGGGAGTTTCTTCCACAATGCATGTTATATTATCTATGTAAGTTTCAGAGGCTCCTTTTTCATTACTCTTAGGCTTGCTATTCTCATCAAATAAATTTTCGGGAACAATCCAATCATAATTCTTTTCTAGTGCCTCGAACATTCCTACAAGCTTGCAGGGTATTGATGTCTTAATATCCCCTCCATCATTAACATTATTAGTGTACTTTATCCTATCAATGTCCATCTTTTCAAGGGTACTAGCAAAGTTGGTGTAAGAACCAAGCATTTTATATTTAGTAAAGACTTTTCTAGCCTCTCTTGCTACACCACCAAATTCTTTGAGAAGAGTTTCTAAGACAAAATCTTTCTTTTCTCCTTCCTCCATATCAGAGAGTGTAAGAAACATATGCTGAATTATAGGATTGAGATTAACAAATTTAATTTCCAACATGTGTACTAAAGAAGCAACAGCAATTTCATAAGTAGGAGCAAGTTCTACCAAGTGTCTATCTTCAAAATCTTCAGCTATACTAACATGAGTGAAAAAATCTTCTATATTATCTCTTCCAATTATAGACCCTCGGCCTACCGGTATGTCTTTTAGAGTATACTTAGGAGGAAACATGATGAAATAAACAAAAGGTAAACTAAACAAGTAAAGTAAAGACAAGTAACTAATTTTTTGTGTTTTTGATATAGAGCTAGTAAACAAGACAATAAGTAAAGTAACTAATTTTTTTGTGTTTTTAATATGAAGCAAACAAGACAGTAAAATAAAATAAAGTAAAGCAAGATAAAAACAAAGTAAAGAGATTGGAAGTGGAGACTCCCCTTGCAGCATGTCTTGATCTCCCCAGCAACGGCGCCAGAAAAAGTGCTTGATGCGCGTAGATGTACACGTCCGTTGGGAACCCTAAGAGGAAGGTATGATGCGCACAGCAGCAAGTTTTCCCTCAGAAAGAAACCAAGGTTATCGAACCAGTAGGAGCCAAGAAGCACGTGAAGGTTGTTGGTGGAGGAGTGTAGTGCGGCGCAACACCAGGGAGACCGGCGCCAACGTGGAACCTGCACAACACAATCAAAGTACTTTGCCCCAACGTAACAGTGAGGTTGTCAATCTCACCGGCTTGCTGAAAACAAAGGATTAAGCGTATCGAGTGGAAGATGGTGTTTGTTTGCAAAGAACAGTAAAACAGTAGAATGTATTCAGATGTAAAAGAATGGACCGGGGTCCACAGTTCACTAGAGGTGTCTCTCCAATAAGATAACTAACATGCTGGGTGAACAAATTACAGGCGGGCAATTGACAAATAAAGATTCAATACATATCAATGATGATTACTATGTGATTTAATCAGGGCATTACGACAAAGTACATAGACCGCTATCCAGCATGCATCTATGCCTAAATAATCCACCTTCAGGTTATCATCCGAACCCCTTCCAGTATTAAGTTGTAAACAACAGATAATTGCATTAAGTATGGTGCGTAATGTAATCAACACAAATATCCTTAGACAAAGCATCGATGTTTTATCCCTAGTAGCAACAGCACATCCACAACCTTAGAACTTTCTGTCACTGTCCCAGATTCAATGGAGGCATGAACCCACTATCGAGCATAAATACTCCTCTTGGAGTTACAAGTATCAACTTGGCCAGAGCCTCTACTAGCAACGGAGAGCATGCAAGAACATAAACAACACATATATGATAGATTGATAATCAACTTAACATAATATTCTATATTCATCGGATCCCGCCAAACACAACATGTAGCATTACAAATAGATGATCTTGATCATGTTAGGCAGCTCACAAGATCTAAACAATGATAGCACAAGCGGAGAAGACAACCATCTAGCTACGCTATGGACCCATAGTCCAAGGATGAACTACTCACGCATCAATCCGGAGGCGGGCATGATGATGTAGAGCCCCTCCGGTGATGATTCCCCTCTCCAGGGTGCCGGAGGCGATCTCCTGAATCCCCCAAGATGGGATTCGCGACGGCGGCGTCTCTGGAAGGTTTTACGTATCGTGTCTCTCGGTACAGGGGGTTTCGCGACGAAGGCTATTTGTAGGCGGAAGTAGGTCAAAGGCGTCACGAGGGGCACAACAGGCCGCGCGGCAGGCCTAGGCCGCGCCGCTGGTGTCTGGCCACCTCGTGGCCCCACTCCTCCCTTTCGGTCTCGGAAGCTTCGTGTAAAAATAGGCCCTGGGATTTCCCAATTCCGAGAATATTTCCTTACTAGGATTTATGAAACCAAAAACAGCAGAAAACAGGAGGCACTTCGGCATCTTGTTAATAGGTTAGTGCCGGAAAATGTATAATAATGTTGTAAAGTATGTATGAAACATTCAAGTATTGTAATAAAAGTAGCATGGAACATAAGAAATTATAGATACGTTTGAGACGTATCACTTGGGGATGCTGATACGTCTCAAACGTATCTATAATTTCTTATGTTCCATGCTACTTTTATGATAATACTCACATGTTTTATACATACTTTACATCATTATTATGCATTTTCGGCTAATATTAACAAGATGAAGCACCAGCTGTTTTCTCCTGTTTTTGGTTTCAGAAATCCTACAAAGAAATTATTCTCGGAATTGGAAGAAATCAACGCTCAGGGTCTTATTTTTCCACGAAGCTTCCGTAAGACCGAAGGGATAACGAAGTGGGGCGACGAGGCACCGCCACCATAGGCCGCGCAGGGGGGCCGCGCCCCTATGGTGTGGGCCCTCGCGCCGCCCTGTGGGCCCCGATGTCTACTCACGCTTCTTTTCTCAGTAGAGTGTTGGGCCTCCAAGAGCAGAGGTTTGTAGAACAGCAAAGTTTTCCCTTAAGTGGATCACCCAAGGTTTATCGAACTCAGGGAGGAAGAGGTCAAAGATATCCCTCTCAAGCAACCATGCAATCACGATACAAGAAGTCTCTTGTGTCCCCAACACACCTAATACACTTGTCAGATGTATAGGTGCACTAGTTCGGCGAAGAGATAGTGAAATACAAGTAGTATGGATGTATATGAGTGGCAATAGTAATCTGAATAAAATATGGCAGCGAGTAAACATGCAGTAGAACAGTAAGTAAGCGGTGTTTGCAGTATTGGAAACAAGGCCTAGGGATCATACTTTCACTAGTGGACACTCTCAATATTGATCGCATAATAAATAACTTCTTCTCATATGTGCTACATACACTCTTTTGTTGGATGACAAACACCACGTTGTGTAGGGCTACAAGAGCACCTCAATGCCGGAGTTAACAAGCTCCACAACATTCGATGTTCATATTTAAATAACCTTAGAGCATAATAGATCTTTGCAAAATAAACCAAGAACTAACATAGCATACACACTGTCCACATTACGCTATGAAAGGAGGAATAGATCACATCAATACTATCATAATGATAATTAACTCCACAACCTACAAGAGATCATGATCATAGCCTACGACAAGAACCACACGGTGCACACACTAGCACCTTTACACCATGCAGGAGGAATAGACTACTTTAATAACATCACATGAGTAGCACATAAACTAGTAGCGATACAAAGCTCATCATATGGATCTCAATCATGTAAAGCAGCTCATGAGATCATTGTATTGAAGTACATAGGAGAGAGGTTAACGACATAGCTACCGGTACATCCCTTAGCCTCGATGGAGAACTACTCCCTCCTCATGGGAGACAGCAGCGGTGATGAAGATGGCGGTGGTGTCGATGGAGGAGCGTTCCGGGGGCACTTCCCGTCCCGGCGGCGTGCCGGAACAGAGACTCCTGTCCCCCAGATCTTGGCTTCGCGATGGCGGCGGCTCTGGAAGGTTTCTCGTACCGTGGCTTATATTTTTAGGGTTTTCGATGCAGGGGCTTTATATAGGCGAAAGGGCAGCCTCGGAGGGGCCTGGTGGGGCCAGACCATAGGGGGGCGCGCCCACCCCCTGGCCGCGCCCAGGTGTGGTGTGGGGCCCCTGTGGCCCTCCTCCGGTTCCTCTCGTGTTCCGGAAGCTTCGGGAAAAATAAGATCTTGGCGTTCATTTCGTCCAATTCCAAGAATATTTCCTTACTAGGATTTACGAAACCAAAAACAGGAAAACAGAACTGCACTTCGGCATCTCGTCAATAGGTTAGTTCCGGAAAAATGCATCAAAACGATATAAAGTGTGAACAAAACATGTAAGTATTGTCATAAAACAAGCATGGAACATCAAATTATAGATACGTTGGAGACGTATCGCATCCCCAAGCTTAGTTCCTACTCGCCCTCGAGTAGGTAAACGATAACAACAAATAATTTCTGAAGTGACATGCTACCAACATAATCTTGATCAACATTATTGTAAAGCATATGTGATGAATGCAGCGATTCGAAGCAATGATGAAGACAATGAGTAAGCAACTGAATCATATAGCAAAGACTTTTCACGAATAGTACTTTCGAGACAAGCATCAATAAGACTTGCATAAGAGTTAACTCATAAAGCAATAGATTCAAAGTAAAGGCATCGAAGCAACACAAAGGAAGATATAAGTTTCAGCAGTTGCTTTCAACTTTCAACATGCATATCTCATGGATAATTGTCAACACAGAGTAATATGATGAACGCAATAAGTAAACATGTAAGAATCAATGCACAGTTGACACAAGTGTTTGCTTCTAAGATGGAAGGAAATGGGTAAACTGACTCAACATAAAGTAAAAGAAAGGCCCTTCGCAGAGGGAAGCAGAGATTAAATCATGTGCTAGAGCTTTTCAAGTTTTGAAATCATATAGAGAGCATAAAAGTAAAATTTTGAGAGGTGTTTGTTGTTGTCAACGAATGGTAATGGGTACTCTAACTACCTTATCAACCAGACTTTCAAGAGCGGCTCCCATGAAGGACGTTATCTCTACCAGCAAGGTAGATCATCCCTCTTCTCTTTTGTTTACACATGTACTTTAGTTTTATTTATTAGATGACACTCCCCCCAACCTTTGCTTACACAAGCCATGGCTAACCGAATCCTCGGGTGCCTTCCAACATTCACATACCATGGAGGAGTGTCTATTTGCAAAATTAAGTTGCTTACTGATAGATCAGAGCAAAACATGTGAAGAGAATTATTAATGAAAGTTAATTAATTGGGGCTGGGAACCCCATTGCCAGCTCCTTTTGCAAAATTATTGGATAAGCGGATGAGCCACTAGTCCATTGTGAAAGTCTGTCAGAAGTAAATGACAAGATCGAAAGATAAAACACCACATACTTCCTCATGAGCTATAAAACATTGACACAAATAAGAGATAATAATTTTTGAATTGTTTAAAGGTAGCACATGAAGTATTTACTTGGAATGGCAGAAATACCACATAGTAGGTAGATATGGTGGACACAAATGGCATGGGTTTTGGCTCAAGGTGTTTGGATGCACGAGAAGCATTTCCTCTCAGTACAAGGTTTGGGCTAGCAAGGTTGTTTGAAGCAAACACAAGTATGAACCGGTACAGCAAAACTTACATAAGAACATATTGCAAGCATTATAAGACTCTACACTATCTTCCTTGTTGCTCAAACATTTTTACCAGAAAATATCTAGACCTTAGAGAGACCAATCATGCAAACCAAATTTCAACAAGCTCTACAGTAGTTCTCCACTACTAGATTTAAACTACATGATGCAAGAGCTTAAACATGATTTATGAGAGCTCAAAACAATTGCCAAGTATCAAATTATTCAAGACCATATGAAGCATTTTCTGATTCCAACCAAATAGCAACAAGTGAAGCGATCAACTTTCGCCCTTGAACATTAAAAGCAAGAATGAAGAACACTAGTGTTCATATGAAAAAGCGGAGCGTGTCTCTCTCCCACACAAGGATGAACTTATGAAAATAACAAAACGAAAATAAAAACACACAGACGCTCCAAGTAAAGTACATAAGATGTGACGGAATAAAAATATAGTTTCACTAGAAGAAACCTGATAAGTTGTCGATGAAGAAGGGATGCCTTGGGCATCCCCTTAGATGCTTGAGTCTTCTTAAAATATGCAGGGATGAACCACCGGGGCATCCCCAAGCTTATACCTTTCACTCTTCTTGATCATAGTATATCATCCTCTTCTATTGACCCTTGAAAACTTCCTCCACACCAAACTTCAAGCAAACTCATTAGAGGGTTAGTGCATAATAAAAATTCACATGTTCAGAGGTGACACAATCATTCTTAACACTTCTGGACATTGCAAAAAGCTTCAAAGTTAATGGAACAAAGAAACTCATTCAACATAGCAAAAGCGGCAATGCGAAATAAAAGGCAGAATCTGTCAAAAACAGAACAGTCCGTAAAGACGAATTTTGCAGGGGCACTTAACTTGCTCAAACGGAAAAACTCAAAAGTAATTAAAGTTGCGTACATATCTGAGGATCACACACGTAAATTTGCAGATTTTTATGAGTTACCTACAGAGACTTCACATTCGTGACAGACAGCAAATCTGTTTCTGCACAGTAATCCAAATCTAGTATCAAATTTACCATAGAGATTTTACTTGGCACAAAAACATGATAAGTAGAGGTTGCTACAGTAGTAAACAACTTCCAAGACTCAACAAAACAAAAATTTCTGTAGTAAAATAAACACATGGGTTATCTCCCAAGAAGTTCTTTCTTTATAGCCATTAAGATGGGCTCAGTAATTTTAATGATACTCTCGCAAGAAAGAAGAGTTGAAGCAAAAGAGAACATCAAAAAGCAAATTTAAAACACATTTAAGACTAACCCACTTCCTATGAAAAGGAATCTTGTACACAAATAAATTCATGAAGAACAAAGTGACAAGCATAGGAAGGCAACACAAGCGCAATTTCAAGATTCTCAACATAAAGAGGGGAAACTTAATATTATTAAGATGCATATAACCATGTTTCCCTCTCTCATAATAACTTTCAGTAGCATCATGAACAAACTCAACAATATAACTATCACATAAAACATTCTTGTCATGAGCTGCATGCATAAAATTATTACTCTCCACATAAGCATAATCAATTTTATTAGTTGTAGTGGGAGCAAATTCAACAAAGTAGCTATCATTATTATTCTCATCAAGTGTAGGAGGCATAGTATAATCATAATAAAATTTACTCTCCATAGTAGGCGGCACCAAAAGACCACTATCATTGTAATCATCATAAATAGGAGGCAAAGTATCATCAAAGAAAATTTTCTCCTCAATGCTTTGGGGACTAAAAATATCATGCTCATCGAAACCAGCTTCCCCAAGCTTAGAATTTTCCATATCATTAACAACAATGGTGTTCAAAGCATTCATACTAATATCATTGCTACTAGCATGCAAATAAGATTCCATAGGTTTTTTAATTTTCGCAGCAAACAATCCATGTCTTAACTCAGGAAATAGAATAAGAAGCTCACTGTTGCTTTCCATTATGCCTAACTAGTGTAAACAAGAAACCAAAAGATGCAATTGCAGATCTAAAGGAAATAGCTTCGAGCACTTACAACGGCAGAAAATAACTTAGTTACCTGGAACCGGAGTATGAGTGCCTTTACCTTTCCTCCCCGGCAACGGCGCAGAAAATAACTTGATGTCTACTCACGCTTCTTTTCTGTAGACAGTGTTGGGCCTCCAAGAGCAGAGGTTTGTAGAACAGCAGAGAAGTTTTCCCTTAAGTGGATCACCCAAGGTTTATCGAACTCGGGGAGGAAGAGGTCAAAGATATCCCTCTCAAGCAACCCCGCAATCACGATACAAGAAGTCTCTTGTGTCCCCAACACACCTAATACACTTGTCGGATGTATAGGTGCACTAGTTCGGCGAAGAGATAGTGAAATACAAGTAGTATGGATGTATATGAGTGGTAATAGTAATCTGAATAAAATATGGCAGCGAGTAAACATGCAAGTAGAACAGTAAGTAAGCGGTGTTTGCAGTATTGGAAACAAGGCCTAGGGATCATACTTTCACTAGTGGACACTCTCAATATTGATCGCATAATAAATAACTTCTTCTCATATGTGCTACATACACTCTTTTGTTGGATGACAAACACCAGTCGTTGTGTAGGGCTACAAGAGCACCTCAATGCCGGAGTTAACAAGCTCCACAACATTCGATGTTCATATTTAAATAACCTTAGAGCATAATAGATCTTTGCAAAATAAACCGAGAACTAACATAGCATACACACTGTCCACATTACGCTATGAAAGGAGGAATAGATCACATCAATACTATCATAATGATAATTAACTCCACAACCTACAAGAGATCATGATCATAGCCTACGACAAGAACCACACGGTGCACACACTAGCACCTTTACACCATGCAGGAGGAATAGACTACTTTAATAACATCACATGAGTAGCACATAAACTAGTAGCGATACAAAGCTCATCATATGGATCTCAATCATGTAAAGCAACTCATGAGATCATTGTATTGAAGTACATAGGAGAGAGGTTAACCACATAGCTACCGGTACAGCCCTTAGCCTCGATGGAGAACTACTCCCTCCTCATGGGAGACAGCAGCGGTGATGAAGATGGCGGTGGTGTCGATGGAGGAGCCTTCCACTCCCCGTCCCGGCGTGCGGAACGAGACTCGTCCCCCATCTTGGCTTCGCGATGGCGGTGGCTCGGAAGGTTTCCTGCCACTTATATTTTTAGGGTTTCGATGGGGCTTTATATAGGCGAAGGGCAGCCTCGGAGGGCCCAGGGGGCAATAGGGGGGCGCCCCACCGGCCGCGCCGTGTGGTGTGGGGCCCCTGTGGCCCTCCTCTGGTTTCCTCTCGGTGTTAAGCTTCGTGGAAAAATAAGATCTTGGGCGTTGATTTCGTCCAATTCCGAGAATATTTCCTTACTACGATTTCAAACCAAAAACAGCAGGAAACAACGACACTTCGGCATCTCGTCAATAGGTTAGTTCCGGAAAATGCATCAAAACGATATAAAGTGTGAACAAAACATGTAAGTATTGTCATAAAACAAGCATGGAACATCAGAAATTATAGATACGTTGGAGACGTATCAGCCCCTCGCGCGCCCCTTGACCTACCCTTCCGCCTACTTAAAGCCTTCATCGCGAATACCCCTGTACGAGAGCCACGATACGGAAAACCTTCCCGAGACGCCGCCGCCACCAATCCCATCTCGGGGATTCAGGAGATCGCCTCCGGCACCTGCGGGAGAGGGGAATCATCACCGGAGGGCTCTACATCATGATGCCCGCCTCCGGATTGATGCATGAGTAGTTCATCCTTGGACTATGGGTCCATAGCATAGCTAATTGGTTGTCTTCTCCGCTTGTGCTATCATGTTTAGATCTTGTGAGCTGCCTAACATGATCAAGATCATCTATTTGTAATGCTACATGTTGTGTTTGATGGGATCCGATGAATATAGAATATTATGTCAAGTTGATTATCAATCTATCATATATGTGTTGTTTATGTTCTTGCATGATCTCCGTTGCTAGTAGAGGCTCTGGCCAAGTTGATACTTGTAACTCCAAGAGGGGGTATTTATGCTCGATAGTGGGTTCATGCCTCCATTGAATCTGGGACAGTGACAGAAAATTCTAAGGTTGTGGATGTGCTGTTGCTAGGGATAAAACATCGATGATTTGTCTAAGGATATTTGTGTTGATTACATTACGCACCATACTTAATGCAATTGTCTGTTGTTTACAACTTAATACTGGAGGGGTGCGGATGCTAACCCGAAGGTGGATTATTTAGGAATAGATGCATGCTGGATGGCGGTCTATGTACTTTGTCGTAATGCCCTGATTAAATCTCATAGTGATCATCATGATATGTATTGAATCTTTATTTGTCAATTGCCCACTTGTAATTTGTTCACCCAGTGACATAGGCATCCCCAATGGGCCTGCCAAAGATGGTACCCGGGGTTTACTAAAGGCCCAGGACTCGAAGAATAAGAAGACTTGGAAGCCCATTTAGTATTAAGGAAAGATAGTTTGTATTAGGAAAGATAGAGATTTGTAATCTTACGGGTTGGGTACGAAACCCTCCCGAACTCTGTAACTTGTGTATTACGAAACCCTCGGCTCCACCTCTATATAAGGGGGAGTCGAGGGACGAAGCAAGGATCGAATCTATTGTCAACAGAACCCTAGTTTTCATAATCGTCGAGTACTTTCCGGCTGAAACCTTCGAGATCTACTTGCCCTCTACTCCTAGCAAAACCCTAGTCTACAATCTGTAGGCATTGACAAATTAATCCTTTGTCAATTGGCGCCGTCTGTGGGGATTAGAGGTTGCAAGGAGCTGATCTCGATGGCACGTCCAGAATCGTCGACTTCGTCGGTGGCGAGCAATGCGATGGATCGAGGTAACCGGGAAAAAACTGATCTAGTCGATTTTATTCCTCACCCGCCCTCCCGTGTGGATGCATGTGCCTATCTGGAGGAGCCCATCGTCATGACGTTCGGAGAATTCCGATTTGGCGTCAACAAGGAAGGATCCTACCGTCTCGAAGTTCCGATCTCGTCGGAATTTTCAGTATTCTGACTTTTCGTCGACTGACGAGGAGTTTTCGTCGCCACGCTTCGTCGACACCAAGGCGAATGGAAAGCTTGTCAAGATCTTCAGCGACACATCTTTCGAGTCGTCTGCGGACTCCTTTATAAGCAGCGATTCCGACAGCATCGATAGCTTCAACTTCATCGACAAATCTGCTGCCATCGGAAAGGTCTTCACCAATCTATATGATGGTGTCACCAATCCCGACAAAAATCAATACGCAAAATACCATCAGATCTATGCGATAGAAGAGGCAGGCCGATCAGAACCAGAAACGTCAGAGGCTTTCGATGATTTGGGAAATCCATACATCGATCCCGCTGATCTCAGAAAAGGCTTAGGCACTAAATATGCTGGGTCTTCAAATCGCGCAAAAGTCCAACTCCCGCAAGCAGCGTGGGATAGAGCTGCAAGAGCCATGGATGGTTCAGAATCAATGACCACCACTGCTACTGTACAAGAACTACAAGCATATCAATATAGACTTGCTCGGGTAAGTAGAGAGTTGGAAAAACAGACATCGTCCTTGAATAGGAGGAAAGAGGCAGCTTCCGCGTCCAGCAGGCGTCGAGCAGAGCTCAGTCGACAATCAGAAACTTCGGCAGATAGCCATAGAGAGGCTCGAAGGAGAATGAGATCTCGGCTGCAAAATATACCCGAAGAAGAGAGAGGAAACATAATTCAAAACCTCGACATGTCTTTCATGACGATTGATACAAGGGGAAATATCATCCCGAAAACGCCAGAAGCAGGTTACATGGCAACGCAAGCTTACATCCTCGCGTCCAGACCACCTCCTGGGGACCCGAGAGAACCATTGTTCAATATGGCAATGGCTGGAGTAGGAGTTATGGGAACAGCATTTGCAGCCACGCCTCCCGAAGGAAATCCTAGGCAAAATAGTCCACGACCCACTACAACGGTTCAAGATCCACCGAGAACAAGTGGAGCAAGAGACACAGCAGTTCAAGTAAGGGTGGATAGAGCGCGACAAGAAAGAAGGGAACGTCAGCACTCACCAGAAGTTGCCGACGAAGATATGTGTGGACTCCCGTGCTTTGCGAGAAGAGTTCGAAAGAATCGAGTCCCAAAAGGGTTCAAGTTACCCGAGAATTTCAAGAAATTCGACGGCCTGCGGGATCCCGAGGATTGGCTCGTGGATTATCTCGAGATGGTGAAGCTGGTAGGAGGAACCAGAGCAACAGCTATGCAAAGTATCCAAGTTCACTTGAGTGGTGCCGCAAGATCTTGGATAAAGAAACTTCCCCCAGGCTCCATCGACAGCTGGGATAATTTTGAGGACATTTTCGTGAGAAATTTCCGTTCCACCTGCAAGAAACCTGCGTCATTGGAAGAGCTAAGGGCGTGTCGACAGAAACATGATGAGTCGATGAGAAAATATATACAGCGGTGGAACATTATAAAAAACTCGGCAGAAGATATATCTGACGAGAGAGCAATAGATGCGTTCGTGGCAGGAATTCGGCGAGGAGATTTCGTCGAGGACTTAGGGAGAACTAACCCTAAGACCATATCAGCACTAATGGAGATAGCTAATAAGTGGGCAGATGGAGAAGACGCAATATATAACAAGCGACACAGATCGCCAGAAGAGGATCGTGGTCGAAATTATCAAAATAGAAGGCGATTTTCTCGCCAGTTCTACAACAACGATATCGGCTGGCTTTCGGGGAAATCCTGGAGGGAATAGTCGAGATGACTATCAAAGGAGTAATGAGCAACAAGGCGACAATAGAGGTGATTCTCGCGGCAACAGGGCAAAATAGTGGACCAAGGTTTCAAAGACCTTACGTGTCCCCCGAGGAGATGATGAACGGTCCGTGTCAAATGCACTTTTATCTCGACAACAATGGAAAGAGGCAGTCAGGACATCTCCAGAAAGACTGCCGAAATTTTCAGGCAATGTTGCGAGCCGCAGGAATTGCAAATGCCCAAGCAATGAACAGAAACCCTCAGGGGCCAAGGAGTGAGATTCACCTTCCACCTCCTCCCGCAATTACGGACGAAAATCGGCACCAGCTCAGAATAGCGGCAGCACCACACCCACCTCCATATGTTGATCCAACAGGGCGCAGAAGGTAATCTCACGACAAGTGTTCATGGCAGAGAAGATGCCTCCACCAACAGTTGAGTACTTAAATTGGTCAGGGCAAGACATTGGCTTCACAATCGCGGACCATCCGCAGCAAGTTCCTCGACCAGGACAATCGGCACTCATCTTACCCGCAGTAATTGCTGGTTTCGACGTGTCGAGAGTTTTCATAGATGGCGGCAGCAGCTTAAACCTTATGTATGCAGATACATTGAGGAAGATGAACATATCCCTGGCAAACTTGAAACCAACCGACACACGTTTCCATGGGATCACACCAGAGAAGCCAAGTTATCCGCTGGGCAAGATCAATCTCGACGTTCAGTTTGGAACCCGAGAAAATTACAGGATAGAGAATTTGGAGTTTGAAGTTGTGGATTTCCCGTCGCAATATCACGCTTTGCTGGGACGACCAGCGTATGCCAGGTTCATGGCAGTACCACACTATACGTACCTGTTGTGGAGGTTGCCTGGGCCCAAGGGACCTATCACAATCAAAGGAAGTTTCGCGTTATCCGATAAATGCGACAAGGATTTTCATCGACCGTCGAAACTTTCGGGATGCAAGCGAATATACAGCGCCAAGGTTCATGATGTGCTGCGAAGTAGGGAGGTCTTCTAAGGAGCCAACTTTTAACACAACCAAGGATTCAAAAGAGGTACAGATCCACCCGACAGACCCAAAGAAAACGACATCCATTGCAACAAACATGGATATCGCATAGGAAAGCGCGCTCGTCGAGTTCCTCCGTGAGCACTGGAAAATCTTCGCATGGTGTCCAGCTGACATGCCAGGAGTACCCAGGGAACTTGCCGAGCACCACCTCAATTTGAGACCAATCAAGCAACCTTTGCGGCGTTTTTCGAACCAACCGCAAAGCTATGTTATCATAAATAGATCGACTCAAAGATGCTGGTTTTATTAAAGAAATATCTACAGAAGCCACGTGGGTAGCTAACCCAGTGATGGTGCCGAAGAAACACACAAAAGTCCTTCGCATGTGTGTCGACTTTACGTGTCTCAATAAACATTGTCCTAAGGATCACTTTCCCCTCCCAAGGATCGATCAAATCATCGACTCCACGGCAGGATGCGAACGTCTTTCCTTTTTGGACACGTACTCTGGTTATAACCAGATCAGATTAAAAGAAGAAGATGAAGCCAAGACAGCGTTCATAACACCTTACGGTGTGTTTTGCTACAAAACAATGCCCTTTGGTTTGAAAAACGCGGGAGCAACATATCAGCGGATGATGCAGAAGTGCCTAGCAACACAGATTGGAAAAAATGTGCAAGTCTACATTGACGATGTCGTGATAACATCAAAGAAGGGGTCAACTCTGATCGAAGATTTGAAGGAAACCTTCGACAACCTCGACAAGTTCTCGAAGCTGAACCCGACAAAGTGCTCTTTTGGAGTCCCCAGGAGAACTTCTCGTTCTTAGTATCGCAAGGGGGATTGAAGCTAATCGAAAAATCCAGGCCATCGTTACTATGAGAAAGCCAACAAAGTTGAAAGAAATACAACGTTAACGGGGCGAGTCGCAGCTTTGCAGATTCGTCGCCAGGCTAGGAGAAAAGGCGTTGCCGTTCTACGCATTGATCAAACAGGGGAAAAATTTCAATGGAACGAGGAAGCAGATAGGGCCTTCGAGAACCTCAAGCGGACAATTTCGACACCACCAATCTTGGTGGCGCCTAAAGATAAAGAACCTCTCCTCTTATACATTGCAGCCACACCTCAAGTGGTTAGCACGGTTCTAGTAGTCGAGAGAGAAGAAGAAGGAAAGCTTCATGGAGTTCAGAGGCCAGTATATTTCATCAAAGTACTGTCGCCTTCAAAACAGCGATACCCGCAATATCAGAAATGGCGTATGGAGTATTCACGGCAAGAAAATTGCGACACTATTTTTCGGTGCACCCGATAATAGTGGTCAATGAGGCTCCTTTGTCAAACATATTGAACAACCCAGAAGCTACGGGTCGTGTCTCCCTTTGGGGAATAGAACTTTCCCCTCGGGACATCACGTATGAAAAAAGAAAGGCAATAAAATCGCAGGTTTTACCAGATTTCATTGCAGAATGGATGGAGCTACAAAACACGGGGCCTCCAGATTTATCGAGAACTTGGACCATGAACTTCGACGGGTCCAAAAGGTTGGAAGGTGCTGGAGCAGGCGTGATATTGGTATCACCTGAAGGCGATAAGTTGAAATATGTTTTACGGATGACGTTCCCAAACGCGTCTAACAACGAAGCAGAATATGAAGCTCTCATACACGGGATGAAGATGGCGAAAGCTTGTGGTGCAACCCGATTGAAAATCTTTGGCGACTCACAATTGGTGGCACAACAAGTTATGAACCAATGTGATGCAGTCAACGAAAGTATGATAGCATACAAGGAGGTGTACAATGAGCTGAAAAAAATGTTTGATGGATGCGAGGTAAACCACATCAGCAGGCTGAGTAACGATGAAGCCGATGTTCTTGAAAACATCGGGTCACAATGTCTCGCGATCCCTCCAGGCTTGTTTTGGGAAGAAATAAGCGAAAGATCAACAAAGCCAGTGAAAATAAAGAAGAAGGAGAAAGAAGGGAAATCTTCGGGTACCACCAAAGACTTAGTGGAAGAAGAAGAGGAACAGGAGCTGGTAATGATGGTGCAAATTCCGTGGATGCAGGCTTACATATCATATATCCTAAGGAAAACAATACCCGACGATCCAGTTGAAGCAAGGCGAGTAATCAGGAGATCTAAAGCTTTTACTGTGATAAAAGGGGAGTTGTACAAACGAAGTATTTCAGGCGTGCTACAGAGATGTGTCACACCGAAGAAGGAAGAATCATCCTGAAAGATGTACACGAAGGAATATGCGGGCACCACGCGAGCAGCCGAGCTATCGCGGCTAAAGTTTTCAGAGCGGGATTTTATTGGTTAACAGCAATCGAGGACGCGAAGAAAATAGTGCGAACTTGCAACGCGTGCCAAAGATTTGCCGCCAAACCTCACTCTCCTGCAGCAGAACTGACGCCAATCCCGCTGTCGTGGCCTTTTGCTCAATGGGGTCTCGACATGGTGGGAAAACTACACAAAGCTTCGCCAGGAGGATATGAGTATATGGCTGTCGATAAATTTACAAAGTGGATAGAAGCAAAGCCGATAAATTCACCGGACGGCGCGTCGCGATCAAGTTCGTGAAAAGCATCGTCTTTCGATTTGGAGTCCCTCACAGCATTGTCACAGACAACAAAGCATATTGCGCAGAAGTGGGCATCAAATTGAGTTTTGCGTCTGTCGCACATCCACAGACCAATGGTCAAGTCGAGAAAGCTAACGGCATCATAACGGTATCAAGAAGCGTTTGTTGGGACCATTGGAAAAAGCTCGGCATACTTGGCCGAAGGAGCTGCCAAGTGTACTGTGGAGTATTCGAACAACACCAAATACGGCGACGGAAACACCGTTCTTTCGGTCCATGGAGCCGAGGCAGTCCTGCCGATAGAAATAGAGCATGATTCTCCAAGAGTTACAGAATATGATGAAGAAACTTGAGAAAAGCTTTGGAGGATGATGTCGATGCACTTGATGAAGCTCGAGACGAAGTCTGTCACGAGTCGCCAAATATCAACAGGACCTGAAAAATTACCACAGTCGACGATTGCGGCCAAGATCCTTCCAAGTTGGTGACCTAGTTTTGCGACTCAATCAAAAAAGTCATGAAAAACTTGAGTCACCATGGCTAGGACCTTACATCGTCACGAAGTAATCGAAGGAGGAGCATACGGAATCAAAGACAAGAAGACGGGTATTGCAGCCAAATCCTTGGAACGTGGCGCAGCTCAGGCGTTTTTACGCCTAGATGTTGAAATATAGTCTCCTTTGTAAACATACAATGTACTGAAACGCCCGCAAGTTTTCAGACGCACTCTTTTCCTTTTTCGGGGCAGCGAGTGGGGCCGGGAAAGGTTTTTAATGAGGCGGGCTCGCGGTGCTGCAATATAATAAAGATAGTGGAATTATATTATCTTTTCGACAGACTCGGGGGCTTCCCCTACAAAGATACAATATATATATATGGTGCCAACAAAATACAATTCGCGACAATATCTCGCCTTGGTATAAAATACCTCGCCAAAATAAAAATATATCGACAAACAGTCAACATAAAGCTCGGGGGCTCATACCCACAAAAATAATACAGTATTTATTTTGCCTTGGGTAACCTCGCATTATAAAACAAAAAAAACTGCCATCAAAACGCCCGGGGGCTTGGCGTTGAAAATAAAAACATAGTGACTTTACAATACAAAAATATATACACAAGATACAATTATTGGAACAGCTTGTCTTCAAGGATTCCCAGTATGTTGTCTATTGTCAAGCGCTCATTATTTACACATGAGTGCTATGCTCAGCGTAGCTGCCCTTCACGAAGAATTCGGCATCCATCCGAAGAAGTTCATCCATCATATCTTCGGCAACAGGAGTAACAATATCATCATACTTGCCGAAGTTCTTTTTCCTCTTCGCCATCTTGGCCAAGCACTTTGGAACAATCTGCCCCACGTCTAACTTCGGGTAGCAGATCTTTATCATAATCATAGCAAATTTGGCGCCAGCAGCCAATTGGGCCCGCACAAAGCCGTGGATTCGAGGAGCATCCCGAAATTTGTCCATTAAAGCAGGAAGAGTCTCGGCATCTTGTTCCGAGGAAACATAGTGCCATAAACCAGAGACAGAGTCCTAGTACAGAAGTCGAGATAATCGCGAACTGGGTGCGCGATCCGAAACCTAACAATCGGCGAGTTCGCTCAGCGTGCCCCAAAACTTGAACCATGATTCTTGGCAAGCCGAAGAAGTACATTGGGCCGAGCCTCGACACGCTCATCTTCAGTAGCAGCATCCAAAAAAGAACCTATTTTTTCGAAAGAATCAGCAAGCAGCGAGGAGACAAGCAAGGAAGAAAAGGAAAAAACACGACAATGATAAATGAAGCATACCTGCCATATCCAAGCTAGCATCTGTTAACAGTTCAAGCATAAAATTTTCGCGGGATGTAGCTGCAGCAGCTTCAGCAACGGCGGCATCCTTTATTCCTAGCTAGGAAAATATGTCCTATAATCGAACATGGCCCTCTCCACGTCGCCCCCTAAACCCTAGAACCCATTGCACCGGCGATCTCTCCGATCTCTGGTGATCCACCATTTCCAATCCAACCATCCTCTCCGGCGTCCTCCCCCCTACACCCCCATATCCTTTACACCCACCAACCCTTAGATCTGATGGCAATACCGGCGATCTCTTCGAAGATGGAGTCTGGCGATCCAACACGAGTTTGTTCATCTGAAGGCATGCATGATCTGGATCTGGTGGCTCAGTGTTGGGCAGTGAAGTACACTACTTTGCTGCAGAAGAAATGCAAGATTTCCCACTCTGGTATGATCCTCCTTCACTCTGACCGTCGCCGTTTAGTTCTCCAAGATGATGAAGGTATCACTGTGGATGCCAAGATAGTTTCTTTTGATGTGCCTATTTCTATGGGTATGTCGGTGGAATTCCCTTGCCATCTGGTACATGTTGTGGAGCAGATCTCCCTGGTGGATGATCATGATCAGCCTACATCTGGATTTCCACGTGACTTTAGGAGGGACGAAGCCCCCTGGATTTGGAAAGTTTCTTATTCCACGATGAAAGATCTTGATCGTGGACGTATGAAATCCTACGATGGCATTTTGAAATTTTGGGCATCCAATGGATGGCTTGTTCTTCTCAATGCAAAAGATGAGCCAATTGCCGTGCAAGTTCTTCGTGGGAAGCCTAGTTATATATCAGGTTCAAAAGTGGATTTTTCACATCATGTGGTAAGAATTAATTCTGTTATTGCTGTTGCTGTAACGGAAGATCGTATGGTGGGTCAGACGGCTCAGGTGGATAGTTCCACTGATAAGAATATCTCTGCATCAGAGAAGACTGTGGATCCTCGTGTTGCTGCTCATCCTGATCATCTTGTGGAGGACCCACTTGTTCCTGGCCCTTCGTTTGCGATGCATACTGCTATTACTCTAGGCCTGGATTTTAAAGCTGGTGAAAATTTTGCCAAAGAAGTTTTGAGGAAGTTCTCCAGTCCTGTTCATTCTTTAAAAGGAAAGGCCTCCTTCACTTTGGTAGTCTCTTTTGGGCGTGCATCATTTAGAATGAATGAAGAAAATGTGGCCTTAGCTCTCGAAGCTGCTCTAGGGGGTTTCTGTGGCTCTCTTGGAGTGATCCAGTTGAGGGATAGAGTTTTCTCTTTCAGAGTGGCTAGCAAAGATGTTGGATTTTATATCATTCAAAAGAGAGTTTTTCTTACAGACAAGTTCAAATGCTACTTCCATTTGTGGAGTAATGGAGGTCCAAATTGGAGGAGGGAATTTCATTTGTGGCAGCATGACTCTGATCAGCAGTGGACTTTGGTTAGTCCTTCCAAGAGAAGAGTTAAGTTGGGTATGAAGGCCCTTAATCTGCCAGCTCCTAAACCAGCTCTTAAGCACACAGCACCAATCACTAAAAAGCTGGTTTTTGCTGAAAAAATTCAGTATGGAGCTAAAAAAGGATATGCTGCTGATCCTGTTGGTTCTGTTGATCTACATGTCTATAACACAGTTTCTACTCCTGTGATCTCCTTTGGTACCACTATACCTATCCAACAAGGGAAGTCAGTGGGTGAAGCTGTGGTTTCTGTCAACAATGAATCAGTACAGGAAGTGGCTGAGCCTGTGACCAATGAGGCATCTGACGATATTTCAAATGGCCATACAGTTTCTAATGATAGCAAAGATGAACCTTTTGAACAAATGGTTGATGCCATGGTGTTCCAAGTTTGGAAGTGTCAACGTTGTCTCAGTATGAATCACCTCACAAAGAATTGTGTTAATAATATTCGTTGTCGGGGATGTTTTAATTATGGTCACATTAAACGGAATTGTCTTTCTGCTAGAGCCTCTTTGGGTAAGCGTTGGGTACCAAAAATAGTAAAAGAAGGGGAGTTGGGCTCGGGCCCGTCTAGTACTATTGGGCCGACAGATGAGATTGTCGGTTCGTCTCCCAAGGCAGGGGAGGTGGCATTAAATTGGTCGGCTGGTCTAGCCAACGAGTCGACTCCACATCGTTCGACACCGCCCCTCTCCTCTGGTGCTCCGCCTACGCCAATGGCGAACTTCGAAGTTGATCCTGCACCATGGGTGCCATGGGGGCACCAGGTGATCGATGGAGGACCGACGCGGTTGCCCAGGTCTTTCTACTTCGCCACGCAAGATCCTCCGCAGCAGCACCAAAGCGATTGCATTGGAATCGTTCATCCGCCCCCTCCGCCAAATCTGCAAGCTTTCTGGCGTCATCAGGTTCGCAACTTTCTGGTTGGGCCCCTCAATCGCAATGTCATTGATTATCAGCCAAGCTTGTATGGGGTCGGATTATATCAGTTTAGTGGCCCGACTGCGGTTAGTGCTTTGGTTCAGCATGGAGAGTACAATATTAACGCCAATACTACAGTCAGATTTGTTCCTGTTGATCGTGCATTGAATCATAGGGCTGAGCAGGGTTTCCGCAAGGGTTGGTTAATGTTCATTGGTATGCACCCAGACTATAGGAATGATCTTGATATTGCCAATGCTGTCTCAACCTTTGGGAAATTCTTATACTGGAATCATACTGATCCTATCCTGGAAAGGGTTTTGGTCTATGCTGCTTTTCCTTCACCTGCCTTGGTCCCTAGAGATGTGGTGTTTGGAAGGTTTGCCTCTGTGGGAGGAGTGAAAGATTCTTGGACTGTTCCCTTGTATATTCTTACTGCTGAATTTGCAGAAGAGCTGCCAGCTGATGAAGATCCTATGCCACCTGATGGTAATCCACATCCTCTGCCTGGGAACTTGCAGCCAATGGATAATATGTTTGTTCCTCCACAATACCCTGAACTAGGATGGAATATGGTGCCAGTTGAGCAGGGACCAATGGGACAGGACCCAATGGGACACAATGATCACCATATGTGGCACAATGACATGTTGCAGCAGGATATGCAAGAGGAGGATGACCAGCAGCAACAGCAGGAAGGGAATCAAGAGGAGGATGACCAAGCAGCAGAGTCTATGGTGTTGGTGCCATCTGATGTTTCTGGGGATTCAGTCAACATGATGCAGGAAAATCAGGTGGTTGTGCAGTTCATGCAGCATTTGGACTGTCCTGTAATACCACATCATGTGGTCTTTGGTCCTATAATACCTCCTGCTATGCAATGGGAAAAATTGTTTGAGCACATGGTTCCCAAATTATTATCTGCTTCTGTTCCTTTGGGTTTTCAGTTATCTCCTTTCACACTGCTCAAGAGATCTTGGGATAGTGCTTTCTTTGCCAAGGAAGAAGTTTGGTCTTTATCCAAGGGCTCATGCTTTCCTGAACTTCATAGGCCCAAGTGCTCACCAAGGAGGAATACAGTAGTTAGAAAGGACTTATTGGAGGAGAAGAAGGATCACACTGAAATGTTGTTTGAAGCTACTCCTTTGGTGACTAAAAAGCAGAGAGCAAGGAAAGTGACCACTCCTTTGGTCCAGTCAAATGAGCGTCGTTTTACTAGGAGTTGCTTAAGGGATGGTTATAGGCCTGCTCCTGTTATTGAGGCTCCGCCTAAGAAGAAGGCTAAGGGCAGAGCTAAGCTTTTGGTGGTCCAAGCTGATCAGCAGGATGATCCCTCCACACCCTGTCCTGAGAATAGTTCTAATGATGATAGTGAAGAGGGGTTTATCAGAACTCCAGCAACACCTATTCATGTTCTACAAAGAATTGGAAGGCAGCTGGGTATCCCAGAGGAGAAATTGACTAAGGAAAAGCTTGTAGCTGCTCCTAAGAAGACCACTAAAGACAAGAGTGATAATGTGTAGTTGGTGGCATGATGAGTTTCTGCTTGGAGGCTTTAGGGTCTTATGTGTTACACTGTGCTTTTGCTGTGTGGGTGTTATGGTTTGTCAATATGCTAGTGTGCACACTGTGAGTTCTCTGGTGATCCAATGTAACAGCATGTCCTGTGTGAGTTTTGTGGTGTGGGTACTATGTTCTGCTTGGTGCTCTCAACAATGTGGGTGTGATGTGTTCTGTAAGATTTTAGGACCACTTTATATCGGATGCTTTGGGTATTTAAAAGGGGGTTACTATGTTTCCCCTCATGCTGTCATTCTCTCCATGGGTTTTTATTATGTATCAATTAAGTAAGAGAAAATGGAGTGTCTTATGCTGGAATGTTAGAGGCCTAAATTCTGAAGGTAGACAGAGAGAATTAAGAGCGAAAATTGATGAAAGTGGTTGTCATATAGTATGCATACAAGAAACCAAATGTGAGAATTTTGATTGGCGTTTAATTAGGACCTTTTGTCCTAAACGTTTTGACAGTTTTGCCTTCTCCCCATCAGTGGGAGCATCTGGGGGTATTTTGGTTATTTGGAATTCATCTGTCTTTACTGGTTCACTGGTGGAAGTACATCGTTTTGGTATCAGGATAGAATTTGTCTCTGCTCACAATAATGAGAACTGGACACTAGTTTGTGTTTATGGCCCTTGTCAAGGAGTGGAAAGGGATCAGTTTGTTGCTTGGTTGTACAACTTGACAATTCCTTGCACTGCAAATTGGTTGCTGTTGGGAGATTTCAATTTCATCAGATCCCAAGATAATAGGAATAAGCCAGGAGGGGATGTCAATGACATGTTCTTGTTTAATGAGATTATTGGGCATTTAGGATTACTTGAGTTGCCTTTGAAAGGAAGAAAGTACACCTGGTCCAATATGCAAAGAGAGCCTCTGTTGGAACAGCTTGATTGGTTCTTTACTAGCCAGAACTGGATTTCTGTATACCCTAACACTATGGTTCTGCCTTTGGCCAAGAAAGGATCTGATCATGTTCCCTGTGTAGTTCATATTGGCACTGAAATACCCAAGGCCAAGATCTTCAGGTTTGAGAATTATTGGGTGGATTTGCCAGGTTTTAAGGAGTGTGTCACACAATCTTGGGAGAGAGGTTCTGCTAAGACTTACAGCTCTGCTGTCATTGCAGACAAATTAAAAGATCTAAGGCATGATTTGAAGAAATGGCACTTGAGTCTGGCTAGGCTTAAAGGATTGATTCAAAATTGTAATAAGGTAATTGTCATTTTGGACACTCTAGAAGAAGAGAGGCCTTTATATAGAGAAGAGTTTAACTTTAGGCAGATTGTGAAGCTACATTTGGAGGAGCTTTTGTTGGCAGAGTGTAATTACTGGAAAAAAAGATGTACCATTAGGTGGATCAAGCAAGGGGAAGATAATACAAGGTTTTTTCATGCCATGGCTACTGAGAGGTACAGGAGAAACAATATTGCAGTTCTGCATGATGGTGATGGCAATGAAGTAACTGATCACCATGCCATGGCAGCTTTGTTGTGGGCTGAATATAAGAATAGGATGGGGAGATCAGAGGGTATTTCCATGCAGTTTAATTTACACTCCTTGATTAAAAGAGTGGATGGTCTTGAGGAATTAACTGCTCCTTTTCTGGAAAAGGAAATGGATGATGTGGTGAAGGAAATGCCAGCTGACAGGGCCCTGGCCCAGATGGATTCAATGGTCTTTTCTTGAAGAGATGTTGGCATATTATTAAAAAAGATTTTTATAAGTTGGCTGAGGATTTTCATAAGGGGACTATAAGGCTGCAAAATATAAATGGATCTTATATCACATTGGTACCAAAGAAACAGGTTTCATTGACAGTTAATGATTTTAGACCAATCTCTCTTACCAATGTGTGTGTTAAGTTTTTGACTAAACTTGCTGCTAATAGATTGCAATCAAGGATTCTTGAATGTTTGCATAAAAATCAGTATGGTTTCTTGAGGAATAGAACAATTCAAGACTGTCTTGCCTGGGCCTTTGAATACCTGTATCTTTGCCATGTGTCCAAGAAGCCTATAATAATTCTGAAACTGGATTTTGCAAAAGCCTTTGACACCATAGAACATGAGGCTATTCTGCAGGTCATGGAACATAAAGGGTTTAATAACCAGTGGCTGGGGTGGGCTAAGGCAATCCTCTCCACTGGAACTTCATCTATACTTTTAAATGGTGTCCCAGGCAAGCAGTTTGAATGTAGAAGAGGAGTAAGACAAGGGGATCCAATTTCTCCCCTGTTCTATCTCTTTGGATCAGATTTGTTGCAGTCAGCAGTTAATGAGTTAGTGCACCTTGGGAAATTAAGTAGACCAATTGAGACAAATGATATGGATTTCCCAATAGTCCAGTATGCTGATGATACACTTTTAATACTGCCAGCAGATAAAGATCAATTGCAGGCCTTGAAGGAGGTTTTGAATAAATTCTCACAGTCCACTGGCCTGAAAATAAATTTTGATAAGTCCCAAATGGTTCCTATAAATGTGCCTGAGGAGATTTTGGAGCAGTTAGCTGAGGTTTTTGGTTGTCAGGTTGGGAAAATGCCTTTCACTTATCTGGGTTTGCCATTGGGAACTGTGAAGCCTACAATTACTGAGCTGTCACCCTTAGTGTGTAGGCTGGAAAGGAAATTATCTGCCAGCTCTAGCTTTCTTTCTCAAGGGGCTAGACTACAGCTGATTAATTCTGCTCTTGCTTCTATGCCCTTGCATTTCTTGTGCTCTTTGCAATTGCCAGTGGGTCTTACTGTTCAGTTGGATAGAATTTTGAGGCAGTGTCTTTGGAGAGATAGAGAAGGTGAACCAAAGCAATCTCTTGCAGCATGGGAGATGATTTGTAAGCCAAAGACAAGAGGGGGTTTGGGGATTGTTAATTTCCAGAAACAGAATGCAGCCTTGCTTATCAAATTTCTGGATAAATTCTATAACAAAAGAGATTTGCCTTGGGTAAAGTTAATATGGGAAAAGCACTATGATGGTAAAATCCCTCATGCTGAGAACCTATGTGGATCATTCTGGTGGAAGGATGTGGTCAGACAGGTAGATAATTTCAGAGCTGTGGCAAGGATAAAGATGGGTACTGGAGATACTTTTCTATTTTGGTCTGATAAATGGCTAATTGATGGTGTCCCTCTTACTCTTCAAGACAAATTTCCAAGATTATTCTCTTTTGTGCTGAATAAGGAAATAATGGCTGCTGAAGTTTATGATATGGAAAATATAGCAGAATTGTTTTATACTCCTTTGTCTCAGCCAGCTTTCATAGAACTACAAGAGCTGCAGAGTTTGATGGAGAGAAACCCAGTCACTGGTGATAAGGATGAGTGGACCTACTGTTGGGGAGGTGCTTATACATTAGCTAAATTTTATTCTCATATTCATGAGCATATTAAGGTCCCCAAGGTATATAAGTGGATTTGGCAGTCTTGTTGCATGATGAAAACTAAGGTATTTGCTTGGCTTTTATTGGTGGATCGTTTAAATACCAGAGACTTGCTGCAGCGTCGACACTGGAATGTCACAAATGTCTATCACTGTGAATTATGCCCTATGCATGTGCATGAGGATAGGATTCATCTCTTTTTTGAGTGTAATTTCAGTGTGAGGATCTGGAACTATCTCCAAATTGATTGGGCAGCCAGTGATGATGTGCAGTTCATTCTGGATCATGCTAGGAAGGAGTTTGCAAAGCCATTTTTTATGGAAGTGATCATGCTGGCGTGTTGGCACATTTGGATTGCTAGAAATGGGAAGATATTTCGAAGTGAGAAGCCTGCTTTTGCAAAGTGGAAGGCTGGTTTTATACATGACATGTACTTGTTGAGATATAGGATTAAAGTCAAACATAGGGATACTTTGTTAGAGTGGATTAGGACTCTGCCTTAGAGTCTGTTTTTTTCTACCTAGGTAGGGTTCTTTCCTTCCTTTTTCCCTTTCTTGGTTTTTTGTACATAAGACTTTTTTATCTTTGAATAAAGTTTTGCTGTGGGGCTGTTGCTTCACAGTGGTTGGTCAAAAAAAAAACGGCGGCATCCTTTTCAGTTATGGCATCTTGAGCTTGTTGGAGCGCAACTTTTTCCCTTTCCGAAGATTTTCTAGATTGTTCCATGAGCATAAGCGATTGCTTCTTCGTGGATTGGAGTTGTCCTCGAAGTTCTTCCAACTCTTCTGCCGAATCCTTACTCGCAGAATCGTCAACAAAATTAACAGCGACAAGGGTTTTCTTCGGAAGGAACGAAGGGAAAACTTCGGCAAGACCAGGAGTTGACGTATAATTGTCAAAAATTAACTGAAAAAAGAAATTTCGACATCAATCATTGAGAAAAAGATATATTTCCATTCATTCTCATAATATATACATGTCTGTTACAAAAGAAGGACCTCTAGAAGACCTAATCATCGCCAGGAGCACTACGGCGGCAGTACCAAAAGAAGGAGGTAAACTAAGAAGAAAAACAAAGCAAAGGGGCATTTCAACTAGACCTCCGGCCTTGATGAGCTAGGAGTTGAAGATGGCTTGATCCCGAGATAAGACAGGATTTTCTTCGTGTTAAGCTTTGCTGCCTTGATCAACGATCGCCATTTTGCTTGTTCTATTTGTCCGTGTCGCCTACTTTCGCCGATAGTCTGACTATCAACAACCAAGGCAACAGTGCTTTCAACAGCAACCTTCATATTTTCATGACGCATCTTCAGCCCAAGATCTTCGGGTGGATTAAAGCACTTGGCAAGAGCAAGGAAAGTCGCGGGTTCCTCTTTCTTCGGGAAGTAGGGGAAGAGCCGCGACAGCCCTCTTTGGCTTGATCAATGCCCTCGCGTGCTTCGTCCCATGAAACTCAAGGAACGGCGTCAAGAAGAGGATCATTGTCGGGATCTTCAAGCTCAAATTCTTGAGAAGTTTTATCTGTCAAAATAAAAAAAATCCGATCAACAAATGAGTGCAGAAAAAAAGAATCCAAAGGATACGAAGTGGCTCAGATACTTACTGACAAAGCGACGATTTTGCGTCCTTAGACGCTTAAGAATCGCTTCTTCACGAGCAGATTGTGCAGTTATATGCTCGCTTAACGAAGTCTCGGCATCGTGAAGTCGTTTCCTAAGATCTTCGACACCAGCAACATCGGCCTTGGCTTTGTCAGCTTCTCGCCTAGCTTGAATGGCATCTGACTCGGCCTTCTTACGAGCCTCTTCACTTTGCTCTAATTTTTGAGCAAGTGTATTGGCACGCTCGTTGACTTCCGCCAGTTTTTCTGCCAAGAAAGTTGAAATTAGTTAAAAACGTCGACAACAAAGGAGTAAGAAAGCAGAAGCAAAAAGAAGTAGCCAGGCATTACCTTCAGCCTTACGGCATATTCACGGTACCCAATGAATTGGGCACCAATGCGAAGAAGCTCTTTGATCGTAGGCTATCAAGGAAGGACAAAGAAAGAAAATGTCGGTATGGGAAAAATGATGGCAAGCAGAAGCAAACGGAGGAAATATAAACAGTGACAAGCAAAATAAGAACTTACATCATCCAAGAGAGGGTTAGAGGAGCTACTCAATTGGAGAGTAGGCTCCGGGATTGTTTCAATCCTTGCCCTTTTTGGTGAAGGGACAAGGGGGCTTGAAGGAGGAGTAGCAGCGCCGACGTTTTGTTGTGGAGGCAAAGTCTCTTCTCCTTCAACTGGCGTTTCCGAGGCGACTAGAGTATGTAATGTGCTCGTTCGAGCCGCCACATCAGAAGCTGGTACTTTTTCCTCATCATCACTACGATTAAATGTTGGCAACATGAAAAGCAAGATAGACAAAAATCTTCAAGTGAAATAAAAAAAAAGAGAAAGGGAACTTACGAACTGATGAGGGTCTCAAGATATGGATCATAAGCTGCCTTCTGGCGTGAAGGAACAGCTTCTTCGGGCTTGGAGGTGCCGGAATCTTCGACATCATTCCTCTTCCTTTTGTTCTTTGGAGAAACAGGAGGAGGAGATTGTGCCGATGCGGTGGCCAGAGGCACCCTCCTTTTCATCGATCCCGGATTTTCGAGAATCCGCGGGTTCATTCACAAAAGAGGGGGCATCTTGGTTATCGTCGGAGATAACGGCCCTTTCTTCGACTTCTCCACCTTCAGGAAGGGGAGGAAGCGAAACAAGATTTGGATGGTTCTATATAAAAAATAAGGGAAGATGTCAAAAAAGTAACAACAAAAATAGCAAGGCAATAACAAATTAAGCGACAATGTTTACCTTAGGAAGCGCATTGGTGGCGCTGTATGGTTTTACACGACAAGAGGAAGGGATAGGATCTTTTTTGTTGAGAGAGGAGATTTTTCGGACAAGCCTTTCCAAATTCTTGACTTCCAGACTCGTCGACAAACGATCCGTGTCTTCATCGCCAGCATAATTCCAGAGAGGGTTTTTGCGAGCCTGAAGAGGTGCACTGGTTCTAAGGAAATATGTAATTTGGATACCGACAATTCTTTGCCACGAGTATTCTGCAACTCATGGATGCGAGTCATCAAGGCCTCTGTCGAAGCTTTTTCTTCCTCGGTAGCCTCGCATCCCAAGAACGCGGCGAAGGATTTTCTCGGCTCCATCGAAAGGAGGGATATTGTCTTCAACACATCCATGGTTCTCCTCACGAATATACAACCACTTCTTGCGCCACCCTTGAACTGAATCAGGGAGTTTGACGTCGAAGTAATTGACTGTGGAGCGAACAGAAATAACAATGCCGCCTATATTATAGGCGACATTGGGAGAGCCATTACGGCGACAGAAGAAAATGCGCTTCCATAATGCCCAGTTAGGCTGGACACCAAGGAAGGCCTCACAAAGGGTGATGAAAATAGAGATATGGAGGATTGAGTTGGGCGTGAGGTGGTGAAGTTGAAGACCATAAACAAAAAGCAATCCACGGAGAAAAGGATGAATGGGGCGGAAAGACCGCGGATGAGATGATCGACAAAACTTACCCGATACCCCATTGGAGGGGTTGGGTAGCGTTCTTCACTGGGAAGCACACCGCTTTGGGTTTCTTGCTAATCCCCAGCTTCTTCAGGAGATTGATGTCCTGGTTGGTGATCTTGGACCTTTCCCATTCCGCGGTCCCTAGATCTGCGGCAGCCATTGATGATTCAGGCGTGGTGTGCTTGGTCAATCGACGCGGTGGCATCAACAATGGCGCAGGAGTACAACTTGGAGAAGATGAGCTCAAGGAGTTGTGGGGCGCAGGAGAAGATTTTGCAGAGGGGAGAACGGCGTGAGCAGAAGTGCTCGAGGAAGAAGAAGATCTTATATAGGGGTGCGGCAAAACGTTGGACCGTTGGATGGAAAAGAGGTTTGGTAGATGATAACCACGTGAATACAAGGGTAAAAAGGTATTTTAACACTGGAGAGGTTACGGAACGTGTGCCAGAAAAAGTGGAGAACGTGTGTCCCCCACTTGCACGACGTGTCAATCAGATGACGAAATTGGACCCACAAGGCACGGAGGAGCGGTTCGCATGTTTCCAAAACAGAAATCGTGGCTATCATCAGCAATGACGTCATCATCGTAAAAGAAAAGCTCGACTATGAAGCTGGAAGAGATTATCGACAACGCAAGATTATTTCGAGAGCCTTTGATCAAATACAAGTTTTTGCCCAAACGCTCGGGGGCTACTTTAGAAAAATTGAAAATTTCGAGTTTGGCAAGATAGAAATGGCGAGAGCCTATGACCAAAGGCAAGCATTTGTTCATAGCCTCGGGGGCTACTCCCATCGGGAGCGCTGGTCGCGCACCCGATAGATATAAAAATATCGAGAAGGATTATAAATATAGCGGCAAAAGATACTAATCTGTGGAGCCTACACCCAAGCACAAGTTCTTGGTTGTAGCCTCGGGGGCTACTCCCATCGGGAACGCTGTTCGCGTGCCCGATGAATTTTTATTAAAAGAAAGAGGTAAAAGTGAGTATATTTCGAGTTACACAGATAACTCTACATATACTCCCATCGGGAAGACAAAATAAATCATCAAATATGACTATATAAAATGTGCTATTCTAACAGCCGAAAAGCACTCGACAATATATTCTCGAGCGCTAAAAGTCGCGAATAAATCTCTGAATGCCGCAAAACTTTGCGAAGGTAAGACCCGAGATCCGTTCTGGCGTGGCACCGTCTCTGACGGCGGATTGCTACTTTTTTCCGTATCAACGGATACGAAGAAAATCCTAACGGACGCGTTAGTACCCGATAAAATATGACGGGACTCGACAGAATGGTAAGACCTTAAGCGGCACTGTTGAAGTTTACATATCCCGAGATCATGTCTAGGGACGTGATCTTGAAGTAGGTTTTTGCGGATTGCCACTAGAGCTTAACTAGTACCTGATCCGTCGATGAACTAGCCCCAATTACCGTTATCCCTGTACAAAATAGTATTTGCATATCGAAATATTATGTAATGAGTAAAGTTGGAGATTTTTCCTGATTCTTCGATTCAAGAAAAATCTCGGGGGCTACTGACATAGGCATCCCCAATGGGCCTGCCAAAGATGGTACCCGGGGTTTACTAAAGGCCCAGGACTCGAAGAATAAGAAGACTTGGAAGCCCATTTAGTATTAAGGAAAGATAGTTTGTATTAGGAAAGATAGAGATTTGTAATCTTACGGGTTGGGTACGAAACCCTCCCGAACTCTGTAACTTGTGTATTACGAAACCCTCGGCTCCACCCTCTATATAAGGAGGAGTCGAGGGATGAAGCAAGGATCGAATCTATTGTCAACAACCCTAGTTTTCATAATCGCCGAGTACTTTCCGGCTGAAACCTTCGAGATCTACTTGCCCTCTACTCCTAGCAAAACCCTAGTCTACAATCTGTAGGCATTGACAAATTAATCCTTTGTCACCCAGCATGTTATTTATCTTATTGGAGAGACACCACTAGTGAACTGTGGACCCCGGTCCATTCTTTTACATATGAATACAATCTACTGCAATCATTGTTCTCTACTGTTCTTTACAAACAAACATCATCGTCCACACAATACGTTTAATCCTTTGTTTTCAGCAAGCCGGTGAGATTGACAACCTCACTGTTACGTTGGGGCAAAGTATCTTGATTGTGTTGTGCAGGTTCCACGTTGGCGCCGGTTTCTGGTGTTGCGCCGCACTACTCCTCCACCAACAACCTTCACGTGCTTCCTTGACTCCTACTGGTTCGATAACCTTGGTTTCTTCCTGAGGGAAAACTTGCTGCTGTGCGCATCACACCTTCCTCTTGGGGTTCCCAACGGACGTGTGCATCACGCGTATCAAAGAGCGACGCCGCAACTCCGGCGTCGTCCGCATGGGAAACCAGGGGATTTCGCCCCATTAGAGCTGAGGCATGGTGGTGAGGAGAGGCAGGTACCTCAACGAGGCCTTCAAGAAGGGGAACGGCGTTGGCAGCGTTGTCCTCATCGTGGCCAGCATCGACCAAGGGTTTCCCCCGATACCATGTCCCCAACACCAACCCGCCTGCCCATCCTCAGGATCCGGCGAGCAAGGCTGCCATGACCGAGATCAAGCAGGGGGGCGAACAGATGGAGCACGGAGAAGACTTCACCTTGGGATCTGGAGCTGGAGCCGGCGAGCAACCCCCGCGCCGCCGCGACCTTCAACCGCCGCCTCCACGCCGCCCGCATGGCCGAGAGGAGGAAGATACCACGCCACGGCTATCGCCCGCCGCAGGGCCGACACCGTCCACGCCGACCGGGGCCGCTGCCCCGGCGAAACCGGTCCCAACCAGGGCAGCCACCCACAGCGCCCCCACCGCCTCCCACCACCACCCAGCGTTGGCGGGGCCTAGCTGGAGAGAGGCACGGCGGGCGGAGAGCCGCCTGACAGCACCGGAGAGGACCAACCCCCCCCCTGACCGCCTGCCTCCATACGACCACAGAGGGGTTCCACGCGCCGATCCCCGCCGCCCCCATCCTAGGCGCTGCTGGACTTCGCCAGCAGCCGCCTCAGCGAGGGAGGGAGGAGCAAGGTTGGGAGGTGGCGGCGGGGGGTTAGGGTTTTGTCCCTCCCGCCACCTTAGAGTAGGCGACACGATAGGTACCCGCTCCGCTATGATCACCTCCCTGTGGTTTTGCTTCGTCAACTTTACGAAGTTTGACTTTGACCTAACCTTATATGCAACATATTTTATGCCAGCGTTTAATGTCGGTGCAATTGTCTCACGAATCTGACAAGTTTGTTTGGAAGCCGACGGACTCAGTTTATTTTTTGTTAAATCTATGTATCTTGACCTTATGAACGGGCATACTAGATTTCTGTGAAAATATCTTTGGAAGATCAAAATCTCCTTTATGATAAAAATTTATGTGATTTTTTAGTAATAAGGCGTTGCTTACTAAGGATAACTTTATGAAGAGAAAGTGGACAAGTTGTCAAAAATGTTGTTTTTGTGATAATAATGAGACAATAGATCACTTGTTTCTTTCTTGTCCGTTTGCAAAATTAATTTGGCGAATGGGATTTTTTGCTTATAACATTCTCCCTCCATCTAATATTACTAATATGTTTGATAATTGGTTGAATGAGGTTAATAAGAAGGATAAATAGCATATTCGTATTGGTATTTCTGCGATTTGTTGATCTATATGGACAAACAGAAATGATATTGTGTTTAATAAACAGAAGAGAACCAATTTTTTGCATGTTATTCTTCGTGTGACGCATTGGATATAGCTTTAGGCATACCTTCTTCCGGAGGACCAGCTGGATACTATGGCTACTGGATGCAACCAGCTTATAACAGTTGCACGGGACTGCAATTTTTAGTCTACTGGATGACGACACATTAGAAGAATTGAAGATGGATAGCTTTTGTCTACTTTTCCGTCTTTGTTTGGCTGATTCTTGCCACGGTCTTAACATTCACATGATTGTAATAATTATACATTTTGGATCTCTTTGAATAAATGATATGCATGGTTGTATGCACCTATTAATGCAGAGGTCGGAGCTATGCTCCCATATATAAAAAAGTTTTAGAAAAAAGGTCTACATTGTTCTTCTAATACTTTAAAATAATTTGTTTTGAGGCATAATAAAATAGGGATAGTACTAGGGGTCCTCCGCAGATCTAATTTCCCAACCTCCTGGTTCCCGTGCTGACACGTGTCATTTTTACTGCCGGGTAGTAAAAAAATCCTATTTTTCTTCAGTGTAGGAAAAAATGGTTCACCCACGAAAATAAAATAAAAAAACTGAGCTCGCCGGAGACCCCACCAGAGACTCGTCGGAGACCTCGCCGAAGAGCGCGTGGCAAAAGGTCTATCCTATTGTAGCAAAATCGACCTCATCGGAGACATCGACGGAGGATTCGTCGGAGACCTCACCGGTGACCTCGGCGGCGACCCCGTAGCAAATATATTATGCAAATGTAGCAAAATCACATAGAAGCTATAGCAAAAGAATTATTCATATGAGTGTGGAGATGCTCTAAGCGATATCAAAACAAGCGAGCTGTCAAATTTGTTATGCGGTGCCGTTGTAGCGGCCGGCGGTCGGCGGCGCCACCACAAGAACCGCAGATGGCCACTCGCACACGACGAATGGAGGACGGAGGAGCAGGGCTGAATGGATCGCCAGGACATCCGTTGGCTTATTAAACGTGGATCGGGTCCAGAAGAATTATGTTGGGCACGTGATACCAGCGGTGCTAAAGTTTAAGCTTTCCATGGCTTGCTCGTCGGGTCACGTGCGACCGACTACATGTGTAGATGCAGGGAGTGGCCTCAACGTGCTGGCGATGTTCTGGAAAAAAAAAAAACGTGCTCGCGGCTTTTTTTGAGGGGATTGCTCGTGGTCGTGGCTCCTTTTATTTTTTCTTTTGGAACGAACGAGAGCCGAGAAGAGGTCGCTCCTTTTCGGGCGTGAACTTTCTGCACGATGCGCATTCTTCCGGAATATGCTGTCTGGGCCGACCTTTATGCGAGAACAGCTTGCTGGGCCTATCTATCCACGCGTTCATGCACTTGTATCTTTTTTTGACGGGCTGGCCCAAAGCGTGCATGCTAGGCCGTGGTGACCGTATGCCATCCACGCAGGCCTGCTGTCCTCAAAAAAAAATCCACGCAGGCCTGCTTACGTACAGTTAACATCTGCAATGAATTTCGCAGCAAACAAAAACGTTAACATCTGCGCAATGTGCTACCAAAAAAAAATCTGCGCAATGTGCTCCAGTTTTCGCAAACCCTATAGGTCAAATCTTGATCAACGTGTGCTTTTTTGGCCTAATTTAACATCGACTCCTAGCCTCCTAGGGTTAGCCCTTGCCATTGTCATCATCTTCTAATCCTGCTCCTGCCTTGCGGCGGCCATTTTCCGTTCTCTGTCTCAAACCTCACCGGCCAACGATTGGCTCTCATCCGCCGTCGTGCTTCGCCGGCCTACCGAGAGTCGAGAGGCGCGCCGGTGCCGTGCGACGGGATGGATTCCTCGACTAGCGACGGCCAATTGCCCCGGGCCAGAGCCGAGGCTGCCAAGGGCTCGGTCTTCGGCCTCCAGTATCCACGAGGCGGCCCAATCCTTGGGGGTGACGCGCACCGCTGCGTGATGCAGCTCGTCCCTCCACTGCCATCCATGTCAAGGAGGAGGAGAAGAACACACGTGAGTGCCTAATCTTCTTTACCTAAATTCTGATTTGTGGGAATGACCAAGCTTGCGTAGATTGTTATTTTGTTATACTAGAGGCAGAGGGATGTATTATGTATACATGCGCAAATGCATGAATCCGGTCGTAGATTCGTCTGTTCGTATATGCTTAGTGGGGGTGATGGGTGATTAATTTGAAGTAAACCAATTATTAGTTACTTACGTACTTCGTTTATTATTCACAAGTCAGAGCCACCTTACAGTCGTATAAATAAATATGTGTGCAAGAGGATTGATAGTAGAGAAGTCAGAGCCAGTGAGCCACCTTACGGTGAAAGCTATATATAGTTTGCTTCCAGGCCAGTACAAGATTATTTGCTAATTAGCACACTCTAATATGCAAGCAAGAGGATTGATAAATGGGCAATTATGCATTGATGTATATCAACAACGTCCTTGGTATTTTTATTGTCTAATAAGAATATGAAAACATTAGTGGTTGTCTATAATTATCATATGAAACGAGTTCTTGAGGTCTTCAGTTCGTATGGTCTTATGCTCCAGATTCTGCATTGAACAAGTTGTGTGTACTTTTTTTTTGGAAAGGACCTCCAAGAAACCAAAAATTACAACCAAGTCCAGAAATATAACAAAAAGCACCAAAAGGTGGTCGCACAAACGCGATCGAGTCCATGAGCATCACCGTCGGAGATCCGCCTCCAGGTTAGGGGTCTCCGTTGACGTCACTTGGGTCAGCAGCGGCGCATGTTGCCGTACCAAGACCCTCTTTTCCTCTTTCTCACACACATCTAGATTCCATGGAGAAGGACAAGATACCATCTCTTGGTTTGCCTCTCCGTTGCCTCTCCGAGTCCATGGAGAATAGAAAGGAAACACTGACGAGTTGTTAAGCACTGAGGACACCCAATGTCAAGGTGAGAAGGAGGTCCACGACGGCGAGTTGGGACCATGCAATGTGTATGGATATGCCCTAGGAGCTCATCCATTAATGTGTAGCGGGTGTAGGATGTGGCATCCCTTTTCATACGCTTTGGAGGCCAAGTAAAAAAACCTCCAAGGATATGCATCAAATAATGATAAATACACCGGCGAGGACGAGTATAAAGACGTGGATCATGGAAGCGATTCCGGTATGTACTTGAAGATCTTGCGAAACGACATAACGAGCTTGCAAAACAACATGACATGAAGAAATAGGAGTTACTTGTGTGGTGATGAATAAATTTAATTTTATTTTGTCATGTACTGCTTTCAACAAGACGGTTCATCCGAATGAATAAATTTATCTTTTCACTTCCTCCAATCTAATGATTCGTGATTAAGAATTTTTTTTAAAAAAAGTATGTGTGCTACTCGTCTTAGGCTTGCTCAAAGGCTTCGTTTTGCTAGGCTTGTTCCAAGGGCACCATGCATGCTAGTATGATGGTAGTAATGGAAAAAATTCCAACGGGGGTGAACAAATGCAGCCGAATTGGTGTATCAAGCCCAAATCTGAAAAAAAGATCTAAGGCAATAAAGTGGCAATCTTCTCCCTTTTTGTGAGACAAAAAATTACACCGCTTGTCCAAGGAAAGGATACTTTGCAATACATAATTCTCACTTCAAATTTAGGACAAAAACTCAATTCATGTTGTATTCATACACAAATGTATTGCTCCCATTGAGTGATTGCAAGTACATAATGGTGTAAACAAGGTTGAAGACAAGAGTATACATTAAAGTTTGCATAACATTAATCTGATTACATAATTCGAGAGAAAAACGCTAAAAGCTGGATTGGAAAAATTAAAGTTGCATAATACTATTTCAATTACATTGAAGACAAAATAAAACCAATATACACAAGTAAACCAATATGCATCCGACAAACTTTTTCAATAACATCGCGAACAATGCTTGCAGCACATTCTAATGCCACTCAGAGAGCGCTAAGCCTCTCAAGCACATCCTTCCGCATGTGTGGAACTTTGTAGCGGTTTCCTCCAAACTGCTTGAGCACTTCGCACATGCAGGCTTGCAAACTGAGTAAGATTAAATCTTACTGGCTTGCTGCATTTGGGTGGGTACATCAAATGTTTGCTGCACCTTCAACACGATGTCTGCAATAGAACCTGCACAAATAGTCAAAATCACCGCAACTCTGAATTAACCTTATTTGAACTAAGCTAAGGTTACAAATACTTGGAGATAACTTGTGGAAAAGTGTTTGCAGCGCCACAAAAAATCGTAAATCTAGAATATTTAGATCGGGGAGTTTGGCATGTGAGACGGATGTCCCGCCCTTTAGCTTGAGAAGCAGCGAAAAATTCAGGGGCATCCACATGGATATGTGTCTTTGCATTATCCCGTTGGATAAATATTGGCATGCCACGCCCGGTTGTAGTCCTTCTCGCCCGGTTGTAGGCCTTCTCGCCCTGATGGTAGAAGCAAAAGGTTTATCATGTTCTATTGTCTTACATATTGAGTGACTATTGGGAGTAATGTTGTGACCTACACAATGAAATTATGTACCATGTCAATAAAAACCCATTCCCAACTACTCGTCATACAAATATTACAAATAAATATAAAATGAAACCATTACCACATCTCATTTCTTCTCTTTCTCTTTGCCGCTTCTTCCTATGTGAACAGCCAAATTCCTAGTTTTCCATCGAAAATTATCGTGTCGTTAGCACCATAGCGTGGCCGAGCGACGGCGGCCAAGAACATCACCTATACCACGACATAATCATGTCATTGTTAACACAACATTTATAATCATGTGAATATTGGAAAAAATCATTGCTCACCTTCTCAATGGAGTTTTTGCTTTGTGTGCTACGGTACGGATCTTCTTCACCAAGCATCAAATAGTAATTCTGGCTACCGCGGGAGCAGTAGAACCATTTCTCGTCAATGTGTATGACATTGCTCATCTATTTAAAAGTTGGATCCTCCGGGATTGTAAGCTCAAATTTTTACTGGAGGTAGGCCGAGAAACATTGTACATCTCTTTAAGAGGTTTGTTGCACAAAATTTTGATGCTTACAATACCGAAGGTCAAACTTTTAAAAAGATTTACAACATCATACGTATTGACGAGAAATTGTTCTACCCCTCTCGTGGAAGCCAAAATTACGATTTGGCGCCTCGTCAAGATGATGCGTACTAGAGCACACAAAGAGAAAAACTTCATTGAGAAGGTGGGCAATAACTATTTTTACTTCAACGTTTACATTACTGTAAATGTATTATAAAAAATGGCATGATTACATTGTGGTACAGGCGATACTATTTTCCACGGTTGTTCCAACACGCCATGATGCTAACGGCATGATAGTTTTTGATGAAAAACTAGTAATTTGGTTGCTAACATACTAAGAAGAAGCAAGAAAGAGGTGTTGAAACCATGGTAACGATTTTATTTTATTTTTATTCGTAATATTTGCATGATGAGTAATTGGGTATGGTTTTTATTGACATGGTGCTTAATTTCATTGTGTCTCTCATTATAGTACTGTCGGCGGCTGCTCAAGATGTAAGCTGGCGGTACATGATAAGCTTTTTTTTTCTTCCTGCCATAATGGTTCCCTGTAGATAATGCAAGGACAAATATCTGAATTTGTCGCTGCGGCTCAAGATTAAGGGTGGGACATCCGTCTCACATGCCAACCTCCAAACTCCTCGAATCTAATATTCTGGATTTAGTTTTTTTTTGCGGCATTGCAATCACTTTTCCACAAGTTATCTCCATGTATTTGCAAAACTATAAGGTTAACTTTGAGTTGCGCTGATTTTGATTATTAGTGTTGTTTCTATTGTAGACATCATGTTGAAGGTGCATAATACATTTAATGAGTACCCACCCGAGCGCATCAGTAAAATCTTTCTCGGTTTGCAAGACTGAATATGTGAAATGTTCAAGCAGCTGGGAGGAAACCGCTACAAAGTTTCACTTGTGCTAAAAGCTTGGCGCTCTTCAAATGGGCTTATATTGTGCTGCAAGCATTGTTCACGATGCCACTGAAAGCTTGCCGGATGCCTAATTGTTTTCTCTTGTCTTAAACGTAATTGAATTAGTGTTATGCAACTTCAAAAAATTTGAATTCAAATTTTAGCAAGTTGTGTTGAATTATGTGGTCGGATCAGCGTTATGCAACTCTAATGTTTACTCTTGTCTTCAAACTTTTCTAGACCATCATGTTCTTGGAATCACTCAACCGCAACAATACGTGTATGTATACATCATGAATTGATTTTTTGTTCTAACTTTCAAGTAAAGTTTATGTGTTTGAAAGTATTTTTTTTGAGGTAAAGTATGCTTTTTTGGGGCAAGTGTAATCTAATTTTCTTTAAAAAAGGAGAAGGTTGGTCATGTATTACCTTAGATATGTTCTTTACAAATTGTAGACATTTTGGGCTTGATGCTCCAATTCGGCTCCATTATTTCACTTACGTTGGAAAACTTTTTTCCATTACTCGTGAGTGAACCGAAGAGAATCATGAAACAGAAACCATCATACTATAGCAAGCATAGTGTACTTGGAACAAGCCTAGCAAGGATATGTTTACTTATATTCTGTAAGTAGTACGTAGGCACGACATAAGAAAAAAATCCGTAAAATGAAACATCTTATTGAAAGGACTATAGGAAAGATAAATTTATCCATTTGGATGGATCATCTGGTTGAAATGAGTATACGAAAAAGGAAATTAAAATTATTCATCACCATAGAAATTACTCTTATTTCTTTTTGTCATATTGTTTTGCAAGTTCATTATGTAGTTTCGTGAATTCGTGGATTTTCCAGTACGTCTCAGAGTCGCTTCCATGATCAACGTCTTCGTACTCGTCCTCGCTGATGTATTTATCCTTATCTGATACATGCATATCCTTGGAGGTTTTTTCAAGTTGGTCTCCAAAGCGTGTTAAAAGGGACGACGCACCCGCTACACAGTAACCAACCCATGGAAGCATGGACGGGTTCCTAGGGCATAGCCACACACATTGGATCGTTCCAACAGGCCGCCATCCACCTCCTTCTCACCTTGACCTTAGGTGTTCTCAGTACTTAACTGCTCGCGGCATCTCCTTTTCCTTCTTCATGGACTGGGGTGCGAACCAGGATCTAGTATCTTATCCTTCTCCATGGGATCCGGATGTCCGTGAGAAAGAGGAAAAGGGCGGCGCGGCGAGATGGAGAGAGAAGGTGCTGCCGAGAGATGAGAGAACCAGAAAGACGGGGCGTTGGAGATCGTGATCTTCCGTGTTTATATCGTGTGTAATCCCAGGTGATCCACCGGGATCTTGATAAACAGAGAGAAAAACAGTAATGCTACATCTACGAAATAGATTTACGGAAGCAGGCGTGGCATTCAATGGTTGGGTAGAGTCACGATGTGGGTCCATCCGACTTCAGCCCGGAGAACAGCAGCATGCCACCTATGTCCGTAAGGTGATTTCTGTAACAATTTGTCCGTAGACTCGGCATTATCGAGAGAAAAATCCCTAATCTAAGGTACGTGCAGGCACAACTCAAAAACAAAATAACCAATTCTTTGTTTTTTCAAATGATTTTATTTCCTAATCTAAGGTACGGGATGCAAGGGCGCACGAAATGTAGTAGTCTGGGAAACAATTAACAATCAAATAAACTCCATAATTTGAGGGATTTTACTCGTGAATGCATGCATAAAATTAGCAAGGATGGGTAAATTTATGCAGTCCACAATACACTTCATATTCCGCTTTTTTTTAACAAATTATACGCCTGATATCAAGGAACAAAGGGAAATATAAAGTAACTATTGTTATAGTGCTTTATAATTTTGTATTGTGGTGTGTACTTCCCCGTTCTATAATGGTCTTTATGCATATTTGCCACACACACTTACATGTCCGTATTAATATCTACTTTTCATTTAGCCTCTAGGGAATAAAAGTTGCATATTCCCTCACATCGTATTAGAGCCATAGGGTTGTCATCACATCATGAGAAACTCATACTATTTTTGCCAACACATAGGTTTAGAAAATGACCGAGCTTGACGTGCCCATGGATTTGGCTTTTCCTTGGATCCTAGAGGCGAAAGAGCGGACCCTCGGTAATCTTGGCTCTGCCCGAGGCAGTTGGTTAGGAATAAATCGTGTCACACAATTCGCTTCCCAACTCTTGAAGCAAAATATGAGTGAAGATTGTGGTCCGCCCTATTTTCCACCACTTCCTCTCCCATGTTGGTTCACTAAGGTATAGCCATGGCTGACCTGGCAACTTGAAATTAAGGTTTACTTCGATATTTAGCACGTGAATACGGGGAACCAAAGGGAATGGGTTTGGGGTCATTAAGTGTGACGTAGCTTCAGCAAGTCGGATTCGTCGTTGGCTAGCTCAAGGCACATGTGTTTTCTACATGTTGCAGACTATTGTGTGTTTTGTTAGAAACACATGAGTGATATGTTGCGATGACTTCATGTCTAGATGTCTGCTGCAAATGTTTGCGTAGGGTGATGCAAGCATTGACCTCCATGTTGCATAGATGTGGTGATTTTTGAAGGGTATTTGTTGCGACCAATGGGAATCTGTTGCATAATATTGCTGTGTTTTTTTGCATGACTTTTTCACATCCGTAAAGAAATGTTGCAGCGATGTTGCAAATGAGGTAGGTTGCAACGTTGATCGTTTCGCTCAAATCGGGCGGCAACGCGCCCTACCCTGCCCCTCCGATGCTTAAGATATCTATTTATGGACAGAGGTAGTAGTAGAATTCTTCCATCCCCGAAAATGCGAAGCCAGAACAAAACAAAACAAAAAACAAGGTCAGAAGATCGAATTCCAACAACATTCAGAAAGTGAGGGACAGATATTCTGTTCTGAGCATTACACGAAGACGAGGCGCATGAAGCTGGGCGTTGCTCTGGTGCATTACATGAAGTCAGCATACAGTTCGATCGGGAACCAGAACCCGGCAAAGCTCAAACACACTGACGGATTCTACGACGTTTGTTAACGCAGCACAGCGGAACAGAAGAGAAAATATACACGCAGGCACACTAGAACATATCCCTAATAGCGACCGTAATAAGAAGGGGAAAAAAAAGAAAAAGGGAAAAGGCAAACGAAACAAAGACGACGACCCTCTGCTTCAACGGTGACTGTAAACCCAGGCAGGCCGGCCACGAGCTGGCTCACGGGAAAGGATCAGCTCGACGACGGCCAGTCCCGGCGTATGTCGAATGTGTAGTCGATCTGCAGGTAGCATTTCCGGTCGTCGTCGAGGAACTGCCAAAACCAAGAAAGCACTTTGAGGATTGCCTCTGAACCCTGAACTAGCAGCATAGGCTGCACATTTGAACAAGATTATGGTGATCATCAGTCTTTAATTTACCTTAGTCCTGGCAGAGTAGGATCCCCGGGCAAACATCCCCGACGGCGTGGTCTCCTCCGGCGTCACGTACGTGTACTCCTCTGGCTGGGGGCTGAACGTGCCCAGCATCTCCTTGGTGCTATCCACTGCGCCAGCAGTCCAAATAATTAGTCATCTGCATGTACAGAGAATTGGTCGTCGTTTTAGTGAGTTCGTTTGATCGATCTCACCTTTGATGCCGGTCTTCCAGACGCGGTTGGTGTAGCGGAGGCCGGAGACGATGTTGTTGCTGACGGAGAAGGTGAACTTGAGCTTGTACATGGAGCCCTCCTTGAGCGTGAACCAAACCCCCTTGGCGTTGGGCTCCACCGGCAGCGGTAGCACGATGTCCGGCCGCCCCGGGGACTGGATGGACAGGCTCATGATCTTCACGTCAGGCTCCAGCGTCTCTGCAGCAAATTAATTTGGTGTCATGGATTCAAATCTTCTGAATATTCTTGCGTCCAACTGGACAAAAATAATGTAAGCAGTTTCTGATGTGTTTTTTTTTCGAGAATTAGCAGTTTCTGATGTGAACTGCAGGCGCTGGCATATTCTTGTTGAAACAGGAACCTGCATAATGGTTCGTTCTGCTAAGCACAGAAACTTATCTATCACCACGACCATCAGAAGGCATTATTCCCCCAGACAGATCGCTTTCAGTGTTTGATGAATGCACTCCTACCTTGGATCTAAAATCGTTTCGTCAAGTTCTTAGAAAAGAAACTTAACTATCACCATGAACAATCAGAAAGCAATATTCCCCGCACATATCACTTTCAGGGTAAGAAGAAGGCAGTGTTCGTCAGTACGCTGGATCTGAATTCGCATCATCATTGCCGAAGACGAAATAAGGGAGCACGGACATGTACGGGGACCGAAAAAACCAGTGCAATCAACAAAATAGAGGGCTCGAGTCTTTTCCTCACAAAATGATTAGCACGAAAAGACAAAGGCCGGGTCGCCGGCCGTCCGGGTCCGGCCGGCCAGCCCCACCACCTTTTACAATTTCTCTGCATCTGTTCACTATGGCACGGCTGGCCGGCCGGCCGGCCGGTGCACAGATAGATACACTTTCGTTCAGATTAATCACGGAAAGCTACGGCTGGTTCACGGGATCGTACGTGCTGACAACACGACGGTGCTCACATGCGAAACTGATGCTACCGGTTCCAGCCATTAAGCAGGATCGCGACGCAAGGACGATGATCAAATTTAACGGCAGCAACTATGGAAAGTGATGCTGGGTTTGCAGAGGCTTACCTCCGACGGAGTTCAAATCCACGCTGCCGAGGAGCTGCTCCTTCCACCTCCTCAAGCTCTCGTCGTCCTGCGAATCAAGCACGCGCAGAACGCATTCGTCGATCGATCGACAGCAACAGCAGCAACATAGGGTTGCAGAAAGAGGAATTCAGGAACGATATACGGCGGGAAGAGGAGTGTGTATGTATTGGATCGTACCTTGTCCTTCTCGAGCTGGTCCTTGATGCTGAGGATGGGGCCGAGGTCGATGTGCTCGGGGACCTTCTCGCCGTCCTCGTCGTCCTCCTCCTCATCAGCCTTGCGGCAATGCGACGCCGCCTCGGCGCACTTCTTCCCGTTCGTCGCGGCGGCGGCGCAGTCGCCGTTGCCGTGCTCCAGCACCACCGCGCGCTCCTTCACCTCCTCCGGCGCGATGTCGACGTTCTTGGAGCAAGAGATGGCCACTTCCACCGCCGACGACATCCTCACCGCCCCTCGTGCACCGCAGCTCCCACTACAATGGCTCGTTCAACGGGCAGGCGGCCAAGAACGTGGAGACAAAAAGAGGAGAGCGTGGCGAAAAAGCGGCGAGGATGAGGGGGTGGCACGGCACGGGTACCGAGAGAGCTGGGTGCACCAAAAGGAGAGATAGAGAGAGCTCGCAAAGCACAAGGCGCTGGCAGAGAAACGTCGAAGCGGGCTGTGACAGGCGGAAAGGAACGCGGCGCAAGGCTCCAAAAAGAGAGAGAGAGATACAAAGAGACCAGGGAGGGAGGAATGGTTGGATCCAGCAGCTAGCAATGGCAGCAGCGCGCCAGAGAGGATAAGGACTTAAGGATGTTTTAAATTCTCTCTGCGCGAGGGAGGCGACCAGGGAGGGGGAGGAAGAAGAAGAGGGAGGGGAGTGGAGACGACGTGAGGGTCACGACTCGCGCTGCAAGCCCTCTCCTCTCGTCGTCCCGCGTACTGGTACAACTGTAGCGTTAGTTGGGCGCGTCTTAATTAGCATTTTCCTCTCCTGCACAACCCTGCTCGTAGAGCCTGGTTAGTGCAGATTAATTAGTTAGCACTTTCATGTCCCACAAATCATTGCTGTCAAACTGAAAGCAACTAAACAATGGTTCCAAGTGGCGCTTACTATCTTCGGATTTTGGATCTATCCGGTAACGGCAGCCTAGGAGAAGTTGCTTCATTTGTAAAGACGGAAGTTGCAACTTGCGGTTTGTAATTTGTAGAGCTGGAAGTCTCACAAGCTTGCGAGAACCAACCTGGTTAGGAGGATAGTGGTACCCTCAGTTCAATAAAATTCAAATCTCGGGTTTGACACTTTAATGTCTTGTAAAGACGAAATATTTTTCCATTAGAAGACGAAGTTCCCGTTATCAAGCGTCTGCATCTTCCTGTATTTCGAAAGAAAAAAAGCCTGACAGACTTCATGTACTATTGGATTTCGACCGGGCAGAATAGGTCTGTCTAGAAACTGGCGGTAGAATTCCCAATCACTGGAGAATCTGACGAGCTGCTGGAGTTTTTACTGACGGGGCAGGTGAAGATCTGAGGAGGCAACTCAGATGTGCCACCACCCTATCCCAGTGTACTCCATCCTGCAGGTTTTTGTCCCAGGTGCTGTCGACTTGCCCGGTAAATTTAGGTCCGTCCATCGCGCCCCAATCATGCGTGGATCTGCACCACGACGACGATGATGCCGTTCCACGCGGAGCGAGTGATGCTCAATCAATCAATTTGGGTCCCTGGCACCGCCCCACAGCCACAGGTTCAGACCAATTCATCTCGCCTTAACGACCGAGCAGTGCGCAATTGCTCCCGTTCTGCAGCGGCAAGTGGCCACCTCTGAAACCATTACAATCTCAGTGTTGTCTGACCGACCAGGCAAATTGTCGCCGCAAATACGCCCGCCCGTTCATGGCACAGCTAGCAATCGAGCTCTTCCCTGCCTGATGATGTGCAAGATCACAGGGCTATAACAAAAAGATGCAGCTGAAAGTTACATTATAATGTGGTAGGTAGTTTAACTAAATACCCCTGCCCAGAAACTAAGTAGTATCTACAATGAAGAATCTGGGCTTCTGTTCCGGAGCAAAACGTGGTGATGGCGACTGTGCAAAAAACTGTTGGATCTTCTCCTGCAGACTTCAGTTGCTAAGCTTCACCCGAGGCACCGGTGGGCAGAGTATGGAGTATGTGCAGAAGACCTATTGCTCTACAGTACGATCGGCAGAATCTACAGGGAAGATTTGTGGGCGATAGCGGATTGAACTTTGCTGATGAAGTCGTCGACGGGCATGGTGCCCATCTCCCCGCTATGCCTGGACCTGATGGTGAGTGTCCTGGCTTCGACTTCTTTGGGACCGACAACCGCCATCAGCGGCACCTTCTGTGTCTCGGCGTTCCTGATTAACTTCGGCAGACGCTCACCATGGCATACCTCGGCACGGATGCCTCTTGATTTCAGCTCTGAAGCAACCTCATTGCAGTATTGCAGCTGAAAATATGAAAGGACGGTGTCATGGCTTTGTAATTAACGTTAAGAAGGCAAACATCTGGTGTGTGTGTGTGTGTGTCCTGTAAGTATCTACTTCTTGAAAAAAAGTTTCACAAGAATTCTTAGTAGAACAAAAGGACAAGAAACGATATTTCAGTGAAACAGAGATTTTGAAAAAATGTAATGTAATGTACACTCATAAAAGAAACAGCGACTTGAATCAAGTAAAAATAAGGATTCTTGTGAAACTTTTTTTCTTCGGTTATTCAGATATAATATAGTACTACCTCTGTCTATAAAAGGATGTCGAAAGTTTGTCTAAATTGAGATGTATCTAGACATAGATACATCCGAATTTAGACAAATTTCTGACATCCTTTTATGGATGGAGGGAGTACCTTTCTTTGCTCTATGCTTTGCACAAATCTAGTAAGTAGCAAATAATTTCCCATAATTTAACAACACGTGAAAGTATTGCAAAGTAAATGGAGCGAACCTCATTGTTTGTCACAGGTAGAATACGGGCTTGGGTTGGAGCAAGCCAAAGTGGAAAGTCACCAGCGTAATTTTCAATTAGGATACCAAAAAAGCGCTCCAAAGACCCAAGGACAGCTCTATGAATCATGATAGGTCGCTTCTTCTCACTATTTGAGTCGACATAAGTGATGTCAAACCGTTCAGGCAAATTGAAATCAACCTAAAATAGAGGAAAATCAATGGTGTTATATGGCATTTTCCTCAATGAAACCACAGATATACTTTTTATTCGTAGAAAGATATATGACTAACCTGCACAGTAGAACATTGCCATTTTCTTCCAAGAGCATCCTCAATCTTAAGATCGATTTTTGGACCATAAAAAGCACCTCCCCCTTCATCAACCGTGTACCCCCAACCTTTGTCATCTAGCGCGTCTTTCAGAGCAATTGTTGCCTTTTCCCATATGTCATCACTGCCAACAGATTTTTCTGGCCTGGTTGAAAGGTTTACCTCGTACCGCCGGAAGCCAAACTGCCCCAGTATTTCTTCAGTTAAATCAAGAACCCCTCTAATTTCATCTTTTATCTGGTCCTCGAGACAAAATATGTGGGCATCATCCTGCATAATTAACATATTTAAAGACAACAACAAGAACAGTTGAGAAGTTGATAAGGTATTTGCATGTTCTAAAAACTTGCTGCATCTACCAAGTGCAACCTTGTTAGTAAATGTCATAGTAGTAAGCTAATTAACAAAATAACATATCTAGACTAACATACAGAACTGGGCCGGGACTCAAAACTTCCACATTTTCTTTATAGGATACAAGAAAGGTGTCCCCATGGAGTGCAAGTTAATGGACAGTGGCTTTGCTTAAGAATTCGTAATAGGTAGGATACAACTATCTGGTAACTGCGGGCAACAGGAGAATATCATCATGCAATCAGACGGAAAATTACAAGAGAATCAGAATCAACGAAATACCTGTGTAAACCCTCTTACACGGAACAGCCCATGCAGAGCACCAGACAGCTCATATCTGTAGACAGTTCCAAGCTCTGCCACTCTGATGGGTAGATCCCTGTATGAGTGCAGCTTTCTCTTGTATACCAAGATGTGGTAAGGGCAATTCATGGGCCGAAGTTGATATGGCTCATCTTCTACATCCATTTGGTTGTACATGTTCTCTTTGTAGAAATCTATATGTCCACTAATTTTCCAGAGATCAGCCTTCGCAACATGTGGTGTGTACAGTAGATCATAACCACGCTGCAGGTGGATTTGTTTCCACGAATCTTCTAAGACGTGCCTGATAATAGCACCTTTTGGGTGCCAGAATACTAAACCCCCACCAGCATCTTCCTGTTAAATGTTCAGAGGCTACAGTCACTATTAATTGAAAAGACTCATGGGCACACAACATACATGGTATATATGGTAGGCAGGTATGTATACCAATGCTAGAGTAATAGAGTTTACCCGATGCCAGATAGTTTGTTAGAATTGACACATTGACAGTTACAGCAAAATACAGATGAAACATCGACAAATATTGCTAATTGCAGATGTGCAGTCTGCTCGGTGCTAGGTCAATATTTGTGTCCCATGACACAACACGCCATTCTAGTATTTGGACTCAGACTGTTCTTACTTTAAAAACAGGTATTGTTGGATAATAGCTGGATGGGAAAGTTGAGGCTACGATTGGTCTGGTAAGGAAATTTAGAAGTAAGATCCATACCTCTATAGAGAATAGATCGAGGTCCTGACCTAGTCGCCGATGATCTCTGCGCTTGGCCTCCTCCTTGAAGTGGATGTAAGCCTTCAGTTGGTCTTCACTCTCCCACGCAGTCCCATATATTCTTTGTAGCATCTGATTTTTCTCATCGCCTTTCCAGTAAGCACCAGCAACAGACTCGAGCTCAACAGCCTTCCTTTGTATTTTGCCAGTAGTTTCAACATGAGGGCCAGCACACAGATCCCACCACTCTTCTCCTGCATGACCCAACAAATTTGGCGGTCAGTACATAAATCCACCAACCAGTATTCAGCAACAAATAACAGGCAGTAACATTTACCAATGTGATAAATTGTGATGGGTTCTTCCTTAATTCTGTCCAAAATCTCCAGCTTATATGGCTCATTAAGCGCTTCGATCCTCTTTTGGGCCTCTTCCCTGGACACCTCCTCCCTCACCAGTGGGAGGTTCTTTCGGATGATCCGGTCCTAGCAACATACCGTGGTAAACAAGTCAAATGATCCCTCCCTAACACTTGAATCCTGTCCACTCAGGATGAAATTCAACTAATGGATGCTCACCATCTCCTTCTTGATCTTCTTGAGGTCCTTATCTGTCAGGGGTTCCATGTCGAAGTCGTAGTAGAAGCCATTTTCTATCCAGGGCCCTATGGTCACTTTGGAGTTGGGAAACAGCTTCTGGACGGCCATGGCCATGACATGGGCACACTGCAACAGTGAGCACCCAACAGAAATTAACCAATACTCCCGCTACTAACAATTTGGGACACTAACAATACCGATCAGCCGAACGCGAAATTAGCCAACAGCAGTCAGCAATACGCATCCATGCAAATTGATTGATTGAGACAACGACAGGCATTGCGTCATAATAAGCACTATGGAAGAGGGGAAATGGAGGGTGGGACAATTACGGTGTGGCGGATGCGGAGTAGGTTCTCGGAGGACTCGTTGGTGGGGAGGACGACCCGCGCCTCCTCCTCGACAGGTTCACTTTGGGCTGCCTCGGCCGCTTCCGGTGCCGCGGTGGAGGAGGAGCGGACGACGGTGTGCGAGGGCCTAGAGGAGAAGAGGGACTTGAGTGGACGGAACCTGTGCGAGAAGGCGGCGGCCGGAAAGCGGCGCGGCGAGGAGCGTATGGGGAGGAGAGAACGGAGCAAGGGAGCGGAGAGAGTCGCCATTGGGGCGGCGCCGAGGTCCGGGGCGAGCGTGTGGCGGGCGTTCTGGCCCTTGGCCCGTTGGTCGTTGGATATCCTCTCATCGTCTAGATGGAGCCGCCGTTCCTCAAATTACACTTCACACCCCTCAAATCGTTCCTTTCTGTTCAGACTAGTAATTTAGATTATTTTTTTGCGAATACTAGTAATTTAGATTTTGTGAGAGAATCCATTACAAATTAATATATTCGCAACGTTTGATCTCAAAAAAAAATAGTAATCCAGATTTTGTTACTCGATTAAAGTTTATCTTAGAATACATGTATACCTTATTCAATAAAATTGAGGCCGTAGTTTTTGAATGCGCCAAATTTTTGTCAGATTTTCTTTGACAATTTGAAATATTTTCCATATGCTTCCTAGTTCAAAAATGGTTTTACAACCTCTGTTAGGGATTATAAGATCTCCATGTATCTCTAGGTCGTAAATTTAACTAACATAACATGAATTATACAATACAAAAATTATGTCAATAGAAGTAGTACATCTAAGAGCATCACTAGTAAAGCCCCTAAACCCTCAAATCTTCAAAGCATTTTAAGGGTTGAGAATTGGCATTTTTTGGCACTTGTGAGGGGTGAAAAACAGGGGCAAACACTAGAACCCTTAACCCTTAAACCCTCAAACTTTCTGCAACCCTCAACCCTCAAACTGTTATTTGACATATCACAATTATCACTAGAAAAACACATTTAACCATGACATATCACAATTATCACAATTATCGAATATCCCCTAGTACTGCATATAGTATGTGCCTATTGTATTCTGAATTCGCAAAATCAAAGAGTAGATCGTAGTAGGAAAGCACAATAAACTGATAATTTTCTTCACGTCCTTTGCAGTTACACAAAAACATGTCCAGGATGTTGAGGAACTCCATAACCGCCTCAAAGGGCAGGTCCGAGGTGGGCGGGGAGAAGAGCGTGACGGCCTTGGCCGTCGTGAGCTTCTTCCGCTGCGGGCAGCGCGGGGAGAGGAGCCTCGACGCAGGCACGTAGTAGGGCAGGAAGGGCCCAGCCTCGAGAGCGGGAGAGGGGGGGCCGGCGCGCCCTCCGCGCGGCGGAGCAAGCGTCGCGAGGCGGCGACGGTGCGGGCGGAGGCGGAGGTGGACGGCGAGGGCGGGCGCCGGAGCGGAGGCGGCGTCGGGGCGGGCGAGGCGGAGGAAGCTGAGGTGGTCGGCCGCCGCCGCGGCAAACGGGGATCAGAGCTTGGTGGCTGACGGGAGGGGGAATTGAGGCGAAGCGGGCGGCGAGGGAGGCGACGGGGCCGGCGACAGAGGAGGCAGGCGGGAGGGCGGAAGCGGCCGGCTCCATGGCGCGGGGCGGCCGGCGGCGGCAGGGCTACGGGCGGGGTTGAAACTCCCCTCCCGCGCGTGTGGGGGAATAGAGGTTGAAGGGGTTGAGCCTCTCCAACCCTCACATGTACAGGTTGGGAGGAGGAATAGGGGTCCGGTCCTTAAAAAAAATTGAGGGTTCGAGGGTTAAGGGTCTACGTCGTTTTTTGGTGAAAAACTGTAAAATAATACTCCCTCTATTCCATTCCCTCTATTCCATTCTATAGTGCCTATAGTTTTTGGCACGGAAATTAGCACAAGAGTAATTTTTACACAAGACCCCCTAGCTGAACGATTTGAGATCAATGTAAAATTTGGGAAATACATATCTTCCTAACTTATCATAACAAATCCCACAAATCTCTCTTGTTGATTCTCCATATATATGCAACAAAGTTCAACTAAGGAAAGCAAAACATTGCTGCCTAATTTTAAGAAATCGTTGGGCCATGCATTAGGAATCTCAATTAATTGTTTCCAATTTTGTATGAATTTTTTCTCACGCATGTTGTGTGGGAGCTGAACGGGGAGGGGGTAATTGTAAAAAAGCGAAGCTACAACCTTATATTCTGAAACAAATGCCAAAAATCTATAGGCACTATAGAAAGGAATGGAAGGAGTAGTTATTTTTGAGGATTTGAGGGTTTAGGGGTGCTACTAGTGATGCTCTAAGCTTTTCTCATGATATCTGTTTTGTAACATGTATCTGTTATTACATTAGTTACGACATAGGGATATTTGGACGCCTTGTAATCCCTAACGGATGTATTTTAGAGTTGAAGAGATATGAAAAGATATGTAGAAGGAGATATAAGGCAAATTATGATAAATGGGTCTAAATAATATATGTGGCAACTAATAAAGGCCAAGTAAGATGTAGCAACATATAAGTGCTCTTTTGATTCATGGGAAAAACAAAGAAATATTAAAGAAGTAGAATTTAGATGTCATACCTAATTAAATTCTATTTAAATAAAAAATTTAAGGTATGATCTAATAATTTTTCTATAAAATTGACACTACCAAGATTTCTATGGGATTAGTTCCTAGGGATATATTTCTATGAATCAAACAGATTTTATATTTAAAAATCGTAGGATCCAAATTCAATATAAATTCCATGAATCAAAGAAGCCCTATAGACAAACGCAATAAATTATCTTCCCAAGCACAAAGCAACTTATCTTAAACCTCCAAATGTTTGGAAGCGCACGCCATTGCATCTACTCATTTGGATGGATATTGAGTTCGCAAAATATACAGACCAAAATGCCAACCCCCAGGGTCTATGAGACCCCTTTTGATGTCTGGTGTAACCACTATTACGGCTAGAACTTGTCCAAATTGGTTCCCAGCAAACTATGGGATGAAGATGTAGAAGTCCACACTAGAATAGTTTATATAGCAATGCGAACATACGACGACATTTCATCTACACCTATACCAAAGTTCATAATCAAAGGGGTTCAAGGGCTTGTCTCAACCGGTTGCCAAAGGGTGCACATACCCAGACATTCCATCTACCCTGACAATTCACATTAATTTTGCAGGCAAGCTAACAAACGAACACCGTAACAGTTGGCCAGTTAGTTTGTTTTGAATACAGGGATGCAACCAACGAAAAAGAAAGGGAAAAAACCAAGCAGCCAAGAGTGCAGATCACATAACAAGGATTAAGATGGCCACCTATCAAGTGCAAATAGGAAAGTAAAGGAACATTGGCAGCCAAAGCATAATCTACGAAGAAATTTCTAACGGCAAGAAACAGATTGAATCAAAAAAAAACAATGCAAGCAGGAAAATGAGTGAACACCACCAGCTTAAACTTGACTTAACTCATTTGATCCGAGGACAATGTATGGAAGGAAAATTGCCCGATATGGTTCAGGGCACATACTCGAACTCAAACTCAACCCTAAGATAGTAATTGTCTGGGACTGCTGCCGCAACCTACGACAACCATTGGAGTTCGATGCCTCCACCAAAAACGAATGTTGGGAAAATCCACCCTCTACAGAAATTATTGCCTTTCAACGTTAAAAAGATAAAGTTCACCAGATCCTGAAAGGGCAGGACTGGGAACAGAGTTCTCTTGTTCGTCATCATTTCTTCCCGTTTAGGCACCGCCTGAGCCGTACTTCTTGCCGAAGAAGAGGATCTGGAGCTGGTCATAGCCGGAAAGCACACCAGCACCAGCAATGGCACGGAGGATGTTGGCACCAGCACCCTTGAAGAGAGACTTGGCACCCTCCTTTGCCAGGATCTGCTGGAAAGCATCGAACGAGCTCTTGTACTTGACAGCCTCACCAGAGGTCATCATCATCCTTCTGCGGACGGTGTCAATGGGGTAAGAGGCAAGTCCCGCTCCGTTGGTGATCAACCAACCAAGAGCAAAGCTGGCAAAGAAGTTGTCCTGCAAGCAAGTGAAGTTGGATAAGAACGAGCTCAGAAGATACATTCAAAATTAGATGGATAAGAAAGAGTTCATAAGAGACATGACAAAGTAGAATTGAATGCTGAGAGAAGCTAGAACAAACCTGGAGAGTGCCAGTGAGGAGAACTGGCTTCAGTGAGTCATACAGACCAAAGTACAGACCACGGTAGACAATGATTCCAACACAAGAGATGTTGAATCCACGGTAAAGCCCAGCAATACCATCTGACTTGAGAGTCTTGCGGTAGACATCAACAAGGCCATTGAATTGCCTCTCACCTCCTCCCTTGGAGGCCTTGGCATCATTGGCCAGCCTTGTCCTAGCATAGTCAAGGGAGTACACGAAGAACAGGGAGGACGCACCAGCAGCACCACCAGAAGCAAGGTTGCCAGCAAACCACTTCCAGTAACCATCTCTGTCCTTCTTGAAGTTGAACAGGCTCTTGAAGTAATCCTTGAAGGCAAAGTTCAGGGCCTGCAGAACAGAACAAGTGATTGTTAGGCCACCAGAATTTTTTTGAAGGAAATTTTGTATATATACAGGATAATGTATTCATTTCAGCATTCGAGACACTCAGTCATCTATAACTTATACAAACTACATAAAACATGAAGGAACTGAACCAACTCAATTTCACAAGCTGATAACATACCAAACATTTTTTGAAGTACAAAAACAAATGCACAGTCAAGGTGTTTGTAATACTTAAAAGATAGCATAACAAGGTATAAAAAGTAAGCACTATGTGATTAACATTTAAAACAATACAAGGTTTATATTTATAGTTAGCTATTCTGATTATCAAACAAAACATTACTGGGCATGTTCAAAGGCAAATGCAAAATGTGCTGTAGAAGACAATAAGAGATAGATACCTGAGTGGGGAAGTAACGGATAACATTGGCAGTGTTTCCTCTCCACAGTGAGCCAAAACCTTCATCCTTGATTGTGCGGCCAAAGCACTCACCAATACCCTTGTATGGCTCAGAGAGCCTGCCAGACTTGAGCATCTCATCCTGGTTCTGGATAAGCAGCTTGACACGCTCAATGGGAGCAGCGGCAGTCTTGGAAACTGCAGCAGACACACCTCCCATGAGGAAATCGATGGCAAAGTTCTTGACACCCTTCTTCTCAGGTGGCGAGTTGGCAAAGATAGGAGAGGTCGACACCATGTTGCTGCCATTGAAGGTCATTGTTGGAGCGTAGATGCTCTGGGTCATGTAGCTGCTTGTGCTGAAGCGCCTGTCATAGGCTGACACAGACGGGCACATGTTGCGGGCACGGACAACTCCAGAGAAGCTGGAGCCAAGGTGGAACTGTCCACCGAACTTCTGCACAACTGATGGCTGGTTGGCCCGGTCCGCCATTGTACTGTCCTGCAGAACAACCAGATCAATGAACTAATCAGTAAGCATGATTAACCCAAGTGAAATAGATAAAACTTTCATAACGTCAGAAACATGGAGAAAGTAAGATAAAATAAAAGTATCATACATTTTACAGCAAGGGAAGCTAATGACAAATCCCTAATTAGTTATCAAGAAAACTAGCACAGATGCAATGGAAATTTGATGAGCCACAACAATTAACCATGATTACCTAAGTTACAGGCATGAATAGCATTAACAGAATCAAAACATGAATTATAGTAAATGAATAAACTGCTGACACAAGCTTGGCCGGACTACCACTAGAGCAATGAATAGACAGAATAATGGAAGCTTTTAATAACAAAAATACTAGTCCTGAAAACTGGGAAGAGTGGAAAATACTCAAATAGGATATACAGCAATGGCACTGTACAGAATCAGCGCAGGCAGTGAGTGAACAAAAAATCAGGCATATTGACGAGCAGAAGAATATAAATTATAAGAGCACTGTAAGAAAGCATGTAACCTGTTACTAAACCAGAATTATCTAATCCTACAGCAATAATAAGCAAATCGGAACCGAACCAGTACAAAAGTAGAACACGTTATGGAAATAACAAACGTGTCTGCACTCCTGGAAGGAGGGAAATGGCCAAACAGTGTCGTTTGTGCAGTAAGCGTAGGATCTACAAGATGAACAAATGCAGAATTCTACTAGTATCTAAAACAATAGTGTATATGAGAAGGCCCGAAACGTTCACGTTTCCAAGCAATCTTACGACGAAACAAGTTCATCATATTTTTTGGACGGGATGAAGAGGCCGTCAGATCACACAACAGACGGCCCAAAACATCACCAGATGCACAGTCTAACACGACCACCTTTGATCCACCATACTAGAACATCTGCCTACATGTTTTAATGACTTCCCGATCTACAGATCCCGATCCACCGCCGCGATCTAGATACGCTAAACCATGGTGCGCAACGAGAATGAAAAGAAAAAACGCGCATCTACACAGAAACGAACGAGATCTGACAAACAGAATAGACAACGAGTACGCAAAGAGCAGATCCACCTTACCGGAGAAGAACCGAGCACGGATCTGAGCACTACCACCGTCGACTAGCACGACCCGAACGAACGAACCGAAGGAAATGGATCTACGAGAGCAACGTCTACACAGATCTATATATACACACACCAGACCCCGAGAAAACAATAGCGCGGCCACAAATAGGCAGATCGAGAACGGGGAGGGGGCGAGCCGAGAGGCCAGCCATGGGCGGAAGAACTCACCCTTCGGAAGCGGAGGCTGAGGCGACGGGGGTGGTGCTCGGCGGCTCCGCTCCTTCCGGTCTTCAGCGAGAGAGGACTGGCGAGGCGGAGCGGGGGAGGGCGAATATAAGAGGGACGGCTAGGGTTTCTGGGATGCGTGCCTTTTTATCTTCGCCCTCCCCCTGGAGCCTAGCGGGTCGGGTCGCGTTCTCGCTCGCGGGCGGGTGGAGCCGCTGCGGCCGCGCTGGCGGTGTGCGGGATCCCGGTCATTTCCCGGTGGGGGACGCGCGAGCGATCTGGACCGTCGATCTGGGCGCGGTTGGTGGATCGGCGGCGCTGGGCCACGTGGGTGGGGGCAGGTCGTTCCGGTCCGGGTGTTTCGGCTGGAGACGTGCGAACGCTGACGTGGCGCGCGTTGGTTGGTGGTCCGAGATTCCGAGAAGGAGGGCGAAAAAAATGACGGAAGAGTCGTGTCTGGACTTTGGAGGGTCAGATCGGGCCAGCCGGTGGCACCCGGTGGTGCGGGAATGAGAACATGGGCTCGTGGGGAACGTGCAAGTGGGTTGGGAAAGGGTTGGAATATCGCGGCCTCTTCTTTTCTTTTCTACCCCTTTGGAATGGTCAGCTAGGCTGTACCGCCGTGGCCTAGCTCAATCATATCGTTTGTTTATACGATTCTGCTGTATATAATTTTTTTGCCTCTTGAAAAGAAAGTATGCTCACACTTTTCGTCTCTCTTTTTCTAGATCGGTGTACCCGTTCTTGCGGTGCTGCGAGTCTCCATCGTCCATTGTTCGCCTCAAAGGCCATTTTGCAGGAAGGATGGCTGGCTGGTGTGGAAGGGCGATTTGTATTTACAAATCCAAGGTGCCGGTTGCAAAATAGAGGTGTTCCATTCGGTGTTTGACCCGCCATTTTTATACAGTTGACGTCTGATGTGCATGAGAAAAATTAATCCCTCTGTCCTAGTTTACAAGGCCTGCACGCATCTCTAAATCGTTAAATTGATCACTATAATATGGATTATGCAACCAAAAGTGCTTTTAGCTCCCGAACTCTAATACTCTCGCCATTTTAAAAAAAATGTTTATAAGTTATTTAAAAAAATTGAAAAATAATTCTGGAGATTGTTAGTGATACATCTCACAATCATGCAAAATCTCAATCCAAGATTCTTTTTACTGTGTGCTAGACAAAAATAACAAAATCTAACATGTTTTTTGAGATTTGAAAATGACTACTCAGATCTGTGCTTTTGTCATTTTTGTGTAGCTTAAAATATAAAGTATTTGAAATTTATATTTTACACGTTTGTGGGATACATTATTAGCTATATGTAGGTTTTGTTTTCTGAATTTTTTGAAACTCAAAAATATGATTTTTTATTTATTTGAAAAACGAGATCACCGGTGCCCATGTGCACCAAATCTCTGTCCATTATGCAATACATAAATTATATATGTTTAGAATTAGAACATCTAAACTTTCTAATGATATATAGTAAATTTATGTAATATATATTTTGTATTACGTTGGTGAAATTTACAACCTAGAAATACGATCAGGGCATGTAAGCCGGAACGGATGTAGTAAAATAAATTAAAACAAGGCGGAAAAAATTGCCCAAGTTATTAGTTAAGAAGAAAATAATGACATGTTTATTTACGGGAGACCAGACGAAAACAAATACAGACATACCAACACGAACCCTCCCAACACAAAACAGCGTAACCACAATCGCTAACATAAAAAACATAAAAGAACCCTCAATGAACACACCAACAAAAAACAATGGGCAACACCAAAGCCAACCGTAGATCATCCACCAAGCCGTTGCATGCGCCTTTCCTATGGCGCCACTCTTCTTCTCCTTTACAAAGAGAACCTCGGCATTATGTGCCGGCGGGTGTGGAATGCGCACGGAAGCCACATCCAATTACCTTGAAGATCTCAAGTTCATCGGCAAGCTGACGTGAGAATACCAACCAGGTAGACCCATAACAAACAAAAAAGCCCAAACGACAATGGAGGTCCATAATCGAGTTGTGGTTGTTTCCCATAGTAGGGCTTGCACAAAAATTACGTTCGATCGAACAAGACACCACAAATACTTGTCATAGAAAGACAAGCTCATCTCAAGTTTCTTCTAGATCTTTTTGGCACGATTTATTCCCATCTCAGCCTCAATATTTACTCTTAAAGTCAGTCTCTAGCTTGTAGACAAACTCTGCATAACAACACAAGCTTTTCGGCACGTTTTATCCTTGCCCATGCTCACCTATGAAACTTTATAGGAGGTAACTGATTCCACGCTTGGCAGGGAAGTTTTTTTCAGATGAGCTCTCTCTGGAGAAAAAGAATGTGGTGTGCTAGCGTGGGTAATACTGTCAATCAATTTAAGCAAGGGCCGAGGATGTCACATTTGTTAGTTTTTCAAAGAACTTGAACATCCCAAAAGAAAATTGGGAAATACAATGAAAGATATCTACACGATCTGATGTCAGAATCTGCCAATGGAGATCTTGGTGGAATGTTGAGGGAAGGAGATTCTAAGTATTTGCCCCATATTCCATATATGCAGGGAGTTGGAAAAAACCAGCATGCGGACCATACATTGCTAAAGAAAACCAGGACCTTTGAAGGTAGAAATTGAAACCAGTTGATGTGAGCATTACCCTTCGGGTAACCAACATTAGACTACCTCCTCCGGTCTAACTAGGGGCCCAACAACCAAGGTGGGCATATACGTTGGTTCCAGAGAAGGAGACTTATCCAAAGAAGTATTCTTGACGAACAAGGCAAAAAGACGCTATACAAGGAAAGATTAGAATAGATCTCTTTGTAACCTAGTCGAGTCCGGACAGAACTCTCGGGACCTGGCCTGCAATATAAAGGCCAGGAGAGGGTCTGCCGAGACACAACTTCAACACATAGATCCACCGTAAGTCAGAGCTACAACCCTAGAACTTTAGCCTCTCGACGGGACAACCACCACAGCCTATCGGCTGCCCCATTGTAAACCGATATATTCGGTAATCAAGATCAGACAAGCAGGAAGTAAGGGTTTTACCTCATCGAGGGCCTCGAACTTGGTTAAATCTCTCTCCCCGTTTGTTTGGTATCTGATGTCTCATGTCAGCCTGCAGGATTCCATCAATCCTAAGCCCCTCATGGTGGGCATTGTCGGGGAGCACCCTCGTCATTTGGTGCCGTCTGTGGGAACCCTATCGGTACAAGGCACATCATCGGCTGCTCTAGTCACGTCAGTTGCGTTCTCACTGACATCACCAACACGTTCAGGCTCAAGGGACCCGATTCGCTGCGGATCCTTCGAGTTCACTCCATGCAACAACGCGTCGCGCCTGACTCCTTCGTAGTTATGCGGCGGCATGGACACAATGTTCGATGGCGTCCAGTTCATCATCAACTCTGGAGGTTTCCTTCGACTTCCGGGTTCGGGTGCGCCTGGCTTGCAAAGGACTTCAACTCCAACAAACAATCGCCATTCCACCGCTAGCTGGGGCGGATTTGCCATACTCGTTCAACAACAGCGACGTATACACCAAAGAAATCTTGGTAGCATTGGGAGCAGGCAGGAGCGCCAGAAGAGGAGAAGGGATCCTCACTACGAGGCAATTGATCGTGCCGCAAGCCTCCCTTATCGGTGTGGCGAGCAGGATGAAGGATACTACAGTGAGCGATTAACCAGAAGCCACAGCCGACATGTTCGCCTCCCTCAGGCGCCTTACCTGCCAGCTGCAGCACAACGTGTCGCTCCATGTTACTTACATTGACCCAAAGGACAATATTGAGAAGGCCTCACATCTGCTCTAGGATTTTCGGCAGTTCCTCGACATTCAAAAGTTGTGTGAGGAGTTAAGGTCTAATTCAGAAGCAATGGCGCATCCGACAAAATATGGAAAAACTGCCTATGTTCAATCACAACAACAGCAGTACGAGCCGACCGAAGATATCTACGTGCATGCCGAAGTCTACCTTGTATCTCGAGGGCTGATACGTCCAAAACGTATCTACTTTCCCGAACACTTTTGCTATTGTTTTGCCTCTAATTTGTGTATTTTGGATGCAACTAACACGGACTAACGCTGTTTTCAGCAGAACTGCTCGTGTCTCGTTTTTGTGCGAAATCCAACTTTCAGGAAAATCCTCGGAATTTATGCGGAAGGTCCTATTTTCCCCGAATATGGCGGGCGAAGGGCAAGGTGGGGGCAGGGGCCCCACACGCTAGGCCGGCGCGGCCCAGGGAGGCGCGCGGCCTAGTGTGTGGCGGCCTCGGCGGCCCCGACGCCCTCCTTCGGACTACTTATTGCATTCGACCTAAAAACGCACGGGAGTTAGTCGAAATCGCCGAAACATCCGATGCCGCCCCGTCGTGAAACTCCGTCTCGGGACCATAAACTCCGTTCTGGCACTCCGCCGGGACGGGAAATTGGAGGATATCATCGCCATCATCACCACCGACGTCTCTCCATCGACCAGCCATGTTTCCCCCATCCATGTGTGAGTAATTCCCCCTGTAGGCTGAAGGGGATGGTAGGGATTGGATGAGATTGGTCATGTAATAGCATAAGATTGTTAGGGCATAGTGCCTAGTGTCCGTAATTGGTACTTTTATGATATTGTTGCAACTTGTTATGCTCAATGCTTGTCACTAGGGCCCGAGTGCCATGATCTCATATCTGAACATGTTATCAATTCATTATGATATTCATTGCTTTATGATCTTACCTGCAAGTTGTATACACGTATTGCTGTCCGAACCCGAGGCCCCAAGTGACAGAAATTGGGACAACCGAAGGGGATGGCGGTGATATGAGGATCACATGTGTTCACGGAGTGTTAATGCTTTGCTCCGGTGCTCTATTAAAAGGAGTGCCTTAATTTCCGTAGATTCCCTAGAGGCCCACGCCACCGGCTGGTAGGACAAAAGATGTTGTGCAAGTTTCTCATTGCGAGCACGTACGACTATATATGGAACACATGCCTATTGATTGATTAGTACTTGGACACCGTTTTATTATTATCTGCAAATGCCCTGCTTTGAATGTTACATGAGTTTCTCTCATCCATGCAACGCCCGTTCATCCATCCCACAGTATTTTAATCCTGCTGTTTACTATAATCACTACTGTCTTTGTTACTCGTCTTATTGTTCCACTACATCTGTATAAAGCTGTTACTCTTGATAAACTCTTGCGAGCAAGTCTGTTTCAGAATTGACAACTCCGCTGTTAAGGCTTACAAGTATTCTTTGTCTCCCCTTGTGTCGAATCAATAAATTGGGTTTCTTCCCTCGAAGACTTTGCGATCCCCTATACTTGTGGGTTATCAAGACTATTTTTTGCGCGGGGAGCATAGCTTTATTTGCAAGTTCACTTGGATTGATATTGTTCGCTGCAAATTCTCCATCATGGGTAAACCTCGCGATCCTAAAGTCGCCATATTACCATCCACTACAAGAAAAGGTACAACTCGAGTACCTCTGCTGCTCTTGATTCACCATCTGTGATTGATAAACTTGTTTCACCACCACATGCTTCACATGCTGGTACTTCTGCTAGATCTGAAAATTCTTATAATATTGATGATGCTTCTGCTGTGCTTGATGATAGTGGTTCATTGGGATCTTTTCTAGATGCTACAATTGCTAAGTCTAGACAAATTGAAAATGAAAACTCCTAATGAAAATGCTGCTACACCTGTTAATTCACCTGAGTCTGTTGAATACTCTAGTGATAATCTTGATGAGGATTATGTAGAACTTGATGATGATTTTATTGATAAATGCAATGCTACTACTGATGCAAGAAAAATTAAAAAGTTGCTTGCACAACATACTGTTAGATATAAACTGTCTCCCGATCCTAAATTTGCCACATCTCCTATAAACATTAAGGATAAGGATTATGATTTTCTCTTGATTTGTCTCATATATCTATTGTGGAGAAAACACCTTTTTGTGGTACTGAAAAAGAAAGTGTTGTAGAACACATGATTGAGCTATCCACTCTTAGTAGCTTGTTTTTCGATGATGTTAAGAAGCGTACTTATTTCGTTGCTAAAATTTTCCCTTTCTCATTAAAGGATGATGCTAAAACTTGGTATAATAGTTTGCCACCTGATTCTATTAATAGTCCAAAAGAATTGCTTGATGTTTTCTTCCGGAAATACTTTCCTGCTAGTGCTCAACATATTGCTTTGCAGAGAATTTATAATTTTGATCGGGAAGATGGAGAGAAATTGCGAGGCTTGGGCTAGATTTTGCTCTCTTATTAGAGCTCGCCTGACCATGATTTGGAAAAGCATGATTTACTTGATACATTTTATAGTGGACTAACTATTGAGTCTAGGGCATACCGGATAGTTGTGTGGTTGTGTTTTCAGAAAAGAACTCCGACGCTGAAGAAATATTGGCTAGAATAGGCCGAATCATGATGATTGGTCTACACTGAACCAACCCCGACACCAATATTGAAGAAGAGGGGTATGATTAAATTAAATGATGAAGATATGACGGAAGCCAAGAAATCTCTTAAAGAGAAGGGTATTAAATCCGAAGATGTGAAGAATTTACCTCCCATAGAAGATTTATGTAAGATCACTCCCCCTTCATCCATGATTGAGGTACACTCTCTTGAACGCTTTACTAGAGAAGATATTCCGTATTCAAAACCTCCTGCTCAATGCTTAGATGAGTTTGATAATTATATTGTTAAGCAAAATAATTTCAATATGAGAGTAGAGAATCATTTAATGGAAAATTCTCAAGCTATTAGTGAATTGCATGGTATTGTGGAGAGAACCTCCAATGATGTTAAGATAATTGTTAAACATTTTCAAATGGTTCAAACTCAAATTGATCAACTCACCAAAGTGCAAAATGACTTGTTAAAAAATAATTCTAAAGAAAAACATGCTTATGAAGTAACAACTAGAGGCGGTGTTTCTACCAGGGATCCTCTATATCCGAAGGGCATCCCAAAAGATTTGAACAAGATTCTCAACGAACTGAAACTAGTGCTCCATCTAAGAAAAGAAAAAGAAACATAAAAGTTGTAGAATCCTCTGAACCTGTTAATGATCCTAATAGTATTTCTATTTTTGATGCTGAAACTGAAAGTGGTAATGAACATGATAAAGATAATGATAAGAATGATGCTTCTGATAAAGAAGAGGTTGAAGAAGAATCTGAAAAGCATGCTAAAAATAAAAAAGTATACTAAAGAAGATTTTATTGCTAAGAAACATGGTAGTGAAAGGGAGCCGTGGGTTCAAAAGCAAATGTCTTTTCCTGCTAAGAAACTAAAATCAAAGGAAGATGAACACTATAATAAATTTTGCGATTGGATGAAACCTTTATTCCTGCAAATACCTTTGACTGATGCTATTAAATTGCCTCCTTATTCAAAGTATATGAAAAATATTGTCTCTAACAAAAGGAAAATTCCTAATGAGGAGATTTCCACTATGCTTGCTAATTACTCTTTTAATGGAAGCTTGGCGACCCAGGTATTCCGACTATTCCTTGTTCTATTAAGAGTAATTATGTTAGAACTGCTTTATGTGATTTGGGAGCGGGTGTTAGTGTTATGCCTTTCTCTCTTTATAAGAGACTTTATTTAGATAAGTTGATACCGACTGATATATCTTTGCAAATGGCTGATAAATCTACTGCTATTCTGTTGGTATATGTGAGGATGTTCCTGTTCAAGTTACTAATAACTGCTTGATATTAACTGATTTTGTTGTGTTGGAAATGCCGAAGATGATAATATGTCTATTATTCTTGGGAGACCTTTTCTTAACACCGCAGGGGCTGTTATTGATTGCAATAAAGGAAAAGTTACTTTCAATGTCGATGACAAGGTGTTATCACCAGAATTTGACCGGATCAGAGGTGGGCCGCGATTAAAGATGGGCTTGAAGAATATACATGGAAGAAATACATGAATCGGCCTTGTATACAAAGTTTGGGCTAGTTTGCCCGTGTATCTGTAAATATAGTAGGATATGTGTCGGTTAGATAGAATTTGGCTCGTGCACGGTTGGGATTATTCCCACGTTAGAAAGTCTACGGACTATAAATATGTATCTAGGGTTTATGGAATAAACAACAATCACGTTCACCACAAACCAATCTAGGCGCATCGCCAACTCCTTGTTTCGAGGTTTCTTCCGGGTAAGCATCATGCGCCTAGATCGCATCTTGCGATCTGGCGACAACGTTTATTCGTTGTTCATGCGTTGCTCGTGCGAAGCCTTGTTGATGGCGAGCAACGTAGTTATCATAGATGTGTTAGGGTTAGCATTGTTCGTCGTGTTACATGCTTTCGTCCATGCAACCCTTAGACGTCTAGCCGCCTTACGCCTATCTTAGGTGTAAGGGCGGCACCCGCTGATCGTTATTTAGTAGATCCGATCCGTTATGATTGCTCCTTGTTCTTCAAGGATTAGTTTAATATCTGCATAGTTAGGCCTTACAAACGGGTTGAAGGATCCGGTGGCACGTAGGGTGTAGTTTGCTAGCCTAGACAGGATGTTCGGGATCAACTTCATGTTGGTTTTTAGGCCTTGTCTAGGGTCGGTTATGATCACCGTGCGTGGCCGCCAGGCTCAATCACGCGTAGGATGTTCCGATTATGTGGTGAAACCTAAATCGTAGTAGGTCGTTTTAGCTTTATTTCGATCAAGCAGACCACCATGTGACCGTATACCTCATACGGATAATGGGTGGATCGGCTCCTTGAGCCGATTCACAGATAACCTGAGCCGATCGAGGCTCGTATTTAATGTTTACGTGTATGCCATGCGGGAACTAAGCGAAGCAAATCCATCACCTTCCGACCGGTATAGTCGGTGGCACGCCTGCACCGGCATCGGACGTGCGTGCGAGTCTTTGCGGGCGTCGCTCGAGGACCGGGGGCCGCAGATCTTGGAAGCCTCCGGCTCTCTTGTGTTGCCGTCTGCTCGCCGGTGGGTTTCGACCGCAACACATTCGCACGCCCGGTGGGACAATCTTCGACATCAACTACATCGCCGTCTACATCGAGATGGCGGAAGGTACTCCGGTCACGTACGAGGATCGGCGACGAGCTCAAGAAGAAGTATGACGAGGTCAAAGCTATCCTCGGCCGACCTCATCGGCTCTTTCCGGAGAACCCGCTCACACGGCATCGGGTGGAAGGGTTCTCGCAGCGCGCTCTATGGAGTGGACTGTCTACCCCTTCGGAAGAACGCACCGGGTCTGCGTCGGGAGATTAATTTCATGGTAGCTCATTCGCGCACCGCCATTCGAGACTGGTGAACACTTTGGAGCGTGTCGCCCTTCGGGTGATCCAGGAAATCATGAGCCATCGGTATTCTCCGTCGGGACAGCTCAGGGACTCACCAAGGAGAGATACCACTCCGGTCCCGACCACCGATGTCGTTCGCGTTGGCACACGAGGTGCCGAGTTCATCGGCATACGTCGTCTACAAGATCGGTGGTGACCCTAGTGATTACCAGTTCTTGTATGAGGCGCCTAAGGAGATCCCTCACGGATACACGTGCACATACGTGCGGGACTCACTGGGTACTCTCAAACCGGGCAACGCGGGGACTTCTAGAAACGGGAGGAACTTACGGAACAGATCTTGAGAAGCGAGACGTGGCTAGCTAAGTATGCCACTTCGACGAACCTCCGAGCTCAACTCCTGCAGTTGGCTCGAGCTTGAGAAGCAAGCGTGGCTGGCTATATACCACCCCAGCGAATCTTCGAGTTCGACTCTGCAGGCCATCACCGCGGATCGGATCGGTACAATCTTAAGAGACCAGTTCGGCATGGTGCCGAAAGGAGAGCGATCGGCTATTCCAAGCCGTACCCAACGAGTACGATTTGATCCCACTACCACCCAAATATCGGCTCCCGAATTTTCCAAGTTTAGTGGGTCAGATGGCTCCAGCTCAATCGAGCATGTGAGCCGATATTGGCGCGGTGGGCACGATCTCGACATCGGATGAACTACGTGTGAGGTTCTTCGCACTATCCCTCACAGGATCGGATTTTGGGTGGTACACATCCTGCCATACTCAATCCGGACTTGGAAGTTGGAAGAACACTTCCACCTACGGTATCACTCAGAGTCTTAGGAGCCAGCATTGCCGATCTAGCACAAGTGCGACGAGCGCGGAGAAATGGTATCGAATACATCCGGCGCTTCGGGAGGAAACCGATGCTATTCGGCTCGTGTGGCGAAAAGGAAGCGGTCGAATTGGCGGTGGTGGGTCTTGCATCACCAATCAAGGATGTGGCCTCCCACGAGTACCCTTCAGCTGCGCATATGGTGCGAAGGCGTCGTTATATGAACAGCGCACCCGAGGTATACCAGGATAAATTCAAGCATGCGGTGGTCCCGGTTGAGGCAGATGAAGATGAAGGCTCTGCGGGAGATCAAGAAGAAGTGGTTGAATGGACTCGGGGCAAGCCCGTGTCCCGCAAGTGGGTTAAGCCACAAGGTCCTCCAGAGGGTTTGAATTCGACGTGACTAAAGCTGAGCCAATTTTCGACCTCTTACTTAAGGAGAAGCAGCTAAAGTTACCCGAAGGCCACAAAATCCCCACGGCACAAGAGCTGAACGGAAAGCCATACTGCAAGTGGCATAACACGTTCACCCATACCACCAACGACGCAGGGTGTGGCGTCGGCGATCCAAATGGCGATAGAACAAGGGCGGTTAATTTTTAGCCAGTACGCCATGAAAGTCGACACGCACCCCTTCCCGCCGTTAACATGGTGGAGTGCACTTACCATGGGAGGTGCCAGCCAGGTTCCTCGTTCGGCATCAACATGGTAGGACCGGGCACCACTCGGTAAAGAGACGAGGGGTGCTCTCATAACAAGGACAAAGAGGAAGCCGCTCCACGCGATCGGCTCGGCACGATGGCAAGCGCGTCACAGAGGGAGAAGTGAAGAATGTGCGGTATCAGCGACCTCTCTCCGATCACCTCCTCAACAAGTACGTGAGTCAATACGACCAACGCCGCGATATGACGACGACGACGAAAGAGATCGTCGGCTAGCGAGACGCCAGGAGAGGCCGAGCATGATCACGACGAGGAGAGATATGAGCGCCATGCCAAGGAGAAGTCAAGAGAACAAGACGATGTGGATAGGCGGGACTGTCCTTTCTTCAGACACTGCTGGGATTCGGGAATGAGCCGATTGCCTACAATCGGCAAGCGCAGTGTAAAGAAGAAGGGTGCGGGAGACGTGTCAGATTCAAACGTCTAGGGCCGCTCCCATCTCGGAACAAGTGCCGAGTCCTCTCGGTGGAAGATCTCGAGGAATTAGAAAACGACGATGAAGAAGAAGATAAGTACCACCGGCCAGGTGGTGCCGATGGACTCAGCCGTTCCCAAAAGCGTAGGGTTCAGCGGCTACGTGGTTTGGAGGAAGGTGAAAGGTTATACTGCACACGTTAAGGAAGGCGCGGCCGATCGGCCGCGAAAATGAACTCTGACGAAGAAGGTCGACCACAAAAGAAAGAGTGGCGTCCCAAACAAAGAAAGCCGATGATGAGACATCGGCTGGCACAAACATGGTGTTCATCCTTCCAGCGGAGTTTTGTGCTCTAGGATTGGACGAAGCGCCCGTGGCACAACTTGCGGCCCACGGCGGTTATCTTTGAGAAGCCACGAGAAAGAAGCTACAGACAAAGGCCCTGTACCTACGAGGTTATATCAATGGGCAGCCTCACAAGATGGTGGACACCGGAGCGGCAATCAACATTATGCCATACTCCATGCTACGTCGATTGGGACGCTCTAGCTCGGATCGATCAAGACCAACGTTACCTTGGCGATTTCAACCGGCATCGAAGCGCAAGGTGTTCGAACGTGGATCTGACCGTAGGAAGAAAGACCATCCCTACGACGTTCTTTATTGTCGCGGCAGAGCACCTATCTTGTCCTGTTAGGAGAGATTGGATCCACGCCAATTGTTGCATTCCATCAACGATGCACCAATGTTTAATACGGTGGGATGGAGATGAAGTAGAGGTCATCCACGCAGATGACTCAGCCGAGATTTCAACGGCGGCATGAACGTTTGGGAGACGGCAGGCCAGAGCCACTCTCGCATCACTTTGGACGACTGCGAGCGCATCGACGTGACGAGAAACAGGGTGAGGCTGGTCTTATCCACCGGCCTGACCGGGTAACAAGAGCAAAATCTATGAACAAACGTGGCAAGGCCGATCCTTGTGATCGGCCCCAAAGATCTATGGACAAACGTCGCAAAACCTTCATTGAGCGATTCAATCAACATGGAGGCCGATTCCAGAAATCGGCCAAAATTATCCTCACTATACGTTCTGCCCGTGTTCAACGTCGATCTAACGGGCGCGGACGGGATACAGTTTACGTCGGTGACAGTGGAAGAAGTCAACATCGGTCATGGCGATGCCGATGTTCAGTACGGTACCTTGGCTAACTACGAGCCGATATCTGCATTACCGATTCGGCTCGGGGGCACCTAATCAGATGAACGTGTGCGACACATGTGCAGTAAAATATCGGGGGCCAATAGAAAAATCGGCCAGTAAAAAAAAATGTGAAATCACAGCCGATGCACAGACATCGACTTGAGAAAAGATGCGAAGACAACAGTATGCAAGTCACAGATGCACGGGCATCGACAGTATAAAAAGCCGATGCACACCATCGACTTTAGAGTTACAAGCACAAGCCATATGCGCAGGCCCTACTGAAGGAAAGTTTCTAAGGCGTGGAGTACACCAGCACGGACGTGATCCACCTCTGCGATCTCGGCCTTGTCGTCATTATCCTTGCCAACTGGTCAGAGCTTCAACTGCAGCGTCACTGGGACGTGAGGCTGGATTTCTTCAAGAGAGAGCTTTGAGGCATTGGAGTTGGTCAGCGATGACACCGGAGCTCGGTCCATCACGTGCTGCGGAGTGGGCCGGCTCGATAGATTCAGGGGTCGAACGACAAGCGAGAAACCACAGCACGACCAAACAACAAAAGCGGCATAAGTCTGCGGATCGGGGTAAGGGCAAGCCCAACAAAGGGAGCATACCTCTCCTATGAACATGGGAACAGCCGATGACGAAGCAATCGGCTGTGGCGTCTCTGCCTAGGTTTGGCCAAGGTGGCAGCTTGGTCGATGTCACCTGTAGAGGTTGTTACCTCGAGTTGTGGAGGGCATCGGAACTTCCTCGACATCCCCACTGGAAGTTTCGTCAGTCTGCAAAAAAGAATGGTGAGCCGATCTGGGCAGCAAAGCGTAAGAGCCGAGCCAGGAGGAGTTTGAGAGCTGTTGCATTTGAAGCTTCTTGGTTCGAGGAAGGGGTTCGCTGATCTTTCCGAGCCCTCTTGGTGCATTGACTTTTGCCGATGGTGGCACATCTGGCTGTTTTGCGTGGTAGTGTCCTCAGAGGTGCCCGAGCTTGAGCCTCGTCGGCTGGACTGCGTCTCCTCACTGGTATTGTCTTCAGTAGAGGTCTGCAAGAGTAGGATTAAGGGACCCTGACAGGCTATAAAAGTTTTCCTGGCAGCTACTTTTCTCACTACTGTTCTCGCCCTGACCGAGGCTCGGGGGGCAGTGACCCTGAAGAACGTACTCTTGGGAGCCGATTTTATTGGAATCGGCTGGCCCTGCATCGCAATCTTTTTAAAGGGTGGTAAGTTCCTACAGAAGAGGACCACTGGAGCTGGTGGGAGGAATTTGAACGGGGATCCATCATCATTGATAGGCTCTGGACCATTTTGTTGCTGCAAAGAAACAGAGCAGGATTATAAGTCATCACTGGAAACTATCGCAAGGAAATTTGCGAGCAAGTGGTACCCGTTCGGCAGAAGTATGAGCTTCGGCGTTAAGTTGTTTCAGCAACGGTCCTAGGGCTCTCCTGAAGGCATGGATTTTCCACATTGTCCACCAGATCTCAAAGTCATCAATCGAAGAGATGAAGGATAGATTGTGAAAGACCGATGCGTTGCCATCGGCTCATTGAGCATTGCCCAAGTATGAGCTTCGGCGTTAAGTTGTTTCAGCAACGGTCCTAGGGCTCTCCTGAAGGCATGGATTTTCCACATTGTCCACCAGATCTCAAAGTCATCAATCGAAGAGATGAAGGATAGATTGTGAAAGACCGATGCGTTGCCATCGGCTCATTGAGCATTGCCCAAGTTGACAATCGGCAAAGTCAGTATGAGGGGAAACCGGCTAAATTAACATAAGGGAATCGGCAAAATCAAATCAAAAGGGATTTTCATTGATAGCCGGATTTCTTACATAAAGAGCTGATGGCTCTCAAAAGGAAGTACCAGGGGATACATTGCCCCATCTCTACTACGATCCTATGCTACGGGTCCTATCTACGGGCCGTCGCCCCTCGTCTCGTTGGTCGTCAGCCATGTCGGTCTCCTCCCTGGCTCGTCGTCGGCGCTGCCGCGCCGCCGGCAGGCCCTCGTTGTCTCGTCTCCTCGTCGGCATCGTCGTCGCCGTTTGTCGAAGTCGAGTTCCGCCGGCGCGAGCGCTTGGCCGGCGGCTCGTCGGAGGAGGTGTCGTCCTCCTCCTCCTACTCCTCCTCTTCCTCCTCGGAGGAGGTGAAGTCGTCCCAGGAGAGGCGATCGTCATCGCTCTCCTCCTCCGTTTCCCCGTCGGCAAGGAAGCGGAGGTCACTTTCCCCGTCGGTCGAGGACTTGTCGTCCTCTGACCAGACGGAGAAGTCGTAGGACTCGTCCCGTCTTCTATGGCGCGCGAATGTTGGCCTCGTGGGCCTCCTCCGGGTCCCACTCCGGCATCGGCTCGCGGGAGGACAGGGAAGAAAGACCCGATGAGGCGGAGGAGGAAGAAGACATGGTGGCAGAGGAGGGCTTTTGGAGTGCTAATGCGGGGATAAAGAGGTGAAACTGCAGGCTGCGGTTAAAATAGAGGGATATAGTGGAGATTCAATGCCACAGCGGTTTTCCGAGGAAGTGGTGCCCAAAAGAAGAAGAAAAAAAATTGCCAGGTCACACGGAGAAGTTGAGAAGGCAAGGCATCATGATGCTGGGTACTGCGACGGTTCTGCTCTGCCACGACATGACCCGACGAAGAAAAAAAGCAGAGTGATTTTGGAATTGACACTTCCAAAACCAGGGGGGCATGTGTTATCACCAGAATTTGACCGGATCAGAGGTGGGCCGCGATTAAAGATGGGCTTGAAGAATATACATGGAAGAAATACATGAATCGGCCTTGTATACAAAGTTTGGGCTAGTTTGCCCGTGTATCTGTAAATATAGTAGGATACGTGTCGGTTAGATAGAATTTGGCTCGTGCACGGTTGGGATTATTCCCACGTTAGAAAGTCTACGGACTATAAATATGTATCTAGGGTTTATGGAATAAACAACAATCACGTTCACCACAAACCAATCTAGGCGCATCGCCAACCCCTTGTTTCGAGGGTTTCTTAGGGTAAGCATCATGCGCCTAGATCGCATCTTGCGATCTAGGCGAGTAATTTATTCGTTGTTCATCGTTGCTCGAAAGCCTTGTTGATGGCGAGCAACGTAGTTATCATAGATGTGTTAGGGTTAGCATTGTTCGTCGTGTTACATGCTTTCGTCCATGCAACCTTAGACGTCTAGCCGCCCTTACGCCTATCTTAGGTGTAAGGGCGGCACCCGCTTGATCGTTATTTAGTAGATCCGATCCGTTATGATTGCTCCTTGTTCTTCAAGGATTAGTTTAATATCTGCATAGTTAGGCCTTACAAACGGGTTGAAGGATCCGGTGGCACGTAGGGTGTAGTTTGCTAGCCCTAGACAGGATGTTCCAGGATCAACTTCATGTTGGTTTTAGGCCTTGTCTAGGGTCGGTTTATGATCACCGTGCGTGGCCGCCAGGCTCAATCACGCGTAGGATGTTCCGATTATGTGGTGAAAACCCTAAATCGTAGTAGGTCATTTTAGCTTTATTTCGATCAAGCAGGACCACCATGTGACCGTATACCTCATACGGATAATGGGTGGATCGGCTCCTTGAGCCGATTCACAGGATAACTGAGCCGATCGAGGCTCGTATTTAATGTTTACGTGTATGCCATGCGAAACTAAGCGAAGCAAATCCATCACCTTCTACGACCGGGTATAGGTCGGGTGGCACGCCACTTGCACCGGCATCGGACGTGCGTGCCGGAGTCTTTGCGGGCCGTCGCTCGAGGACCAGGGGCCAGCGATCTTGGAAGCCTCCCGGCTCTACTGTGTTGCCCGTCGCTGCTCGCCGGTGGGTTTCTGACCGCAACACAAGGAGCATACCGTTTATTTTCCCAAGAGGATTGAGAAAGCATGTGGAGTTAATACAATTTCTAATATGAGAACTATCAAAGTGGGAACCATCGATTGTCCAATATATGAGCCTAAAGAAGAATATCAAACTCTTGTGATTGGATCCATATCAATACAATTCAAGGTAACATGATTGATTTGAGGTTTACTTCTTCATATGCTATGTAAAATCTATTTGGTGGCAAGACTTGATCAACCTTGTTAACAAATTCATTTTATATGCATAGAGGAACTAAACAACATCTCTTTCTCCCTCCACTTGTTCTACTTGATGTAGCACTTTTGTTTTGCAAAGTTCTTTAATTAGAGATTTCAAAATCTTTTTCTGCCCAGTAATAATAATTTTGACACCCAAATGTGCATTTTCAAATTTTTCAAAAATTCACAAAAATTATACCATTGGTCCTATTTTTTGACAAGGCACAGGAACACTGGGGATGACCGTGGGGCACCCAGTGCTTTCCTGAGCAGCGGCCGAAGAAGCGCGCCACACGCGTGTGGGCCCCTCCTTGCCCCACTTCATCATCTCTTCCTCCCACTCTCTTCTCTCTCGAAAAAACGCAGGTTCCTCTCACTCACGTTTTTGCTCAAGAGCTCCAGATTTCTCGATCTCTTTGCTTAGCCCTCTGTCCGAAATTTGGCACATTTGCTCTCCGGTATGTGACTCCTCCAATCATCCAAGTAGAATTTTGTTTGGTTGAGTATATTTTGAATATTTTGCTGCTGTAGGTAACATGTTTAGTGAGCTTGCATGCTTGTTCTAAGTGGTAGAAACTAGTTTTGATGCATGATTAGTACTCTAGCAAGTTCCTATGGTAGTTTCCCTCAATTATATGTCACCAAATCAAATTTTATAATGTTTGTTGAAAACTTTCAGAAAAGGAAGATGGATAATTGTAACTTTGGAGAAGTGTTTGAAAGGGAGGCGACAAGCTCAAGGAGGCCCTCGAGGTCATCCACCCGATTCAGGCAATCCTATAATGAGGATCTCATCGCACCAAGCTTCGCACCCGAAGAGGACAATGGAGTCCCCAATGCTGCATCCTTCCCATGTTATGAATTTTTGAGTAATGCAGGCTTGTTGGATGATTTCTTGACCCTTGTCGGTAAGGCAGGTTTAACCACCTATGTGGGAGATGAGAGTGAGCAATACTACACGCTCACTAAAATCTTTGTGGAAAGCTTCAAGTTCAACAATAAGCACTTTCGCCGACGAGTTGCATTCAAGATCTATGGTAAACCTATTACTATGAAGTTGGAAAATTTTTGTCTTTGCATTGGGTATTGCCCCTGTGGGTACAACAAGGAAGAATGAGGACAACCCCAAGGAATTGCTTGGAGCTCTATCGAGGATCACCAATGATGACTGTCGCACCATTCGCGTGGCAAGATAAGAAACATTCAACTCCCCGCCATTAAGTATTTTGCTTATTACATCGGTACTAGCATTCTTGGTAGGAGAACACTAGCAACATATCTAGTTATCACCTTGGTTTCTTAATTGCTGCACTCACTGGGAGACGCCTTATCATCTTGGTGCTCTTGTTGCTCGCCGCTTGTCTAACAAGGGGCCTATATTTGGAGGAATTATTGCTTCGCGCGTTTTAGCATATTTAGAGCTTCCTCTTGACCCTACTGATGTGAAAATTGATGGGGTTCGTAGCATAGAAAATAAAAAATTTCCTACCGCAAAGACGAATAAATCCAAGATCTAATCTATGGAACACCCAAGATCTAATCTACAAGATCGAAGCAACGAGATGGAGATGAGACTAACCCTCGAAGATTCCAAAGCCTACGAGATTAATCTCGTTGTTGGTGTAGACGATCGTCCCCGGTGCTGCACCGGCAGCACTCCGTACTCGGTCGCGCGTACGGTGTCGATGAAGCTCCTACCTCTCCCGTTCCGGCGGGCAGCGGAGTGTGGTAGATCTCTCGGAATTGCCCGGCAGCACGACGGCGTGGTGGTGGAGGTGGAGGAGAAATTCTGCAGGGCGCCGCCTGCGCGAGAGGAAGGAGGAGAGAGAGGGGCGGCTAGGGCTTGGGATGATGTGCTGCGCCCCAGCCCTCCCCTCCCTCTTATATAGGCGTGGGGGGCTGCCTTGGCCCCCCAGCCCAAGGGTCGGCCAAAACAAGGGGGAACCCCCCAAGTTAAGTCCCTATTTTCAAGGGATTTGATCTTATCCACTTGGTACAGCCACATGGGCCTTGGGGGCTGGTGTGCATGGCCCATGTGGGCCTATGCGACCCCCCTCGGTCCATGTTGGTCGTCCGGGATAGGTGGGCCCCACTATGGTACCCTCAGGAACCTTCTAGAACCTCGGTACAATCGAAAAATCCCGAACTTTAAAATTAACCAGAAAATGACTTCCCATATATGAATCTTATTCTCAGGACCATTCCGGACCTCCTCGTGATGTCTTGGATCCCATGAGACTCCGAACAACTTCGGTCCAACTCATATTCCGAATCTACTTATGCGACATCGAACCTTAAGCGCGTCACCCTACGGTTCGCGAACTATGCGGACATGGTCGAGACTCCTCTCCGAGCAATAACCAATAGCGGGATCTGGAGATCCATAATGGCTCCCACATATTCAACGATGACTTAGTGATCGATTGAACCATTTACATACGATGTCAATTCCCTTTGTCACGCGATATTTTACTTATCCGAGGTTTGATCATCGGTATCTCCATACCTTGTTCAACCTCGTTTCTTGACAAGTACTCTTTACTCGTACCGCGGTATGTCATCTCTTATGATCAAATCATATGCTTGCAAGCTAATCGATGACATTCCACCGAAAGGGCCCAGAGTATATCTATCGAGTCATCGGGATGGACAAATCCCACTATTGATCCATATGCCTCAACTCACACTTTCCAAATACTTAATCCCATCTTTATAACCACCCATTTACGCAATGGCGTTTGATGTAATCAAAGTACCCTTCCGGTGTAAGTGATTTACATGATCTCATGGTCGAAGGACTAAGACAACTATGTATCGAAAGCTTATAGCAAATTGAACTTAATGACTTGATCTTATACTACGCTCATTTGGGTGTGTGTCCATTATATCATTCAACTAATGACATAACCTTGTTATTAATAACATCCAATGTTCATGATCACGAAACCATGATCATCCATTAATCAACAAGCTAGTTATACAAGAGACTTACTAGGGACTCCTTGTTGTTTACATAACACACATGTATCAATGTTTCGGTTAATACAATTATAGCATGGTATGCAAACATTTATCATAAACACAAAGATATTATAATAACCACTTTATTATTGCCTCTTGGGCATATCTCCAACAGTCTCCCACTTGCACTAGAGTCAATAATCTAGGTTACATTGTAAGGTACCTAACACCCATGGCATTCTGGTGTTGGTCATGCTTTGCCCTAGGGAGAGCTTTAGTCAACGGATCTGCAACATTCAGATCTGTGTGTACTTTGCAAATCTCTACTTCACCATCTTCGATGTACTCGCGAATCGAATGAAAACGCAGCTTGATATGCTTCAGCTTCTTGTGTGACCTTGGTTCCTTTGCATTGGCGATGGCACCCGTGTTGTCACAATAAATGACTAACGGGTCCAATGCACTAGGAACCACACCAAGCTCAACAATAAACCTATTCATCCATACCGCTTCCGATGAAGCCTCTGAGCGCTATATATTCAGATTCGTTGAAGATTTCGCCACCGTGCCTGCTCCAGCTTACTGCCGCACCATTCAATATAAACACGTACCCAGACTGAGACTTAGAGTCATCAGGATCGGTGTTCCAACTTGCATCGGTGTAACTGGTTACAACGAGCTCTTGGTCACCGCCATAACAAAGAAACATATCCTTAGTCCTTTTCAAGTACTTCAGGATATTCTTGACCGTGTCCAGTGCTCCATTCCTGGATCACTTTGATATCTGCTGGTCAAACTAACAACATGTGCGATATCCGGTCTAGTACACGCATGGCATACATGAGAGAGCCTACTGCCGAAGCATAGGGGATCTTGCTCACCTCTTTTCATCTGCTGTGTTGGACCTTGAGTCTTACTCAAGACCTTACCTGGCAACATAGGCAAGAACCCTTTCTTGCTTTCATCCATTCTAAACTTCTTTAGAATCTTGTCAGGTATGTACTCTGTGAAAGGCCTATTAGGCGTCTTGATCTATCTCTATAAATCTTGATGCCTAAAATGTACATGCTTCACCAAGGTCTTTCATTGAAAAACACTTATTCAAATAACCTTTAACACTGCTTAATAGTTCTATATCATTCCCAATCAATAATATGTCATCTACATATAATATCGGGAACGCTACAGAGCTCCCACTCACTTTCTTGTAAATACAGGCCTCACCATGAGTCCGTATAAAACCGAAGTCTTTGATCACTCTATCAAAGCGTAGGTTCCAACTCCGGGATGCTTGCTTCAGTCCATAAATGGAACGCTGAAGTTTGCATACCTTGTCAGCATTTTTAGGATCGACAAAACCTTTGGGTTGTACCATATACAACTCTTCCTCAATATCACCATTAAGGAACGCCGTTTTGACATCCATCTGCCAAATCTCATAATCGAAAAATGCAGCTATTGCTAACAAAATCCTCACAGACTTTAGCTTCGCTACGGGTGAGAAAGTCTCATCGTAGTCAACTCCTTGAATTTGTCGGAAACCCTTTGCGACAAGTCGAGCTTTATAGACAGTAATATTACCATCGGCATCTGTTTTTCTCTTGAAGATCCATTTATTCTCGACAGCCTTGCGGCTATCAGGTAAGTCTACCAAAGTCCATACTTTGTTATCATACATGGATCCCATTTCGGATTTCATGGCTTCTTGCCATTTGTTGGAATCTGGGCTCATCATTGCTTCTTCATACATCGCAGGGTCCTCATCATTGTTGTCCACAATCATGACATTCAGACAGGATCATACCAATCGGGTGGTACGTTCCCTCGTCGTCTGCGAGGTTCATAGCTTCCTCGTTCGAAGTTTCATGATCATCATCATTCGCTTCCTCTCCTATCGGTCTGGTGTGCGGAACTTCTTCCGCACTGCGCTACTCGATCTATGAGAGAAGGTTCATTAACCTCGTCGAGTTCTACTTTCCTTCCAGTCACTTCTTTAGTGAGAAACTCCTTCTCAAGAAAGGATCCGTTCTTGGCAACAAAGATTTTGCCTTCGGATCTGTGATAGAAAGTGTACCCAATTGTTTCTTTAGGGTATCCTATGAAGACGCATTTCTCCGCTTTGGGTTCTAGCTTGTCGGGTTGTAACTTCTTTACTTAAGCTTCGCAACCCCAAACTTTAAGGAACGACAACTTAGGTTTCTTTCCAAACCATAGTTCATACGGTGTCGTTTCAACGGATTTAGATGGTGCCCTATTTAAAGTGAATGCGGCTGTCTCTAATGCATAACCCCAAAACGATAACGGCAAATCGGTAAGAGACATCATAGACGAACCATATCTAAGAGAGTTCGATTACGACGTTCGGACACACCATTGTGGTGTTCCCGGCGGTGTCAATGTGAAAGTATTCCGCATTTCTTTAAATGCATGCCAAACTCATAACTCAGATATTCGCCTCCGCGATCAGAACGGAGAAACTTAATCTTCTTGTTACGTTGATTTTCTACTTCACTTTGGAATTCCTTGAACTTCTCAAAGTCTCGGACTTATGTTTCATAAAGTAAATATATCCATATCTACTCAGATCATCCGTGAAGGTTAGAACATAACGATAACCACCGCGCGATGCTACACTCATTGGTCCGCACACATCGGTATGTATGATTTCCAACAATTCTGTAGTTCACTCCATTGTACCAGAGAATGGAGTCTTAGTCATTTTCCCATTAGACATGCCTCGCATCTGTCAAGTGACTCAAAGTCAAGTGACTCAAGAAGTCCATCGGAATGGAGTTTCTTCATGCGCTTCACTCCAATATGACCAAGACGACAGTGCCACATATAAGTAGAATTATCATTCAATTTAATTCGCTTAGCATCAATGTTATGAACATGTGTATCACTACTATCGAGATTTAACAAGAATAAACCATTCATCTCAGGTGCATGGCCATAAAAGACATTACTCATATAAATCGAACAATCATTATTCTCAGACTTAAACGAATAACCGTCTTGCATTAAACAAGATCCAGATATAATGTTCATGCTCAACGCAGTACCAAATAACAATTATTAAGGTTTAAAACTAATCCGAAGGTAGATGTAGAGGGAGCGTGCCAGCGATCACATCGACTTTGGATCCATTTCCAACGCGCATCGTCACCTCGTCTCTTGCCAGGCTTCGTTTATTCCGCAGTTCTGTTTCGAGTTACAAATGTGAGCAACCGAACCAGTATCAAATACCCAGGCACTACTACGAGAACCGGTAAGATAGACATCAATAACATGTATATCAAATATACCTTTCTTTTGACGTGGCGCTCTTCAGATCGGCCAAGTATTTGGGGCTTCCAGTGCCCCTTCCCCTGGCAGTAGTAACACACAGTCTCAGGTTTAGGACCAGCCTTAGGCTTCTCAGGAGGCGCTGCAACTTTCTTGCCGCCCTTCTTGAAGTTACCCTTGTTAGGCTTGCCCTGCTTTTTGAAACCGGTGGTCTTGTTGACCATCAACACTTGGTTCTCCTTCTTAATCTCTACTTCAGCAGACTTCAAAGATTTCAGGTAAATCTTTATTCATGTTCTGCATGTTGTAGTTCATCACGAAGTTCTTGTAACTTGGTGGCGGTGATTGAAGGACACGATGAATACCCAGCTGGTTAGGGATCATCATCCCCAAGTCATTGAGCTTCTTCGCATGCCCGGACATGACGAGCATGTGCTCACTAACGGAGCTGCCCTCTTCCATCATGCAGGTAAAGAACTGCTTCGAGGCCTCATAGCTCTCCACGGCCGCATGAGTCTCAAAGATAAGTTTGAGCTCACGCATCATCTCACAGGGGTCGTGGTGCTCAAAACGCTTTTGGGCTCTGCCTCTAAGCTGCAAGATGGCACTGAACTTCGGAGTACCGAGTTGCCCGAGTCTCATAAACATTCTTTATGTCCTCGGACACTGCAGGAGGTGGTGGGGGACCTAGCGGTGCATCGAGCACATATTGCAGGCTTCCACCAGTGAGGAAAATCCTCACATGACGGAACCAGTCGGTGAAGTTGCTACCATTGCCCTTAAGCTTTTCTTTCTCTAGGAACTGGTTAAAATTGATGGAGGGGGCGCCATGATCTACAACATATTTGCAAAGAGTTTAGACTAAGTTTATGATAAAATGAGTTCAATTTTAATTCTGAAATTAACTAGGTGAACTCCCACTCAAAACAACATCCCTCGCATTGTCTTAGTGATTACACGAACCAAATCCACTACACCAAGTCCGATCTTCACGAGAAAAGATGTAGCTTCAAAGGCGAACACTCAAAGTGTTCATCATATCATTCATATGACTCATGCTCTACCTTTCGGTATCCCGTGTTCCGAGACCATGTACGTACATGCTAGGCTCGTCAAGGCAACCTTGGTATCCGCGTGTGCAAATCTGGCTTGCACCGTTGTATGCACATGTAGAGTCTATCACACCCGATCATCACGAGATGCTTCGAAACGACAAGTCTTAGCAACGGTGCATACTAAGGATGAACACTTTATTATCTTGATATTTAGTGAGAGGGATCATCTTATAATGCTACCGTCGCGATCTAAGCAAAATAAGATGCATAAAGGGATTAACATCACATGCAATTCATAATGTGTGATATGATATGGCCTTTCTTCTTTGTGCTTTTGATCTCCATCTCAAAGCACGGACATGATCTCCATCATCACCACATGGCGTCAAGGTCAGTGGCGCCGCTTCATGGTTGTCCATCACTTATAGCTACTATAACAACTACTTGAAATAAAGCTATTACATGATGAATAGACACGAGGTCTTTAACAAAAATTAAAGACAACCATTAGGCTCCTGCCGGTTGCCATAATACAATAATGAGCATCTCATACATCAAATATAATCATCATCACATCATGGCCATATCACATCACCAAACCCTGCAAAAACAAGTTAGACGCCTCTAATTTGGTTTGCATATTTTACGTGGTTTAGGGTTTCGAGTAAGATCCAATCTACCTACGAACATGAACCACAACGGTGATACTAGTGTTGACAATAGAAGTGTAAATTACAATCTTCACTATGGTGGGAGAGACAGACACCCGCAAAGCCACTTATGCAATACAAGTTGCATGTCAAGCGTGGAGCAAGTCTCATGAGACGCGGTCATGTAAGGTTAGCCGGGCCGCTTCATCCCACCATCCCGCAAAAGCAAAGTACACAAACTAAAGCAACAAGAGCATCACCGCCCACAAAACCATTGTGTTCTACTCGTGCAACAGATCTATGCATAGACATGGCTCTGATACCACTGATGGGGTTGTAGCATAGAAAACAAAAAATTTCCTACCGCAAGACGAATAAATCAAAGATCTAATCTATGGAACACCCAAGATCTAATCTACAAGATCGAAGCAACGAGATGGAGATGAGACTAACCCTCGAAGATTCCAAAGCCTACGAGATTAATCTCGTTGTTGGTGTAGACGATCGTCCCGGTGCTGCAATCCGGCACTTCCGTACTCGGTCGCGCGTACGGTGTCGATGAAGCTCCTTCCTCTCCCGTTCCAGCGGGCAGCGGAGGTGTGGTAGATCTCCTCGGAATCCCAGGCACGACGGCGTGGTGGTGGAGGTGGAGGAGAAATTCTGCAGGCTTCGCCAAGCACGCGCGAGAAGAAGGAGGAGGGAGAGAGGGGCGGCTAGGGCTTGGGGGATGATGTGCTGCGCAGCCCTCCCCTCCCTCTTATATAGGCGTGGGGGCTGCCTTGGCCCCTCCTCCAAGCCCAAGGGTCGGCCAAAACAAGGGGGGACTTTAAAGTTAAGTCCCTATTTTCAAGGGATTTGATCTTATCCACTTGGTACAGCCACATGGGCCTTGGGGGGCTGGTGTGTGATGACCCACAAGTATAGGGGATCGCAGCAGTCTTCGCGGGTAGTAAAACCCAATTTATTGATTCGACACAAGGGGAGACAAAGAATACTTGAAAGCCTTAACACGGAGTTGTCAATTCAGCGCACAGAAACAGAGACTCGCAAGAGTTTATCGATGTCGATTTATACGGTAGCGATAGTGAAATAACAAGTATTGAGAGGCAGCGGTAGTGATTATAGTAAACGGCGAATTAAAATACGTAGGCACGGGGACGGATAACGGGCGTTGCATGGATGAGAGAAACTCATGTAACAATCAAGCAGGGCATTTGCAGATAATAATAAAACGGTGTCTAAGTACAAAGCAATCAATAGGCATGTGTTCCAATTATAGTCGTACGTGCTCGCAATGAGAAACTTGCACATCTTTTGTCCTACCAGTAGGTGGCAGTGGGCCTCAAGGAATCTACTGGATATTAAGGCACTCCTTTTAATAGAGCACCGGAGCAAAGCATTAACACTCCGTGAACACATGTGATCCTCATGTCACTACCATCCCCTCCGGTTCTTGTCACTTCGGGGCCATTGGTTCCGGACAACGACATGTGTATACAACTTGCAGGTAAGACCATAAACAATGAATATCATGATGAAATAATAACATGTTCAGATCTGAGATCATGGCACTCGGGCCCTAGTGACAAGCATTAAGCATAACAAGTTGCAACAATATCATCAAAGTACCAATTACGGACACTAGGCACTATGCCCTAACAATCTTACACTATTACATGACCATCTCATCCAATCCCTACCATCCCCTTCAGCCTACAGCGGGGGAATTACTCACATGGATGGGGAAACATGGTTGGTCGATGGAGAGGCGTGGTGGTGATGATCTCCTCCAATTCCCCGTCCGGCGGAGTGCCAGAAGACTTCTGGCTCCCGAGACGGAGTTTCGCGATGTGGCGGCGTTACGGAGGGTTTCGGCGACTTCGACTTCTCCCGTGCGTTTTTAGGTCGAGGCCGATAAGTAGTCAGGAGGGCGTCGAGGGCGTCGAGGGCCACACGCTAGGGCCGCGCGCCCCCTCGGGCGCGCCGCCCTAGGGTGTGGGGCCCTCGGGCCTCCCGACTTGCCCTTGCTCAGTAAGTATGCAGGAAAATAGGGCCATATAAATTTCGAGGTTTTCACGAAAGTTGGATTTCTGCACAAAAACGAGACACGGTGATTCTGAAACAGCGTTAGTGTGTTAGTTGCATCCAAAATACACAAATTAGAGGCAAAACAACAGCAAAAGTGTTCGGAAAGTAGATACGTTTTGGACGTATCAACTCCCCCAAGCTTAGCTTATTGCTTGTCCTCAAGCAATTCAGTTAACAACTGAGCGATAAAAGAACTTTCACGAACACATTTGTTCATATGATGTAAATATTCTCATGCTATGGCTAACACTTAGGCATGCAAATAAGATCATCTAATAGCTATATCAATCATGGAAAGGTACCAACAATTAATAATAAGCATCATGAATCATGTATATAAGCAGGATTGCAATGTTCATAAAAGAGTATGATAGAGTGGTATCTCGCTTGCCCATATTTGATCACAAAACATAAATGCTCGGCACACTCAAAGTTCATAGAAAGACTAGAAATAGTGATTGTCAAAGATAAAAGCATCAAAGTTATACCACAATCAATTATATTTTGAGACAAGCATATTACACTAAGAATGCAGTTGTGCTCTCAAGAAAGTGCTCAAAGAAAGGATGGAGACTCAATGTAAAAGTAAAAGATTGACCCTTCGCGAGGGAAGAGGGATTAACATGCGCTAGAGCTTTTCATTTGTAAAACGGGAGTAAAATTATTTTGAGAGGTGTTTGTTGTTGTCAACGAATGGTAATGGGTACACCAACTACCTCGCCAACCGGACTTTCAAGAGCGGCTCCCATGAAGGACGTTATCTCTACCAGCAAGGTAGATCATCCCTCTTCTCTTTTGTTTACACATGTATTTTAGTTTCATTATGGGTGACACTCCCCCAACCTTTGCTTACACAAGCCATGGCTAACCGAATCCTCGGGTGCCTTCCAACAATCACATACCATGGAGGAGTGTCTATTTGCAAAATTAAGTTGCTTATGATGAATGAGCAAAACATGTGAAAGAATTATTAGTGAAAGTTGATTAATCGGGGCTGGGAACCCCATTGCCAGCTCTTTTTGCAAAATTATTGGATAAGAGGATGTGCCACTAGTCCATATGAAAATCCGTCAAGAGTAAATGACAAGGTTGAAAGTTAAACACCACATACTTCCTCATGAGCTATGAAACATTAACACAAATTGAGAAGCATTTTGAAGGTTTTAAAGGTAGCACATGAGAATTTACTTGGAATGGTTTGAAATGCCATGCATAGGTATTTATGGTGGACACTGGAATAACTTGGTTTTCATGTGTTTGGAAGCACGAGCAGCGTTCCCGCTCAGTACAAGTGAAGGCTAGCAAAAGACTAGGGAGCAACAAATCAAGAGAGTAATGTCATAATCATGCTTGCGGCAAAATAAATTAACCGAGGCATAAAAGTGATACAAGAACTCGAAGCAATGTAAATCATCGAGGCTTAATTGACTTTTGTTCAGTCATATGCATGCGTGAGCATGTGCCAAGTTAATTCAAATGAATTATTCAGAGGAGGATACCACAATATCATACCTATCTATGAATAAAACAATGCAAGCAAACATCCATGACATGCTATTCATATTAATAAATTGGAGCTAAACATGAGAGATCATGAACTACTAGACTTTCTTAAATGACATATACCTCACATGAACCAACTAAGCATGCTCACATGGATGAGTATATGTACAAAAATGAAAACAAATAGAGTTCATACCAGCCTCTCACCACAATCAGATTGTCGTAGATCGTCATTATTGCCTTTTCACTTGTGTAGCTTGGATAATATGAAATGAAAACCACACTCCAGCCACCGAAGACCATTGAACTCATAATGAACTTTACAAACCAAAGAAGAACAGCAAATATTTTTGGTGTTTTCGAATTTGAGAACAAGAACAAAAGGAAACAAGCAAACAAAGCAAAATCTTTTTGGGTTTTCTTATAGCAAACTAGCAATAGCAAATAAAGCGAAGCAAATGCAAGAAATCAAAATAAACAAATGGTGAAGAGAAACAACAGAAATATTTTTGGTCTTTTTGTGTTTTAGGAAAGAAACAAAGCAAGAACAAGAAAATGAAAACTAAAAGAAACACAGAAAAGCAAGATGGCAGAAATCTGCCAAAACTTGACAGCAGTACAGAAATCGATTTTTACAAAAATCTTCCGTTGCTCAGCTCGAAAAATGTTCAACTAATGAAAGTTAGATAACAACCTGGGGAACATGTACAAAAATTGGCAGCTCAAAATAACGTTCTGGCTGTGCGCACGATTTTTTTTGGTAACAGTCCAGAATCTGTTTTCAGGCAGCACTTCCCCAAATATCATCTCCCTCTCATTAGAAAACCACTCAAAGAAACTAAACAAGTATGTACAAGTATCCAGCAACCATAATATGCAAAGATTGAGTGATGCCGGTATACCTCCCCCAAGCTTAGGCTTTTGACTCTTCTTGATCACATTATATCACCCTTCTCTCTTGACCCTTGAAAACTTCCACACCAAACTTCTCATAAACTTCATTAGAGGGGTTAGTACTTAAAAACTTTAATCCACTTTAGTCTTGTAGTGACACATTGCAAGAACTCAATAAAACATTAGCTACAGTTCTCCACGTCTAGAAAGCCTTGCTTAAAGTCCACAAGAGACAATGCAAAAAAAAAGACAGAATCTGCCAAAACAGAACAGCCATAAGACGAATTTTAAAGAGGTACTTCCGTTGCTCAAATCAGAAAACTCAAAACTAATGAAAGTTGTGTACATATCTGAGGATCACTCACGTAAATTGGCAGATTTTTCTGAGTTACCTACAGAGAAGCCTACCCAAATTCGTGACAGCAAGAAATCTGTTTCTGTGCAGAAATCCAAATCTAGTATCAACCTTCTATTAGAGACTTTACTTAGCACAATAATGCAATAAAGTAAAGATACAAATGTATTGCTACAGTAAATAAAATAAGTGGAGGAAGAAAGATATGTTGTTTAATTCCTCTATGCATATAAAATGAATTTGTTAACAAGGTTGATCAAGTCTTGCCACCAAATAAATTTTACATAGCATAAGAAGTAAACCTCAAATCAATCATGTTACCTTGAATTGTATTGATATGGATCCAATCACAAGAGTTTGATATTCTTCTTTAGGCTCATATATTGGACAATCAATAGTTCCCACTTTGATAGTTCTCACATTAGAAATTGTATTAACTCCACATGCTTTCTCAATCCTCTTGGGAAAATAAATGGTGTGCTCCCTATCATCAACATTGAAAGTAACCTTTCCTTTATTGCAATCAATAACAGCCCCTGCGGTGTTAAGAAAAGGTCTCCCAAGAATAATAGACATATTATCATCTTGAGGCATTTCCAACACAACAAAATCAGTTAATATCAAGCAGTTATTAGTAACTTGAACAGGAACATCCTCACATATACCAACAGGAATAGCAGTAGATTTATCAGCCATTTGCAAAGATATATCAGTAGGTATCAACTTATCTAAATAAAGTCTCTTATAAAGAGAAAAAGGCATAACACTAACACCGGCTCCCAAGTCACATAGAGCAGTTTTAACATAATTATTCTTAATAGAACAAGGAATAGTAGGTATACATGGGTCGCCCAACTTCTTTGGAACTTTGCCATTAAAAGAGTAATTAGCAAGCATAGTGGAAATCTCCTCATTAGGGATTTTCCTTTTGTTAGTAACAATATCTTTCATATACTTTGAATAAGGAGGCAATTTAATAGCATCGATCAAAGGGATTTGCAAAAATAAAGGTTTCATCCAATCACAGAACTTGTTATAGTGTTCTTCTTCCTTTGATTTTAGTTTCTTAGCAGGAAAAGGCATTTGCTTTTGAACCCAAGGTTCTCTTTCATTACCATGTTTCTTAGCAATAAAATCTTCTTTAGTATACTTTTTATTTTTATCATGCTTTTCAGGTTCATCTTCAACTTCTTCTTTATCAGAAACATCATTCTTATCATTACCATTATTATTATCATGTTCATTACCACTTTCAGTTTCAGCATCAGAAATAGAAATACTATTAGGATCATTAACAGGTTCAGAGGATTCTACAACATTTTTATGTTTCTTCTTCTTTTTCTTAGAAGGAGCACTAGGTTCAATGCGTTGAGAATCTTGTTCAATTCTTTTGGGATGCCCTTCAGGATATAGAGGATCCTGGGTAGAGACACCACCTCTAGTTGTTACTTCATAAGCATGTTTCTTTTTAGAATTATTTTGTAATAAGTATTTTTGCACTTTAGTGAGTTGATCAATTTGAGTTTGAACCATTTGAAAATGTTTAACAAGCATCTTAACATCATTGGAGGTTCTCTCCACAATATCATGCAAATTGCTAATAGCTTGAGAATTTTCCATTAGATGATTCTCTACTCTCATATTAAAATTTTCTTGCTTAACAATATAATTATCAAACTCATCTAAGCATTGCGCAGGAGGTTTTGAATACGGAATATCTTCCCTAGTAAAGCGTTGAAGGGAGTTTACCTCAATCATGGATGAAGGGGAATTATCTCACATATATCTTCTATGGGAGGTAGATTCTTCACATCTTCGATTTAATACCTTTCTCCTTGAGAGACTTCTTGGCTTCCCTCATATCTTCATCATTCAATTTAATTAAACCCCTCTTCTTCAATATTGGCGTTGGAGTTGGTTCGGTGTAGTCCAATCATCATGATTCCGGCCTATTTTAGCCAATAATTCTTGACCGTGGAGTTCTTTTCTGAAAACACAACCAGCACAACTATCCAAATATGCCCTAGACTCAATGGTTAGTCCACTATAAAATATATCAAGGAAATCATTCTTTTCTAAATCATGTCCAGGTCGAGCTCTGATAAGAGAACAAAATCTTGCCCAAGCCTCAGGCAATTTCTCTTCATCTCCCTAGTCAAATCTATAAATTTTCTGTAAAGCAACATGTTGAGCACTAGCAGGAAAGTATTTTCGAAAGAAAACATCACGCAAATCGGTTGGACTTTTAATAGAACCAGGAGGCAAATTATTATACCAAGTTTTAGCATCATCCTTTAATGAGAAAGGAAAAAATTTAGCGACAAAATAAGTACGCATCTTGATATCATCAGAAAACAAGCTACTCATAGAAGAAAGTTCAATCATGTGTTCTACAGCACTTTCTTTTTCAGTACCACAAAAGGGTGCTTTCTCTACAATAGCTATGAGATAGATCAAGAGAAAAATCATAATCTTTATCCTTAATGCATATAGGAGATGTGGCAAATTTAGGATCAGGAGATAACTTATGTCTAACAGTATATTGTGTGAGAAACTTTTTAATTTTGCTTGCATCAGTATTTGCATCTATTAATAAAATCATCATTAAGCTCCACATAATCTTCATCAGGATCATCACTAGAGTAATCAAGTTCAGGTGAATTAACAGGTGTAGTAGCATTAGGAGTTTAGTATTTTCAATTTGTCTAGACCTAGCAATTGTAGCATCTAAAAAGGATCCCAATGAACCACTATCATCAAGCACAGTGAAACATTATCAATATTATGAGAGTTTTCAGATTCAGCAGAAGTACCAACAAGTGAAGCTTGTGGCGGTGAAACAAGTTTATCAATCACAGATGGTGAATCAAGAGCAGCAGAGGTACTCCGAGTTGTACCTTTTCTTGTAGTGGATGGTAATATGGCGACTTTAGGATCGCGAGTTTTACCCATGATGGAGAATTTGCACCGAACAATATCAATCCAAGTGAACTTCCAAATAAAGCTATGCTCCCAGGCAACGCGCCCAGTCTTGATGACCCACAAGTATAGGGGATCGTGTCTTCGAGGGAAGTAAAACCCAATTTATTGATTCGACACAAGGAGACAAAGAATACTTAAAGCCTTAACAGTGGAGTTGTCAATTCACTGCACAAGACAGACTTGCTGTAAGAGTTTATCGATAGCAGATTTTATAGCGATGCGGTGGTGAAATAACAACGAGATACGAGACGACGGTAGTGATTATAGTAAACAGAGGATTAAAATACTGTAGGCACGGGGACGGATAACGGGCGTTGCATGGATGAGAGAAACTCATGTAACAATCAAGCAGGGCATTTGCAGATAATAATAAAACGGTGTCTAAGTACAAAGCAATCAATAGGCATGTGTTCCAATTATAGTCGTGCGTGCTCGCAATGAGAAACTTGCACAACATCTTTTGTCCTACCAGCCGGTGCAGTGGAGCCTCAAGGAATCTGGATATTAAGGCACTCCTTTTAATAGAGCAGGAGCAAAGCATTAACACTCAGTGAACACATGATCCTCACGTCACTACCATCCCCTCCGGTTGTCCCGTTCTGTCACTTCGGGCCATTGGTTCCGGACAGACGACATGTGTATACAACTTGCGTAAGACCATAAACAATGAATATCATGATGAAATAATAACATGTTCGGATCTGAGATCATGGCACTCGGGCCCTAGTGACAAGCATTAAGCATAACAAGTTGCAACAATATCATCAAAGTACCAATTACGGACACTAGGCACTGCCCTAACAATCTTACACTATTACATGACCAATCTCATCCAATCCCTACCATCCCCTTCACCTACAGCGGGGGAAATTACTCACACATGGATGGGGGAAACATGGGTGGTCGATGGAGAGGCGTCGGTGGTGATGATGGCGATGATCTCCTCCAATTCCCCGTCCCGGCGGAGTGAACGGAGACTCTGGCTCCAGAGACGGAGTTTCGCGATGTGGCGGCGTTCGGAGGGTTTCGGCGACTTCGACTTCTCCCGTGCGTTTTTAGGTCGAGGCGATAAGTAGTCCGAAGGAGGGCGTCGAGAGGCCGGCGAGGGGCCACACGCTAGGGCGCGCGCCCCCTCACGGGCGCGCCGCCTGGGGTGTGGGCCCTGGGCCCCCGACTTGCCACGGCTCATAAGTATTACGGGAAAATAGGGCCTTGTATAAATTTCGAGGTTTTTCCGAAAGTTGGATTCTGCACAAAAACGAGACACCAGAATAGTTCTGCTGAAAACAGCGTTAGTCGTGTTAGTTGCATCCAAAATACACAAATTAGAGGAAAACAACGGCAAAAGTGTTAAAGTAGATACGTTTTGGACGTCGGTGTGCATGGCCATGTGGGCCTATGCGACCCCTCCGGTCCATGTTGGTCGTCGGGATAGGTGGGCCCCACTATGGTACCCTCGGAACCTTCTAGAACCTCACGAGCTGTCTAAAAATCCCGAACTTTTAGGTAAACACAGAAATGACTTCCCATATATGAATCTTATTCTCAGGACCATTCCGGACCTCCTCGTGATGTCTTGGATCCCATCGACTCCGAACAAACTTCGGACTCCAACTCATATCCGAATCTACTTATGCGACATCGAACCTTAAACGCGTCACCCTACGGTTCGCGAACTATGCGACATGGTCGAGACTCCTCTCGAGCAATAACCAATAGCGGGATACGGAGATCCATAATGGCTCCCACATATTCAACGATGACTTAGTGATCGATTGAACCATTTACATACGATGTCAATTCCCTTTGTCACGCGATATTTTACTTATCAGAGGTTTGATCATCGGTATCTCCATACCTTGTTCAACCTCGTCTCGACAAGTACTCTTTACTCGTACCGCGGTATGTCATATCTTATGATCAAATCATATGCTTGCAAGCTAATCGGATGACATTCCAGAGAGGGCCGTATATCTATCAGTCATCAGGATGGACAAATCCCACTATTGATCCATATGCCTCAACTCACACTTTCCAAATACTTAATCCCATCTTTATAACCACCCATTTACGCAATGGCGTTTGATGTAATCAAAGTACCCTTCCGGTGTAAGTGATTTACATGATCTCATGGTCGAAGGACTAAGACAACTATGTAAAAGCTTATAGCAAATTGAACTTAATGACTTGATCTTATGCTACGCTCATTTGGGTGTGTGTCCATTATATCATTCAACTAATGACATAACCTTGTTATTAATAACATCCAATGTTCATGATCACGAAACCATGATCATCCATTAATCAACAAGCTAGTTATACAAGAGGCTTACTAGGGACTCCTTGTTGTTTACATAACACACATGTATCAATGTTTCGGTTAATACAATTATAGCATGGTATGCAAACATTTATCATAAACACAAAGATATTATAATAACCACTTTATTATTGCCTCTTGGGCATATCTCCAACAAATAACTCCTATGAGGCTTGATTGTGCTACTATGATCATCAATTTGTCAATAACTCTAGTTTAGATAATAGTCTATAGAGTGTTGTTTGCTAACGGGACAGAGAGGGAAATCCCTTTTAACAACAGATTTGTATCATGGAAACCATGGTCGCGCTCTAAGGAGGAGGTGGATGAGCACTCAAGATACACAACTTCCAGCAGCATGACTCCGGGATGCCGAGCCCTCCTACGACTACACCGTCACATATCCGGGTGCTTCTTCTAGCACATACCGGAATATGATCCATCTTCGTCGTACTACGGAGGTGCTACTTCATGGGCATCATGGGGTTGATCTCCACTTGGCCAAAGCCTAAGCTTGGGGGGAGGTATCCCGGCATCACTCATTCTTTGCATATTATGGTTGCTGGATACTTGTACATACTTGTTTAGCTTCTTAGAGTGGTTTTCTAATAAGGGGAGGATGATATTTGGGGAAGTGCTGCTGAAAACAGATTCTGGACTGTTACTAAAAAAATCGTGTGCACAGCCAGAACGTTATTTTGAGCTGCCAATTTTTGTGCATGTTCCCCAGGTTGTTTTCTAACTTTCATTAGTTGAACACTTTTCGAGCTGAGCAGCGTAAGATTTTCTTAAAAATCAATTACTGTACTGCTGTCAAGTTTTGGCAGATTTCTGCCATCTTGCTTTTCTGTTTTCTTTTAGTTTTCATTTTCTTTGTTCTGCTTTGTTTCTTTCCTAAAACACAAAAAGACCAAAAATATTTCTGTTGTTTCTCTTCACCATTGGTTTACTTTAGTTTCTTGATTTTATCTTGCTTTGTTTGCTATCGTTGGTTTGCTATAAGAAAATCCAAAAAGATTTTGCTTTGTTTGCTTGTTTTCTTTTGTTCTTGTTTCTAAATTCGAAAACACCAAAAAAAATTGCTGTTCTTCTTTGGTTTTGTAAAGTTCATCATGAGTTCAATGGTCTTCGGTGGCTGGAGCGTGGTTTTCATTCCATATTATTCAAGCTACACAAGTGAAAAAGCAATAATGACGATCTACGACAATCGGTTGGTGAGAGGCTGGTATGAACTCTATTTGTTTTCATTTTTGTACATATACTCATCCATGTGAGCATGCTTAGTTGGTTCATGTGAGGTATATGTCATTTAAGAAAGTATAGTAGTTCATGTTCTCTCATGATTAGCTCCAATTTATTAATATGAGTAGCTGAAAGTGCATGGAGCCCCCATGTGTGGTTTTGGTAATTAATGACAATCCCTATGGACTAATGTTTGCATTGAGTTATATTTGTAAGAGTTGTCCATAGGCAATTCTTGAACCACATGTTGGCTTCAAGGTTGCAATTGTCCATAGGCAATTCTTGAACCATATGTTGGCTTCAAGGTTGCAATAAGAAGAATTTGATGAAGGATATCAAGTGTCAAGTATGTCTTGAAGATGAAGATGAAGTGAGCCCTCAAGTTACTTCAAGACATCAACATGACGAAGAATGAAGAAATGAAGTGCAAGTTCAAGATGAGCCAACTCGAAGAGTTCATAAAGAAGCTTGCCATGGAGAAATGAAGTGCAAGTTCAAGATGAGCCATCTCGAAGAGGTCCTTTGCTTGAGTCTTGCCATCCATATGGTGATCATGGATATGTGAAGATGCGCCGAAGAAGAAGCTCTCCCATGGTGGATTATGGGGGCAATCCACATGGTGGTCATGGTTATGTGAAGATGCGCAAGAAGAAGCTCTCCCATGGTGGATTATGGGGGAGCAATCCACAAGACTTCGTCAAGCAAACACAAGCAAGAAAGGCGTTCCATCTTGTTGAGGTCAAGATCGTCGTCATCGAGCTCAAGTGGAATGCGCAAGTATAAGGTTTGCTCTTGATAGAGTTTCTTTCTCACCGGTCTCATAGTGTAGTTGGAGACCGGTTTATAGTTTAGTTGCCGTACTATCAAGAGGCTCTCGAGTGAGTAACTCGATCGTATCGTTCGGAGAGCTCAAACCTTTGCATCCTTGCATCATCTTTCTTGGTTGTTATTTGGACCTTATCCATGTGATGTTTTAGAGCTTGTGCTTATTCTCATGACAAGTTCTAGTTCGAAGACGGATTTCGCATAGATCACTTGTTGCGTTTTCGAGTTTGATTCATCATGTTTCTTGGTTGTTATTTGGATCTTATCCATGTGATGATTTATAGCTTGTGCTTATTCTCATGACAAGCTCTAGTTCATCAAGAATGGTTTTTGCACGGGCAACTTGTTGCATTTTCGTTGGAGGTTTTACCGGTATGTCTTTTTAGATAGGTCAAACCTTTCATCATTCGTTTCTATCCTCCCTTGTTGGACTATGATGGTTTCTGCATGATCTTGTAGAGCTTGTTCCTAGCTTCAAAACAAGCCCAAGATCATCAAAATCGGTCAGGATGCTAAAGTTATGCCCATTTTAGTTTTGTGTTGGGTTGCAGGGCCGGATTTTCCGGGCCGGATATTTAGGAAATATCCGCCCCTAAATCGGCTAAGGACCGGAAGAAAAGCAGCTACGGACAGGCGGGACTTTTGGCCGGATTTTTACCGAGTTTTGTCCAGAGGCCGGATTATCCCAGGGGGGGATTATCAGGCCTTACTTAGGCCGGATTATCGGCCCTGGTTTTGCAACAACGATTTTCTTGGGGGGTATAAATACCCCTTCTTCCTCCTTGGGCTTGGGCTTCTCTCACTCTCTCTCTCCTCCATTGTTGAACTAGAGAAGCTTGCACTATCTCTCAATCCCTCCATGATTCTTGCCCCCATTTGAGGAAAGAGAGGAGATCTAGATCTACATTTCTACCAATCAAATCCATCTCTTTGTGAGTGGAACTCTCTAGATCTTGATCTTGGTGTTCTTTGTGAATTCTTTTGTTCTTCCTCTCTTATTCCCCCAATAGCTTTTGTAGCTTTGTTGAAATTTGAGAGAGAAGGACTTGAGCATCTTTGTGGTGTTCTTGCCATTGCATTTGGTGCATCGGTTTGAGTTCTCCACGGTGATTCGTGGTGGTGAAAGCAAGAAGGTTGTTACTCTTGGGTTCTTGGAACCCTAGACGGATTCTAGGCCTTTGTGGCATCCTAGTGGTGTTCTTGGGGACTCCAATTAAGTTGTGGAGGAGAATCTTCAAGGGCAAGGCCTTTGTGGCATCTTGTGGTGTTCTTGGGGACTCCAATTAAGTTGTGGAGAATCTTCAAGGGCAAGGCCTTTGTGGCAATTTGTTGAGAGCCTCCAATTAAGTTGTGGAGATAGCCCCAAGCTTTGTGCGGGTTCGGTGACCTTCCTAAGGTCCCATAGTGGATCGAGGACATCCCTTTTGGTGGGAATTCTCGAGGAGAATACGGTGGCCTCGTGCATTTGGAGTGACTTGTCCTCCACAGCTCCAACGGAGGTAGCACTCGCAGAGTGTGAACTTAGCTTCCATCGTTGTCTCCGCGTCACTTCGGTTATTCCTATACGGAGCTCTTTACTTATGCACTTTACTTTGTGATAGCCATCATGCTTGAAGTTATATATATATCTTGCTATCACATAAGTTGCTTGTCTTGCTTAGCATAAGTTATTGGTGCACATAGGTGAACCATTGCTTAAAATAAGTTGTTGGTGCACATAGGTGAACCATAGTTTATAGGCTTTGGGCTTGACAAAGTAAACACTAGTTTTATTCCGCATTTGTTAAGCCCATCTCGTAAAAGTTTTAAATCGCCTATTCACCCCCCCTCTAGGCGACATCCGTGTCCTTTCAGTAGCATGTCATAAATATTTGCTTGCATTGCTTTATTCATAGATAGGTATGACATTGTGGTATCCTCCTCTGAATAATTCTCTTGAATCAACTTGGCACATGCTCACGTATGACTGTGAACAAAATGTCAATTAAGCCTCGATGATTTACTTTACCTCAAGTTCTTGTATCACTTTTATGCCTCCATTAATTTATTTTGTGCAAGCATGATTATGACGATTCTTTGCTCTCTTGATTGTGCTTCCTAGTCTATTGCTAGCATTCACTTGTCTTGATGGGAGCACTGCTCGTGCTTCAAACCCGACAAAGTTATTGGACATCATAAATACCTATGCATGGCATTTCAAACCATTCCAAGTAAATTCTCATGTGCTACCTTTAAACCTTCAAAATGCTTCTCAATTTGTGTCAATGTTTATAGCTCATGAGGAAATATGTGGTGTTTATCTTTGTCTTGTCATTTACTTCATGACAGACTTTCATAATGGACTAGTGGCACATCCGCTTATCCAATAATTTTGCAAAAAGAGCTGGCAACGGGGTTCCCAGCCCCAATTAATCAACTTTCATTAATAATTCTCTTCACATGTTTTGCCATGATTTTCGGTAAGCAACTTAAATTGCAAATAGACACTCCTCCATGGTATGTGATTGATGGAAGGCACCGAGGATTCGGTTAGCCATTTGTGTAAGCAAAGGTTGGGGGAGTGTCATCCATAATAAAACTAAAGTACGTGTGTAAAGAGAAGAAGGATGATTTACCTTGCTGGTAGAATCACGTCCTTCATAGGGCCGCTCTTGAAAGTCGGTTGTGAGGTACTTAGAGTACCCATTACCATTCGTTGACAACAACAAACACCTCTCAAAATAATTTTACTCCTGTTTTACAAATGAAAAGCTCTAGCACATGTTAATCCCTGCTTCCAGGGTCAATCTTTTACTTTTACATTGAGTCTCCATCCTTTCTTTGAGCACTGAGAACAGTTGTCATTCATAGTATAATATGCTTGTCCCAAAATGTGATTAATTGTGGTATAACTTTGATGCTTTAATCTTTGATAATCTATATTGCCAGTCTTCTCATGAACCTCAAAGGTGCCCAAGCATTTATGTTTTGCTGTAAAATTATGGGAGCGAGATACCACTTTATCATATCATTCTATGAACATTGCAATCCTGCTGATAGACATGATTCATGATGCTCATTATTAATTTGTTGGTACCTTTTCCATAATTGACATAGCTATTAGATGATTTTATATGCATGTATCTTATTATGAATTGCTTAAGTACTTGCCATATCATGAGAATATTTACATCATATGAACAAATGTGTTCGTGAAAGTTCTTTTATCGCTCAGTTGTTAACTGAATTGCTTGAGGACAAGCAATAAGCTAAGCTTGGGGGGAGTTGATACGTCCAACGTATCTACTCCCGAACACTTTGCTATTGTTTTGCCTCTAATTTGTGTATTTTGGATGCAACTAACACGGACTAACGCTTGTTTTTGCAGAACTACTCGGTGTCTCGTTTTTGTAGAAATCCAACTTTGGGGAAAATCCTCGGAATTTATGCGGAAGGTCCTATTTTCCTAGAATATTGGCGGAGCAGAAGGGCGAACGGTGGGGCAGGGCCCCACCACGCTAGCCGACGCGACGGGAGGGGGCGCGGGCCTAGTGTCTTGGCCTCGGCTGGCCCCGACCTCCTTCGGACTACTTATTGCCTTCGACCTAAACGCACGGGAGTTGGTCGAAAGAGGAAACCATCGATGCGCCGCCCCTTCGTGAAACTCCGTCTCGGGACCGAAACTCCGTTACGGCACTCACGCGGGGACGGGGAATTGGAGGAGATCATCGCCATCATCACCAGCGCCTCTCCATCGACCAACCATGTTTCCCCCCATCCATGTGTGAGTAATTCCCATTTGGTGAAGGGGATGGTAGGGATTGGATGAGATTGGTCATGTAATAGCATAAGATTGTTAGGGCATAGTGCCTAGTGTCTAATGGTACTTTATGATATTGTTGCAACTTGTTATGCTTAATGCTTGTCACTAGGGCAGAGTGCCATGATCTCAGATCTGAACATGTTATCAATTCATTATGATATTCATTGCTTTATGATCTTACCTGCAAGTTGTATACACGTATTGCTGGGAACCCGAGGCCCAAAGTGACAGAAATTGGGACAACGAAGGGGATGGCGGTGATATGAGGATCACATGTGTTCACGGAGTGTTAATGCTTTACTCAGGTGCTCTAATAAAAGGAGTGCCTTAATTTCTAGTAGATTCCCTAGAGGCCGGCTGCCACCGGCTGGTAGGACAAAAGATGTTGTGCAAGTTTCTCATTGCGAGCACGTACAACTATATATGGAACACATGCCTATTGATTGATTAGTACTTGGACACCGTTTTATTCTTATCTGCAAATGCCTGCTTTGATATGTTGCATGAGTTTCTCTCATCCATACCTTTGGTTCATCCATCCATTCTACGGTATTTTAATCCTCTTGTTTACTATAATCACTCTTGTTTGTCTTTGTTTACTCTCTTGTTTGTTATTTCACTATTTGCTATAAAGCTGTTACTACTAATAAACTCTTGCGAGCAAGTGTTTCAGGTGCAGGTGAATTGACAACTCCGCTGTTAAGGCTTACAAGTATTCTTTGTCTCCCCTTGTGTCGAATCAATAAATTGGGTTTTACTTCCCTCGAAGACTGTTGCGATCCCCTATACTTGTGGGTTATCAAGGGCATGTGAACATGATTCACAAAGCCAGTGTTTCAAAACGGGAATCCAAGAAGTTTTCGCGAGAGATAAAGCTTGCAGAAGTGGCTATGGCAACTGTGCCCGAATATATCGACTAGTCAAATCAAAGCATCATGTTTTGCAGGGCAGATCACCCGACAGTCGTACCAAGGCTCGGTCACGTTGCCCTAGTCCTTGAAGAACAGATCGGAGGATACAAGATGAGAGAGGTGTTCATGGATGGAGGAAGTTGTTTAAACGTCATGTTTGCAAGCACAATGAAGGCAATGGGTTTAATAGTCGATATGTTAAAAGAATCTGACACTGGTTTCCACGAAATCATCCCGACCCGACCCACATATCCTCTTGGCAAGATCTCGCAGGACGTTGTTTTTGGTAGTAATATGGGGGATCCCAGCAGATCCACCTAGGTTGATGCCCGATCTTTCACAGCGAGAACCTGGGGTAGTAATTCCTCCCAACAACGCGATGAACGCAGCTTGGAGAAGAGGAAACGAATCCAGCAAGCAATGGATCGATGAACGATACGCCTCAAACCTTGAGCTAGACAATCCTTGATGAACACAGAGACCTCGCGTGGATATAATAGATAAACGGCGTACCCCCGGAGGGATGATACACGTGAACACACGCAATGGGGTAAACCCTAATCTTTAGTCTAAACTTGTCTGTCCCTAACCCTAGCCGTCCCTCCACCTTATACGAGGAGGTGGTGGCCGGCCAGCCCTTGTGGGCTTGATACGTCTCCGACGTATCGATAATTTCTTATGTTCTATGCCATATTATTGATGATACCTACATGTTTTATGCACACTTTATGTCATTATGCGTTTTGCGGAACTAACCTATTAACAAGATGCCGAAATGCTAGTTCTATTTTCTGCATTTTTGGTTGGAAATCCTAGTAGAAATATTCTCGGAATTGGACGAAACAAGAGCCGAGGTATTGCCACCTTCCAGAAGGCCGAAGAGCATACGAAGTGGGGCCACGAGGTGGCCAAACCACATGGCGGCGCGGCCAAGGGGGAGCCCGCGCCGCACGTGTGGCCCTACGTGGCGGCCTTAGGAGCTCGCCTCGGCGAGCAATACCGACAACCTTCGGGAGCGGCGCCGTCCCGATCGAGGGGGAAAGGAAATCTCCTCCCGCCTCCGGAGAGGGGATTCATCTCCGGAGGACTCTACACCATGTTGCCTCGGAGTGATGAGTGAGTAGTTCACCCCCTGGACTATGGGTCCATAGCGGTAGCTAGATGGTTGTCTTCTCCTCATTGTGCTTCATTGTCGGATCTTGTGAGCTGCCTAACATGATCAAGATCATCTATCTGTAATACTCTATGTTGTGTTTGTCGGGATCGATGGATAGAGAATACTATGTATTAATTATCAAGTTATTACATATGTTGTTTATGATGCATGCTCTCGTTTCTATTGAGGCCTTGAAGTTTTTACTTTTAACTCCAGAGGAGTATTTATGCTCGATAGTGGGTTCATGCTGCATTGACACAGGGCAGTGAGAAAGTTCTAAGGTTGTGTTGTCTTTGTTGCCACTAGGGATAAAACATTGGCGCTATGTCAGGGGATGTAGTTGTTGATTACATTACGCACCATACTTAATGCAATTGTACATTTGTTTAGCAACAATCTGGAGGGGTTCGGACGATAATTTGAAGGTGGACTTTTTAGGCATAGATGCGGTTGGATGGCGGTCTATGTACTTTGTCGTAATGCCCAATTAAATCTCACTATACTTATCATGTCATGTATGTGCATTGTTATGCCCTCTCTATTTGTCAATTGCAGACGTAATTTGTTCACCCAACATGCTTTTATCTTATGGGAGACACCTCTAGTGAGCGTGGACAGGTCCATTCTTTTATACTGAAATACAAATGTTTTATAATACTGTTTTTACTTGTTCTCTGCAAACAATCATCTTCCACACAATCGGGTTAATCCTTTATTCACAGCACGGTGAGATTGACAACCTCATTGTTTCGTTGGGGCAAAGTACTTTGGTTGTGTTGTCGGGTTCCACGTTAGCGCAGGAATCTCTGGTCTTTCGCTTCATGCTGCGCGCCATCAACCTTCCATGGTGCTTCTTGACTCCTGGATTCGATTAAACCTTGGTTTCTTCGAGGAAACTGTGCTCATCACCTTCTCTTGGGGTTCCCAACGGACGTGTCAACTACACGCATCAAGCAAATTTAAGCGCCGTTGCCGGGAAGATCAACCATTACCAAGGGAGTCTCCACTTCTCAATCTCTTTACTTTGTTTTTGTCTTGCTTTATTTTATTTACTACTTTGTTTGCTGCATTATATCAAAACACAAAAAAATTAGTTGCTAGCTTTACTTTATTTACTATCTTGTTTGCTATATCAAAAACACAAAAAAATTAGTTACTTGCATTTACTTTATCTAGTTTGTTTTATTTACTACTGCTAAAATGAATACTCCTGAAAATACTAAGTTGTGTGACTTCACTAGCACAAATAACAATGATTTCCTATGCACACCTATTGCTCCACCTGCTACTACAGCAGAATTCTTTGAAATTAAACCTGCTTTACTTAATCTTGTCATGAGGGAGCAATTTTCTGGTGTTAGTTGATGATGTTGCTTCCCATCTCAATAATTTTGTTGAACTATGTGAAATGCAAAAGTATAAAGATGTAGATGGTGACATTATAAAATTAAAATTGTTCCCTTTCTCATTAAGAGGAAGAGCTAAAGATTGGTTGCTATCTCTGCCTAAGAATAGTATTGATTCATGGACTAAATGCAAGAATGCTTTTATTGGTAGATATTATCCCCCTGCTAAAATTATATCTTTGAGAGTAGCATAATGAATTTTAAACAATTAGATAATGAACATGTTGCTCAAGCTTGGAAAGAATGAAAACTCTGGTTAATTGCCCAACCCATGGAGTGACTACTTGGATGATCATCCAAACCTTCTATACGAGGACTAAATTTTTCTTCGCGAATTTATTGGATTCATTCTTTAGGAGGTATTATGTCCATCACTCTTGGTGAATCAACAAAGCTTCTTGATAATATGATGGTTAATTACTCTGAATGGCACACGGAAAGAGCTCACAAGGTAAGAAGGTAAATTCTGTTGAAGAATCCTCTTCCTTGAATGATAAGGTTGATGCTATTATGTCTATGCTTGGGAATGATAGGACTAATGTTGATCCTAATAATGTTCCATTAGCTTCATTGGTTGCCCAAAAGAACATGTTGATGTAAACTTCATTAAAAATAATAATTTCAACAACAATGTATCGGAACAATTCTAGTAATAACTATAGGCCATATCCTTATAATAATGGTAACGGTTATGCTAATTCTTATGGGAATTCTTACAACAATAATAGAATACACCCCCTGGACTTGAGGCCATGCTTAAAGAATTTATTAGTACACAATGCCTTTAACAAATCGGTGAGGAAAAGCTCAATAAAATTGATATTCTTGTTTCTAGAGTTGATAGTCTTCCTGATGTTGATCTTTTGAAATCGAAAGTTATGCCTAATAGGGATATTGAAAATAAAATTGTTACTACAGCAAATGCCATCAAGTTAGAATTAATGAGAATATAAGATTAATGGCTGAACTGCGTGCTAGGTGGGATAGAGAAGAAAATGAAAAACTAGCTAAAAAGGAAAATGTAGCTAAAGTTTGGACTATTACCACCACTAGCAATGCTAATGATTCATGTTGCTGCACCTCCTACTATCAATAATAAAATAATTGGTGTTGGCAATGCTTCTCCTAGTGCAAAACGCGCAAAATTACATGAAACTGCTAAAACTGCCTTGTGATAAAACTGCTGAAATTTTTTCCAACCTTGGGGATGATAATCCCATTGCTTTAGATTGTAATGAGTTAGAATTTGATGATTGCCACATCTCTGAAGTTATAAAGTTCTTGCAAAAACTTGCTAAAGGTCCCAATGCTAGTGCTATAAATTTGGCTTTCACAAAACATATTACAAATGCTCTCATAAAAGGAAGAGAAACTAAAACTTGAGAAAGCTAGAAGATGGTTGGGAGCCCATCATTAAAATGAGAGTTAAAGATTTTGATTGTACTTTATGTGATCTTGGTGCAAGTATTCTGTTATGCCTAAAAAAGTCTATGATATGCTTGACTTGCCACCATTGAAAAACTGTTGGATGTTAGTTGATAATGCCCTTTGGGGAGAGTTGATAATGTTCATATTATGGTTAACAATAACCTTGAGTTGATTTTGTTGTCTTGGATATTGAATGCAATGCATCTTGCCCCATTATATTGTTTTCTTCGAATGGTGCTACTATTGATATGAAGGAAGGTAATATTAAATATCAATTTCCTCTCAAGATTATGGAACACTTCCCATGAGAGAATGTTAGAGGCCTAAAAATGAGTCTATTATATGCTTGGAACTAAATTATCCATTCAAAAAGTCTTTCGGTGTTAATCTTGATACTGTAAAAAGAAACCTTGGGGAGAGTTGATAATGTTCATATTATGGTTAACAATAACCTTGTTTGATTTTGTTGTCTTGGATATTGAATGCAATGCATCTTGCCCCATTATATTGGGAAGACCTTTCTTGAACCCTACTATTGATATGACAATAAGAAAGGTATGGAACACTTCCAGAAAGAGAATGAAGGTACCTTATGATGAACAAATTATGATATGCTTGATGTTACTTGAGATAGTTGTTATAGACAACCCATGTTTACTCCAGTATTTTGTAGTGTCTTGGAACAAGCCTCTCCTTATCTTAGTTTTATGTTTTGTTGTGCAATAAAGTCTTTGATAGAAAAGTAAGTACTAGATTTGGATTACCGCAGTTCCAGATTTCTTTGCTGTCACGAATCTGGGTCTATCTCCCTGTAGTAGCTCAGAAAATTAAGCCAATTTACGAGCATGATCCTCAGATATGTACGCAACTTTCATTCAATTTGAGCATTTTCGTTTGAGCAAGTCTGGTGGCCTAATAAAATCCATCTTTACGGACTGTTCTGTTTTGACAGATTCTGTCTTTTATTTCGCATTGCCTCTTCTATGTTGGATGAATTTCTTTGATCCATTAATGTCAGTAGTATGCAATGTCTAGAAGTGTTAAGAATGATTGTGTCACCTTGAACATGTTAATTTTATTGCACTAACCCTCAATGAGTTGTTTGAGTTTGGTGTGGAGGAAGTTTTCAGGGATCAAAGGGAGAGTATGATGCAATATGATCAAGGAGAGTGAAACTCTAAGCTTGGGGATGCCTGGTTCACCCCTGCATATAAGAAGACTCCAGCGTCTAAGCTTGGGGATGCCCAAGGCATCCTTCTTCATCGACAACATTGTCAGGTTCCTCCCTGAAACTATATTTTTAGTCCGTCACATCTTATGCACTTTGCTTGGAGCGTCAGTTTGTTTTTGTTTTTTGTTTTGTTTGAATAAAATGGATCCTAGCATTCACTTTGTGGGAGAGAGACACGCTCTGTAGCATATGGACAAATATGTCCTTAGGCTCTACTCATGGTATTCATGGCGAAGTTTCATCTTCGTTAAATTGTTATATGGTTGGAATTGGAAAATGATACATGTAGTAAATTCTATAATGTCTTGGATAATGTGATACTTGGCAATTGTTGTGCTCATGTTTAAGCTCTTGCATCATACTTTGCACCCATTAATGAAGAAATACTTAGAGCTTCCTAATTTGGTTTGCATATTTGGTTTCTCTAGAGTCTAGACATCTAGTATTGAGTTTTGAACAACAAGGAAGACGGTATGAGTCTTATAATGTTTACAATGTGTCTTTTATGTGAGTTTTGCTGTACCGTTCATCCTTGTGTTTGTTTCAAATAACCTTGCTAGCCTAAAACCTTGTATCGAGAGGGAATACTTCTCATGCATCCCAAATACTTGAGCAACCACTATGCCATTTGTGTCCACCATACCTACCACTACATGGTATTTATCCGCCATTCCAAAGTAAATTGCTTGAGTGCTACCTTTAAAATTCCATCATTCACCTTTGCAATATATAGCTCATGGGACAAATAGCTTAAAAACTATTGTGGTATTGAATATGTACTTATGCACTTTATCTCTTATTAAGTTGCTTGTTGTGCGATAACCATGTTTTTGGGGACGCCATCAACTATTCTTTGTTGAATATCATGTGAGTTGCTATGCATGTCCGTCTTGTCGAAGTAAGAGAGATCTACCACCTTCATGGTTGGAGCATGCATATTGTTAGAGAAGAACTTTGGGCCGCTAACTAAAGCCATGATTCATGGTGGAAGTTTCGGTCTTGGACATATATCCTCAATATCATATGAGAATAATAATTGTTGCCACATGCTTATGCATTAAAGAGGAGTCCATGTTATCCATGTTGTCCGGTATGGATGTCTAAGTTGAGAATAATCAAAAGCGAGAAATCCAAAATGCGAGCTTTCTCCTTAGACCTTTGTACGGGCGGCATGGAGGTACCACCATTGTGACACTTGGTCAAAACATGTGCATTGCAAAGATCCGGTAGTCCAAGCTAATTAGGACAAGGTGCGGGCACTATTAGTATACTATGCATGAGACTTTGCAACTTGTAAGATATAATGTACATAACTCATATGCTTTATTACTACCGTTGACAAAATTGTTTCATATTTTCAAAATAAAAGCTCTAGCACAAATATAGCAATCAATGCTTTCCTCTTTGTAGGACCATTCTTTTACTTTATGTTGAGTCAGTTCACCTATCTCTCCACCTCAAGAAGCAAACACTTGTGTGAACTGTGCATTGATTCCTACATACTTGCATATTGTACTATATTACTCTATGTTGACAATTATCCATGAGATATACATGTTACAAGTTGAAAGCAACCGCTGAAACTTAATCTTCCTGTGTGTTGCTTCAATGCCTTTACTTTGATTTATTGCTTTATGAGTTAACTCTTATGCAAGACTTATTGATGCTTGTCTTGAAGTACTATTCATGAAAAGTCTTTGCTTTATGATTCACTTGTTTACTCATGTCATTACCATTGTTTTGATCGCTGCATTCATTACATATGTTTACAAATAGTATGATCAAGGTTATGATGGCATATCACTTCAGAAATTATCTTTGTTATCGTTTTACCTGCTCGGGACGAGAACTAAGCTTGGGATGCTTGATACGTCCCGACGTATCGATAATTTCTTATGTTCTATGCCATATTATTGATGATACCTACATGTTTTATGCACACTTTATGTCATATTCGTGCATTTTGGAACTAACCTATTAACAAGATGCCGAAGTGCCAGTTCCTGTTTTTGTTTTTGGTTTTCGAAATCCTAGTAACGAAATATTCTCGGAATTGGGCGAAACAAAGACCCGGGGCCTATTTCGCCACGAACCTTCCAGAAGACCAGAGAGCATACGAAGTGGGGCCACGAGGTGGCCAAACCACATGGCGGTGCGGCAGGGGGCCAGCGCCGCGTGGTGTGGGCCCCTCGTCGGCCCCGACTCGCCCTTCCGCCTACTTAAAGCCTCCGTCGCGAAACCCCGATGCGAAAAACCACGATACGGAAACCTTCCCGGACGCCGCCCCGCCGATCCCATCTCGGGGGATTACGGAGATCTCCTCCCGGCACCCTGCCGGAGGAGGGGATTCATCTCGGAGGACTCTACACCGCCATGGTCGCCTGGAGTGATGAGTGAGTAGTTCACCCTGGACTATGGGTCCATAGCGGTAGCTAGATGGTTGTCTTCTCCTCATTGTGCTTCATTGTCGGATCTTGTGAGCTGCCTAACATGATCAAGATCATCTATCTGTAATACTCTATGTTGTGTTTGTCGGGATCCGATGGATAGAGAATACTATGTCATGTTAATTATCAAGTTATTACATATGTGTTTTTATGATCTTGCATGCTCTCCGTTTCTAGTAGAGGCTCTGGCCAAGTTTTACTTTTAACTCCAGAGGGAGTATTTATGCTCGATAGTGGGTTCATGCCTATTGACACCTGGGACAGTGACGAAAGTTCTAAGGTTGTGTTGTGTCGTTGCCACTAGGGATAAAACATTGGCGCTATGTCCGGGATGTAGTTGTTGATTACATTACGCACCATACTTAATGCAATTGTACTGATGTTTAGCAACTTAATACTTTGGAGGGTTCGGACGATAATGAAGGTGGACTTTTTAGGCATAGATGCGGTTGGATGGCGGTCTATGTACTTTGTCGTAATGCCCAATTAAATCTCACTATACTTATCATGTCATGTATGTGCATTGTTATGCCCTCTCTATTTGTCAATTGCCCGACTGTAATTTGTTCACCCAACATGCTTTTATCTTATGGGAGAGACACCTCTGTGAACTGTGGACCCGGTCCATTCTTTTAATCGAATACAAATCTGCTGCAATACTTGTTTTACTGTTTTCTGCAAACAATCATCTTCCACACAATACGGTTAATCCTTTGTTATGCAAGCCGGTGAGATTGACAACCTCATGTTTCGTTGGGAGCAAAGTACTTTGGTTGTGTTGTGTGCAGGTTCACGTTGCTGGAATCTGGTGTTGCGCCGCACTACATCCACCGCCATCAACCTTCAACGTGCTTCTTGACTCCCACTGTTCGATTAAACCTTGGTTTCTTGCGGGAAACTTAATTGCGCACCACCTTCCTCTTGGGGATATTAAACCTTAGATAAACGGCAGCGCCGTACCCCCGGAGGGATGATACACGTGAACACACACAATGGGGTAAACCCTAATATTTAGTCTAAACTTGTCTGTCCCTAACCCTAGCCGTCCCTCCACCTTATATGAGGGGGTGGTGGCCGACCAACCCTTGTGGGCCTCTCTAACTTGGTTTGGACAGGCCCAAACCACAACTGACTCAAAACAATAAAAACCCTAATTGGCCCACATATGACCATTACATAATTAAACTAAGATAATTAAGCTGGTGGAGTCCTGAATCTTGGCTCCACATAGGCCTCCATGCCCGTATCAGGTACACCCAACAATTTCAGGAAGGAGAGACTCGAGTTCGAGGTAGCAGATTGAGAATCACACTACCACGCCATCCTCGGCCGACCAGCATTTGCCAAGTTCATGGCAGTTCCTCATTATCCGTACTTGAAGCTCAAGATGCCAGGCAATAACGGGACTACAATAACTGTTCATGGAAGTTTTCTCGTTCCGATAATTGTGATAAGGATTTTCAGAAGATCGCCTCCAAATACGGAGTTAGGGAAGAACTCAATGCACTGGACGTACTCACCGACCATACGCAGCCACCTGCCGATAATCGGAACACAAAGTACGACGAGTTTGACGCCGCCAAAGAAGCATCAAGTGCACCCTCTGATCCGAAGAAAACAATCAATGCATCGGCTGATCTTACTATCGCATAGAAAGGCGCGCTCATCGAGTTCCTCCGTGAGCGCTGGGAGATATTTGCATGGCAGCCATCCGACATGCCAGGTATTCCCAGGGAACTCGCTGAGCACGCCCTCAATGTTGACCCCAAAGCCAAACTTGTACAGTATACACTACATCGTTTTTCGGAACCAAAAAGAAAAGCCATTGGAAAAGAAGTTAATCGGCTCCGCAAAGCCGGATTTATTCAAGAGCTCAAGGAAGCCAAGTGGGTACCAACCCAGTCATGGTGCCAAAGAAAGATACGACAGCTCTTCGTATGTGCATCGACTTTACGAGCCTCAACAAACATTGCCTGAAGGATCATTTCATGTTGCCTCGCATCGATCAAATTATCGATTCTACGGCACGGTGCGTTCGCCTCTCCTTTCTAGATGCTTACTCAGGATATAATCAAATCAAGCTCAAAGAAGAAGACCAGGAGTTAACAGCGTTTATTACACCGCGTGGTGTTTACTGTTACAACGTCATGACTTTCGGGTTGAAAAACACAGGTGCAACCTATCAACGGGGTATGCAAGCCTTCCTTGGGGAGCAGATTGGCCGGAATATCGAGGTTTATATCGACGACATCGTCGTCAAGTCCAGAAACGCAGCCCCGCTCATCGACGACCTGAGAGAAACCTTCGACAATCTCGATCATTATAAAATCAAGCTGAGCCCAAAGAAATGTTTTTTCGGGGTACCAGGAGGCCAAGTACTCTGGTACTTTATTTCAACCAGAGGAATAGAGGCTAATCCCTTGAAGATCAAGGCTGTCCTCGACATGGAGCCACCAAGGATTTTGCAGCAGGTGCAACAGCTAGCAGGACACGTAGCAACTCTCAGCAGGTTCATTGCAAAATTAGGAGAAAAGGCTTTGTCCTTCTATCAATTGATGAAAAAATCGGAAAAGTTCAAGTGGACAGGAGAAGCACAGGACGCTTTCGACAATCTAAAGAAAGTTTTATCGACTTCCCCGGTCCTCGTTACGCCACACGATAGGGAGCTAATGTTACTCTATATCGTAGCAACTAGTCGAGTTGTTAGCATTGTGCTTATAGTCGAGCGCGCGGAAGCAGGGGAAGTTCACGGTATACAACGCTCTGTCTACTACCTCAGTGACGTACTCACACCAGCAAAACAACGGTACCCACATTACCAGAAGCTCGCCTATGCCGTATGGATGACAACACTGAAGTTGAGGCATTATTTCGCTGAGCATCCGATCTTCGTCGTAACTAAAGCTCCATTGAAGAATATACTCACCAATCCAGATGCTACAGTTGAGGCATTATTAGCGCCACATGATATTTCCTACATCAACCGAACATCTATCAAGTCCTAGGTCCTCCCAGACTTCTTTGTCGATTGGATTCAGTCGCAAACTCCGGTTGCGCCCGATATGTTGGGTTCATGGACTATGTACTTTGATGATTCCAAGCGAAGCACGGGCGCAGGCGTGGGAGTGGTGTTAATTTCACCACAAGGAGACAAGGTGAAGTATGTGCTAAGGATGAACTTCTCGCTGCCGACAAACAATGAAGCAGAATACGAAGCATTATTGCACGGGATGCGTATGGCCAAGGCATGTGGCGCTACCCGTTTGGATATTTATGGAGACTAAAACCTCGTGGTCCAGCAGTCGATGAATTTGTGTGACGCCATCAGCGGTAACATGATCGCTTATCGCCAAATGTATCAATCGATGGAAGCCAAATTTGAAGGTTGCGAGTTAAAACATATCGGCGGAGCTAGCAACGAGGAAGCAGATGCCTTGGCAAATATCGGCTCCACATGCTCCGCAATTCCAGATGGAGTCTTTTATGAAGCAATTAATCAGCGGTCTATTAAAATCAAGACTCCGGCACCTCCTGAAAAATCGACTGCTAACTCTGGGGCTGCACCCCAAGGCGTTGTCGAAGATATTATCGTTGGACCCGAACAACAAGTTCTACTCCTCGAGCCTCGTGGACTGAGCCCTTTCTGTACTTCTCATGCATATTGTGCTTTCGGTATGTGATGTATCTATACTGCTTTGGGTGGCATTGATATTCCATTTCGAAAGATCAGTGACTATTGTTTCTACACTGTCCCAATCTGGTGTTATCTCAACTGAACCATTAATATGGAAGTTAATTAAAGTTTGGTTGCCTGTGAACATCATATTTACCGGAATGCTAATCAGAAACATTATATTTCCAAAGCATGAGCATATAAGTATGTTTTGATTGTAGGAGTAATATGATGGGTAGTGTCTCCACATTGTTTTAAATTTCAGTCAAGTGAACTTCCTTAACAAAAATTAGCACAAACTGGATTGCTGAAGTGAACACATCTTCTTGCTTGTACTGTGAATATTCAGTAACTAGTGGAGTATTCTCGTCTTGGAATAATTCTTAGTTGATTGCATTGTGATAATTAGTGGAGTATATAATTCAATGGACTCCAAGTACTCCAATGTGCTTAATTACTGCTTGGTGTAGGAGTGTATATGTTCCGTCTGGAATGTATGGTAGTGTGAGCCAACTTGGATTAACAGTGAAGGTGCATCTTGACCTGGACAGGAAAGCCAAGTGAATGTCAAGTACTGGGAGGTACATGTCTAATGTCTTCATCTTATCCCCCTGAATATCACCCAACCATAATAGATGCCATACGCTAAAGTATTGTTCAGTTAACCCAACTCTTGAGATACAGAGACTGTACCCCCTATATTGCCTTGCCAACTGTCAATTGTAAAAGCACATCAGAAATATAGATTGTTCATGATTTTATAGTTTTATCAAGGAATGTCCGTGATAAATTCTCGATTCCTTACAGGATCTGCATGTAATAGAGTGACAACTTTTGATTTCTCAACTGATCGTGGTTTGCTGGACTGTATTATTTTCCTACTGCACATTTGAACTATGTAAGAGACATATTTCCCCTGGTGCTCTGAATTGGTCGGCATATATATGGTATAATGTTCCTTGTTAGACCGATTATTAACAAGTCGATAATTTGCAAGGTGAAACAAGAAAACTCCCCCAATTTTATTCTAGCAGTATTGACTATTGTTGGATGGTTGGTGCTTGGCATTTTATTGTTGTTCATTTTAAATTTAAGGGTTTATTTGGAGAAGAATTGTTTGTTTGTAGTTAAATTATTGTCTTTTCAGTACATAAATTCAGTAGATACATGGTTGTGTTTCTTAGTATGAAAGCAACTTATTGTCAGTGCTAAATTACAGTAGAAAGCAACTTGGCGGAACTGAAACTGAAACTACAAACTTAAATTGTGCAAATGGGGAACTACTGAGACTTTCAGTGCATATGTTTAGGCTTGTGGTGTTATCACTCTGATTTTCATATGTATTACTCATTCTTAGAGTATATGCTTTGCATGGAAAACTTATATGCTCATTCTTCTTACTGCGTGAAGTTTACTTGCCTTTATGTATTTGCAGCCTTTCTAAAACTAACGACAATGCTGGTACCAACTACTACTCATGTGCAGGTAACTGATATGTGAGCACCCTGTGCAGGTACAGATTCCTTGTTTAACAATGCTGCTACTACCTGTTGCTAGTAGTACTACTAGTACTACCGCAAGTTATTTTAGAAATAACTAGACCATGGACCTACCGCAGCTCTATTAAAATAACTAGATCATGGAGTAAATTGTTTCTTTGGCCTTTGAAGCACACCAGACTACTGCAGCTGCAGCAATAACCACCGGCCTGAAGACTCGTAGATAAGCAACTCGGAGAAGGCGAACACCATAACATCGAATAAGAGAAGGCAAAACCAAACTCTAACATATTCATGCATCATTCAGAATGAAACTTCGGTCATTTTCATTTTCAGTAGCAATGGAATGGCAAGAGATATTTTAGCTTATTTCACAATGCCAAACTGATTTTGCATCCAGTTCTTTTTATCATCTCTGACATAACATGTACACATGATTGACTTTATCACAATGCCAAGTTGATAAATACTCCTGTATATTTGTGTAGGAAAACACATCGCTGGCCCTGTGCTGTTATCACATTATCATCGAATCTGATGCTGGGTTGCTAGTTGAGCATTTGCAGTTGCTTGCAAGGGTGTTTGTTTCATGGTGTTTGCTGCAGGAGTATTATTGTTCAAAGCTAATCAAGGGTAATTGTACTTTTAATGTTTCAGTGACTAAAAAGAATGGCTCAACATAAATTACCCAATCACTTGGACAATTTTTCAGCAGAAAAGGGACTTACAGAAACATTGGAAGTGTGGTTCGAGCAATAACTACTCTTGCTTTTTCAGATAAAAATTCAGCACTGGGCCTGGGAGTATACCTGCATCATCATCGGGAGGAGCAGTATCTTGTTCTTGAAGTATTATGGACGCTAGCAAGCTTTCTAGTGTAGACGTAACCTTATATCATGCCACAACATGTTTCAGATTTATAGGTTACACAAACCAAACACAAAACAAATGAACGGCAGTGCATTTTACAACGCTCTTTCTCTTGTCTCTTGACACATCAATTACCGGTAGCAAATTCTCACTTTAAGTTTGTCATGGTCTTGAGTGCAGATTATTTTTTCGTAATCGTCACGATAGAAGTCAATATCACCTTGGAAGGAGATGGTACAACCCTGATCATCATGATCTTGATTCGTTGAAACGCACAGGTTCAACTTGATTGTCAGGAGAGGCTTCAAGTATATCGGAACAACAGCCCACTCACGCGACAGTGGAAGTTTGCCATCGATAACCTCTGCTTTGTCCTCTTTTCCGCGACAAAAGAGCACGACACTCTCGCGGCCATAGAGTTGGTGGCATGCAGCAATTTCACCATAGACATGGTAGATGCTGCCGCTGGATATGAGATCGAGGGTAACGTACACATGGGCCTGGACAGCAGTGTGCATCGGCAAGAAAGTCACCGCTATTCTCCTGCCGCGTCCGGTCGAGATGATGTGGGTTTCATCCCTGCCGCACGTGTAAGGGTCCATTATGTAGGAGAAGCATCCTATATCATCATCTTTCCTGTTGTCATTCTTTGGGATATGAATCCTAATAAAGAAGTGATCGGCGATGGCCACGCCTTCTGAGTGGAGTATCAAGTTACCCTGCACACACGGATACCGTCAATATGGGACAATACGATTCAAAAGGAGGATATATACGGAGAACAAAAGATAAAAGATACTATACTAATATCACATGAATGGATGTATACCTGTGAATCAAGGTTGCGACAAGTTTCTCCTGTTTGTGAGGAGCATGAGTATTCAGAGAAATCGTTGAAGGCAAGAAAGGTGCCTAGGAAGGGGAAGTGAGGACGCACAGCCAGCAGCTCTACCAGGCGCCGAGAATTGCATCTCGCCATCCGTGTGTTGTCGCCATCTTCATCGTAATCAGGGACTTGGAAACTCGGTGGTGGGCAAGTTCGATCAATGTCGTCGTCGAGGTCGTGGAAGTTGTCGGCTGGGCAATAGCTGTCGAGATCTTCGTCGTAGTAGTAGCCGTCCCTTTGCAGTTGTTGGATGAGGCTTTCTTCATCAACAGCAGCAGCAGCAATAGTTACGTTTTCTGCCAGTTCAAAAAAAAAAGTTACGTTTTCTGCTGCCGCTCCCGCTCCCGCTAACTTGACGGCATCACTGACGGTTTCTCCTCCCGTTCCGGTTCCCGTTCCTGACCTTGCCGTTGCTCTACTGGAAAGAAGTCGTCGAAGGATATCTCTAGTCCAGCCATGAAGAATTCTACCGGGCTCGGAGATACATGCCTGTTTAATTGAGAGAGGGATAGTGCTGTACTTTCAAAAGGAGAGATAATAACAGTAATAACAATACATCCATCCATCCATCCATCCATCTAGCTAGTAGTACAACGATCGGGTAAATATTTAGACTAGCTAGCAGAATCAAAAAAAAAAAAGAGCGGATGCAGATGTCGTAATATATACCTGCAGATCGCACAAGATGGCGCTCAGAGATGATTTTTGGGGCTGCCCTCCGGCGGCAACGCTCGGCGCCATGCTAGTCTCAAGTCCTTTGCTAGGTCGGCGGCGCCGCTTGGGAGGTAATAGAAAACGTAGATCCAGCAGACGCAGTTGGCCGTGCTGACAATTAATAATACCGGAGAGGCACGCCCAAACCTAGCCTCGCTCGGCTTGGGCGTTCATCTTGCCGTTTCCTACTATATATAGTGGTGAAGATGAACTTGGCACCCACGTCTTCCTCTGCTAGGCTGAGGCGTTGCCGGCACAGTCCTCGTTTATTCCTTTTGGGCACGTAATCGCCGGCGTTTACGCCCTTGAACTGCACTGCACTGCAGGTAATTTGTCACCTCGAGACTGAGTGTCGCTGTCCTCTCTGCTAAGCATCTCGACCAGCCTCGATCCGTCGCCACTCGCCAGCACCATCCGGCAGCCGCACCACCCTGCATTGCTTGTTCCCTTGGCCCGCCAAACCACACACGCCACTAGTAGCTAGCAGCGCCCTCGCCGCACCATCTGCCTAACTCTAATAGAACTCGTAAATGCCGTCGGAACTAAACTATTTCGGCGAATTTACGGGTTCAGGCTGAATGCTCGTAGAACAGAATCCGAATCGGTCGGCCCGTAAAAGTTTCTTGGGGGTCCGAGAAATGCGAGGCTCGCCCCGTATTTATACAGGCCGCGGAGTGGAGTGGGGTTCCAAAACCCTACTCCCCGTCGCCGCACCCGCTCCTCCGCCGCGAAAACCCTGGTCCTCCAGCAAGGAATTCCGGGCGCTCCGTCGCCTTAGCCGCTCCGCCATGACCTCCCCTCCGTTCGCAATGGCGCGCGCAAGACGATGCGGTAGGGGAGGCGGCTGAGTCGGCGGCGGAGACTCGCCGCCTCGTCCGCCAGTTGTGCGTTCGGAGGCGGACCACACGAGGTGGACGCGCTCCGAGGGCAGGTTGACACGCATTGATGCGCGCGATGGGGACACCGAGGCCCGTCCGGCGGCTCGTGCAGCCCGCCGCTGCCGACGCTTCCGCCGCGCCCTGACAACGACGATGATGATGAAGACGCGTCGGCGCTTCCCCTCACCTGCGGGAACTCCGCGGAGGCGACGCAGTTCGAGCTCGCCGCCATCGTCGTTCGCCTCATCTGCTCCTTCCTCCGCCGCGCGTAGAGGCCTCGGTGATTATCCCATGGACAAATTTTGGTCAAATTAGCGCGCGGTGTAGGATTAGTACTTATTTTGGTTTATTATATGTAAATTATGTTTGAATGTAGCTCGATCAGAGCAAAAAAATCATGTTGATCGCCAAAAATTTCCCGCGACATTTGATTTTCCCTTCGTTTTTTCAATTTCTATTCCGCGCCGCGACTAAAATCCACAAAATCGAATAATTCGGAAGAATGAACTCCACGTTTTTCCGTACGCATTTTTACGGACTACTAAAAATGCTCTAACCAACCAGCCACTCCCCACTCTCCTATCCATCCACACGTAGTAGCTAGCTTAGCTGGTTTCGTTTGCACGCATGTACGAATGCTATCCTACGTACAGTAGCTGCTTGAATCCCTGAGGTCGAGCGGCGGACAACATTCCTCCCGAACTCACGAAGGCTCCCCTTTCTTCCACCTACAGAGTTATGTTTAGCGTTGTGATGCTCTTTTTTTCTCTACGGTTGATACATGTCTCATATCTAATCCATGATGGCAATAAATGAACAGAGGTTAGAGCATTGCTCCCATGTCGGAAAAAAACCACCTATAGGACATCGCATTTTCATTATCAACTAGAATACAAGTAGGTGTGAAAATGGCGGAGCTCCTAGGTAAGGCGACCGCGTCGTCCCTCCCACCTACTGACAAGGTATCGATTTGTCAATGCCTACAGATTGTAGACTAGGGTTTTCGTAGAAAGTAGAGAGCAAGTAGATCTCGAGGGTTTTCGAAGGAGAGGTTCCTTTTCCTTAGGCGCCATCAACATTGGTGGTGTCGAAATTGTGCGCTTGAGGTCTTCAAAGCTCTGTCTGCTTCCTCATTCCACTCAAACTTTTTTTCCCTGTTTGATCAAGGCGTAGAACGGCAACGCCTTTTCTCCAAGCCTGGCGACGAATCTGCTCAAAGCTGCGACTCGCCCGGTTAGCTGTTGTATTTCCTTTAACTTTGTTGGCTTTCGCATCATCACGATGGCTTGAATTTTCTCCGGGTTAGCCTCGATTCCTCTTGCTGACACCAGAAACCGAGAAGTTCTCCGCAGGAACGCCAAACGAGCATTTCGTCGGGTTCAGCAGGGGCAGAATATCGAGATTATCGAAAGTTTACTTGAGATCCTCGATCAATGTTGAGCCCTTCTTTGTTGTTATGACGACATCATCAATATATACTTGAACGTTCTTGCCAATCTGTGTGGCAAGACACTTCTGCATCATCCGCTGATATGTTGCTCCCGCGTTTTTAACCCAAAGGCATTGATCTATAGCAGACCACGCCACAGAGTGTTATAAAGCTGTTTTAACCTCATCTTCTTCTTTTAGTCGGATCTGGTTGTAACCGAATATGCATCCGGGAAGGAAAGACGTTCACATCCTGCCGTGGAGTCGATAATTTGATCGATCCTTGGAATGGGGAAGTGATCCTTTGGACAATATTTATTGAGACACGTGAAGTCGGTCACACGCGAAGGACCTCTGTGTTTCGGGACCAGACTAGGTTAGCTACCCCGTGGCCTCCATGTAACTCTTTGATAAATCCAGCTTCTCGAGTCGATTGATTTCTAGCAGCATAGCTTTGCGGTTGGTTCAACGCAAAGGTTGTTTGATTGGTCTGGCCATTGGATCCAAGTTAAGAGAGTGCTCGGAAAGTTCTCTGGGTACTCCTGACATGTCAGCTGGACACCATTGAAAGGATCGTATGCCGCACCTAGAGGGGGGGGGGGGTGAATAGGTGCTAACCAATTTTTAGTTCTTTTTCAATTTAGGCTTGCCACAAAGGTAAATTCTCTAGATATGCAACTAAGTGAATTTACCTATATGACAAGGTTATCAACTAAGCAAGATAAAGCTACACAATATATAGGAGATAGAATAGGATAGAGGTAACCGAGAGTGGAGCACGCGATGACACGGAGATGATTCCCGTAGTTCCCTTCCTTTGCAAGAAGGTACGTCTACGTTCGGAGGAGTGTGGTCGCTACGAAGCCAGACCAACACACGAAGACTTCACTCAGATCTCCTGTGAGCAACGCCACGAAGGCCTAGCCCACTTCCACTAAGGGATTTCCTCGAGGCGGAAACCGGCCTTTACAAGGTTCTTGGGGCACACATCCACAACCGAATTGGAGGCTCCCAAATCTGTAACAATACAACAATCAACAACAACACATCAACACAAATCAACTAGGGAACCAAATCGGAACACTAGCATGAGATCCCTCAAACAAATGAGGGGGAAATGAAAATCGCTTCGGTGAGGATGTAGATCGGGTGGCTTCTCCTTCGAATCTCCAAAGATCAAGAGCTTTGGTTGGGGGAGGAAGGAGATCTTGCAAATCTTGTGTTCTTGAGGTGGCTCTAATGGTGGTGAAGCTTGGCAGATATTCTTGCAATGATTGAGCAAAGGGGAAGGAAGAAGAAGAGGGGTATAAATACCTTCCCAAAACCAGCCGTTGAGCTTCCGGGGGACCGATAATCCGGCCTAAGTAAGGGACGGATAATCCGCCCGATAATCCGGCCTCCCGGCAAAACCGGGACAATGTCCGGCCAAATGTCCGGCCTCACATCAGACACCTTTCTTGGTCCTTAGCCATTTTTCGAGGGGCCGGATATTTCCGAAATGACCGGCCCGGATAATCCGGCCCTGGGACAAAACCAGGACAATATCCGGGCAAATGTCCGGCCCCTATCCTGAGCAGCTTTTCCTCAAGACCTTAGCCGAAATTCTTGGGCCCGGATATTTTGGAAATATCCGGCCCGGATTATCCGGCCTTAGTGAACCTTTTTGCTGATTCTTTTTGACAGCACTGACCACATCCAACACACATACAAATGTATCTATATAATCCCTGTACCACTTAAACAAATATTAGTGTATCACATACATTGACATCAAACGCTCAAAACATAATATGAGAGATGTTCTTTCAATCTCCCCCTTTTTGGTGTTTGATGACAATATACGGATTTGCAAGAGAATCACTATAGAGACAAGCATGATGGCAAAACATAGAGGCACTCCCCTACATGTGTGCATATAAGTAATTTGCATTTGAATACAAATACACAACACATAGGAGCGAGGTGCCTCAACACAAGAGGTATCCATCATGAGCTCTAACAAGAGACATATACACATATGAAGTTGAGATAGGATGCTAGAAATCATACCCTTGTGTAGATATAAGATACGGAGATATAGCATCACATATAATATAATAGCCTTGATCTCAACATATAGAAATCCGAAAACCATAACAATGTCTCACACCACATAGCACATAGTTTTAAACGGAACACAACCAAAGCAAATAGTTCAAATAAGAGAGAACACAAGCAATAAAGGAATGATAAACGCATATGCTTGTGCCCAAACCATGCAAATCCCCGAGAGAGTTCCTAATAGAACACTTCTCCCCCTTTGGCATCGAGACGCCAAAAAGGGGACAAGCGCGATGCTACTCGCCCCATGGGAATCACTCGGAGGCATCTTCATCATCGGACTCGTACGCCGCTTCTTCTTCTTCTTCTTCTTCTTCTTCATCGATGTCGGGGCATCCGGAGAGAGCGGCGAGTGGTGGACCTTTGAATGCAAGCATCGAGATCACTCCACGGAACACGTGCGAGAATGCCACCCACCGTACAGGTGAGCGGAGAGGCCTGAGGAGAGGGGGGTCCTTGCTCACACCGAGCTTGTGCGAATAACCGCCGAGTATGCTTAATCTCGAACGCTCCCGGCTGGCCGCATAGTTCTCCTTATGGATCTCAATGTTCATGCAAAGGATGAACTGTTCACTTGTTTCATCATAGCAGGGAGGTCAGGATGGCGGCAGGAGCAAAACCACTAGAACGAGCATCACCCATGAAGGAGTCGGTGGAGGTACAGCAGAGGAGACTGGCTTAAGCTTGTAGGCCTTCTTGACAGAGTGCTTCATCAAAGGGTACCCGCTCAAGTCTTCACCACTCACGCCCGCAGTGTTGTTGATGAGGAGCTGGATATATGGTGCATAGGGCATAGTGGTCCGGGAGACCATGGCATCATGAATCTCATTGAAGATGAAGTCCATGATATCAATAGTGAAGTTACGTTCCTCATTCTCATCACGAGCACACCGAAAGCTGAGATACATGAGATCCACAAGAGTTCCCCGGATTGCATCATTGTTACCACCACTGGGAGCGATGGTGGACCGAAAGAACCTGAGTAACTGACCATAGATGGGAAGCAGCCCCTTGGTCTCTCCAACTTTTCCAACTGATGTATGGAGATCGAACAGCACATTCTTATCTGCCCTCTGAGGTCCATGGAGACGACGGCCTCCTTCTGCAGGAACTCCAAGAATACCAGCAAAACGTCGCAAGGTGGCACTACAGTGAGTAGAGCCAGACATCCATTCCATAGTACGGTCCTCATCTTTCTTGATGGCCAAAGTAGCAAAGAACTGCTTCACCAACTCTAGACTATAGTCACATTGAATCTTCATCAAATCCTGCAAGCCCATCCTACCAGTCACCCAGATGGCATCCTCAAAGTGATTGTTGACTGCCAGAAGATCCACATCGATAGCTTGCATGGGACGACTTTCTTCATGGGCTCATAGATATCCTTGTAGATGAACTCCTGTTCCATGCACCAGTATTTTCTGCCCCTCTGTCTCTTCATCCCTTGGGAGGTCTTCATACCAGTTCTTCATGCGAATAGCGGAGTAAGAGACAGGGTCCATGGACTTGTAGTTTTCCCTTGAAGCCTTGTTCTTGTGCCTAGATGAGGTTGACTTGCGAGGAGCGTTGGATGCGAACTCATCACTTGACCGGTCAGCCCTTGGGCGTCTCCGAGCACCCCGAGAAACACGACCTGTGAATAGCAAAGACGGATAGCAAAGAGAAGATATTGCTCATAAGTCATGTATGATACAGTAATGCACTCTAGAAACATACTATAAGTCTGGTACAAGTCTAAAACAAGATGGATTGAATCAAAACTGCAGTGGCGATGAAGCTCCGGGCCGGATAATCCGGTGCCCCAAGGGGGCGGATAATCCGGCTGACCGAATAATCCGGTCCTCGCGGGGGCAGATAATCCGGCCTGCCCGAATCTAGCAGATTTTGCAATCAACAACTTGTCTATGAACAGATCGGCCTTATAGCATGCAAGAGAGTACACTACAAACGATTTGGAACAACTAGACACCAAATCCACCAAGAAAATAGCACATACAAATCACAACACCTAGGGTTAGGGATTGTGAGTCATACCCACATCCATTGCGAAAGCCGCTTGGAGGAGAAGATACCGTAGGGATTCGTAGCATAGAAAAACAAAAATTTCCTACCGCGAGAACGCAATCCAAGCAAGATGCAATCTAGAAGATGGGAGCAACGAGGGGATGAACGAGACTAACCCTTGAAGATTTCCAAAGCCTACAAGAGGAGGCTCTCGTTTCTGCGGTAGACGATCACTTGCCGCTTTCAAAAGCGCGTAGAAGATCTTGACGGTGCCACAATCGGGCAGCACCTCGTACTCGGTCACACGTTCGGTGTTGATGACGACGTCCTTCTCCCCGTTCCGGCGGGCAGCGGAAGTAGTAGATCCTCCTCGGAATCCCGGCAGCACGACGGCGTGGTGGGCGGTGTCGATGGAGATCTCCGTGGAGCTTCGCTAAGCATATGCGGAGAAGTAGTGGAGGAGAGGCGCTAGGGTTTGGGGAGAGGGGGCTTGGGCGCCCGGCCTCAAGGGGGAAGGGGTGGTGCGGCCAAGCCATGGGCAGCCCTCCTCCCTCCTCATTATATAGGTGGAACCCCAAGGGTTTGCCCAAAGTCTTCGAATAAGACCCCAACAAAAAATCGCCTTATGGACGAAACCTAGAGGGACAAGGACTCTCCCCTTCCCCCTTTACTTGGCCGGCCAAGGAGGTGGAGTCCACCATGGACTCCACCCTCCCACTTGGTTGGCTGGTTAGGGTTTGTGGAGTCCCTCGGGACTCCTCCTTCCATAGTGATTTATTCCGGATAATTCTAGAAACCACCTTCCATAAATTCACAGGATCATTTCCAAACTTGGAAAGTGACTTCTATATATGAATCTTATTCTCCGGACCATTCCGGAACTCCTCGTGATGTCGATCCCATCAGGACTCCGAACAAAACTTCAAACTCCATTCCATATTCCATATCTACTTAAACGACATCAAACCTTAAGTGTGTCACCCTACGGTTCGCGAACTATGTAGACATGGTTGAGACCTTCTCCGACCAATAACCAATAGCGGGATCGGAGATCCATAATGGCTCCCACATATTCAACGATGACTTAGTGATCGAATGAACCATTTACATACGATACCGATTCCCTTTGTCACGCGATATTTTACTTGTCCGAGGTTTGATCATCGGTATCTCTATACCTCGTTCAACCTCGTTTCATGACAAGTACTCTTTACTCGTACCGTGGTATGTGGTCTCTTATGAACCTTCATATGCTTGCAAGCTATTAGACGACATTCCACAGGGCCCACAGTATATCTATCCGTCATCGGGATGGACAAATCCCCATTGTTGATCCATATGCCTCAACTCATACTTTCGGATACTTAATCCTCTATAACCACCCATTTACGCAGTGGCGTTGATGTAATCAAAGTACCTTTCCGGTATAAGTGATTTACATGATCTCATGGTCGAAAGGACTCGGTAACTATGTATCGAAAGCTTATAGCAAATAACTTAATGACGTGATCTTATACTCGCTTAATTGGGTGTGTCCATTACATCATTCATATAATGACATAACCTTGTTATTAATAACATCCAATGTTCATGATCAAGAAACCATGATCATCTATTAATCAACAAGCTAGTTATACAAGAGGCTTACTAGGGACTCTTTGTTGTTTACATAACACATGTATCAATGTTTCGGTTAATACAATTATAGCATGGTATGTAAACATTATCATAAACACAAAGATATATTATAACCATTTTATTATTGCCTCTTGGGCATATCTCCAACAGTCTCCCACTTGCACTAGAGTCAATAATCTAGTTTACATTTGTAAAGATATAACACCTTGGCCCTCTGGTGCTTTATCATGTTTTGCTCACGGGAGAGGTTTTAGTCAACGGATCTGACATGCTCAGAAACGTATGTATTTTACAATTCATTTGCGTCTCAACGCATCACTCATTTTCTAAATGAGTCGGCATTAAATATGTTTGGTCTTCTGGTGGAACTTAATTCCGCGGTCTGAAATATGTCACTAATATTGTCATACACAATATAGCTTCAAAGTTATGACACTATCGGAACTACACCAAGTTCTCAAAGAACCTCTTGACTTAACATCCTCAGTCATTGTCAAAACAATGACATATTCTGCCTTCATTTGTAGAATCCGTCACAACATTTAGAACTCATCTAAATCTAGCATAGACAAATTCTAGCTCTTTGTGCTACCTTTTAAACAACACTTAGCCTAATTTGAGATTGAAATTTTATTTTTATATGTGACCAAACTAATATCGGTGCAACACCTTACGGCGATTTGTTTGTCATTACTCATACAAAACTATATATCCTTGATTCTTCTAAAGCACTCGGGGATATTCTTACCTGTTTATCCAATGATCATCACATGAATCATGCATTGGTATATGCTCCTAACCATTTAGAGCATAGGACATCTGATATTGTGCACATATTATTCGTGATCTAAAATCACTCATGTGTTTTTACTCATTGGTGTCAAATACACTCAAGTCTTGTAAGACCTTCACATGAAAAGAACACCTTCTTATTAATTTCTACTTCAATATTCATTCTATATGCTTTGAAACTTAAACTTTTATGTGTTTCAATCCATCTTCATAGATCTTGACACTAAATATGTTTGAGTTCATATCCTTTCATTGAAGTTTAATTCTCAATGAAACCTTTTCATCAATTATATAATTACATTATTTATAATCAACGATATGTCACCTACATAAAGTATTACAAATATGTCGCAGCGCTCCCACTTAATTTCTTGCAAATGCAAGCCTCTTCATCGTCTCTGATGAAATCATAACTCTTTGATCATTTCATCCGGTGAAGATTCCAACTCCGCAATCTCACTTCATCCAATTGAAGTTTGTATTCCTATCTAGTATTCTACGGACTAGCAAAACTCTTGGTTGTATCTTGTATACACCTTTAATACACATTTCCTATTAAGTAATATATTTTGCCATCCTACTAACATATCTCATAAAAGAAATATGTAGTGATTACTAGAATAATCCACATAGACTATAAGCATTGCTACGGAAGATCTAATCTTATCGTAGTCAACTCTTTGAACTTTGTAGTAAACATTTTCGACAAGCCTAGCTTCTTTAAGGACATTTCATCCAAGTCTATCAATTTCATAGATTTATTTACTTTCAAAAAGTATTCATCTATCTTGGATTTCATGGCGTATAGCCATTTTAACGGAGTCGGGGCCCATCATAACTTCTTTGTTTGTAGTTGATTTATCATTGTTCAAAAAACAATCCTTTGTTCACAAATCATTTATTTGATCACAAAGTAAACCATACCTACAAGGTTCAATATGTACTTTGATCTCCATGGCTAAAACACTTTGTAGTCATGGGAGCTATGATCATCGTGGCCGCTTCCGGAACCATTTCCGATGCTGCGCTACTCTGATCATTATGCTCAGGTTCATAAACCATATCAAGTTCTATTGTCCTCCCACTCAAATACTTCGCTAGAAAACAATTTCTTGGAAATAAGTAAGAAACATTGACAAACACCTTTTGTCTTTGTCTCCATAGTGGAAAGAATTCCCAATCAATTCTTTGGGATAACCAACAAAGACATTCATCCGATTTTGGTTGTAAACTTATTTACTTTATGCTATGCATTCCAAAATTTAAGAAAGGACTATTAGGGTTCATACCCATGCCATAACTCGTATGGTGTCATTTCAACGGATCATGATGATGCTCTATTAGTGTAAAAACGGTAGTCTCTAAAGCATAATCCACAAAAAATATAATGGCATCAATATTTTATCTCATCATTGATCCAACAAGGTTTGGATACGTTTCTCGGATACTTCATCATCACTATGATACTCCAAGAAACGTGAGTTGTAGAACAACTTCATAACTCTCTTAGATGTTCGCTAAAACTCGTAATTCAAATATTTCCACCATGATTCAATCATAGATATTTGACTTTTCTATTATGATGATTTCCACTTCATGCTGAAATTTATTTGAATCTATTCAAATGTTGAAACTTCTTCCTTATCGAATATATCCACATATATATACTCAATTCATTGTTGGAAGTTTTCATGAAGTAGAAGAATCTCTCGCACACAACTATGCCCCAGTGAACCACATATATCATCATGTATGTTTCCACTAAGTTAGTTGCCCGTTCAACTCTTGGCCTATGAACGGTATTTCGGTCATTCTCTTTAGAAAAAATTTGCAAGCGCCAAACGATTCAAAAATCAAATGACTCCAAAAATCCATTTGCATGGAGTTCCTTCATACGTTCTCTCTAACATGACCTAAATGGCGGTTCCACAAATAATTGGAATTAAATCATTTGCCTTATGGCATTTTTGCGTCAGTGTTATGTATGTGTGTTTCACCATTAAGATTTATAATAACTTATCCATCGTACATGGAGTAATGTCATAATTTGAACAACTCATTGTTTTTATTTGACCGGAGCAAAATAACAATTATTAAGTTCTTTATTATAAATTCTAAGGGCTAGATAGAATGCCAACGACGAACATCATAACACTTTATTTTTGTTCCAGACGTGCATTCTTACCATATTCCTTATGAGTCACTTAGGCCATTGTATTCTTGTATTGCGTTGTTTTGTATGACACTTCATACCAACCAATATGGTACAAATACCCAAGAATTTCATTGTGTGACAAAAATGAGGAATACATCCATAACATGTATATCATTTATATACACATGAGCTAGACTTTCTAGTCTTTTCTTTTCTTTCTGCCAAAATATCTTTTGTAGTTTCTCTTTTTAGCTTTCCTCATTATTCAGAAAAACACTTTAACATCATTAACTTCTAGGTTTGTTTGTCAAATACCAATAACCTTGAGGTTCTTACTTTGAAGTTGATCATCATATGACAAGTGTTTGATTTCACTATTAGTAACTTTGTAATATGATGAACAATTTCACTCATAATTTTATCCATCATATCATAACGACTTTTCCGAGACCATGTATGTACATGCTAGGCTCGTAAAGTATAACCTCAGTATTCGCATGTGCAAATCTGGCTTGCACCGTTGTATGCACACGTAGAATCTATAACACCCAATCATCACGTGATGCTCGAAACGACGAGTCTTAGCAACGGTGCATACTAAGGACGATCACTTCATGGATATGCGAGTATCGTTAGTGCCCCAATAGTTGGAGGATTGGGACGCCTTGCGTCTTCAACCTTCCTACATTCCCATAAAACTTATGAGTTTATGTAGTCTCACCAAATTATATTCTATCATCTTGCAATAAGGTCTTAGATATCACATATATCTCATACCTTGATTATTTCCGAAAACTAAATTTTTAGCTCCTTACTTTTCAAACAGATTTGAACTTCAAGTTTCAAGGAGACAAGATAACTTTAGGTACTAATTGAAACCATAGCTCTCTGAATCAACAATGTGAGGTTTACTAAAAGTTTGCAGCTAGGACTTAATCATTTCTTGATTCTTTAACAATACGGTACCAATCGGTAAAGTTTCTTGTCAGATTTTAATAGTATTTCTATCTCAATAACAAGACTAGCGCATTGTCAGAAAACGGATGCCAATACTACAAAATTAATTCAAAATACTACTCGGACTATGTTTAGATAATTAGTTCATGTTTAATCTAATTACTAATGAACTCCCATAATACAACATCCCTCATAGTTGTTAAGTGGTACGATCCACATCCACTACACCAAAACCGATCATCACGTGAGATGATGTAGCTTCAATGGTGAACATCAACATATTGATCATATCATCCATATGACTCGTGTTCAACCTTTCGGTTT